>JAZGQO010000007.1:74505000-75720000 GCA_036850965.1 Patella caerulea | reverse complement strand
ATGTTAGTCCCGAAATGAGCTAGTTTGTGTCGAGTGGGCGTTAAACCCCATTTCTCTCTCTCTCTCTCTCTCTCTCTCTCTCTCTCTCACTCTCTCTTTATAGTTCAAAATTTCCGTTTCACTACACTTGTAGTGCATGGAGGCCATCGAAAGTATAAAAAAAGACACGATCCCTAGATCTGCATTTTAATCAGGTTGCTTTTCGTGTGGGGAGGTTAAAGTAGCCAAGCCTCTAACTCAATATCATCGCAAGTCTTCGACGTTGAAAACACAAATTATTTGTCAATTTAAATCAACATTGATGGTTTGGTCTTACCAGGAAAAGATGGGCTTCTGATATCCAATATTTAAGATGAAATATTTTTTTTACCATTGGTACACGAATCGTTTACCATACGGCGTTTCAGACTCATTTTCAGCTAGGGACCCAAAGAACAAGGCTAGGTATACTCCACGTTACATCTCAAACGCTGAGCATGCGCAATAAATACTATATAGACTGGAATAACCAGACGCTATATATATATTGTGATTCAAATGAGACTTCTGGTGTACTTCGCCAAACATACCTGATTTGATATTAAGAGTAAAAACGGAAACGATTGAATGTAAATCAGTTTATATACATTCATATTAAATGGCTTGCGACCCATTTGTGTCAATTTCGAGACCCTAAATATTAGCGATTTAGCTCCTTTAACTATATAAAACTCTCAGAAAAAAATATCCTTTTCGCGTGGGGAGGTTAACTATATCAAACTCTAAAAACAAAAAAATATCGTTTTTTTTTTTTTAAAGAAAGAAGATGAATCTATTATTGTATACAGGGAAAATCGACAGAGAACTATTAAATTTCTGAAACACGTTGAGATAATTTGTGTGGATCTAAAAAAAGAAAAAAAAAACAACGTTAATTTAGAACCATTATTATGTCGTAATATGTCAATTACTATTTTTATAATTGTATTAATATGCTCGTTATTGTCATTTATTTATTTATTAATTTGATAATGTTGACATTTATACGTCGAGCAATGGACAACTTTTCGTGGGTTAATTTGATAAAGAGTATTATTTTATACTTAGATAACTTAAAGCCTCCTTTCGAGCGATTTATTTAAAACGACAAGAAGTCTATAAAATGTGGAAGAAATGGAGTTTAACGTCATATTGTTCAGCTCCGACTTGCGACTGGGCTAATGAAGACAAGCAAACCCCATACACTGTGCTACTGGGGAATTGAAATGAAATATGGGGTTTAACGTCCTTGAGCTAATGAAGACAGGCATCCCCCCCCCCATACAGTGAGAGAGAGAGAGAAGGAGAAATGGGGTTTAACGTCCACTCGACACAAACTAGGTCATTTCGAGACTAACATGGTTTAATTTAATTTCAATAATTCGCTTGCGCATAGGGGTCTTTAGCAGTGGGAGGAAACCGGAGTGCCCGGAGGAAACCCACGAGGTTGGACAGGCGACCCTACTCCTTGTCATTGAACTATAAAAAATGTGTCTCTATACTCTTCTTCACAATGCCCCCTCTCTTCTTCTTATTGATCCATACAGGCGTGCTCTGACAAGTGGGAAACCACACCGTAAAAATCAGAGAATAGACGATGGCAGATTCTCGTGTGTGGAATCAGCGTAGTGCGGCGTGTCTATATGTTTGGTCACCAACCTCAAACATTGAGTTAGTCCCGAAATGACCTAGTTTGTGTCGAGTGGACTTTAAACTCCATTTAAACTCTCTTTCTCTCTCTCTCTCTCTCTCTCTCTCTCTCTCAAAAATTGAGAAAAGATGGCCAAACATTGAGTTAGTCCCGAAATGACCTAGTTTGTGTCGAGTGGACTTTAAACTCTCTCTCTCTCTCTCTCTCTCTCTCTCTCTCTCAAAAATTAAGAAAAGATGGCCAATCCCGAAATGACCTAATTTGTGTCGAGTGGACTTTACACCCCCCCCCCCTATTATACACACGCTTGCAGTACATTTAATTTTGCTTGGTCATTTTTGTATTATCTTTAATTTTCATTCATTTCATTTCAAATTAGTCTTTATTTTGAAACTATTGTTTTTATCATTTTAATCAATTTTCATATCACTGCATTTTAAATTAATCTTTACAATGAAACTATTGTTTTTATACGCCCACATTGAAATGTGGTCGTATATTGTCGTCGCCCCCGTCCGTCCGTCGGTCCGTCCGTCGGTCCGTCCGTCCGTCCGTCCGTCCGTCCGGCGTCCACAATTGCTTGTGGACGCTCTAGAGGCTAAAGTTAATATCCGATTGACTTTAAATTTATACACAATGTTAAAGGTCATGAGACGAAGAAGCCTATTGTTTTTCAGCGATTTCCGATAATAACTACCAGAGTTATGGCCCTTGACGACTTCAAAAAATCTTGTGGACGCTCTAGAGGCCAAAGTTAATATCCGATTGGCTTTAAATTTATACACAGTGTTTAAGGTCATAAGACGAAGAAGCCTATTGATTTTCAGCGATTTCCGATAATTAGTGCCAGAGTTATGGCCCTTGATCACTTCAAAAAATCTTGTGGACGCTCTAAAAGCCAAAGTTAATATCCGATTGACTTTAAATTTATACACAGTGTTTAAGGTCATAAGACGAAGAAGCCTATTGATTTTCAGCGATTTCCAATAATTAGTGCCAGAGTTATGGCCCTTGATCACTTCAAAAAATCTTGTGAACGCCCTAAAAGCCAAAGTTAATATCCGATTGACTTTAAATTTATACACAGTGTTTAAGGTCATTAGACGAAGAAGCTTATTGATTTTCAGCAATTTCCGATAATTAGTGCCAGAGTTATGGCCCTTGATCACTTCAAAAAATCTTGTGGACGCTCTAAAAGCCAAAGTTAATGTCCGATTGACTTTAAATTCATACACAGTGTTTAAGGTCATAAGATGAAGAAGCCTATTGATTTGCATCAATTTCCGATAATTAGTGCCAGAGTTATGGCCCTTGATCACATCAAAAAATCCTGTGGACACTCAAGAGGCCAAAGTTAATATCCGATTGACTTTAAATTTACACACACTGTTTAAGGTCCTGAGAGGAAGAAGCCTACTGATTTTCATCAATTTCAAATAATTACTTCCAGAGTTATCTCCCTTGATCACTTCATAAAACCTTGTTGCGCTGTAGATGCCAAACTTATCATCCGATTGACTTCAGATTGATACACAGAGTTTAAGGTGTTGAAACGAACAAGTATTTTGATTTTCAATGAATTTTGATAACTGAACAGCTAAATCCATGATATTAAATGTTTCCTATACTAATTGTTAGCGTGGGGCAAAACTTTATAAAAAGCAAACAAATTCTCATGATTTTCTGATAATTACATAATGAGTTGTTACTCAGATTTTAGTGTATTACAAATGTTTCATTACCAAAAAAAAGTAAAAATATGCGACAACCCTTGTTGACTGCCCGGACGATTTAGCTGCTGTGGGCGTATGTTTCGTTGCCTGGCAACCTATCTTTATCATTTTCATTAATTTTCTTATCTCTGCATATTATGAAATTAATCTTTATTTTGTAGCGTAGCGTTTCTTTTTAATGAATTTCCTCATTTAAAATGTATTAAAATAAAGCCTTAAAATAGATAGCATCTATAAAAAGTCCTTATAATTGACAAAAATATCATTCAAACGTTTGGAGATAGCTATTCGATGGGGCGGGGTAAAAAAACAAGGGGGTCATTGTGTTATTATTTCCGGTGTGAATGATTTTATAAGTGTGAAAATGATACCTATGATCGCATAATAGTGAGTTGACATACCATTGAGCAAAAGACATATAGAAATAATTATGTTTTGACTTTCTTAGAAAATATGAAATTCTTGATTTAAACATTGTGTTCTGTTAATGTGTTTCTCAATCACATAAATGCCACTTAAAGATTATGTTCACCGGGACCTGCATAATGGACGCAAATTTACAAAAGCGTTGATGGAAAAATTTGACTAAATCATTATATAATTGACGAGAAAATCTCTCAGAAACAAAACAGAAAACAAGTCACGTTTCGCCAACATTTCAATCCACGGTTTCTTCTGATCCGGGAATTTCAGATCATTGGTATTAGAATAGTTCAATCTTCTCGCTTGCATCGTCGCAATTTGTAAGATTTAAAGAAATAGAGAGGATTATTCCATTCTCCGAGATTTGATTTACACTTTGTGTTGCAGGCTGTGGTATAATAGCGTTGTTAAAGAAATACCTGTCTTAAAATCATGAGAGAAGGGAGAGAGAGGGAGAGAGAGAAAGAGAGAGATAGAGAAAGAGAGAGAGATATTGGGTTTAACGTCCACTCGACACAAACTACGTCATTGCGGGACTAACATAATATGATTTAATTTTAATTCAATAATTCGCTTGTGCGGCAGTGGGAGGAAACCGGAGTGCCGGAGGAAACCCATGAGATTGAGAAGGCGCCCCTATCTCCATGCCACGTACACTCACACCAGGGATCGAAACCACATCCGCAAGCCAGAGGTGACCGGCCAGAGAGATCGAAGCGCGGCACTCTGGATCACTAGGCCATCCCCCAGGGAAGCCACCGTGGCTCAGTGCATAAGACGTTGCCTCGCTAACCTGGGGATTTTGTGTTTGATTGTCCCTGTGTTGGCGGGAAAAGTTCATCAGAATTTTCAGACGTGGCTCCCCGAGACAGGTCTGACAAGGGATTAAGGTATGCAAGTAAAATATCCTTTCGCAGTTTCAATCCGGGCAAAATTTCCCTCATACTATATTGAATGGCGTTTGCCGTCTTCTATGTCCTTTCGGAACTAACAAATGGTTCAATTTTATTTCAATAATTCGCATAGTGGTCTATTTAGCAGTGGAAGGAAACGGGGGAACCCAGAGAAAACCCACGAGGTTAAATAGGCGAACCCATTCCTTGTCACGTACAACCGACCAGGATTTTCCTGTGTGATTTCCTCTTGTCAGTGGTGCAGGAAGGGGCTGACAAGTACAGTGCAGCTGTCTAGTCGTTCGGATGGCACGAAAAGCCGAATCTTCTTGTACACATTCCCATGCACGTAAAAGATCCCTTGGCAGATGGTATTCGATATAAGAGTAGGTCGCGGTGCCGCGGTGCCGCTGTCCAGAGCACATTGTATGGCCTATGCCCGTCACCAGTATCCCAGTTGGAACAGAACAGAAGAACTTTAAACTCAATTGTTAAAGAAATTAGGAATGATAAATACAAGTAGGGACGCAATATGGACCAGATACCGAATATGACGCCATCGCAGACGCAGTGGCGTCATATCAAAAGAGAAAATTGCCCAAGGGTTAGATCTCCAAAAAACAAGCATGTTTTATATCTCGATCAAATTAACGTTTTTTGGAGTGTCGCCCCCTCCCCATTTCCCAAAAGTTGTATTGCCTGAATTTGCTTGAAATTCGACTAAATGTTTATATATATTGGATAAATTAAACAATAAGCAACTTGACAAAACATTCTGAAAACATTTTCGTTTTTTTTCTATTTTCACATATTTTTTAAAATTCTCATAACCATATTTTGAATATTTCTGAAACGCTGGTATACAGAGGATACAGTCAAGTCACGTGTACAACCCAAATTATTTTAATTTGACTTGAGGTCATCATGTTGCATGCTAACGGGTCCTCGTCAATCAGGTTTAGAAATATTTCAACACTTGCAGGTGCTAAACGAACTTTGATGTTAGAATATTCCTAATTGGGATAAAAAAAAAGCGACCGGGGACAGGAATGAACCTGATTAGTGATTAATGTGCACTATTAGAATGTAATTTACACTACATCTGGTTTACACGTAGTTCTACACGTGCAGTCAGCATGTGAAATCTTTAAAGTCTAAAAACGGGTCTTTTTTTATAAAGAAAATCTGTATTTCTTTGATATCTGCTGTTTTCTTTTTATTCCACAGATCATTGAAAGGAAGCTGGTACAACATTATTCATTACAACTAGAAAGATGGACAAATATTTTTGAAGGGACTTGAGAATGTTTTGTTGCGATGGGGAGATTAACCGAATTTTAATCTGACACGAATCCAGCGTATGTTAGAAGACTCATCTGAGTCTGCCTTTGTTTTGTTTTTGGGCTTATCGCCTATCTATCTTTAAATTCTAACTTACATATCTCTCGATCGCAACAAAATCTTTTCGTGTCCCCCGCGTACATCAATTGACCGACTGCGAAGGGATCTTTTACGTGCACGCCAATATGTACACCGGACCTCAGTTTTTTGCCCCATCCGAACGACTATAAATTGTTCCATGTCAGTGTCTTATCGAATTCCAACTACGAAGGGATCTCATACGTACATGCCAATGTGTACACGGGACCTCAGATTTTCTTCTGATCCGAATAAGTTATTCCATGCCAGAGCCTGCACAACTGACTCGAGGGAACCACACCGTAAATTCCAGGGGCCTGTTGCACGAAATTTTAACTAAGATAATTCCAAATTTTAGTAATTTCATTGGATAATATTAGTGGTTATATATATATATAGCCAATCAAAATTAAAGTATTTACTAAAATTTGAATTTTATCTTTAGTTAAGAATTTGCTAAAAAGGGCCCACGTGAACCTTCTCGGTTAGCTACGAGAACGCACATGTAGTTAAAAACCTTAAGAGATGGGGGTGGGTGGGTGGATGGCTGAATGGTTTGCGTCCGCGCGCTCTATCACTCGGCCTGCCATTGCGTCAACTGGCGTGGTTTCGAATCCCCGGCTGTACGTGGCAAGGAGTAGGGTCGCCTGCCCAGTCTCGTGGGTTTTCTCCGGGTACTCCGGTTTCCTCCCACTACTAAAGACCCATACGCGCAAACGAATAATTGAAGTAAAACTGAACCATGTGTTAGTCCCGAAATGACCTAGTTTGTGTCGAGTGGACGTTAAACCCCACTTCTCTCACGGTTAAGAGATGAGGTTTCTCATCTACTTCTCGGCCAAGTGATATGGTGTATCGTTAACTATATTATAATATACAATACATTCTGACACGTAAACATCTTTTATTTATAAACAGTAAAATAATATAACTTATCATATTTCTTTCTGTCACTCATCTTCTTTATTCATGTCCATCATTCTGATTCGTTTGCCCCATAAACTGAGAGAGAGAGAGAGAGAGAGAGAGAGAGAGAGAGAGAGAGAGAGATTTACACTCACAACACACAAACTAGGTCAATTTGGTACTTACATATTAGTTCACGGTCTGTCATTGAGTCAAGTGGTACGGTTTCGAATCCCCACTTGTATACGTGAAAAAAGAAAGGGCGGCCTGTCTAACCTCGTGGGTTTTCTCCAGGTCCTCAGGTATCCTTCACTGCTAAAGACCCCTACGAGCAAGCGAATTATTGAAATAAAATCGAGCAATGTTCCGTAATGACTTAATTATGTTAAGTGGGCGTTTAACCCCGTTGCTCTCTCGATCACCAAGTGCATATAATAGAATCAGTTCCCGGTTGAAAAAAAAAGTCAAAAATATAATAAATTGCATTTGTTTTTCATTCGTGCGATTTGCTACACCGAGATCAAAGCATGGTGTGATATGTCAAAGGCACACAGTTACATACCGATCAAACAAATAATTGCTATAATGTTTTCATGTTTATTCCTTAGGCTGTAACATTACTAATAATGTTTCAATAAAGACTTGCAATGGCCAAAAAAGGAATCTTGGATAGTAGGGAGAACTTGATTTATTAGTTTTTATGACCAATGCAACGGGAGTAGTTTAGGGTCTATTATAAAAAGGGAGAGAAATGGGGTTTAACGTCCACTCGGCACAAACTAGGTCATTTCGGGACTAACATATGTCTTTAGCAGTGGGAGGGAACAGGAGTACCCAGAGAAAACCCACGAGGTTTCACAGGCGACGGATCGATTATAAGGAAATGAAAGAAAGACATGTGGTAAGATTAGATAGATAAAGAGCTTACTATAACAGGGTTGGATGGACGAATAGTTATATGGGATGAATGTGCTATATAACATATAATTATCATTGTCACTGATTCTGGCCCGGATCCAGGATTTCGTCGAAGGGGGCGGGGGGGGGGGATAGGGCATACGTTGGAGCAAAGGGTAATACGTTCCAACCTTGGATTGTTTGGGCGGAGACAAAGCGAAAATCATATTTATATCATCTATGAAAGAGCAAATATGTGACAACAGTAACAAAGCAAACGAAAATGAAAATCAACTATATCAATGGGCCTGAGGGGCTGGATCCGGGCCCGTAGCCAGCTCATAAAATTTGGGGGGAGCTACGGAGTGTTTGGGGGGACTATACGGAATGTTTTCGAGGGGCTGATGATGTGGCCGGCTAAGAACACTCCTAAGAAATCACTATTTTTGGCGAAATATTTTGGGGGCTAATTCGATTTTTTGCCCCCTCCCCTCCCTTCCCATGGCTACGGGCCCGGCAGGATCCGCGCCTGCATCTGTATCGTCACTTTCGGAATAATTATTACAGAAGTATTTAACCGACAATTTCTGAATTAGTAATAAAGGATTATTTTATCGACAAGTAATATTGAAACTAATATATTTACGGCTGGAACAGGTGTACTCTAGTATAATTCTGTTTTTGTGTTTATTATATAATCGACAATCAATAATTAGCAGTAAACTTTATTTGTGGAAAACAGCTGTTAATATCTGTATGACTAGAATGGATAATAAACTATGCTTATATGGAAAACAACTATTAATATATATATATATAGTATACATTATATATTAAAGTAGATAAAGTACAAGTACTTCTTTGTTTACGATAGATATATGCCTAAATAAATAAAAAAATACGTCCAGGTAAAAAATTCTCAACTTAACGTCATTCTGACAGACATTAATCCAGTAAATCATATAAGCTATCTGTCTGCCTTCTATGGGCGTCTTCAGATATTAATAATATATAGCATACAAAATATTGTAAATACGATAATATATATATTGAGCAAGGGTGGATGCAAAGACAATGCAATGGGGGTAGGGGGCAAGGGAGGTAACGCCGTATGACAGCATGGTTAGCGCGTGTGGGTTGCGTCATAAGGTCTATCATTGGGTCAACGGGCGTGGTTTTCGTCTCTCCGGTTGTACGTGACAAGTCAGGTTACCTGCGGACCCGTAGCCATCTCAAAAAAAATTTTGGGTGGAGGGGGGGCTACTGATTTTTTTGGAGGGGCTGTGGATGTGGCCGGCTAAGAACACTTCTAAGAAATCAATATTGTTGGCGAAATATTTGGGGGCGGGGGGCTAATTCGATTTTTGGAGGGCTAAGCCCCCCCCCCCTATAGCACCTCGTGGCTACGGGTCCAGTTACCTGTCCAACCTCGTCAGTTTTCTCTGGGTTCTTCGGTTTACCCCCACTGCTAATGACCCCTTAAGGATTGAAATAAAAAAACTGAACCATATGAGCTAGTTTGTGTCGAGTGGACGTTATAAGCCCATCTGCCCCTTTCTCTGTCTCTGTTTTTGCTCTAGACGGTGTGCAGGACCCAAATTTCATTTACCACATGCTGTAATAATTTGTATACGAAGCCAAACTTGACTTACGCCCAATTGAAAAGATGTTTATTTCAAGACATGGGTTTAACAATAAAATCTCCACGCAGATGCGTCTTCATATTTGTGGCGAACAATAAGATATAGGCCTAAACAAGACATGAATTCGTGTGAAAAAATTTCATAATCTGCGATATATCTTGATGCAGAATACATTAACAAAAGAAAGTCTATAAAAATAGACAAATAAACTAAACTGAGACCACTGCTATTATTTCAGAATATAATAGCCTGAAAACGTTTTATGTATAAATGTTTTAGGCCTATTATTGTTATCATTATGTAGGTAGGCTTAAGGTATGATAAAAAAAAAACCCAAAACAAATGAATGATAATTAGATGTATATTAACTCATAGTAAATAACCAGTCAGCCACGTCATGCAACGTCAATAAAACTTGCCAATGTTGCTCGTTTTGTTCGTATTAAATACTACTATATACGGCCCATAAAATGAAAAGGATTTACGACGAGCGGAGGAACCGCGATAGCAGACGAACTTTCAGCTAAAAATCGTTCAGAGCGACATCTAACGGTACACAGGGCAATCAGCGGTCGCCTGCTGAAAATGGCGGCGACCAAAGTTCTGCTATTTCTGTCTTTGTTTATGCTGCCGCTTTTACAATGTGAAAATAGTAACTTACCCCTAAAAAAGGTGATTTATTCTCTGGAGACGTTAATAGGTTTTTATCGAGAGAATTACAGGGATTTAAATCTAGACGGACTTTTTGGCCTGCGAGCACTAGAAGGTGAGTAGTGAATTGCTTAAGATGTTGGGTTATACTCGTAATGCATGAGAAGCGTAAAGCTGTTGCCGTGTTGTTAGTGTAAATTTACACCCAACAGCAATTTGGCAACCCATTCTAAATGGCAGCCGATCACAGGGGTTGCTTTTAACGCATAAATTGAAACATGGAGTGTCTAGAATTTAACTGTTACACGAACATTATCGCGTTCGTTATTCACGTGCAGTAACAAGATCGAAAGGGAGAGAATCTTTTCCAGACACAAATATATGAATTAGCATTTGGTATCTGATTTATATGTAAACAAATGTCAACATTGTTGTGATTCTGGTATTATAGTGTGTTTTACTGTTGGTTATAGTCTAGTAAGGAACTGTGATACATGTATATCAAATATACCACGGTTGGTTATAGTCCACTTAGTAAGTAACTGTGATATATAGATCAAATATACCACAGTTGTATTAGTGAATGGGAGTATACATTTATGATATTGTGCTGGAATATACATTTATATACAAACTGAATATACAATACAATGTGAGATGTCAATGGCCAATGAAATGAAATGGGATTTAACATTGCACTATGAGGGAATTTTTGCCCGGGCAGTGGCGCTACAGCTTAATTCCAACTGCCACTTAGGGATCTTTTAATGTGCTCACCAATGTATACACAGGAATGACAGGACCGTGGTTTTTCGTACCATCTGAATGACTAGACTGCAGTTCTTGTCAGGCCCCTTGTCCTGCACATCTGACGAGGGGGGAACGAGGGGAAACCACGTCAGAAGGTCTCAAGTAGTAGTATAGTTATATTGTGTGATAAAAGATTTGTCCTGGATAAAGTATAGAGGATGTACAAAATGACAATAGGGAAGAGAGAGAAATGGGGTTTAATGTTCATTCGTCCGCTCGACACAAGATGACAACAGGGAACACAGAGAGAGAGGGAGAGAGATGGGGTTTAAAGTCCACTCCACACAAACTAGCTAATTTTGGGACTAACATATGGTTTTAATTTTATTTCAATAATTCTATTGCGCATATGGGTCTTTAGCAGTAGGAGGAAACCAGAGGACCTGGAGAAAACCCATGAGGTTGGACAGGTGACCCTACACTTGTCACAACCAATGACAGGCTTTATGATACAGCACGCACATGCTAACCATATGTGCTAACCAGATGATTCGGCCATCCAACCCCCCTGGACAGGTGACCCTATTCCTTGTCACATACAACCAGGGGTTTCGAAACCACGCCAGTTGACTCAATGGCAGGCTTACACAATAGATAGATAATATTCTATTTCACACAAATACAAATATACAGCAATCAAAAACACAGATATTAATTTAATGTCCAATTAAATCATGCTACAGAGCGCACATGCTAACCATTCCCCCCCACCCCCCAGGTAGAATTAGTAACAGATGGAGAGTGTTTCACACAAAATAGAAATATACAACACTCAAACACTAATATATATTAATATCCAATTAAATTATCATCCTGAATATATATATTTTAGTGTCAAATACCTATAAGTTGTGAAGTAAATTAGTTATCTGAAAAATGCCTAATGGAGATTGACACTTCTTTAAAAGGATCTGTTTTAGTGTGAATTAAGCTGTGAATAAAATTAGTTACTATGTGAAAAATGTCTGATTGGGATTGACACCTGATAAAGTCTTGTCACTCAGATCTGAATTAAATGTTTGAATAAATTATCTATATAACTGAATTGTTTAGTAGTGTAGGTTAAGCTGTGAAAAAAAATTAAATATTATCAGGAAAATGTACAATTTGATTTGGCACCGCTGCTACACAATGGTTACACGCTCAGTTTACATGTGGATCCTAAGGTCTGTGGTAGAGCAAATGGCGTGATTTGGATGTACATGTACATGTGACGAGGAGAGGGTCTATCGTAACATTGTGAGGTTTTATATGGGCCCCTACTATCGCTAAGATTGTGTCCCTCGTGGGTTTTATCCGGGTCCTCTGGTTTCCTCCCACTGTTAAAGACTCCTACGCGCAAGCGAATTATTGAAATAAAATTAAATCATTTGTTAGTCCCAAATGACCTAGTTTGTGTCGAGTGGATGTTAAACCCCATTTCTCTCTTTCCTCCCTATGGGTTTTAACTGGTTTTTTTCTGCACTCCTGTAAAATACAAACATTAATGACGGATGGTGATGGCTGGGGAAAGGACCCATATGGTTAATATGAGTGACATGATTTTGTTTTCGTCCGACTGACGCTCTGATTGACACCTATATTAGTAGTGTAGTTATGCACTATATGAACTACCGTAACTAAATGTCATGGACTTGGCACAATATACCATTACTACATCATAACATGCAAGGAAAAATGTAAAATATGATGTCAGACAAGTCATTGGGTACACTCATTTAAATTTGTGCAAAACATGTTTTTGTTGTTGTTTAGATTCAGAGAGTGGAATTGGGTTTTATGTCCATTCCAAGTTATTGAGGCACTAACATATGGTTCAGTCTAATTTCAATTGCACGTACATTTACGGTCCTATAGCAAGAGGAAAACGTAAGACCCAGAAACACAAACAAAAGTAGTTTGACAAGCAAGCCTACTCCCATATTCCTGAAGCAATGGCCTGAGAAATCCCTTTCTGGCCATTGCTGGAATAGCGTCCTTTTCTTGAACTTATGCGGGAGTGTGTCTATTCTTTCCGTTCAGTTAAAGCTATCACTTAAGTACAGCATCATGACAGTCCTTCATTTAATCTGGGTCTTCCCTAAAACTTTGGACAGTGATTTAAGGTATTAAAATGGAGAAAGTATGTTTGTTTCCAAACAGTATTGTTTACATTTCAATCGACTTGATAGCCTCGTTTGTCACGCAATTAGTTTTACTGCAGTATTCTGCTATGCACGGGTTAATTAGGCATAATAAAATCTTGAGCCATGACGCAACGTCATGTAAACATATTTGGTCCAATACTGTCACTCGTTTTAAATGTAAAGCTTTTGTAGAGCAGCAAGTCATTGGTTGGTAGTCGGACCACTGACCAATCAAAATTTAAAACAACATATCCACTCATTACAGCAGTGAGTAGTGGGATTACCTCTAATCAAACGAAACACTGCGTGGAATGTGGCCTACTCCTTGACATGTATAA
Organism: Patella caerulea; assembly: GCA_036850965.1. Lineage (NCBI taxonomy): Eukaryota > Metazoa > Mollusca > Gastropoda > Patellidae > Patella > Patella caerulea. Next base: position 75,706,492 of record JAZGQO010000007.1, on the reverse strand, counting down.
ACTGGGAATCGAAACCTTGCCACTTGAGTCAATGACAAACCTTATTTGATCAAAAACGCTCCCGGCTCCCCTCCACCATTTTAGATACAACATAGGTTCACTAGTAAATGAATTAAATAGAGACAAATTGGCCGAAAGCAATGCCAACATTCCTTGGTCGTACATGGCAAGAAGTAGGGTCAGACCTTGTGGGTTTTCTCCCGGCTCTCCAGTTTCATCCCACTGCTAAAGACCCACTGCAAGCGAATTATTCAAATAAAAATAAACCGTTATACTTAGTCTTGAAATGACCTAGTTTGTGCTGAGTGGTCTTAAACTCTCTCTCTCTATCTCTCTCTCTCTGGGGGGGTTGGGATGGCCTAGTGGTCTAGAGTGCCGCGCTTAGACCTCTAGCTGGCCGGTCACCTCTGGCTTGCGGCTGTGGTTTCGAACCCTGGCGTGAGCGTATGTGGCATGGAATAAGGGCGCCTTCTCAACCTCGTGGGTTTCCTCCGGGCACTCCGGTTTCCTCTCACCGCTAAAGACCCTTACGCGCAAGCGAATCATTGAAATAAAATTAAACCATACGTTAGTCCCGAAATGACCTAGTTTGTGTCGAGTGGACTTAAACCCCATTTCTCTCTCTCTCTCTCTCTCTCTCTCTCTCTCTCACACACACACACACTTACACTAATGCCAACTAAAATTCGAATGACATTGGCAAAATGACCTAGTTTGTGTTTAGTGGACTCTCTCTCTCTCTCTCTCACTAATGCCAGCTAATGTTCGAATGGCATTGGCAAATGGCAAAAATCACCTGGCTTAAATTGCTTCTTATGTATATATATATACTATATGTATGCGGAGGAATAATTGTTTATTTATATTTATATGATAGGGTATCATTAGTCCCTGGGGAGGAAGTATATTGAACTAATTACCCTACGTTGATGGTAGTGTATAGACAATAGATTAAGATCGATTGAGTTCTATATTTATATAAATTATATCCATTTGCTGGTTTTATTGGGATATAAACAGCAAATACCTTAGAGGCGTGTGTATATGTGATAATGACATTATTGATCATTGAACCACTTTCGGTGAAGATACGCGGTTAAATTACTGTATATATATACAGAAACATTGAACATGCAACTACTTTGATTCTGGTTCGATTCCGATGTTGGTTGAGATTCCTGTTGGAATAGTGATGGCCTAGTGGTCTGGAGTGTTGTGCTCCAAACCCTAGCTGGGGGGGTGGGGTGGTGGATGGCCGAATGGTTAGCGTGCATGCGCTGTATCATACGACCTGCCATTGAGTCAACTGGCGTTGTTGCGAATCCCCGGTAGTATGTGGCAGGAATAAGGTTGCCTGTCCAATCTTGTGGGTTTTCTCCGGGTACAAGTGATTTATTGAAATAATAATAACCTTTATAATAAAAAAACCTTTAGATACAGAAAATTTGTGAATTTTTATCTTCAGTTAAATCAAAGTAGTGTCAAAGTTACTTCACTTTACCGTATGTTACGCAATGAATTGAATATGACACATCATGTTCAATCTGATTAGAATACAGATCTGTGTTTTAGTCCCAAAATGACCTAGTTTGTGTTGGGTGGACATTAAACCCCATTTCTCATTCCCTCGTTAGTTTTGTGCAGGAAATTAGAATGTCGACCCTCCTTTCATTTAGTATATTTTAAGATTATCACCTGACTTTTGAAAGCAGTAGGAATTTGTAGATTACAGCTTTATCCCCCCCCCACCAATCTCCTTTATTTTTGTGCAAAAAACTCATTTTGACTTTTGAAAACATCAAGAATTTGTGGTTTACAACAGACTCACTTACAATATAAATAAAGAGAAATTCCTAGAAAAATGTGGTAATAAGACTGATGTTATGACAGATATTAGAGACTCAGTAAAAATATGCCCCAAGGCGTATCTCTGTGTATATTGAGCTGACATTTAGGGAAATATAGTGTATGTGAAGAGCTGAATTCAAACCGAGAAATGAGTTTTTAGAGCTTACAGATTATATATAGCTGTACTCGATCAGATGGATTATACTGTACATTACAGTTTATCTTTTAGTAAAAAGTATAAATCATTATCATTAGTTAGTTATTGTATAGGGTGGTGGGGGTGGGGGTGGTCTAATACATTATCATTAATTATTTATTGTATAGGGTGGCAGGGGTGTTTGCGAGGATCTATTACATTATCTTTAATTATTTGTTTTGTGGGGGTGGGGGTGTTGGGTGGTGAGGGTGATCTAACACATTATCTTTAATTATTTAATGTATTGGGGGTGGTCTAATTACATTAACTATGATTATTTATTGTACCTACATGTATATGTACTTGTATTGGGTGGTGGGGAGTGGTCTAATACATTATCTTTAGTTATTTATTGTATTGGGTGGCAGCGGGCCCTTAGCCAGCTCATAAAATGGGGGGGGGCTACGGAATGTTTTGGAGGGGCTGAGGATGTGGCCGGATAAGAACACTCCTATTTTTGGCGAAGTATATTTAATTATTTATTGTATAAAAATGTATGGAGGGTTAGAGGGGAGTGGAAGTGGTCTGTACATTCACTTTAAATGTTTGTGTCAAGTGGATGCTACATGTAAACTCCATTTCTCATTCTAGTTTTTTTCTATTCACTTCCCAGTCTTTATTTTATACAAGTACCGTATATAGTTGTTTTTTTTAAAAAGTGATTTCCTGGTCTACGTAAAAATATGTATTAATACTATTAGTACTGTAGCTTGGATTGGCTTGGCTGGGTTTTACACGCCAAAATCAGCTGGTACACAGCCCTATACTAGAGAGAATATGTAAAGCGAGAATTTCATACTTTCTAAGAAAGTCAACACATAATTATTTCTATGTCTTTTGCTCAATAGGTTGTCAACTCACTATTATACAATCATAGGCATTATTTCCCATACTTAAAAAGTCTCTCAGATAGGAGATAATAACAAAATTACCTCGCCTTTTTTTCAAGAATTTTTGCCAATTTCTCAACTGGCAATAGTGATTTTTAAGATTAAAAAGAGAAAAAAGCATGAGAAATGGGGTTTAAATTTCAGGTGCAACACAAACTATGGACAAATCTTGCCCTGCATTTTGACAAAAGAAATAAAAACCGTAAACACCAAATGAAAAATAACATTTTTTTCGTTAATGCAGTGAAATAAATATAGTAAATGCATAGGGAGAGAGAGAGAAATGGGGTTTAACGTCCACTCGACACAAACCAGGTCATTTCAGGAATAACATATGGTTTAATTTTATTTCAATAATTGGGTTTCAATAATTGGGTCTTTAACAATGGGGGGAAACTGGAGTACCTGGAGAAAACCCACGAGGTTGGACAGGCGACCCTACACCTTGCCACATACAACCGGGAATTTGAAACCACGCCAGTTGACTCAATGGCAGGCTGTTTAATACAGCGCGCACAGTAACCCTAACCATTCGGGCAATCCACCACCACCCCCCCTAAATGCATAGGAAGTAACGTCTTCATTAGCCTAATCGGATCAGAACAGTAGGATGTTAAACCCTATTTCATTAATACTGTGTAATCTACATGTAAACACGTCTTCATTTGCACAGTCAAAGCAAGGGCCTATTTCACAAAATTTTAACTAAGATAAGATCTGGATTTTACTTTAGTTATTTGATTGGATAATATTAGATTGATTTCAGTTCTTAGCCAATCAACATTGAAGTATCTTCTAAAATTTGGATTTTATTTGTAGTTAAAATTTCGTGAAACAGGGCCCAGAACAGTAGGATGTTAAACCCCATTTCAATTTAGATGAAATAATCGGCGTTAACGTTTCTAGTTGTTTAACCACAGTTCCGTACATGGCACACCAAGAACTCCCTGTAACAGACCGTTTCATTGGCTAATCCCTCACTTCAACCAAAACACCGGTAACATAACAACTCCTTCAGATTCTAGTGTAGTAAAGACAAGTAAAACGAAATTTTAAACTATAAAAAAACGAATTAGGATCTGTGTTTTAATCAGTGCATTTTCCCTAGCATAAAATAACCTCCCACAGTAATTGATCTTGATTGTATGTATCGTAAATTTATCGTAAATATATATTGGTTTTTGCGTAAATAATCAAAATGGTTGATTAGACAGGTGGACGTAATATCCTTGAGGTTTGTTATGATGAAATAAAACTGCTTCCATGTCAGGATTAGGATATTATTACATTTTTTCTACTGTACATGGTTCACTGAACACAGTATATATATGTAGATATCTGATACACAGGTACATGTAGGTAATCATATCAACTTGATATTCTATACAATGGACTTGTTGTCGTTTTATTTATAGTCATTAGGGTATACTTAAGGGCGTTGAGTAGTCTAAAATGCAAATTTTAAAGCTAGCACTGTAATTTTTGTTGATAAGATATGACATTTTTTGTTATTTGGGGTGATAAACTACATATTAATCACCAAATAAATACTAATTTTATTTACCAACTATGTTCCAAACTTGGCCCAAAAGCATGATAAAAAGGGGTATTGATGACAACAAAAGTAGAATTTTCTCAGTTATGCCTGCAGATATTTTCATCAAATTTCGCATGAACAATGCTAATAGCAAGTCCCAAAAATACACTGGTCAATTTTTGGCTATAGGTTGTGGTTTGTCTTGTATCCATGGAAACGCAAAAAAACGATGCGTTTTCTTGGAAATTCTATTAGTACAAGCTCAAAAGATTTATTGATAATCCTACCAGTAGATCGAAAGTGGAGGTTATAAGCTACATTTCGACACCAAAAACGTTAAAAAATACCAACTCAAAGTATTTTAAAATTGTTGTTCATTATTTACCTTCAAACGAGATTTTGCGATTTTGGGTTAATTCTTTGAATACGTCGACAACAAGTATTAAAATACAACAATTCGGATGTAAAAGTAAATAATTACTTCACTGCACTACTCCACCGCACTCTAAATCATGTTATGCATTCAAAAAATAATAATCTTTGACCATAAAAAAAAAAATCCGTCATGTTCCTTTCGTGATAGATAAATAGACCTGGATAATAGCGTCATACAGGGAATTCCTTCTGGTCACGTGACATCGTCCACTCCTGTTGAAGCCACGTCTGTGTTGATCACGTGACTGGCGTGCACGACGTCATAATTTATTCAACACCTGATCTAGGTCAGGGAATCAGTCTCGTTTGCTATAAATAGTTTTATTCCTCCGCCTCGTATCTCCATTGTTACACATAAAACGACGCGACTTTCGAGAGTTTTCTGAGTTATTTTATAAGTGGAACAAGTTTGCAAAGACTTAATAAGATTGGCGTTGAAAAGTTAGTGCGAACCTTAGACTGCTCAACGCCCTTAAATGTACCCAGTGATACAAAAGGCCCACTCAAAGTAGCTAAGTCTCTAACTCAATATCATCCAAAATCTTCAACTTTGAAAACAGGATTTATTTGTCAATTTAAATCCAAATTGATGATGTGATCTTACCAAAAAAAGATGGGCTTCTGATATCCAATATTTAGGACAAAATAAATATTTTACCATTGGTACACGAATCGTGTACCATAATGCGTTTCAGCCCCAATTCTAGCAAGAGACTCAGGGAATGAGGCTAGGCACATTTCACTAAATCAAACCGTGCATGTAGACTGGAACAACCAGATGCTAGAAATTTGCATTATATTGACACTGCTGGCTTATTTCACCGAACATAACTGGTTTGAAATTAATGTAAAAACGGAAAACATTGAATGTAAATCAGTTTACGTACATTCATATTACAGTATTATATGCGTTGCGACCCACTTGTGTCAATTTCTAGGTCCCAAATGTTAGCAATTTAGCTCCTTTGAATGTACCCAATGATACAAAAAGCCACTTAAAGTTCCGATTCACCATTTAAAGAAATTAGAATCTCTATATCAGGTCAAAAATGGTTCAATTCCATCAGTATTTATGAAGAATTTAAAATCGAAAATTTCATGTATTCATGTCGTTTGCCATCATTTGGTTGTCCATGAAAATTTAATGACAGGCCTTAATAAAAATAGTGGAGCAATGACCTCCTAGTGGAGTAAAGTCATCTTGATAATAAAGAAAGTGCAGTTAAGTATGAATCTGTTATCAAATATTTTGTAATAACAAAGACCTTTGAACTAGAAAGTCAAGGCTATCGTTTCACATTTACATGTAGCATTCAATGACATTGACAAGGAGTAGGGTTGCCTGTCCAACCTCAGCGGTTTTCTCCTGGTTCTCCTGTTGTACTGCTAAAGACCCCTACGTGCAATCAAATTATTGAAATAAAATTAAAGCATATGATAGTCCCGAAATGACCTAGTTTGTGTCAAGTGGACCTTAAGCCCCATTTCTCTCTCTCTCTCTCTCTCTCTCTCTCTCTCTCTCTCTCTCTTTTTACTGCTTCTACTCAACAGACTAAAGACCTAAAAATAGATGCACAGGTTTTTTTTATAGTGGTAAACATTAAGTTAATCTCCAAACATCTCTTCAGCTAAAAGGGTATTAAACATTCCGATTCTTCAACTTAATCCAACAGGTTCTGTCTATTGTGGGGGATCAGTGGCTAAGTGGGTAAGATACTGTCTCGGTAGCCTGGAGGTCTGGTATTCAATCCCTGCATTGGCCGAGAAATTTCATCCAGATATTTTGACGTCGTATGGCGTATGCTTCATTAGGCCAGGTTTGGGGCAGAACAGAAGGAAGTTAAACACCATATTTCATTTCTGTCCATCTACACTTGCACGACTTTTGACCACGATTTTGTCGTGCCCATCAGTGTCCACAGCGTGACACAAACTGGCACGACGAGTTCACGCATACTTTGCGCATTGTTTACGCACTTCCCGCATTGTCACAATGAGTTTGCACAAATCGGACGCTGTCGTGCCAATGCGTGCCACGCATTCGTGGAAGTGTCAGCATGGCTTAAGTCTCAAAGCACATGTTATTATTGATGTTTCAGAGAGAGCACGTTTACTTTGAAAGACAATCAGTGTGATTACATCCTAACACTTAGACAGGTGTACTGCTACATGTAGATCAATACATTTATATATAGATATATATATATAACATACTTGTTAAACCAGGTACTGGTTTCACAAAACATTCTTAGATGTAATTTAAGAGTTCACTCAACTTTTGTTTATGAGAAAATTATTGCCAAAGATATTTCTCATAAACAGTGCTTGAAAGTTAACTTAATTCTTAACTTTAAGATAAATTATGGGAGATAAGATTCATGTAAAGAGCTGGCAGTTCTCACTGTAATAGTGAAAAACTAGATAATATAAAGAGAATTAGCTGAAAATTTCAGTCATATTGCTCCACTCTGAACCAATATCTTAGCGATTAAATTTTAGGTCTAGCCTAGATCATCATTACTAATTAAAGTCAGTATGATTAAAAACATAGCCTCAGTTATCCATTTTTGAATTAAATCATCAATGGGTGTTGAGCAACATATCGAATGCAAATCCAGTGAAAATCCAACCCGAAATTTGATATCATCAAGAGTTGGTTACAGTCTTTCCATGTCGATAAATGTCTTTATTAATAATTTATATAACTTTGCACTTTTAAACAGATGTTGAATATGGTCTTTATGAATGTCTTAACCAATAATTTATATAGCTTTGCACTTTGTTTAGTCATGACATGTTTATTACACCCACATTTAACCAGATGATTCACCTGTAAAATTGTAAATATAGACTGTCAAAACAGTCAGGCCCACGAGTTCACAAAATATTCTCAGACTTAAGTTAAAGATAGATTATGGGAGAATATAGGGCAGTTATCACTATGATACTTAAAAACTAGCTAATGTAAAGGCAATTGCTGAAAATTTCACTCAAAGCGATCCACTATGAACCAAGAACTAAGCGAATGAAAGTTCCACTTAGCCTCGATCATCATTACTGAAGTCAGTAAGACAAAACTAATAGTCTTGATTATCCATTTAATCATTAATCACGAAGAAAAATATTGCAGTAAATCCAACAAAAATCTCATGCCAGCCTCGACATAGAGAGTTGATTATGGTCTGGATAAGTTAATTAATGTCTAGTTTTTTAATTTTTAAAACATTTCAGACCTAAAGAAAGACCTACAATAGGCCGATTTTGCTCCTGCATATAAATGTATGTTTAAGTTAAGAATTTACTCAACTTTCAATCACAGAATAACATTACTTTGCACATAGTTTCTTTTTGGTGTATTTGATACATTAAAATAACAAAAGTTTTATACAGGGCTATATTTTAGTTAAAATAAGGCGGGCAGACAATTCTGAGTGGATTATTAACTTAAGTCTGAGAATGCTTTGTGATCTTGAGCATGGTTTCAGATTACATGTATTACATGTCCTTGTCTGGGATCTTTAAGGTTACATTCATTACATCCTTGTCTGAGATGTTTAGGTTACATTCATTACATTCTTGTTTATGGTGTTGGTCATTCATTACATGGGGGGGTTGGGGTGGCCTAGTGGTCTAGAGTGCTACGCTTCGACCTCTAGCTGGCCGGTCACCTCTGGCTTGCCACAGTGCATCATTGAGTATGACTATCTCTCGACCACATCGCCGTCTCAGGTTCGCTCATGGTGTTGACGATTCATCACATCCTTGTTTGATGTCATCGTTATTATGGAAACCACAGTGGCTCAGTGAATATGGCACTTACTCGATAACAAGGTCGTCTTGGGTTCACTGATGGTGTTAGTCAAGAAAGTTTCTCAGGGTTTTCGGGCTTTGTTTCGCCGTGTCAGTTATGCAGGATGAGACCTGACAAGGATTAGTTTCTATCTAATCATTTGGATGGGGCATGGTCATTTACGTAAAAGAACCATTGACAATTGAAATTCGAAATCGGGTGCGGAGCCAAAGTTGGGGAGGAGAGGGCCTGGCCCTCAGACCCAGTGACATAGTTTATTTTCGTTTTCGTTTGCTTTGTTACTGTTGTAGATGCTCTTGCTCATTAATAGATGATATAAACATGATTTTTGCATTGTCTCCGCCCAATCAATTCAAGGTTGCAACGTATTACCCTTTGCTCCAATGTGTGCCCCCCCCCCCCTCGACAAAATCCTTGATCTGGGTCTGGAAATTGTATGGTGTCTATGAACATTGTAAGGTGTCTTCATTTGCCCTGTTGAGCAGAAAAGTGCATAAAATCCTTCTTTATTTCATTTCATGAAATACACAATGTAGCCGTGTATTTCTTTGCTTGAAGTTTTAATGTCGAAATTTTTTTGTGTGTGTCAATTACTAAGGTGATCTTGTCATGAAGCTATTTAAGGACACATAAATTACTGAAAAATTTGCAAACTGAAGATCTGTCATAATCATGTTGTGCTGAATCATAAAAAGTCATTTTAATGTCAAATCAAGCCAAATAGATCATTTTGAAACCAATTGAAATAAAAAAAAAAATGACTTGTCAGTTTTTTTTAAAATTTTTTTCAAATACATGTAGTTTATTTCGTTTAAAGGGCCCTGCTTCACCTGAACAAAGAGTAGAGTCGTCTGCCCAACCTTGTGGGTTTTCTCAAGGCCCTTCGGTTTTCGCCCACTGCTAAAGACCGATACACGCAAATGAATTATTGACAAAATAAATTGACCATGTGTTAGTCCTTTAATAACCTACTTTGTGTCGAGTGGACTTTAAACCACATTTCTCTTTCTCTCTCGAAAACATAAAACAAAATTCCTTAAAAAAAATTGGGTGAAACAAATAACAAAACTCGCAAGGAAAAATGCTGTTTCATTTGTCTGGTCACCCAGCAGGAAGCGCTATTTGTTATTTTAGGTTATTATGATGACTCAGTTGTTATTTTAGGTTATTATGGTGAGTCAATTTTAATTTAGGTTATTATGGCAAGTCAAATGTTATTTTAGGTTATTACAATGAGTCAATTGTTATTATAGGTTATTATTATCAGTTCATTGCTATTTTAGGCTATAATGATCAGTCAATTGTTATTTAAAGGGACAATTCCGATAAGAACAGAGTCTCAAAAATTAAAGTCAGAGAGTTTATGAAATTTATGGACCAAAATATAGAGGCATGGTGTATTTATCTTGTCTCAAAATTTCAGCTCAAAATATTGAGTCGTTTGGACGTGAACGTCAACACTGCTTATCCGGACACGTAACCCTTTTAAGATTTCGGGTCATTTTTTTCATTGGGTGACCCGATAATCAATTCTCATTTCTTGAGAGGTCTATACAGTAAATGACCCATGTACTGTACTTGATAACAAAAGGTAAATTTCACCTACATATTATTTTTATATAAAAAAGTCTGGTTTTATCCAGATACTGTATAATACAACGGTCGCCATTTCCAGTTGAAGACTGTCAGATTAAAGTTATTTACAAGCGTATCACAAATATCGTGTTAGTTGGTCGGCCTTAGGTAATGGGTTTTAAGAGATTTTAATACAAAATTAAGCAGTTTTATTCCTCAGACAGTTATCGGGATTGGCCCTTTAAGCTTATTACGATGAGTCAGTTGTTGTTTTAAGTTATTACAGTGAGTCAATTGATATTTTAGGTTATTACAACAAATCAAAATTGTTATTTTAGAGTAAATTGTTATTTAAGGTTATTACGCTGAGTCAATGATTGTTTTAGGTTATAACGATTGCTATTTTAGGATATTACAATAAGTCATTTGTTATTTATGGTAATTAGGATATCGTAGGTAATCGTGATACAGTATTCAATGATTATTGTCGATGATATCATATAAAATGTTAAAGGGAGAAATGTGATAATTAAGTGATATTGAAGTCTGTTAAACCACTTAAAACTGTTGTTATATATAGTCTACTGGTTTGTTAGAATTCCACCATTTATTGTCTAATTACTTATACAGTTAACTTGGTGAATCACCTCACTCTCACTCTCTTTCTCTCTCTCTCTCCCCTAAATATCTTGGGGAATCTCTATCTCTCACTCTCCTAAATATCTTGGGGAATCTCTCTTTCTCTCTCTCACTCTCCTAAATATCTTGGGGAATCTCTCTTTCTCTCTCTCACTCTCTCTCTCTCTCTCTCTCTCTCTCTCCCTAATATCTTGGGGAATCTCTCTCTCTCTTTCTCTCCCTCCCTCTTGCCCTCTCTCTCTCCTTAATATCTTGGGGAATGCTCACCAGTCCGTAGGTTCACTAGTCTGCAGGCTCATTAGGCGAGTGGTTCAGTAGGCCACCGATAGCTTTTATTAGGGTTAGGGTTGGGTAAGGTTTCATTAGTCCACCGATATTAATTATTATGGTTAGCTTCGGGTTAGGGTTAGGTTTATTGATACCCACATTTATAGTATTTCTTATAGCGGCAGACTAGATTTCTTGCAGACTAGTGAACCCCTCTCAAATATCTTTACACTCTAGCAAAATATTGCAATAAAAATGAACCATATGTTAGTCCCAAAATAGCATAACACTAGATTAAGAAATAAAATTATGAAAATGTATTCACTGTATCTTAATCATTTCTCTCTCCCGACTAAATAGCTCTATACTTTTGCAAATTATTGCATTAAAATTGAACCATATGTTAGTCCCGAACACTTAATTAAAAAGTTATATAAAGCTATGAAAATGTTCACACTGTTATTGACTGAGATTTTATGTAATCTTCGACTTCCTGTGTGGAATAACCACACACTTAATTAAAAAGTCATCAAACGTTATGAAAATATTGACATTTGTCATAAATTGTAATGTATATTGCTTGAATCTCATTGATGGAGATAGAAACATACATATATAATGACAGGTTGATGATAACTTCTGTACATAAAGTTTATGACTAGATCAATGGAGTCATCGGTGATTGCTAATGAATAATCTAAATATGAGACAATGAGACATAATTTCACATAGCATATATATGAATATAGAGATAATGGCAATGGAATTAAGTTAAACATATATTTTGCAAGAGTTAAATCTATCTATTTCAGGCCTTTCTGTAGACTTGAAATGTTATCTAAAATAGATATTAGACATTAATTAAACATGTACATGTACATTAATACATTATGCAAGAGTTAAATAAGCCTGACTTGTTTATGATGCTACCTAAATTATTAATTAGAAATTAATTAAACATGCATCATTCAAGATTTAATTATACCTTTTGCAGGTCTTTCTGTAGGCTTGAAATATTATGTAAATTATTAATTAGATATTTATTAAACAAGCATTATACAAGCGCTAAATCTACCAGTTGCTGGTCTTTCTTTAGGCCTGAAATGTTATCTAAATTATTAATTAGACTATAATTACTTGTAACTTATCAAGGCCATAATCAACTCTCGATGCAATAACTAGCCTGCAAGATTTACTGGATTGTGGGGGGTTGGGATGGCCTAGTAGTAGACTAGAGCTTCGACCTCTAGCTGGCCGGTCACCTCTGGCTTGCGGCTGTGGTTTCGAGCCCTGGTGTGAGCGTATGTGACATGGAAATAGGAGCGCCTTCTCAACCTCATGGGTTTCCTCCGGGCACCAAGGTTTCCTCCCACTGCTAAAGACCCCTACGTGCAAGCGAATTATTGAAATAAAATTAAACCATATGTTAGTCCCGAAATGACCTAGTTTTGGTTGAGTGGACGTTAAACCCCATTTCTCTGTCTCTCTTTACCGGATTTTAATACATTTTTCGAAAAGTAAAACAAACAATGGATCATCAAGACTATGTTTTTTATTGTATCAACTTAAGTAATGAAGATTGAGGCTAGCCTAAATATCAAGAGCTAATATCTCGGTTCAGAGTGGAGCAATTTGACTGCAATTTTCAATATATTCTATTTACGTTATCTATTTTTTAAATATTATAGCGAGAACTGTCAACTCTTTATCTAATCTCCCATAATGTAAAGTTGTCCTAGTCTAGAGCCCAGTGTATGTACATGTATTTTTATTGGGGTTTGGGTGGCAGAATGGTGAACGCATGGGTTTACATCATAAGGTCAGTCATTGAGTCAAGTTGCATGGTTTCGATTTCCTACCTGTGGGCCTACATGAAAGGCGTAGGGTCGTCCAATTTCGTGGGTTTTCTCTGTGTCCTTAGGCCTCCCCCCCCCCCATGCGCAAGTGATTTATTGAAATAACCATGCATTAGAAACAAAATCACTTTTTTTGTGTCGAGTGAAAGTACAAATTGTTTAAATTCATAAAGTATATTTTTTATCAATAAACATCTTTACTGTACAACAATTTAATCAAGATAAAATCTGACAATTTTGTATCCGGTAAAGCACATCAACAATTTACGAATGTATATAAGATAAGATCGAAGGGTTCGGAATCAGGTAAATACTCATCAATTATATGTAAACATCTAATCTGTACAGATAAAACACAGGTAAATAAATAATACAATCATTTCTGTCTGGAAGATGAACTTGTTGAATGAACTTAACATAAAAACTAATTAAATACATGGGCATTCAACTTGAAATAGTATTACTTAAAAACACATTATGCAAGAGCTAAATCTGCCTATTGTAGGTCTTTCTTTTAGCCTTAAACATTATTTAAATTATTAGTTAGACATTAATTATCTGATTCAAGGCATAATCAACTCTCGATGGCGTAGGATTTGCCCTATTTGAAATAGATTAGAACGGGTTCAACCATATCTTGATTAATTTAAAAAAGGACGGGCGAGACTAAGCTTCAAACAACCAGGACGGTAGTTGCAATTATAGCACACGTCTTGCCAAACCTAAGGCTAATATCTTCGCTCACTATAGAGTAATTTGTATGAAATTTACAAATTATTCATTCTATATTAGATATTTTTTGAATTATTACAACAAGAATGACCAACTCTTTATTAAACTCTTAACTAATGTATCTTTAACATAAAAACCGATTAAATTATAGATGATCGGTGAAGCTCACAGAAGCGTTCTAATCTACTGGCTGAGAGAGTTGATTATGGGCTTGTCTTGTTAGTAAATGATTAAATAAAAAAACCATTTGAAATAGCGACCTGTAATAGGCAGATTTACATGTAGCTCTTATACATAATGCATCTTTATTCACTAGGGACCGAGTATCGTTCAATCTAATTAAAATATAGATCTATATTTCGTTTTGTTTTTTTATACTTTCGATGACCAACACTCATGTAGATCTAACAAGTTATAGTGGGAGCTCACGTTCTATGACGTCAGGTATCAAGCACGGGACATTTGACCCGATAACGTCAGTCATTCGATTAACCAATTAGCGACCGCCATGCTTTTTAAAATCTACTTTTGTTTTGTTTTGATTTCTATCTGCTGGTAATATTTACCGACAGTTCCACGCATGAAAAGGTCAAACGGTCGATTCGACAGACCATTTGATTGGCTAACCCCTCATTTCAGGCAAAACACGACTTAAATAACAAGTCTTCCAGATCCAAGAGTAGTGAAGACAAGTAAAAACGAAAGTTTGAACTATAAAAAACGAAACGAAATTGGATCTGTGTTTTAATCAGATTGAGTATCATTCAGATATGATGAAAAAAGGAAAGAAACTGAGCTTACCATCTAGAACCTTAATAGATTGCTGTTCAGAAAGTGTTAAATACCATCAAGATTCATCAAATAATGCCAAGTTTGTGCTACCATTTAGTTTGAAATCGGTTGTCTAGTTTATGACACTAAATGGTCATAAACTGGATGACCAATATCAAAACTAAACTAAATGGTCATAAACTAGATGACCAATTGTCAAAACTAAACGGTGTTTCTTAAACTAAATGGTAGCACAAACTGGGTGTTATTTGATGAATCTTGATCGTATTTAATACTTTCTGAACAGCAATCTATTAACTGGGTACGTGTATTAGATTCTAGATGGTAAGCTCAGTTTCTTTCCTTTTTTCATCAAATCTGAATGATAGCCGGTCCGTAGTGTTAAGTGTCAAAAAATTTAATACACTAAAATAATTGTTTCAATGAGAGCCTGTCGTAATTGATGTCAGGGTTCGTTGACATTCAAACCACTTGTATATTCAAGAGTCAGATATGAGAGGTTTCTGGTTTCGGGCTGAATCAAAAGCGTCTACTTGAGATTGAAATTTCATGGTCATATTTCACGTTTTCGTCTTCTTTCAGAGATTATAATCATGTATAAGTATTCAAGTACATGTAGGTGGGTGGTAGGTGTGGCTGTTAGTTTTTTTTTTTGTTTTTTTTTCGAGAGAGAAATGGGGTTTAACGTCCACTTGATACAAACTAGGTGATTGTGGGACTAACGTATGGTTTCATTTATTTCAATAATTTGCTTGCGCATAGGGGTCTTTAGCAGTGGGAGGAAACCGGAGTGCCCGAAGGAAACCCACGAGGTTGAGAAGGCGCCCCTATCTCCATGCCGCATACGCTCACACCAGAGCTCGAAACCACAGCCGCAAGCCCAAGGTGACCAGCCAGCTAGAGGTCGAAGCGCGGCACTCTAGACCACTAGGCCATCCCAACCCCCCCTTTTTTTTTTTCGAAGATTGTGATTAAGTTTAAAACACATTTTTTTATTGAATGATTTACAGGGATTGGGGGATGACCAAATGGTTAGCGCGTGCATGTTGTAGCGTAAGGTCAGTCATTGAGTCAAATGGCGTGGGGTCGATTCCCCCTTTTATAGATAAGTAGTAGGGTCGCCTGTCCAAACTCGTGGGGTTTTTTTCAACTCCTTACAAGTGGGTGTGACTGTCAGGGTTTTTTTTTTCAAAGATTGTGATAAAGTTTAAAACACATCCTTATGGACTACTGTAAAGTACATGTAATTGATTCTAGGTGTGTTGGGTGTGGGCAGGGTTGTTAGATGGCGGAATGGCTAGCATGTGCTCATTGTATCATAATGTCGATCATTTAGTATTTAGTCAACTGGTGCGGTTTCGATTCCCGGGTTGTACCAAATAGGGAGTAGGGACGTCTGTCCAATCGCGTGGGTTTTCTCTGGGTCCTCAGTTACCTCTCACTGCTATAGACCCCTATGCGCAAACGAGTTATTGGATTAAAATTAAACCATATATTAGTCCTGAAATGACCTAGTTTGTGTCAAGTGGTTAGACTACATGTACATCTCTCTCTCTCTCTCTCTCTCCCTCCCTCTCTCTCTCTCTCTCTCTCTCTCTCTCTCTCTCTCTCTCTGTCATAATATGACCCAGTTTATGTTACATGTAGGTGGTTGTAAAAGCCCTTTCACTCGCTTTAAGTACATGTATTGGAGAAGGTCGTTGATGGGTGTGGCGGTCAGAGTGAGTAGAATGTCAAATTGTTTGTTGCTAGGTTTTTATTGTATGTCAGATTTTTGTATATTGAGGGTGAATTATCACCATTCAGAAAATCAAATTGAGTTAAGCATCATAAATTTTCTTTCTTCATTGAGTGAGAAATTAGCTCGGTGTTGACTGAGAAAGTTTCTTAGGATATTCTCTGTTGTGGTTCCCCCTTGTCAGTGGTGCAGTTGTGTCAGGCGGAGGGACTGACCACAGAGAATGTATAGTCCTTCGGATGGAACAAAAACTGAAATCCCTTGCACGCATGTAAAAGAAATCAAGACAGTTGGAATTTGAAGAGTAGTCCATAGTGCCCCTGTTTGGAAAACTTTTCATCATATATGTAATACTGGCCAGAGATGACTGACCAGCTAAAGCTCGAAGCCGGACACTCGTAACCACTAGGTTGGGTAGCTGAATGTTGTATCACAAAGCCTGTCATAGAGTCATCTGGCAGGGTTTCGTTTCCCTTGGTTGGGCTGACTAGACGAGTAGGTCATCCAAAATACTACCTGTATTTAACAACATCGCCTGACATGGATTTGTCAGGAGACTTATATTAAAATCCCCCTTACTAAAAAAATGGGCCTTCAAGCTTAATTAACCCAGGTATGTTTAATGTTCCCTGACTTAATGGTTTTTGTACATGTCAACATTAGCCAGTAATAAATTAAACCATACAATCATAGTTTCATATTTCATGTGTCATGTTTTTTGTACCTAGTGATATATATTAGGTGGTTATAAACAACACAATAGTCGTTTCATATTTCATGTTTCATAGGAACCCAGGTGGTTGATATGGTCATTGGGTATCCACACCATGATGCACTGCAGGGGAATGAATGACGTAATAGACCCTTTGGGCGAAATATTTGTCAATGATATCACCCTAGCAAGGTGGAAGCGGAGAGAGAGAGAGAGAAATGGGGTTTAAGCGGACATTTGACCTTACTTCAACCTGCATAAAATGGTTGATATTTCGTTCCTTAAAATAGTTTCCAAAAGAAACAGAAGACGGGGAAATGTGGGTTGTCGAAGGGAGATCTAAAAAGATGTCAAAGCGATAAATTGAGCAAAAAATGGCAAAGTACAAGTAATTCAAATGAAATGAAATGAAATGGGTTTAACATCCTGTAGTTCTGCTCCGATTGGGATAATGAATATGCGCATACACCATACAGTGTGCTATGAGGAAATTGAAATGAATTAGGGTTTAAAGTCCTTATGTTCTGCTCCAACTGGGATAATGAAGACGAGCACATGCCATCCAGTGTACTATGAGAGAGAAAGAGAGAGAAATGGGGTTTAACGTCCACTCGACACAAACTAGGTCATTTTGGGACTAACATATGGTTTCATTTTATTTCAAGAATTCGCTTGTGTGTAGGGGTCTTTAGCAGTGGGAGGAAACTGGAGTGCCAGGAGGTAACCCACGAGGTTGAGAAGGCATCCCTATCCTGATGCCACATATGCTCACACCAGGGATCGAAACCACAGCTGCAAGCCAGAGGTGACTGGCTACTTAGATGTCGAAGTGCAGCACTCTAAACCACTAGGCCATCCCAAACTCCCCAGTGTGCTATGAAGGAAATTTACTACAAAGGAATGCCTTCACTATTACATAATGTGCAAGTTTCTCACCTTAATAATACGAAAAAGATGAGTGATAGAGTGAGGTTTAATGACTTGACGAAAGTTTTCTAGCTACGACGTTTTGAGATGAAAAAGATTGGTGACTCAACACAACTAAAAAGTTTTGTATTTCTATATTTACATACAATGCAACGTTGAGAATTTCGCACAGACGGTGGCTTCTTAAGATTCCTTGGAGGCCAGATGACCCAGTGGTTAGTGCATGCTGGCTGTATTTTAGGGTCTGTCATTGAGTCGACTGGCTTGGGTTTTGATTCCTCGGTTGTATCTGACAAGGAGTAGGGTCGCCTGTCCAATCTCGTGTTAGTTCCGGAATTACGTAGTTTGTGTTGATTGGATGTTAAACTCTCTCTCTCTCTCTGTCTGTTTCTCTCTCTCATATTAGTTTATTTTACAGAGCCCTCAGAAATTAAACCCCATTCACATCACATAATATACCTCAATTCTTTCGAATGCTTGAAATATTTGTCTCTATAACAGACTATTTAGTTTTAGATTACGTGTGGTTTAATGATCGAGAGCGAGAAAGTAAGTAATATAATTGTAACAACATGAGGGCCGTAATATATTACAATATATTATGCAATGTCTTAAGCATGAGAACATTGAACTACTTAAAATACAGACACCCTGCACAGGCTTTTACAGTAAAATATGTCACACTAGTCCAATATTTCACTGGTATGAATAAAGTACGATTGGCAAGTTGCCTGTACATTATTTGAAATAATGGTACGCCAACGTCAAACGATGACGTCACATCTATATTTTAATTGGCTTTATTGTACATTCACCGATAGGGTTACGTGTACATGTATTATGTCTGTATGATTACATTCATATTTCTTGTAACAAACAGCATATCATGACTTGTACTAGTATTACACAATGTATTGGGTTAATTATATTCTTGATTGTTAGTTTTACATATTTGATTGAAGTATGTTTCTCTACAGGTCTGGGACTGTACAGTGCAGTAGACGCCTACGGCTAGTCCCCGGATTCATTCACTTACTCATATATGTACATTTGTTTGTGATGTCTGCGTATTGTGTCTTATCCGTAGATTTATTTTGTGTAATTGTGTGTGATGCAGTCCCCCTGCACTTACTAATACATGTATATATAAGTAAAATTTATGTTAGCGAAATAGAAGTACATAATTTGTGGGAACATTTCCACAACCAAAATTACTCTTCAGCCAGGCATTTATTATGACATATTCAAGTAGATAAAGTACAAGTACTTCTTTGTTTACGGTAGATAAATACGAAATGAATAAAAAATACATCCAGGTAAAAAAATTCATCACTTCACTGTGACATACATTAAATCATGGGTGTCTTCAGATATTAATAATATATATTCACAGGAATTAAATTTAACTTGGAAAAATATAATAAAACCAAGTACGAACAATCCAAACCATTAGTCAAAATGCGAAGTCCTATAAAAACGGTTGAGGCAAAATAGTGTAATCAGCAAATGGACTTTTCATCGTGTACAAAATACACAACAAACAGTGGTAACAGGTGTCCGGAAAAGTAAGCTTACCCTGCCTGGCACCACACTCGCCATAGCTGAATCCAAACTATTAGATGTAATCTCAGTAAAATAGGGTGATTGGCAAAGGACTATTTGTATGCAAAATGTACATGATGAACATGTAAAATGTCCCACATACATGTAGCACACGGCATGGCATGTGCTCCTTTTTATTAGCTTAGTGCTGCAAAATAGGACATTCAACCCCTTTTGATTTAGTTCATTTCATGTGTAAATATTTAATATTGTGTACCGAATATAAAGTTTAGAGTCTTTTAATCATTGAATTAATCAGACCCATCGTAAAACTATTGATGTCGTGTACAGTCAACATGGGTGATCGTTAATAATTAATTATATTATTGTCACATTAATGCACTCGTGTTATCATTCTACCGCTATACGAAAGGGTTTTAAATTAGAAACAAAATAGGATATGTGTTTTAATCAGTTTGCATGGATTCAAACCAACGGACATTTCATTTTGACTTTTAATATGTGAGATCAGTTATGTTCAGTGAGGAAAATGATACGATTTCTCTTTTATATTTAGACAAAGTACCAGGAATGTTTTTATTACAAATCTATTCAATAATGTTTATTGATTATTGTCAGGAGTGCTTATGAACCTGTGATTCCCTCGGAGCGAAAACATCGCTCATTTACACTTCATTGTTCAATGATTCATGCGGATGCGATAGAATCTCGGAAAATTAAATATACTATGTGCGTTATTTAACATTAAGTAGAAATCATTTCCTCCAGCAAAGTAAGCGAAACCCAGGCTGTAGGTCCTGCGTGAATATGAATAATTGAATATCACTTAGAAAAAAGACCTGGCCCCAAGTTCACAAAGCATTCTCAGACTTAAGTTGAGAATTTACTCAAATTTGAATCACTGTCTTTCTTCCCGAATTACAAAACTTTAGACATAGTTTCTTATTGATATATTTAATACATTAAAACAACAAAAGTTTTATAATGGGTTATATTTTTGTTAAAATAAGATGAACAGTTTTGAGTAAATTCTTAACTAAAGTCTGAGAATGCTTTGTGAACTCAGGGCCTGATTTTCTTTAAAGGTTGTAAAATATGAAAATATTTCATTCTAAACATCTTTCTGTTCCCATCAGAACAGTCATATAAACAAACTAATTAAGGCTTAAAATCTTTTTTTGCTAATACAAGTAATTATGTCAACATATCCTATCAATAAGTATAACACAAACTCAAATGTCAATCTTATCAGGTAAATTTCACTGTTAGTAATTTCTGCCGTTCTGCGAGAGTATTTGTAACTTTCCATCAATAAAAGATCTGTGATGTCATTTTAGTCCTTCTGCTCATATTCTAGTCTATATTTCCTTGAGCAGACGGACTGAAACGATGTCACAGTTTTCATGAAGCTTTTCCGACGAACTTTTAAGGAGGTAATTATAAATGGTTTAACGTGTTAGTGTTTTAACCATATCTTAGTCTCGAAATGATCTAATTTGTGTTGAGTGACTGTTAAATGCTGGGGGGTGGGATGGCCTAGTGGTCTAGAGTGCCGCTCTTTGACCTCTAGCTGGCCGGTCACCTCTGACTAATAAAATTAAACCATATGTTCATCCCGAAATGACCTAGTTGTGTCGAGTAGACATTAAACTCCATTTCTCTCTCTGTTAAATGCTGTTTCTCTCTTTCTTATAACAGTACACCAAAAAATAGAATAAGATCTTTTTTGTTAAGTGGATGGGTATTACAATAAAATTTATTTCAAGTGTCACAGCCAGGGACACGCATGCTTCTTACCCCTTTCTTCCAATGAACACCCAAAATTTGTTTAGCTGCTCTTCGATATTTTAAAGATCAATTTTCTGCAGAAATTCAAGAGTCATGAATAATTAATACTGTAAAATAACGACTCTCTGAAGAACCTGAGGACATTTTCTGATTGCAGACTGTTGATCAATTTATAACCAAGCCTAAGAACTGAAAGCATAAATACTCAATATTAAGCACCTTCAGCATCAAATGTTTAAACCAGCGGCTGCCAGGCAGGATAGGCCCACATTTTTGAGAGATGGATAGAGAACAAGCTAAAAAGAAAATGATTTTTTCTACGATCAAGGGCCATAATTCATGAAGTTGCAATTCGATATGTGCAAATATCAAAATAGGTTGCCAGGCAACGAAACATATCCCACCAGCAGGTAAATCGTCCAGGCAGTCAACAAGAGTTGTGCATATTAAGTAATTATCAAAAATCATTAGAATTTGTATAAAAAATCCTAATATCTGATCCGAAACTTCTCAGTATCCCCTGACCCCCATCTGGTTAGCTCATGACCTTCTGTCATTGGTTTGTCAATATCTCTCTGGCTTTGCCTGTTTAAATCTTCTGGCTATTCTTGTTGGTTAGCTCCAACCTTGTGGGTTTACTCTGGGTACCCCAGATTTCCTCCCACTGCTAAAGGCCCCTACCCGCAAGCGAATTATTGAAATTAAATTAAACCATATGTTAGTCTCAAAATGACCTAGTTTGTGTCGCGTGGACGTTGAACCCCCTTTCTCTCTCTCTCTCTTGATGGTTAGCCCTTGATCTAGCTATTTCTGGCTATTACATGTATTATACCCCTCACCAAGGTCATTATTGGTTGGGTCATGACTTACTGTAGTGGTTGTTTGCCACGGTGGTTGAGCGTGTAAGGCACTGGCTGTCTTGTCTTGGATATGATATTTTTGTGTTTGGGGAGGTCCTTTTGCACATTCATGTAAGGGCATTGGGTTGTGAATAGTTAAGGTCTTGTTATTGAGTCAAGTATGTGACAATAAAAATGTATCCCATATGTTAGTCCCAAAATGAACAAGTTTGTTAGGAGTGGACATTCAATTCCATTTCTGAGTAAATATTTGACTTAAAATGAATGTCGTCGACAGAACTTACTCAGCGTTGTAATGTCCTTTTCATTCGGCATGAATAAGCTGAAACTGTAAGTCCTGATGATTGTGTACATATGGTACTAATACTAGTAATATATACTCTGTCCTTGTAAGGGGGTTGGGATGGCCTAGTAGTATAGAGTGCCGCGCTTCCACCTGGCCGGTGTGAGCGCATGTGGCATGGAGATAGTGTTTTTCCTCCGAGCACTCCGGTTTCCTCCCACTGCTAAGGACCCCTACACGCAAGCGAATTATTGAAATAAAATTAAACCATATGTTAGTCCCAAAATGACTCCCATCTGGTTAGCTCATGACCTACTATCATCGGTTTGTCAATATCTCTCTAGAGTTGCCTGTTTAAATCTTCTGGCCATTCTTGT
The DNA here is from genome assembly GCA_036850965.1 of Patella caerulea. Lineage (NCBI taxonomy): Eukaryota > Metazoa > Mollusca > Gastropoda > Patellidae > Patella > Patella caerulea. The sequence continues at coordinate 75,683,666 of JAZGQO010000007.1, read as the reverse complement.
TGGTTAGCTCCAACCTCGTGGGTTTTCTCCGGATCCTCCGGTTTCCTCCTACTGCTAAAGACCCCTACGTGCAAGCGAATTATTGATATAAAATTAAAAGCATATGTTAGTCCTGAAATGACCTAGTTTTGGTCGAGTGGACATTAAACCTCATCTCTCTCTCTCTCTGTCTTTGTAAGTTATGATGATTGCGTACATACATACCGTATTACTAACAACCATTATTCTTCTGTACACATGTTCTTGTGCTGCATGGACCATTGTTTGTTTAACTTCACTTCAATTTTACTTCAAACATATATGCGTGATATTTGTTTCATTGAAATTTTATAAATAAACTCGATGCATGATTAAGTTTCTATCATTGAACACACAATAATACTTGTATGACTTATCTCAAAGCCGTAACCCTAATATTTACCATGGCAATAAAACCTTACATAAAATATCCTTCTACTTGACACAAACAAGGATGTAATAATTGTCAAAAGTTTATAAAGGGTAAAGCTATTGGAAAAAAAAAAATTGAAATGTGGTTTAACATCCTACACTTCTTCTCCAACTCAGCTAATGAAGACAGGCAGACGCCATACAGTGTGCTATGAGGGGAATTTTGCCTGGGCAGTGCACTACGGCCTACTCTTATATCGAATTCCAACTGCCTAGGAATCTTTTACGTGCAGGCCAGTGTTTATATGGGTCCTTAATTTTTTTGTACAGTAAAACAAAGAAAATCTTAGCTATGGATACCAGAACCACACCGGTCTTTCAGATGCAAGACTTATCCAAGGCCCATATTTATACAAGCTTCAATAAAAATATAAAAAAAACCTTAATAATGGCTACAATAAGACGCAATGCTTGCCCTGATAATGATCTTGGCTTCACTGAAAAAAACTCTTAACAATGAATACAAGAAGATGCAAGACTTGTCACAAGCCCATGATAATACAAGAAAGACACGAGCCCATAATGATGCAATCTTAGTATGAGAAAGATGCAAGACTGGTCACAATTTCATAATAATTCAGGCCTTCACGTTTATAAAATTGTGCGGGAGCCATAAAAAAACTCCTGGTACCTCGAATGTATGCAGTTTAAAAGTAAACAAAAACTGAAAGTAGTTTATTATTATTAATCTCAATATTTAGCAGAGTGATTTAGCTATTTTGCAGGAGTCTTTCATGACTTCCGCGAAGGAAAACCGACGTGCGTCAAGAGGAGCAGGAGCGAAAGCTCACCTTAAACGTGAAGGGCTGGATTCAATCTTGCAACAAGACAGATGCATTACTTGTCCCAGGTCCATACAGTCTTAAGAATGGCTACTAGAAAGGCGTAAGAATTGTCGAGCTTGTGTAGAAGATTAAGTTGGCCTCAAGCGTGTAATCAAATAATGATTGATAGCAGACGGCTTATCTACGTCCAGTAATTATCAGTGTTATAGAAAAATGTTACAACTATAACCTTGTAACATGTTCAGATGCTTGTCGCTTTTTCTTTTCTGACAAGAGATCGGCAACCTCGTTATTATTAATAATCAGATGAGAAATGAACAAAAATTAAGATGTTAGGACTATAAGTAAGACATTCAGATGCTAGTTTCTTTCCTGTTGACAGATCAGCAACCTTATTATTAATTAAATGAGAAATGTATAAAAAAATAAATGCAAATCTAAGAATATATGAAATAAGGGGTAGTTAGTCAGTAAAATGGGTACTTGAATTTAGGGGAATGGGGGATTCATAATAAGCACCTTTTCTGTATTGAGATTGAAAGGGGAACTTAAAATTTATTCTAAGCGGAGGGGAAAACGCAGATGCTTATCTCTTTTCTGCTGAGAGATCAGCAACCTCATTATTAATGATTACATCAGAAATTAACAAAAAAATAAGTACGAATCTAAGAATATTTGAACTGTGGGGTGTGGGGGGTGATAATCAGTAAAAGTTGAATTTAGGGGAATGGGGGACTCGGAATAAGCAATTCTCTGTAGATTAAGATATTAACTCAAATTTTTATTAAGTGGAGGGGACACTTAGCATGCTGGTCCTCAAAACCTGCCGTCTGGACAAAGTTCCCGTCATAGCACACTGTATGGCTTATGCCCGTCTTCATTAGCCCAGTCAGAGCAGAACAGTAGGACGTTAAACCCCATTTTATTTCATTTTCATTTCATCTCTACCATACAGATACAGATATCAACAACTGACTGTTTCAAAATAATCCTGTCAGGGCAGAATTTCAGCCGTTATAGCATGACAATGTCTTATCTTCAACGTCCTACTCTTTTGCACCTAGTCTGGGCTAATGGAAGACGGGCATACGCCTTACATTGTGCTATGAGGGAAATTTTGCCTGGGCAGCGGCGCTACTGCCTACTCTTATATCAAATTCCAACTGCTAAGGGATCTTTTACTTGCACTCCAATTTATACACGGGACCTCGGTTTTTCGTCCCATCCGAACGACTAGGCAGCTGTCCTTGTCAGGCCCTTCTTCCGTTATGCATCACTGACAAGGGGAAATCTTATCTTCGATAACCCAGTGGGAGTAGGACAGTATGATGTTACACCATATTTCATGTTTTATCATCTCTAATCATTTCATTTCATGTCAACCATACAGAGATAAACAACTGATTGTATCAAAATATAGGTTATAACAATTATATCTGATTAATTACCTTGAAAATGTCTCTTATATTATCACAACACTTACACCATTCAGCTTCTCCATACCTCATGAAATAAATCTACACCCTATTTAATAACCATTGTAGACCATTTAGATGAACAACTGATAACCGAAGATGTTTAAAATACTTATAAAGGAATGAAATAAGGTCTAACGTCCTACTTTTCTGCTCCAACTGGGCTACGTCAGTGTGCTATGAGGGAAGTTGGGCCTGGGTTGCGCTATGACCTACTCGTATACCGAATTCCAACTGCCAAGGGATATTTTACTTGAATGCCAATGTATACAGTGTGCAATGAGGGAAATTTGGCCCAGGCTGTGCTATGGCCTACTCGTATATCGTATTCCAACTGCCAAGGGATCTTTGACGTGAATGTCAATGTGTACACGGGACCTTGGGTTTTCCTCTGATCCGAACGACTAGAAAGCAGAAAAATCTGGATGAACTTTCTCGGCCTATGCAGGGATCGAACACCCGACTTCCAGGCTATGGAACCAGCATCTTACCCAATTCACCACCGCCCCTCTGATAAAGGAAGACATTTTCGTTTAAATTACATTATCATTATTATCAGAAAAAAAACCTGTGAATACTTGTTGTCTGTTCATGTGAGAAATAACAAAATGTTGAATAAAGAGTTGAGAGAAAAAGTTGAAATCAGAAGAAAAGAAAATAAAAAGTTGAAAAATAGACAAAAAAAAAATATAAAAACAAGGTTCTTGATGTAATTTTGTAATATTAATATCTGTAAAATCAGAAATGACATGAAAAATGTGAAATAAGAAAAATGGATGTTTTATGTCATTATGTTAAACCAGAAATGGGGCGCCACGGTGGCTAAGTGGATAAGACACTGGCTTGACCCTTTCATTGGCCGAGAAGGGTTATTGAAAATTTCCAACAGGGTTTCCCCTTGTCAGTGGTGCATGAAGGAGGGCTTGATAAAGGCAGCTGTCTAATCATTCGAATGTTTGGATGGGCCAGAAAACCTAGGTCCCATGTATACATTGGCATGCATGTAAAAGATCCCTTGGCAGTTGGAATGTGATATAAGTGTAAGCCATTGTGCCACTGCCCAGGCTAAATTTCCTTCAGCAGGCTATATGGCATATGCCCATCTTCATTAGTTCAGTCATAGCCAAACAGTAGAACGTTAAACCCTGATCCATTTCATTGTGAGATCACCATAGCTTGATTTATTTGCTATTTTTAAAGGTTAGGTGAATTGTATTCAAACTGAACACACAATAGATAATTCCCAAGACGTTAGAAGAATACTCTTTGAAACGTCTGTAAAATCAATTATTAATTGTTCTTCCACGAGAATGTGTTATAGTTTATCACAGCAGCAGGAATATGCACTACAACTGGAGTATTATTTAGTTGTGTTGTTTTAGCAGGGGTTTCTGTATTTTATGTTTAGTTTGAAACCATTGTTGGAAAACTCTTCAAAGCCATTGAGAATCGTAGAAAACCATTGTATATCGGGAGGTTAAAGCGAGAATTTCATATTTTTAAGTTAAATTTTTAAAATGTATTAAAATAAAGACTAAAAGTAGATGGTATCTATAAACAGTCCTACCTTGTTAAAGAATAGTCCTATTAATCCTATAAAAATTCACTATTGGCAGAAATGTCATTTTCAACATCAAATTCAAACGTTTGAAGATAGCTGTTCCATGCGGGAAATAGAAAAATAAGGGAAATAATTGTGTTATTATTTCTGGTGTGAATGATTTTTAAGGGTGTGGAATAATGCCTATGATTGTATAAAAGTGAGTTGACAACCTATTTAGAAAAACACATAGAAATAATTATGTTTTGACTTTCTTAAAAATATGAAATTCTCGCTTTAAATGAGAAGGATCTGTCAATATAATGTTGACTATCTAGCTAAACATCTAGTTGTTCGATTTATCTGAAATTGGGGAAACTCAAAGTCTTGTGTATACCATTAGCAACACGTTAAAGATAGTTCAATTATTTAAAGATACCTTCTCTGCATACACACTGGGTGATTTGATGATATTTTTGGACTTAAAACATATTCAAACTAATTAATCTATGAAAAATTTGCTTCAAATCCCTCTCAAAATGGGGGGTTGGATGTCCGAATGGTAAACGTGTGCGCGCATATCGTACGTCCTGCCATTGAGTCAACTGACGTGGTTTCAAATCCACGGTTGTACGTGGCAAGGAGTAGGACCGCCTGTCCAATCTCGTAGGTTTCCTCCCACTGCTAAAGCGAATTATTGAAATAAAATTAAACCAAATAATAGTCCCAAAATGACCTAGTTGTGTTGAGTGGACATTAAACTCCATTTCTCTCTCTCTCCCTCTCAAAACCTTGTACTGGCAGTGAGATATGTAGGTAAACTCTCGTTAGAAGCCATTACTCTCTCCTCACTTCATTGAAGAAGGGTTGCCAGTTAGTGTACTATTTATTATTAAAATGTAAGTCCATCAAGATAATAAACATTGATCAGTCGTGCTTGACTTTTAAATTCTTTTCCTACCTTTCTGAACTAATAAAGAGCGCCACACCCCATGCGAGAGAGTGAGAGAGAGAAGAGAGAGAGAGAGAGATAGGGTCTAAATGTCCACTCTGCACAATCTAGATCATTTCAGGACTAACTTTCAATTTTATTTCAATGGTATAGTGACAGGAAAAAGGGGGGACCCAGAGAAAACAGGTGACCTTACTTATTGTCACATACAACCATGGAATCGAAACCACGTCAGTTAACTCAATGACAGAACTTAGAGAGAGATATGGTGTTTAATGTCTACTGGACACAAACTAGGTCATTTCGGGACTAACATATGGTTTAATTTTATTTCAATAATTCGCTTGCGCGTAGGGGTCTTTAGCAGTGGGAGGAAACAGGAGTGCCCGGAGGAAACCCACGAGATTGAGAAGGCGCCCCTATCTCCATGCCACATAAGCTCACACCAGGGCTCGAAACCACAGCCTTAAGCCAGAGGTGACTGGCCAGCTAGAGGTCGAAGCGCGGCACTCTAGACCACTTGGCCATCCCAACACCCCAGAAAGGTAGAACATGATTATATAGAGTATTATTATTGTAAATGTTGACATCTCTATTACATGTACAATGTAGTTCAAAAAGGTAGGGCATTGAAGTAACGGTAATGATATTTAAAGTCAAGCATGATTGAATGTTGTAGTTAATCGTGATGGGCGGATATCTTGAATGTATGAAAGACAGTATGCGATCTACCACACTTTAAAGGTTTATAATAATTATACTTAATTTGCTATCAGACTGTATATCGCACTTGATGTGATGATAATATAGAATTAGATACCACGCATGATTATAAGTAGAATTGTTTAGCTATTACGCCCGGAGTCACGATGGCTAAGTGAGTAAGATGTTTGATCCCTGCATTGGCTTAGAAAGATCATCAGGACTTTCCGGTGTGATATCCCCTTGTCAATGGTGCAGGATGGCGGGCCTGACAAGGACAGTTACAGTTGTATAGTCGTTAGGATGGAACAGAAAACCAAGGGCCCGCGTACACATTGCTGTTCACATTAAAGATCCCTTGGCAGTTAGAATATTCTGCCTCTGTCCGGGCATAATTTCCCTCATAGCACACTGTATGGCATATGCCCGTTTTCATTATCCCAGGTAATGCCACGCCTCTGTATGGGAAGTAGTCCCGGTTTTGGCTGATAAAGTTTTGCGTTGTATCCCCTTGTCCATGGTGCAGGAAGATGCCCAGCCAGGACATTTTCTAGCCATTCTGGTGGGACAAAAATCCAAAGTGTGCATGTAAAAGAACCCATGATGGTTACAATTCGAGCAGGCCATAGCGTCGCTGTCCTGAAAAAATTTCCAGGAAAATTGTTCCAAAATTTGAGGTAAATTGTTCCAATTAGGTGTAGGTGATAATTAGACGAATGCCTTGACCTGGATCGATGATAAACATTTCCCACCAAATTTCAGTGGTTGAAACTTGGATATTAATTTAACTAGTAAAAAATGCTTGCATTCGAAAGCAAAAACGCTGCTTTTAATTGAGATTGGGAAGTTGGATATGTGCGTGCTGTATCGTAAAGCTACATGTATGCAGTCTCAATCGAAATAAGCTAGCGTCTGGTTGTTCCAATCTACATACGCCGTTTGATTTGGTGCAATGTATATAGCCCTATTTCTCTAGTCTCTTGTTATAACTGGGGCTGAAACGCAATATGGTACACGATTCGTGTACCAATGAGAAAAAAAATTATTTCGTCTTATATATTGGATATCAGAAGCCCATCTTTTTCCAGTATGATTATCAATGTTGATTTGAATTGACAAATAATTCGTGTTTTCAATGTTGAAGATTTTGCATGATATTGAGTTAGAGACTTAGCTACTGTAAGGTTGGTGATGCTTTATATATAGCTAGTATCATAAAATGATATGAAATGGGTTTGATGTCCTTCTGTACACCATGCAGGGTGCTATGAGGGAAATTTTGCCCAGTCATTGGCACTATGGCCTACTCTTCTATGGAATTTCAACTGCCAAGGGATCTTCCACGGAGGACCTCAGTTTTTGTCCTATCTGAATGACTAGGCAGATGTCTTTTTCAGACCCACCTCCCTAAGGGGAAACCATGTTGGAAGAGTTATTTTGGGATTTGGGAGGGTGATATTGGCCTCACTGGTGGCTTGTTAACTCCCTAAATTAATAACTCCCTAAATTAATAACTCCCTAAATTAATAACTGAAGAATTTAACTCATCTCTTTTGAGACTTTGGCATGGCAATTCTTTTTGACATTCTAGTCAAGAATAGGAGATTTGATTTACATTTTCTTTCAGGTTTAACAAAAACGTGAAATCACAACCTTGGCAATCATTTGATCAGGCATCGAGACTGTCAAGCCTCTTCAATTTATTTATCAGATTATTTTGACATGTTGGACTCTTTGTGGTTATAAGAATTCTTAGGAGCTTAAAAATATTTTTTAAAAAAAGTTTTCGGCCTTGAAGTTTCATGGATTTAACTTACACAGAAAATCTCAATTCAAAAATTCTTGTTTCAAAACTCTGATCTGTAAATAATAAGTGAATATAATCACCAACAGTGCTTTAGAAACTGCGCTTTAGTGTTTAGATGCTTTATAAATGGTGATATTGTTGTATATGTATAGTCGATGTCAAGTGCTAGTCTGAGTTGGTATTATATATACGACTTGTTTACTGGCCATGGTGATGTATTTTTTTATGAATTGATTGAAAAGGGAGATTAAATGTACCATACAACCTGTGTTACACATTCTGTATGAAGTTGACCCTTGACACTTGTATTATATAGCAAATAACCTAGTGCAAGAAACAACTAGTAATCTCAACCACCTGTTCTTAGTACAGTGTAGTACTTATATAGTAATAAACACAAAAAAACAAATATGGAACAAAATTACTACATTATTTCACTTAAAGTGACATTCTCTCAACTTATCAAGGTAGGATTGTAGTGTAATGAGATCCTGTGTATGCATTGACATGCTTGTAAAAGATCCCTCGACAGTTGAAACTAGATATAAGAGTAGGCCGAAGTGCCGTCTTCATTAGCTCAGTTCAGAGCAGACGTTGAACTCCATTTCATTATATTCCTATTTGATTCTTCTCAACCTCGGTGGGTTTCCTCCGGGCACTCCGGTTTCCTTCCACTGCTAAAGACCCCTATGCGCAAGCTAATTATTGAAATGAAACTATATGTTAGTCCCAAAATGACCATCTCTCTCTCTCTCTCTCTCTCTCTCTCTCTCTCTCTCTCTCTCCTATTTGATTCTGCATTTGTATGTTACCTTTGAGAGACTTGTTAATGCATTATAATTTGAATGTAAAAAAAGGTGAAGGTGTGACCCACTAAAAGTTAACCTAAATCTGATTAATTTTACACAATTAAATATTTTTTTACCTAATCAGGTTTTTTAAAAAAGTCTTTTATGAATATAAATTAAAGATTATAGAAATTTCTATGTGTGAATTTCTTAAGTGTTGATTTTATCTTAAAAAATAATGTATCACTTTTGAAGCGCATAGTATAGAAACATTGACTTATTCAATGACTGATTTGGTATTTGCAATGCTCCAACGCCTTTACAAATATTAATGGCTTTGATAAAATGAAATGAAATAGGGTTTTACTGTTCAGCCCCTTAACTTGTCTAATGGAGAGAGGCATACGCCATATAGTGTGCTATGAGAGGAATTTTGCTCAGGCAGTGGTGCCGTGGCCTACTCTTATATCGAATTCCAACTGCCAAGGGATCTTTTACGTGCAAGCCAATGTGTACACGGGATCTAGGCTTTTTGGCCCATCCAAACAACTAGACAGCTGTCCTTGTCAGGCCCTCAGACCAACTAGACAGCTGCCCTCAGACCAACATCACTGAGAAGGGGAAACCACGCCGGAAAATCTGAATGAATTTAATGTTATATTGTTCTACTCCAACTGGGAAGTTGAAATGCGATACAAGAGAAGGCTATAGTGCCGCTGTACTGGCAAAATATTTGTCATAGTACACTGTATGGCATTATATGCTCAGAGCAGTCCGTAGTTAAACCCCATTTCAATTTGTTTCATGTATAATCTGCTTCACACCATCATTAAATGTTGAAGATACATTCCCAAGTAAATTTCGGGTGTGTAGCATCTGGATAAATTACAAACATGTAATTGAATATTGAAAAAAGTTCTTACAAAATTTCTTTTATAAAATATACATCATAGAAATAAATTTTCGAATAAACAGGGTTAAAATAGGGGTCTCTATGAGTTAACCCATCTAATAAGGGGAAAATGAATAACAAAACACAAGAAAGGATCCATTCATTGGAAAGTTTCTGAGCGTTGATAATATTTCTGATGTAAACAAAACATTATACTATCGCTTCGCTTCATACTTGTAGCAAAGTGTTTTTTTACAAATTTAATTTGATAGAATGTGTTGTGTCATAGAGACATACATGTAGGCAAACAAACAGGGTTTAAAGTCCACTAGAATCAAACTACGTCATATGGTTCAGTTTTATTTCAATGATTCGCTTGATGAAATCAGAGGACCCAGAGATAACCCACAAGGTTTGACAGGCGACCCTACTCTTTGTCATGTACCAACGGTGAATCGAAATCATGCCACTTGCTGCTTAGGGTATTTGAATGGCCAAATGGTTAGCACTTGCGTGTAGTATCATAAAGTCTGTCATGAAGTCAACATATAGTTGTTTTGATTCACCGGTTGTACATGACAAGGAGTAGTGTGACCTGTCCAACCTCGTGAGTTTTCTCCGGGTACTCCGGTTTCCTCCCACTGCCAAAGACCCCTACGCGCAAGCGAATTAATGAAAAAAAATGAACGACGAACCATATGTTAGTCTCGAAATTACCTTGTTTATGTCATGTCAACGTTAAACAACATGTAATTGCTCTGAGTTCCAAGTTTGATCCCTGCGTCGGTTGAGAATATATATCAGAATTTTATTGTGTGGTTCCTCATTCCTTCACGTTTATAAAATTGTGCGGGAGCCATAAAAAGCTCCTGGTACCTTGAATGTATGCAGTTTAAAAGTAAACAAAAACTGAAAGTAGATATATATATCTCAATATTTAGGAGAGCGATTTAGCTAATTTGCATGAGTCTTTAATGACTCCCGCTAAGGAAATCCGACGTGCGTCGTTAATGACTCCTGCGAAGGAAAGCCGATGAGAGTTGAGAGGAGTAGGACCAATAAAGCTCCCCTTAAACGTGAAGGACTGGTTCCTACATGTACTTGTCAGTAATGCAGTGCCTAAGCCCTGACAAGGCACATGGTATAGTTGTTCAATACAGTAGCACATTAAACACCATCTCGTTTCATTCTGTAGCTAGTTACTATAATTGATTGTATTTGTTCGCGTTGAATAATTAATCATGGTAATCACAGTTACTATTACAGGCTATTAGTTGTTTGTATGGTATATATATGAGAGAGAGGGGTTAACGTTCACTCGACAATTACTAGGTCATTTCAGGACTGACATATGGTTTAATTTTATTCCAATCCATCTCTTGCAGGTAGAGATCTTTAGTTTAAGTTTATTTTGATAATTCGCTTGCACGTAGGCGTCTTTATTAGCAGTGGGAGGAAACAGGAGGACCCAGAGAATACCCACAAGGTTAGACAGGCAACCCTACTTGTCACGTACAACCGGGTATTCGAAACCACGCCAGTTGACTCAATGACCGGCTTTATGATACAGCGCACACATACTAACCGTTCGGGCATACACCCCCCCACCCCCCCCCCCTCGTATCGTATATATGTAATAAACTACAACATATTCTTACGGAAGAACAATTATTATTGATTTTAGCTACACTTCAAAGAGTATTCGTTCAAGGTCATGCTTGAAAAAACGTTGAAAGAATACCCTGTCATGAAAATAAATTAGTAATGTTTTCTTGTTTATTGCTTGAAAATCAATCTAATAAAAGCCTCTGAAGGATCACTGCTAAGAAAGGATAAGGGCACTAAACTGTTACACTACGAAATGTGGACCAAACCATGATCTGACATTAAACAATTACATTACAAAATGCGGTACTTACCAAGGAAGGACCCGACACTTACGCTTGACCAAATATGTGGGTCACACCAAAAAATGATCCAGTATTAAAAAGCCTTTACAACACAATACAAAATAATATGCTTGCCAAACCAAGAAACCATTTAACATTAAACTATTACATTACAATTAATATGGGGGCCATGCCCAGAAATGATCTGATACTATACCATTATGATACAATATGCGGGCCACAACAGGAAAGGATTCTGATACTAAACCATTATACTACAATATGTACTGGCCACACCAGATCTGCCATTACACGATTACACTGCAATATAAGGGCCATATCTAGAAAGGATTCTGATTCTAAACCGCTACAATATGCGGGCCACTTGACCTTGACACTACAATGAAACATGCGGGCCGCACCAAAAAATGACCCGATACTAAATCCTTTAAAAGGGTTCTTTATTTTCTGGATTAATATTGCACTGAATAAATACCTATATTGCAGCACACCTGATTTCGCTCTCATAGAAATTACCTTTTGTTTTCCAGGTCATTTACAGTTAATACTTGCCGAACATCAGAATGGGAGTCATGCCCATTTATCATCAGACATTCTGTCACGCCTACGGACCATGGCCTCTGACAGTACTCTCATCAGTAATCAAGCGATCGAGTTCGTTAAGAAAGATGATGAGGGATATTATAATAGTATGAGCTATGTGATTGGTCAACCATGGAATGTTTTACACAAACATCGAAAACTCGACCAAGCGTTACGATGGACACCTAAAATTTATAAGTCAACTAAGCAATGTAAGTATAGATAGATTTATCGTCAGTCGTTGTTTGTATTTTAGACGAGAGCCAAAAAAAAGCTATCGGTACCCTTAATCAACAAATTGAAAAAAATCGCTTCCCTGAAAAGCTCTCTTAGTTTCGATAATAAGAGTGATTTAGAAATTAAGGAGCGTGATCTAGTATTAAGGAGAGTTATTAGTTGTATGTAAGGGAAATGGTTCTGAAATTGAATAACTGTGTGTTAGGGGAGATCATTCCTGGATTCATAAACGATGATAAGAAGCCCCTCCTCCCCCTGCTGAGATATACAATTGCAGATGAGAAATGTGATAAGTGAAATAGTGTTGAGCTTTTCTCCAGCCATTAAGATCATGTTCCTTTCAATCGAGGAAGCCATAGTGACTCAGTGAGCGAGATGGCTCGTGAGGGTCCATGTTCGATCGCTGGGTTGACGGAGAAAAATCGTCAGGATTTTCCTTGTGGTTCGCCATTTTTGGAGGGTCTGGCAAGGGACAATGTATAGTCATTTGGATGGGACAAAAAAAAACCAAGATCCTGTCTAAACAGCATTAGTATGTTCGTGCCATGCACGTAAAATATCCCTGAACAAATGGAATTTCATATAAGAATAGACCATGGTGCTGCGATCCAGTTAAAGTTTTCTTCATTAGCCCAGACCAACTTTTTAAACCTATTTTATATTTCTCAGATTAAACAATTTTTTTCTGTTTCCATGGAAACAAAAGTTAACTACTTTTTTTGGTACAGAAGGGTACAGGACCATGTTTGCTGTTGTTCTGAAGCCATGATTTTCATCATGCACATAAAAACTGTCCGTTACGGTATAATTTTGATATTACTGCCGGCAGATTATTTTTAGAGCTGATTAACAGATTCATACGGATGATTTATGTGCTAACTATCCATCTTCTGGAAAGCGAATAAATATTTGACTAGGCTTCGAGAAATGAGTATAGCTCTTGTATATTGTTTGCAGTCGGATTGAAAGTAGCATGTTTCCCCTCGTGATCAATACAAAATGTCAGATGTATTGAGTTTACCAATATGTCAAATTGTCGCTGATTGATTTGCGGATCTTTCAAACTCCCATTTTATTAGCGATTCCACTTAAACCTGACATGTCTTTTGTTCGCAGTTAAAATTGACGAAGCAACGAGTGATAGATGTATGGCCGAGTTAACTGGGAGCAATCGCAGTGATAAAAAGACTTGTTTTATCGGCAAAGAGTGTCTGGACACGATGACAATGAAGGGTTTAACGGAATATGGAATCACTCATCAGATATTGTGGACCATGCTGGCTGAAAAGGTAATATTTCATCAACCAGTATTGATATTTGCTAATTGCAGAAGCAGTTGTTATTGAAAGTGTAGATTTTTTTTCTCTGCCTGCATGGAAGGGCGAGAAACTGCCAATAAATAGGAACGAGTAACACAAATGGTTTGATGGAATCAATTTTGACTATGTCAAAAGGATGCAATTGGTATTAAAATTAATTCATATATAATAGTAAATAGATATAAAAAAATCATTTTAACCAACGTCTTGAGAGTAAAAATCTTAACTTCTTTAGGGATGAAGAATTAAATACATTTTGTATTTATTTTATATCCGATGTGCATGTTAATGATGTTGTATATTGTTGTCACCTGTCTGTTGGTCTGTGTCAACATTTATCATCCAGGCTTTTCCAAAATTAGTCAACAAGCATGATGTCCATTCCCAGGTTGTCGCATGTGGCAAAGAATAGGGTCGCCTGTTTAACCCCACTTCTAAAGACGCCAACGAGCAAGCGAATTATTAAAATAAAATTAAACCATGTGTTGGTCCTGAAATGACCTAGTTTGTGTCGAGTGGACGTTAAACCCCATTTCTCTCGCTTGCTCTGTCCCTCATGGTATTGAGCCCATGACCTCCATGTCTGCTTACACAAAGAACCAAGGTTAGGTTAGTTTATCCTCAGTTGCGTCCACATAGTTTACGATACAATTCATGCCCACGAGAAGGATAACACGATTATCGTGATGATTACAGTCCATATTTAGATTGCATGTCATTTAATGAAAATCAATAAGACAAAGCATTGATTTTGATTGCATACCAGGAGTTATAATCACGTCTTGATCAAGTCGACTTGTATCTTTCTCAAGTGGCAATGATAACAAATTTGACTTGGTTTAGGAAGGGGATGGAGAAAGGGGGAACGGAATCGGTGAATGGAAAGAGAGAGAGAGAGATGGGGTTTAACGTCCACTCAACACAAACTAGGTCATTTGGGGACTAACATATGGTTTAATTTTATTTCAATAATTCACTTGCGCGTAGGGGTCTTTAGCAGTTGGAGTAAACCGGAGTGCCCGGAGGAAACCCACGAGGTTGAGAAGGCGCCCCTATCTCCATGCCACATACGCTCACACCAGGGATCGAAACCACAGCCGCAAGCCAGAGGTGACTGGCTAGCTAGAGGTCGAAGCGCGGTTCTCTAGACCACTAGGGCATCCCAACCCCCCTGGTGAATGGAAGGGAAAGTGGAAAGGGAATTATGTATAGGGGAAGGGGTGTGTGGGAGGGGGAATTGGGGAAGGGAATGAGAGGCAGTGGGGGAATGAGAAAGGACGGGGGTTACGGAATGGTGCATGGGGAATATAGTGGGGAATTGGTTAGGGAGAAGGGGATGAAAATGGGGAATGAAAGGAGATGGGGGAAACGGAAGGCAATGGAATTTAGCTAACCTCTTGTCATTTTGAGACGAATATGGTCAGAACAAAGAAGTGACTGAGATACTTGGATTTCTTTTCTTCCCTTTGTTTAGACAGTATTGAACATTTCAAAATATCTATTGGATCATTTCATTTTGCATGAAACTTGCATTACATTCATTAATGCGATTAGATTTTACTTCTCTAAAAAGAATATTATACCTCCAGATTTATATAAGTTGTAATCTTTATGGACCTACTTTTCACGTCCATTGGCTATATTTTACTTATAGAAGAAAATATTTTCACAGGAACCTTTGTGAATAAATATGCAGTTTTTTTCCTGTGATATTTTAGTGACTGGTTAAGTCATAAACTGTCTATCAGTATGTACAGGAAGTCATCTTATACGTTGTTAATCCCTTTGGATAGTTTAAACAACATTTAAACATTTTTATTTCTGTCAGAAGTAAAAGAAAAGCTTTATTTTATCTTTCACACCTTTGCATTTTAAATAGGCAATTACTAAACATTAATTTCGTGCAAAATAGGCACTTGAGAAGACATTAATTTCTGTCAGAACAGCATGTCTTCAGTGTGAATGTTTTATTGTTATTACCAGCAAGAAATGTATATCTTCGAAGCATTTGCTTTAAAACATAAATTCATTGACAATATCAAATCCCCAGTTGTACATATGTGGCAAGGGGGAGGGTCGCCTGTCCAACCTGGTGGATTTTCTCCGGGTCCTCCGCTTTCCTGCAGGGAAATGAATTATTGAAATAAAATTGAACCATGTGTTAGTCCCGAAATGACCTGGTTTGTGTCGAGTGGACATTAAGCCCCATTTCTCTCTCTCTCTCTCTCTCTCTCTCTCATTGACAGTACTTAAAGAGTAGTCTCGGTCACCCAGAACCCCCTAGTCTTCAACGCATGGAGGGTCTGGGTCGGTTCTCAATTATTGGCGAAAATTACTGGATAATCTACCACATAAAAAACCAAACTCCCGGTTACGCATGGGCAATGGAATCTTTTGGCTAAAGTCTGGGTAAGTGATAGATAATATGAAGCCGGGCTGATTTTGATAGATTCTGTAATGCGAGGATAAAAGATATCCCACAATTCACTTGGCACATCTATTATTAGTAACAAAATAGAGACGATACAACAGCATTAAGGAGATTGTGACAAGAAATACGTTTAATTCATGACGAGAGAAAATTACCATTTCAATTAAAACCTTTAAAACAAAATTTTAGAGTGTCATTGTTGACAAGTGAGATGTTTTGATAGATTCAGTACGTGGTAACTTAAAAGACTGGATAATCCAGACAGTGACCGACTTTCTGTCAATTTTGAGGACTCATCCAGACTAATATTCGTGTAGAATATTTGTTTGGATGATAATAGACTACTTAAAGAAATACGTGTAAAAGAGAAGAGAAGGAAGATGCCACTTTGATAAATATTATCTGTAATGAATTGCATGTGTTAAGACAATTTCTTTCTCATACCAATAATAACTAGGCAAACACAAGACCATGGCTGCTATATTAATTACATTTATATGCAACCTAGAATATTGAAATGACTGGTTGTCTGAATGGTTAGCACATGCGCGTTATATCATAAGATATGTTATTGAGTCGACAGGCGTGGTTTCGATTCCCTGGTTGTTTGTGACAAGTGGAATCGCCGGGTCCTCCGTTTTCCTCCCATGGCAAACGACTACTATGCACAAGCGAATGTTTGAAATAAGATTGTACCATATGTTAGTCCCAAAATGACCTAGTTTGTGTCAAGTGAGTGCTAAACTCCCTTTCTCTCCCTTTCCCTTTAAGTCCAGTGTGCTGCTAGTTCTTCGGATGGTATAAAAAAAACCCAGAAAAACAAGATTTGTCAATAAACATATATGACAAGAGAAAGCCACGTTGGAAAATTCTGGGGGAATTTCTCAGCCAACACCCAGATAAAATCTAGACTTCCGGTTTGTGAGGCAGCATGTTACTGAGTCTATGGGGGAATTTCTCCGCCAACACCGATATCAAACCCTATGAATTAAACAATGGCACCATGATCAAACCCCAGACATCCTGGTTAGTGACCCAGCATCTTACTCACTGAGTCACTGCATCTCGTGGGTTATTTATGAATCAAACAACAGTGTATAGAATCGTGTTATTTTTCGTGAAATTTACAATGATTAGAATTCCAGATGTGACATATGGAAATGTTGTCTCTGCACTTCATCTCATAATAACATGTGTTTTATCTTTCAACCATCTTCATTAGCCCAGTCTCTGCATTTTCATTTCATTTCATTTTCATTTCATTTTCATTTTCATTTTCATTTCATTTTCACTTCATTTTATTTTCATTTTATTTTCATTTTCACTTCATTTCATTTTCATTTTCATTTTCATTTCATTTTGTGTCCATTCCATTTCATGTCCGTTCCGTGTTCATACTTGTCTCATGACATGTGTTTTCTCTTACAGACGAATTGTTTACAGGAATTGAATAGTCTGCTTGGTTCGTCCAAAGGAACCAGTACCAGCGCCATGCAGCAGGAATTCTGTACCAATAATTTTTTTGAAATGGCTGCCGTGGTTCATGTATACATGAAGGGAAAAATCAAACACGATTATCAGGACTTGTTTCTGGAACAACGTAAGTCTAAGTTATATGAACAAGTATTTATATCCTTATATATTTATTTATTTATATCTTTATTTATTTATATCTCTAATTGTTTTTATTTATATCTTTATTTAATTATATCTTTATTTATTTATTTATATCTTTGTTTATTTATTTATATCTTTATTTTTTTTATTTATATCTTTTTTTAAATTATATCTTTATTTATTTATTTATATCTTTATATTTTTATTTATTTATATCTTTATATATTTATGAACAAGTATTTACATCCTTATATATTTATTTATTTATATCTTTATTTATTTATTTATTTATTTATATCTCTATTTTTGTTATTTATATCTGTTTATTTATTTATATGTTTATTTATTTATTTATATCTTTATATGTTTATTTATTTATATGATTATTTATTTATTCATATCTTTATTTATTTATATCTTTATATCTTTATTTATTTATTTATTTATTTATATCTTTATTTGTTTGTTTATTTAACCAGAGAGAGAAAGAAATAGGGTTTAATGTCCCCTTGACACAAACTAGATCATTTCGGGACTTAACATCTATGATTTATTCAATAATTTGCTTAGACTAAGCCTGTTCCTCAATGCCATTGAGATATTCTGAATAAAAACTATTGTTTTAAAAAAACAACAGACAGATTTGAAGTCATAAAATAATGAATGCATGAAATAAAGTTTTATGGCATGTTAAGCACCATTGATTATTTTGTGACAAGGCTAAATTATATCACCAAAAAATTATATACAAAAATAAAAACAATAAGTAAAAATAAAAATGAAATAAATCTTTTATGCATAGAACTATTTAAATATGAAAATTAAATGATATATATATGTACAAAATAAAACAAGTTCGGAGCAGAACAGTGCGACGTAAAATCACATTTCATTTCATTTCATTTCTTGTCAATGAAGTCATATCTAGCCCACAATAGAATTGATACTAGGTTGGTAGCTGTATAGGTTGGTTGGTATGTGATATACATCTTTTAGGTCATATATATTTAGAGAAACTGACCCCTTTATTTGTAGTATTACAAAAATATTTTATATGCCCCCTTTCACTGCTTTGGTATGGTATGAATACACAAATATTTGTGACTTTGTTTGTCTGTCTGTCTGTTCAGTGTTGGCGACGACATTAGAACTTCTTTGCTATGGTATGAACTATGAATACACAAAATCTGTGCTAATGTTTGTTTGTCTAGGGCTGTCCAGGGGCTAAAAGTTGGTGTATAGGAGTACCACGAACCATGGAGTAACATCCCCCTTGTGGCGATGGATTACCAATTCCAATTTCAGAGTTATGGCTATACATGTGCTACAACGTGTCAGCCGCTAGTAAAATTATAAAACTAACAATACCAATCTAATTAAAATATAGATCTATATTTCGTTTCGTTTTTTTTTATACTTTCGATGGCCTACACTCATGTAGATCTAACAAGATATAGTGGGAGCTCACGTTCTATGACGTCAGGTGTCAAGCACGGGACATTTGACCCGATAACGTCAGTCATTCGATTAACCAATTGGCGACCGACATGCTTTTTAAAATCTACTTGTGTTTTGCTTTGATTTCTATCCGCTGGTAATATTTACCCACAGTTCCACGCATGAAAAGGTCAAACGGTCGATTCGACAGACCATTTGATTGGCGGAGCCCTCATTTCAGGCAGAACACGACTTAAATAACAAGTCCTCCAGATCCAAGAGTAGTAAAGACAAGTAAAAACGAAATTTTGAACTATAAAAAACGAAACGAAATTGGATCTGTGTTTTAACCAGATTGTAATAATACCGTAGACAGACAAGATGAGTACCAGTATAAACAGCAAAATGAAATGAAATGGAATGGGGTTTAACGTCCTACTTTCAGCACCTAACCTGGTCTAATGAAGACAGGCATACAACATACAGTGTGCTATAAAGGACATTTTACCCCATATTCCCGAAGCAATGGCGCGAGAAATCCCTCTCTTACCATTGCTGGATAGAAGTCATATTCTTGAAATTGGGCGGGGCGTGTCTCTTTTTAACGTCCAATCAAATCCCTCCTCTCTTCTCGCATTCGGCATAATTTTCAAAATCGCCGACGAAGAAAACATGTTGGCACTGGATAATCGAGCATAATAAATTTCGCGGGTTATGACGTAAACAAGTCGCGATTGTCACTAGATACATTGCGGTAACATATTTTGAGGTCTGGTTAACCCCGATATTGTTTGTTACAATGTAGGTCATTGGTTGGTAATGGCACTAATGACCAATAATAATTTAGAACAACAATGTTCACTCAAGATAGCAGTGTGAAGTGGATTAGTTCTAATCAAACGAAACACTGCGTAGGAGTATGACAACATACAGTGTGCTATAAAGGACATTTTACCCGGGTAGCTGCTCTACGGCCTACTCTTATATCAAATTCCAACTGCTAAGGGAAAAATGCAATAAATAAAAAATTACATATATATATACATCAGGGCCTAGTGGGGGTGGAACAGGGTACATATATATATACATCAGGGCCTAGTGGCGGTGGAACAGGGTACATATATATATACATCAGGGCCTAGTGGGGGTGGAACAGGGTACATTGCACTCTCAGAAAAATAAGGCGCCCCGAGAAATCCCCACCCCACCCCACCCCCAAAATATAGAAATTTGACAATCTTTCAATTATAAAATAGTACACTTGATTATGATTACACAGTGATGCCCTTAAGGCACAGGGGCCTATTTCACAAAATTTTAACTAAGATAAGATCTGAATTTTAGTTATTTGATTGGACAATATTAGATTGATTTTAATTCTTAGCCAATCAAAATTGAAGTATCCGCTAAAATTTTGATTTTATCTTTAGTTAAAATTTCGTGAAACAGGGCCCTGATCAGTTGGACGATTTTAAAGTCGCCCATACGCCAATGAGTTCGTTTGCCTAGATCCAATGATCCAAACTTCCTTATATCACTTATGTGAAGGCTATGGCACCCCACCACTCTACTGCACCCCCACTTTTAAAATCCTACATTGGGCCCTGATGTAGAATGATAAACTTGCATAGCAATGGATTATAAATAATACTAGGCAACGTACAACAAAAGTATACAATACATAGCATGAATTTACCTACATGTAATCTTCCTGGTATAGTCTGACAATAGTACGATATATTTGTGTGCCTCAATCAAAGAATCAACAAACACATCTTCGTATAGTGTAAAGTGTCATTTATTATCTATAAATAAATGAATGACTGTAACAAAATTAAAAATAAAAACATTAATCAACTGAGCATTATACATGAGTAATCATTAACATGCAGCCACCCCTACCTACCTAAATTAGAGCCCCCATATGTGTGTACATGGTTAATCTAATCTAAATAGAGAGAGAGAGAAATGGGGTTTAAGGTCCACTCGACACAAACTAGGTCATTTCAGGACTAACATATGGTTTAATTTTATTTCAATTATTTGATTGAGGGTAGGGGTCTTTAGCAGTGGGAGGAAACCGGAGGACCCGGAGAAAACCCACAAGGTTGGACAGGTGACCTTACCCCTTGTCACGTACAACAGGGGATTCAAAACCACGCCAGTTGACCCAATGACTGGCTTAATGATACAGCACGCACATGATATTATAACCATTCGGCCATCCACCCCCCTGTACACATGTTTAATCGAATCTAAAAAAAGCATGAAGAAATAAATAGATTAAATGGTTTAACACATGTGCTTTAGATCATAAGGTCTATCATTGAAACAAGCAGCCTGGTTATGATCCCATACTTGTACAGTACAAGATGTAGGGTCGCTTTCCTAACCTTGTGGGTTTTCTCCGGGTCCTATAGTTTCCTCCCACTATTAATGAGCCATATGCGCAAGCAGATTATTTAAATAAAATTGTATCGTATGTTAGTCCCAAAATAACCTTTACTTTATTGAATGGATATTGTAGCACAAGTAAGAAATTTCCTGGATTCTGATTGGTTGAAAAGTGTGGTTGCCTGGACAATAAACCCCCCTCTGAATTATCAAGGCGAATTACTGTAATCAATATTAAAACTACTTCTTTTATTTTTGCGCTGCATGATCTTCCTCAACTCTCTCTCTCGAAATAAAATTGAACCATATGTTAGTCCCAAAAGTTTGTATTTAATGAATGTTACCTCTCTCTCTCTCTCTCTCTCTCTCTCTCTCTCTCTCTCTCTCTCTCTCTCTAACCTCTCTCTCTCTCTCATATTGCTACAAGTCATGAGGGGTTGGATAAAACCTGTCATTGAGTAAATTGAAGTGGTTTCGAATCCCTTGTATGTGACAAGGAGTAGGGTCGCCTTGGTTTTCTCTGGGGCCTCCGGTTTCCTCCCACTGCTAAAGACCCCTTCCAACAAGGGAATTATTGAATTAAAATTAAACCATATGTTAGTCCCGAAATGTGTCAAGAGGATGTTAAACCCCATTTCTCTCTCTCTCTCCCCACAAGAGATAAACCAGCCTACAGTAGTCAACTGAGGTCTGTTATATAATACTGTATTATAATAACCACACCCCTGTCTTGTTAAAGAATTTAATTAAGTGTAGTATGTCATGGCTTGGGTTTCAAGTTCATCACCTAAGTGTTACATATGTTATCTGCATTACATCTACAATGCTCATATATCCTTTAAACATCTATTATATCTATAAGGCTCATATACCTTTTAAACATACATTATGCAACAGCTATATAATAAATCTGCCTATTGTAGGTCTTTCTTTAGGCCTGAAATGTTACCATAATGAACTCTCGAAGTCGAGGCTAACATGAGATTTTTGTTGGATTGTAGTTCGATTCGCTGAAATATTTTCCTTTGTGATTTACCAATAAAAATGGATAACCGAGACTACTGGTTTTTACTTACTGACTTTAGTATCGATGACCGGGGCTATGTGGAATATTTCATTTGCTTAGTTCTAAGTTAATAATGGATCAATTTGACTGAAATTTTCAGCAAATTGCCTTTACATTAGCTAGTTTTTAACTATTGTAGTGAGAACTCCCTTAATGTGAAAGAGAGAGAGAGAGAAATGGGGTTTAAAGTCGACTCGACACAAACTAGGTCATTTTGGGACTAACATATGGTTTCATTTTATTTCAATAATTCACTTGCTCGTAGGGGGTCTTTAGCAGTGGGAGAAAACGGAGTACCTGGAGGAAACCCACAAGGATGAGAAGGTGCCCCTATCTCCCTGCCACATACGCACACACCAGGGATCGAAACCACAGCCGCAAGCCAGAGGTTACCAGCCAGCTCTCCCATAATGTATCTATAAATATATATTATGCAACAATTAAATCTGTCTATTGTGGCAAAGCATTCTCAGGCTTTAATTTAAGAATTTACTCAAAATTGTTCCTCTTATTTTAACTTTACTGTTTTAATGTATCAAATACATCAATAAGAAACTATGTACAAATTTGTATGTTTCTAGATCAAAGATATATCTCATAAACAGTGATTTAAAGTTGAGTAAATTCTTAAATGAAGTCTGAGAATGCTTTGTGAACTCGGGTCTTTCTTTAGGCCTGAAATGTTATCTGAATAATATTAATTAGACATGTATTAACTAATTCAACAAGACCATAATCAACTTGAGACTTTAACTAGATTAAAACGGTTCGTCATTTAAAAATTTGATTTAAAAATGAGAAATTAAGGCAAAGTCTCAATATACCAGTACCCTGTTTACCACTATCGCTAGCCTGGAGGTCGGGTGTTCGATCCCTGCATTGGCCGAGAAAGTTCATCTCGATTTTCTGGTGTGGTTTCCCCTTGTCAGTGATGCAGAAGGAGTTCCGTTCTGGGATGGAACGAAAAAAACGAGGTCCCGTTTACACATTGGAGTGCACGTAAAAGATCCTTTGGCAGTTGGAATTCAGTATAAGAGTAGGCCGTAGCACCGCTGCCCGGGAAAAATTTCCCTCATAGCACACTGTATGGCGTATGCCCGTCTTCCATTAGCCCAGGTTATGTGCAAAAGAGTAGGACGTTAAACCCCATTTCATTTCATTTCACACATCTTGTCGAAACTACCATTGGTGATAACGTGACTCAGGATGAAATTTTCAATTTACATTACATAATATGTCTTTAAACTTGAAGAACCATTCAATATTGATAAATATAGCGTTGTGGAGGAGTTGACCATAGCAAGACAAAACTTGGGTCCTGAGGACTTCCACTCTCTATCCTTGATATACAGGTGTCCCACCCCCCTCTTTACCCTAATCCTAATATATTACACTCAGTAATGTTCTAAATAACAGAGATCTCTCTCACTGTCCTCTAGATAGGGTTGGGATGGCCTAGTGGTTTAGAGTGCCGCGCTTCGACCTCTAGCTGGCCGGTCACCTCTGGCTTGCAGCTGTGGTTTCGAGCCCTGGTGTGAGCATATGTGGCATGGAGATAGGGGCGGCTTCTCAATCTCGTGGGTTTCCTCCGGGCACTCCGGTTTCCTCCCACTGCTAAAAATCCCTACGCGCATGCGAATTATTGAAATAAAATTAAAAACCATATGTTAGTCCCAAAATGACCTAGTTTGTGTTGAGTGGACCTTAAACCCCATTTCTCCCTCTCTCTCTCTCACTGCCCTCTACCCTAATATATTGCACTCCGTACTGTTCTATATGTAGATATAAAGGCCTCTCCCCCTCCCCCCTCCACCTGCCTTCTACACATTGTATTCCTCTAGCACCCGAGGTTTTCTTCCTCTTTACTCATGCTTTTACAACATATATCATGTTAATTTAATTAAAACTAGATCCATAAAGAAACCCATACAAACTTGATATAACTTGTTAAACAGTTTTATTCTATATATAGGAAAGTTGGTTGGCCGAATGGTTAGCATGTGCACGCTGTATAATAAGGTCTTGTCATTGAGTCAACTGGCGGGGTTTCAGAGTAGGGCCCCCTGTCAAACCTCAGGGGTCGTCTCCGGGTCTTCCCACTTCTAAAGACACCTACGTGCAAACAAATTATTGACCTAAAATTGAACCATGTTAGTCCCGAAATGACCTAGTTAGTGTCGGTAGGACATTCAACCCCATTTCTTTCATTAAGTTCAATTGTATATTTTTATTGTGTTATTTATTTAGTTCTAAATATAGTTTTGACTTTTGACTGAGAAATGATTTAGTTTATTTCCAAGGGTGTGAGAAATTCATTGGTGCCGGTCTGGTAAACTCTTTATTCTTGTTAAAATGACCCCACCCTATCCCCTAAATCTTGTCGTCGGATTGAATCGCACGACTCACAGTATTAACCCATCTGTGCATGTATTTACATTTGATCTTCAACAAAAGGAATTTTTTTTTTATAAAATCTGTTCATGACACAGCATAACACATGGATAGACAAATGGTTTGTGCATTAAGCAGTCGTTTCTTTAGGGCCATTAGCTTTTAGTGAAGTATTAACTTGGGAGCATATGCAAAGGGATGAAAAGGGGTTTAACAACACATCTGAGCTAATGAAATGAAATGGGGTTTAATGTCCTACTGTTTTGCTCCGACTGGGCTAATGAAGACACGTATATGCCATGCAGTATGCTATGAGGTAGTTTTTGCCTGGACAGCGGCAAATTATATCGAATTCCAACTGCCAAGGGTTCTTTAATGTGCACACCAATGTGTACATTTGACCTCTGTTTTTTGTCCTATCCATACAACTACTCATTATCTGTTGGGAGTATAAGCAAAGGAAAATGTGTTCTTGATCTCCTTTTGTAATATTTTACTCTTTTTACGAAGGCTAATTAGCTGTTTCATATTGGACTGTTATTCCTATCAGAAAATCATCTTTCACACTATTGCATATTCCTGAAGCAATGGCCCGAGACATCCCTCTCTGACCATTGCTGGAATAGCGTCTGTTTCTTGAACTTATGCGGGAGTGTGTCTATTCTTTCCGGTCAATGAAAGCTATCACTTTAGTACAGCAACATGACAGTCCTTCGTTTAATCTGGGTCTTCCCTAAAACTTTGGACAGTGATTTAAGGTATTCAAAACGGTGAAATTATGTTCGTTTCGAAACAGTATTGTTTACATTTCATTCAACTTGATAGCCTCGTTTGTCATGCAATTAGTTTTACTGCAGTATTCTGCTATGCACGGGTTAATTAGGCATAATAAAATCGTGAGTCATGACGTATACGTTATGTAAACATAATTGGTCCAGTATTGGCAGCTCGTGATTGGTTGGTAGACGGACTACTGATCAATCAAAATTTAACACAACAATATCCACTGTGTGTAGCAGTGTGTAGTTGGATTACCTCATCAGACGCAACACTGCGCGGAGTATGCAATATTGTAGTTTGCAAGAAATTCATTTCTATAGCTCTATTACGCCAAAATGGTGCAAGGTGACTTAAGCTAAATACAAATCAAATCTGCATTTTATTTTTTATTACAAGCGCCTTAATAGAGAAGTGAGATCTGTGAGTGTGAAATAGGTTTAATTTACGTCCGATTGAGACTAATAAATTAAGTACTGGAAATCAAGACTTTTATATTTATTATTGCGGCAATTGTACTTGACCATCAAGACAATTTAGTCTATTTCTTGAATCCTGAAACATTTATTACATTCTCAGAATAATGCAGTTTGACTGAAATTTACTATATGTTCACTGTTCATTATCTATTTTTGAAATATTTTTTTGGTAAGAATGACCAGCTTTTTTTAAATAAAAATCTTACATAAAGTATCTTTAATACAACTATTATAACAAGAACAGCCATGTCTTTATCTAAATCTTGCATAATGCATCTTTAATATAACTATAATAGCCAGAGAGAGAGAGATATGGGGTTTATCGTCCACTCGACACAAACTAAGTCATTTTTGGACTAAAACATGGTTTTAATTTTATTTCAATAATTCGCTTGCGCGTAGGGGTCTTTAGAAGTCGGAGGAAACCGGAGTGCCCGGAGGAAACCCACGAGGTTGAGAAAGCGCCCCTATCTCCATGCCACATACGCTCACACAAGGGTTCGAAACCACAGCCGCAAGCCAGAGGTGACCGGCCAGCTAGAGGTCGAAGCGCGGCACTCTAGACCACTAGGCCATCCCAACCCCCCAACTATAATAGCAAGATCTAAATCTTATATAAAGTATCTTTAATATAACTATTATAGAAAGATCTAAATCTTATATAAAGTATCTTTAATATAACTATTATAGCAAGATCTAAATCTTATATAAAGTATCTTTAATATAACTATTATAGCAAGATCTAAATCTTATATAAAGTATCTTTAATATAACTATTATAGAAAGATCTAAATCTTATATAAAGTATCTTTAATATAACTATTATAGAAAGATCTAAATCTTATATAAAGTATCTTTAATATAACTATTATAGAAAGATCTAAATCTTATATAAAGTATCTTTAATATAACTATTATAGCAAGATCTAAGTCTTATATAAAGTATCTTTGATATAACTATTATAGCAAGATCTAAATCTTATATAATGAATCTTTAATATTTAACTATTATAGAAAGATCTAAATCTTATATAAAGTATCTTTAATATAACTATAATAGCAAGATCTAAATCTTATATAAAGTATCTTTAATATAACTATTATAGAAAGATCTAAATCTTATATAATGAATCTTTAATATAACTATTATAGCAAGATCTAAATCTTTAATATAACTATAATAGATCTTTATCTAAATCTTATATAATGAATCTCTGAAAGGACAATATTGGTGTCAGTGATTATCACATATGTGATAGAACTGGTTAAACACATCCCACATATAACTACCGGTATTATAGCAAGGTCTAAATTTTATATAATGCATTTTTAATATAACTATTATAGCAAGAACGACCAGCTTTTATATCTATATCTTACATACCCGGTAATAGTAAGGTCTAAATTTAAGCTTTATCTAAAACTTACTTAGTGGATAACAATTGAATTTCGACTCCCTTCATTCTTGCCTCCTGACTTCTCTATTTAATGCTTGTATAAAACTCTTGAATAAATAAATAGAGTTTATATAAGTATTATTATATATTCATATGCTAAGTGATTGAAAATATTAATTCATTTTATTTTGTTTTTCTAAGTAGACTATATAAATATTTACAAACATAAGTGGCTTAAAAATGTCAGGCCTTCATACATCTGTATATCGTAAAAGTAGTCCGTTCATTTCTGGGGGGTGGGTATTTCCTACCACTAATAAAGATCACTACGCGCTAGCAAATTATTGAAAAAAAATTGAATCATATGTTAGTCTCGAAATAAACTAGTTTGTGTGGATAGACTCTTGATACTAAATGTGTTTAGGAGGTTGTGGGTATCGAGTGGCAGGGTTTGGTGACCGAATGGTTAAAAATGAAATGGGGTTTAACGTCCTACTCTTCTGCACCTGACCTGGGCTAATAGAAGACGAGCATACATTGTGCTATTAGTGAAATTTTGCCCGGGCAGAAGTGCTACGGCGCTACAGCCTACTCTTATATCAAAATGCAACTGCCTAGCGATCTTTTAAGTGCACACCAATGTGTACATGGGACCTCCGTTTTCCGTTCCATCCGAACGACTAAGCAGCTGTCCATCGATTGGTTAAATGGCGTGGTCTCAATTTCCCGTTTATGGGTGACAAGGAGTAGGGTCACCTGTTTCCTCTCACTTCTAAAGATCCCTACATATGTTAGTCCCGAAATGATCTAGTTTGTGTTAAACCCCATCTCTCTCTCTCTCTCTCTCTCTCTGTATTCCAAAAGTACATGCATTCCACTTTCCAGAATTGCAGTAATTTATTACCATATGTAGTATATTATTATCATTATTATTTCAGAATTTGTGTGTCCAAGTTTAGGATTTTATGAATTTTTAAAGAAGGAATATTTGGATCAAGTGTTGTCGTGGCAATTTCCATCAGGATGTTTTGGAGATCCGAAAGGTAATGCTGCAACATCAAGTTCGGAAATTCAAAAGAAACCAGAAATGCAAAATATGGATGGTCCTTTAGACATGCTACCACAGAATATGAACTACGGTCAGAAACAACAACAGAATTCAGAAAATATTCAAAGTTTACAAAATAATAATATGGACAGTCTACCTCATAATCGTGGTCATCAATCTTCAAATCAACGTGTAGATACAAACTCTGTATATAATAAAAATTTGAACAATCAGAATTTACATCTAATAAATAAACTAGCAGCAAATTTTAATAATCCGATACCAGGCTTAAATAATGGTGCAAATAACCTCCTTCAAGCACCTGTTGGACAACAGAACTATAACCCCAATGGTGCAAATAACCTCCAAGCACCTGTTGGACAGCAAAATTATAATCAAGATGGTGTGCAATTGAACACCATGGCACCATTTCTTCAGCAAAACAATGTGAATATAAACAACAACAATGACATTAATAATCCTGTGCAACGAAGAGGACAAAACCCTCTATTTCCTCTACAACCAAGTGATACTAATAATTTTAAAAATTCGAAATTATATCAGGGTTTACAGCCAATGGGTGCTAATGTGATAAAATTAAATGACAATGTAAAACCTAATGTGATAGGCCAACAACGACAGCTGATGAGCTCCAATGAAAATATTGCTTACGTTGGCAGGAAATTATTAGCAGAAAAGGAAATGAAAGGTTTGTATATTAGTAGTTGAAGTGTTCCACTAAAGCCCTGTTTACACTTGGCCGAGATTAGCGTGCCGTTCAGGGCATGGTACCCATCCGCGATAGATTTTAAGAAATTTACCTGGTTACATTACTCTAAGATAACAGGTCTTGGATCCGTGCAATGCAGGCCAAATGTGGAACTCTTCACAAAAATGTTAATTTCAGTCCCTGTACAAATTACCCAGATGAAAACAATTATGTGGTTGATTTAGTTTGAGCAGTCATTTTGACAGAACTGATGACAGAATTGTCAAAGGTTCGTTTCGCGCATCTGCAGCAATCCATACTGAAACTGTGCTCAGACTGGATAGCGTTTACACTACGAAAATGTAACTCTGTCGTACCTGACACTGGACCGAGACCACCTCACTTCAGTGGGCCAGATTGGCACTATACTCAGTACGGCATACTAATGTTTGACTCGTGTACTGTGCATCTTCTACTACATTGTTGTGGCTCTCTAGTATTTCAAATGTCCATTCCGACTTAGATCTAGTTCAATTCCGTCTATTTACTGCCGTCTAATTTTCGAAATCTTCTGCAAGAGGACCAATAAACCCCCTGCTGGTGTGCTGTGCATCTTTAATGCTTGTCCGCGGACTATTTAGTTACATTTTTGAGACATAATTACATAAAGGATTTATTCAGTAACCTTTCGACAAGAGTTCTCCCGTCTTTGTCGTGACTTTCCAGTAATGCAAATGTCAATTAATCACCGATCAAGGTCACTTTCACCATTCGATAAACTTTCCACAAGTTTACGAATTTGTAATGTCAGGCATCCATGTTTACCCATACTCAAAACCCTCACCCAGTTCAATTCCCAAATAGGATAATAATTCTAACATTAATTTTGTTTCTTTCAGATGGTTGCATGGCTCACACTACTGCTGTTGCTACAGGTGCCCTTGTCATGTATTTACGATATCTCATTGATCCTGGTCCCCTGGATCTTTACAGTTCGCATCATATACTACAGGAAACATCGCGTTCGTTGTTAGGGCAAGGGTTGGATCAGTCCCCTGTCATCGGAGGCGATTCTCGAAAAGTTAAACAAGAAGGGTTGATACCAGTGAAAGATCCTAGTATTAATTTGAACCCTGACCCTGCCGAAGACGGCCTCAACCCTAACGAGGTCGTTGAAGATGATGAAGAAGACGAAGATGAGGATGAATATGAGGATGGAGAGGAAGACGCGGAGGAGGACGACGACCCCGATTACAATAACGACGCTAAAAACGATGACGAATTTTATCCAGATGGTGACGAAACAGAGGACAATAAAAAGCACCCAGAGAAAAAAGTCGTTCATTTTGGGTTAAGACCGAAAGAAATTGAAATAAAGAAAAATTTGTACGAGGGTGGCGAGGGGGATTATAAAGAAAATGGAAAGAAAAATAATCCGGAAGACGCTGATTATACGTATTACGAGGAAGACAATCACGCAAAAAATAATCCTAAAAAGGTCGTTAACGCGAATCCTATCGAAAATAACAACATAGACAATAACGATATTGATAATAATAATAATAATAACAATAATATTAACATAGAAAGCGATAAAGACGCTCGTGTGAATTTAATCAATCCAAATGTAGATAGAGAAATAGTGAAGGAGCCTGTATCACCAACGCCACCTTCCATGAAAACAGTTTTTGTGTTTTTCTCGGTGTGTTCTATGGTAATTCTGTTCTTTATGTTTCGTTTTATCAAGAAAAGACGAATACATATTCGATATCATCCACGTGATTTCTTGAGGTTATGATTTAGGTTAACTTTGTGTTGTGTTTGTAAGTGGAAGACGATCTGTGTTTATCTTTGATATTTATATTTTTTAATTTTATCGAGCGCTGTGGCAAGAATGTTTTGTGTTTACATATCGGGCTTCAGATAGTTTTGTGCATGGTTTAATGACCAGTAGGGCTTTCCTATAGCTTCACGATTAGAGGTATAGAATCAGTTGAATCTGATTAAAACACAGATCGTATTTCGTTTCTTTTTAAGACTTTACTACACTAGGATCTGGAAGAGTTCTTATATAATAGGTGTTCTGATTGATGTAGGGAATTAGCCAATGAAAGGGACTGTTACAGCGACTTCTTGGCGGTCTATCCGTGGAACTGTGGGTAAACCACAAGAAACATTAACTCTGATTGATTAATCAATGTTGTAATGTCATAGGGTCAAAAGCCACTCGTACGACCCCTGACATGACCATCCAGTACAACTTGTCGGATCTTCATGTAGTGTAGGCCATCGAAAGTATAAAAGAATGAAACGAGATATGGATCTGTATTTTCATTAGTTTGAGAATCAATTCAGCTGGTTCTGTAAACCTCTTTTATTTTTTATAGTAGGCACCAGTAGCCTTAAAAATCTAAATTTTCTTCAGAACTTACACATTTATGAAGTGCCAAAATTCCATATTGACTCTTGCGGTTCTTTGTGGAGGTTCCTGGTTCAATTCCAATTTTGGCTGAGTAGGCAAAATGTGTTTGTCCGGATTTTCCAGCCTTGTTCCCTGTGTCAGTTGTGCAGTACAGAAATGATATGAAATAAAATGAAGTTTAATGTTCTACTCTTCTGCTTCTACTGGCTAACGAAGACCAGTATGCTATGAGGGAAATTTTGCCTGAACAGTGCATTACGTCCATTATACGTTGTCCCTTGCCAGGCCCTTTATCCTACAGTACTGACAAGGGGGAACCACGCTGAAAAATCCTTTCTCAGCCAACGTAGCTTCCAGTGCAGACTGGAACATTGTTTAGTTGTTCAGATGGGATGAAAGACTAAGGTGCTGATGTGCACATAAAAGAACATTGATCAGTTCGAATTTGGGCCAATGTTTCCCTCATAGCTCATTGCGTGGCAGATGCCTGTCTCGATGCAGAAAAATGGGATAAAAAAACCCATTTCATTTCTTTTTGAAATTGCACAGGAATTTGTGACTTGTTTGGATAATGGCTAAAAGAATCAGGCCAGAATTTGGCTAAAAGAATCAGGCCAGAATTTGATCTGAAAAAAAAAAGAAAATATTGGAATATGTGAGGTCAGATTTTATAAAAATAATTAGAAATGAAATGGGGTTTAATGTCCGATAGGTCTGGGGCCTGTTTCATGAAATTTTAACTAAGATAAATCCAAATTTTGGTAATTTGATTGGATTATACTAGATTGATTTTAGTGCTTAGCCAATCAAAATTGAAGTATCTACTAAAATTTGGATTTTATCTTTAGTTAAGATTTCGTGAAACAGGGCCCTGCTGCTATACTGGGCTAATGAAGACGGGCATACGCACATACGCTGTGCTATGAGGGAAATTTGGCTCCGGCTACTGCCTACTCTTATATCAAAATCCAACTGCCAACAAACTTTTACGTACACAATGTGTGTACGGGACCTTAGTATTTTTGTCCTTGTCAGAAAAATAATTTGAAAATTTGGATTTGTAAATCAACTGGTTCAGACTTTACACTTGTAAATTAATGGAGCCGTGATGTATGTTGTAAGTAGGTGATTTGCATTGGTTAACCAAATGGGAATACTGATTACCATTGGTTAAACAAATGGGGATACAGATTTCCATTGGTTAACAAATGAGGATACTGATTTCTGTTGGTTAACCAAATGGAGATACTGATTTCCATAAGTTACATGTAACTAAACGAGGATACCAGTTTCCATTGGTTAACACAGTGGTTCTCAACCAGTGTGCTGTGGCACTCAGGTGTGCCAAAAAAAACTTCCCAAGTGTGCCGCGAAATTTTGAATTAAGAAAATATGCGAAAAACCAGATGACCCAAATTGAGTATTCACTGGTGTCTACTGGTAAGTTGATAGCTGTGCTTTTCTTTAGTTAGTTGGAGTCAGTCGATGTTTCTATGACTGGTCTGTGTCTATGATTGTATGTCGTCTTTGACTTGCTATGTTTTTATTTTGCAAAATGCAAATATTTTTCCTATATATTAAGCCATGTGTTCCGCTATGTTTTTATGTGTCCCAAAGTTGAGAATCACTGGGTTAACCAAATGAGGATACTGATTTCCGCTAAAATTTGTCCACAATGTAAAATCTCTGATAATTGAAGATTAATACAAGGAAAGCGTTGGAGTGTGTGTGTGTTTTAGAGGTCACATGATCTAACAGTTGCCACCATATATGGCCATAGTATAGGAAAGATTATTTAGCTTGCACTATTCCAAGTGACATCACTATCTAGGCCATGGGTGGCCAACCTATGGCACAAGTTCCACATTGGAATATTGCAAGTGGCATTACTGCACCAAATGAAAGCTGAATCAAAAGTCTCAAGCTCTGTTTCTGGTCCATGGTACTATTGTTTCTATCTCTGTCAACAATTTTTCTGTTAACGAGGTTTTTGAAGCTTTCTATATGGGTCATCTGGAGTTGTACGAATTATATTCGGCTCATGAATTGTGAAAAAATTGGCCATCCCTGATCTATGCCCTACTGCATATGTCAAGAGGGCCATCACTAAAAGTCCCATACAAGGCCAAATAAAAAACAATGTTCTGGTTCTCAGATATTCCTGTGTCACCTAAAACAGAGATGCATGACCTCCTCATAATAACAAATCTCATTCATTACTGTATAGTGGTGGAGGTGAATGGCCAAATGGTTAGCGTGTACCACAAGGTCTGTCGTTGAGTCAACTGTCGTAGTTTTGATTCCATGGTTGTACGTGTCATGGAGTAGGTTTACCTGTCCAACCTCGTGGGTTTTTCTGGGTCGTTAAGTTTCCTCCCACTGCTAAAAACGCCTCCATGCAAGCGAATTATTACAATAAAATTGAATCATATGTTAGCCCCAAAATGACCTAGTTTGTGTTGAGTGGATATTAAACCCCACGTCTCTCTGAGAACCAGAAAATAATTTTTTTATGGCCTGACAAGATATAAATACATAGAATGATGGATAACCAATCTGATTAAAACACAGATCCTTTTTTGTTTCGTTTTTATTGTTTAAAATTACGTTTTACTTGTCTTTAATACACTAGGATCTGGAAGAGTTGTTATCATTGACGTGTTCTGGATGATGTGAGAGATTAGCCAATGAACAGGTCTGTTACGGCAAGATTTGGCACGAGGTGCATGGAACTGTGGGTAACCTACTAGAAACATCAACGTTGATTGATTAATCAAATGTCTAATGTCATAGGATCAAATTCAAAAGCCACTCATATGACCCCTAACATGACCTTCCACTACAACCGGTCAGATCTTCATGTAGTAAAGGTCAACGAAAGACGGGGGGTTGGGAGCGCCGGGCTTCGACCTCTAGCTGGCTGGTCACCTCAGGCTTGCGGCTGTGGTTTCGAGCCCTGGTGTGAGCGTATGTGGCATGGAGATAGGGGCGCCTTCTCAACCTCGTGGGTTTCCTCCCGGCACTCCGGTTTCCTCCCACTGCTAAAGATCCCTACGCGCAAGCGAATGATTGAAATAAAATTAAACCATATGTTAGTCCCGAAATGACCTAGTTAGTGTTGAGTGGACGTTAAACCCCATTTCTCTCTCTCTCTCCAAGGAAAGTATAAAAAACGAAACAAAAGATAAGATCTGTAAATTAATCAGCTTGGAGGAAAACCATATTATGTATTTTATCACATCTCTGAAATAACTGGTCAGATCTTCATGTAGTACAGGCCAACGAAGAAACGAAACGAAACTGAATATAAATCCGTATTTTAATAAGCATGGAGGATATCCATATTGTCACATCTCTGAAATAGTGTGTATAATTGTCTATAATGTATTAAATATATATAAAGTGTAAATTTATCATAATGTAAATTTATTCAACTATATTTATAGGGGTAGTGTAGTTTGGTCGTTTTGTTAATGGAATTGTTTTAATATATTAAACCTATGATTTACAAGATTGGGGAATATCATAATACCATATAATAATGCATGTGCAGCCTGGTCATGCCAATCTAAAATTAAAAAAAAAACCAAACTTTAATTGTTTCACCTTCTGTACATAGGTTTATAAATATGAGAAAGGCGAAGCACTGGATTATATACTTCTCCTCAATGCTTGTTTCATCTGTCGGCCAAAGTAATCTTTGGTCCCAGCATGAACTATGTTTTTTTGTGGTACCCAACTATAGACTTATGCAGGGACAGATCCAGGATTTTTTGCAGGAGGGGGTTTTCCAGGTTCCAGTTAAGGAAATCTGTCATCATCGTCTCTAAATTACATAAACATACATACAAATTGAGTTTTGTAAAGAGAGAAATCATTTTTATAATGATGTAGAATCACATTGTGATTTAATTTCATTGATGCAAGGCATTATCTCTTTTTATGTAGCTGAGCAGGGTGGGTTTGGATTCCCCCCCCCCTGGATCCGCCCCTATGTCATTCGGTCATAGATTCTTCTCATACATCAAACCTATGGAATTCTTTACCATTGATCATAAACAACTCTCAATTGCTTGGCTGTTTTAAAAAGCTGTTAAAGTCTCATCTTTTTTTAATGTTTATTAACATCAACCAGGCGCGGATCCAGGATTTTTTGCAGGGGGGGGGGTCTAGGTTTGATAATTGCTTAACTAATTGCGCTCAACCGATTAATTTGGTAAATTAGATTAAATTGGGTCATTCTGACGTATTTCCGGAAGGTAAATTCCAAAATTACAGGTCTAAATCGCCAATAAAATCGCATAAAAAAATTTTCAAGTCTGAGCAGGGGGGGTCCGGACCCCCTGGACCCCCCCTCTGGATCCGCACCTGTGAACTGTGTTTTTTTTATCCTGTGATAAGCGAAGAACTAAATTCACCATAAGCATTTACTTTGATGGATCTGTGCACAGTATAAGAACTCACTATTATTATTATGAAAGTCATACCAATCAAAATACTATTGAATCTCTAAAATGAATATCGGTTCAAAAAATAAGAAATTGTCCATAAAAGGCAAATGATAAGGGCCTTAAGATATGTACCAATGATAAAACATAACCCATATTGTTATAATTGATCATCATTTTGTAGCCCTTTTCATAAAAATAATTCTTTTGTCTGGCCTTATCCATACTCAATTTATGAATTCCGGTAGTCCTATTCAACTAAATTATCTTCTTTGTATAGCGTTTGTACTTCAAAAGGAGTAGGGTCGCCTGTCTAACCTTGTGGGTTTTCTCTAGTTCCTCGTGTTTCCTCCCACTGTTTAAGACACCTACATTAAAATAAAGTTGAACCGTGTGTTAGTCCCAAAATTACCTAGTTTGTGTCAAATTAAACCTTAAACTCCATTTCTCTCTTCTCTCTCTAGGTTTAGGGTTCTCTAGCTACCTCCCACTGCTAAAGCTCCTACACGCAAGCAAATTGTTGAAATAAAACTGAAGCATGTGTTAGTCCCAAAATGGCCTAGTTTGAAGTGGACCTACCCCCCCCCCCTTTCTCAAATACATGTACCCTAGTACTCTGTATATTTACCCAATTATCCAGAAGGTTAATAAATGATATAGATAATCAAACAGGAAATATGCATAACAGGACAAAGGTATAAAATCCCTAGTCTAATGATTATTGTTTGTTTTAAAAATAAATCAAATTATGAAATCAATTATTTTTTCGTTCTCAAAAATCAAATTTAAAGAGCAGAATTAGAAATAAAATGAAATTTCTGATAAACAATGATTATTGTTTTTATTAAATAAAATCAAATTATGAAATCTATTATTTTTTCATTCTCAAAAATCAAATTTAAAGAGCAGAATTAGAAATAAAATGAAATTTCTGATAAACAAGCCTATGAATAGAACACTGGTCACAAACAATGTCAGGCAAAAATTTAAGTTTTGTCAGGCACAGCTAATCGGGTGCTTTTCATTCCTATCGGTACAGTTTGCCTGATTTGAGTGTTTTTATTGATGAATGTTAATACTAGTTCGGTACAAATTTAAAATTTTCACATATTAAAGGGTGCCCCCAGTTCTAAAAGAAATTGTGAAACGTCACAACTAAATATGTTATTTGCAGATCTGCTCAAAATCAAAACACTTGCAGCCAATAAACTTTACAATATAAATCTGTTGTTTGCAATACAAATTTTTATAACTGGTATGAATTTGCATTTCAGTTGAGACATTTAGAGACTTTTTAATTGTTTTGTGTTTTTAAACGGTTAAGGGAATTACTTCTTTGTTTTGTTGAGAATGTGTTTTGATTTTGATAATTTTGCTTTTATATGATTTAATTCAGGTGAAAATGATTTTTTTTGTCATGTATTGAATGCATTATTTTAGGAATGACCAATAATTTATATAAATTTGGGCTTTTTGAAAATTGATCAGACAACGGCTTATCAATAATAAATTAACTTATTTATCAATACCGTTTTAATTTTGTTTTGTGTCCAAGAAGTAATTTCAGAAGTAGCGGCCTAGTAATTCGGCTGGGATAAAAAAAAAACATTGTCCACCGTCGTACACATTGGTGTTAAAGACCCTTTGCCAGTTCCGTTTTA
Organism: Patella caerulea; assembly: GCA_036850965.1. Lineage (NCBI taxonomy): Eukaryota > Metazoa > Mollusca > Gastropoda > Patellidae > Patella > Patella caerulea. The sequence goes on along the minus strand of JAZGQO010000007.1, from coordinate 75,645,950 downwards.
AAGAAAAAAAGGGAAAATTTGCCTCCTTATTGCATGTGTTACCATAGAAATATGATAATTTCCATGTGTTAGTTACTGTTAGTCTCATAAAGCTATTCCCATCATGAAGTTTTCAATGTGTTAGTGTCAAGAATTAAGGGAATCACGGTGGTTAAGTGGGAAACGCGCTGGTTCGCTCGCCTGGAGGTCGGGTGTTCGATCCCTGCATTGGCCAAGAAAGTTCATCTCGATTTTCATGCGCGGTTTCTCCTTGTCAGTGATGCAGAAGAAGGGCCTGACAAGGACAGCTGCCTAAGTCGTTCGGATGGGACGAAAAACCGAGGTCCCGTGTACACATGGACGAGCACGTAAAAGATTCCTTGGAAGTTGGAATTCGATATAAGAGTAGGCCGTAGAGCCGCTGCCTGGGCAAAATTTCCCTCATAGCACACTGTATGGCGTATGCCTATCTTCCATTAGCCCAGGTCCGATGCAGAAGAGTAGGACGCTAAACCTCATTTCATTTCATGTCAAGAATTAAAAATCTATTCCAATCCAATCCATTCATCAAATATGCTTCCTAGTGACTTAGTCTTAGAGAATTCGCTTTTCTTTTCACAAATGTGTAATTTTACAATTTTTTTTTATGTTGCTGAGCCCCCCTCCCCTCTTTGGATATGTCCTTGCTTTGGGTTCAATTCTGTCACATCCTGACACACATAAAAGAATATTTTAAATTACTGGTAAGTCTACTGAAAATAACGTTTTATTGGAATAAAACAAAGAAAGGTAATCAAAAAATATGACAATTAAAATGGAACTTTGTTATCCCCACATTTAAATGGAAGAGTAGGTAGGCCCAACAAATTGTGTCAACCAATTGTCATTTCTACTGGGATTGTTTGTCCATCAATATCATAAATCACAATGATTGCCCAAGAGCATGAAAATTTGCAACCCGCCATTCTTCAGAAATAGGGGGGTTGGGATGGCCTAGTGGTCTACAGTGCCGCGCTTCGACCTCTAGCTGGCAGGTCACCTCTGGCTTGCGGCTGTGGTTTCCAGTCCTGGTGTGTGCGTATGTGGCATGGAGAAAGGGCGCCTTCTCAACCTCGTGGGTTTCCTCCGGGCACTCTGGTTTCCTCCAAATGCTAAAGACCCCTATGCGCAAGCGAATTATTGAAATAAAATTAAACCATGTGTTAGTCCTGAAATGACCTAGTTTGTGTTGAGTGGACGTTAAACCCCATTTCTCTCTCTCTCTCTCTTCAAAAATAGAGAGGTGGGCAAATATTCTTTGACTTTAGTACACAGTTAAGGGGAAATAACTCTATTTTTAGAATTTTTTACAATAATCAAATCGATTCTTCTCGAATCACCTGTATTGTGAATACTAATCAGGCAAGACAAGCACATATCATCAAACATTTGACAAGCGGTTATCTTTAAAACTCATTATTAACTCAGAACTTTGCAAATTATACAAAGATAATTTATTTGTTTACACCGGAAGTGAACTAAAGGGAAGCAATTTTATCACGTGATTCTGACTGACACCTTGACCATTGCTTGACAGAGTAAGACATCATCAGGTAAACAATATTGAGGTGTATTAATGCAAAATATTTTTAAAAACACCGGAAATTATATATGTAGTTTTATTGTGGCCCACATCTCAAAAAAAATATTTGACGTTAAAAATTAACTCGTTTCCAGCTGTCAGTCTGTTATTCTTCGAATCCATGATTTTTGATTTTGCCATACCGACAGGTTTTTAGATAACATGTTTTGTTTTAGAAACAATAGGCCTATTACAATTACCGCCTATTGTCAGTGACGTTGCTACTGTTTCCGACACTTCTACAATTTTGCTTTACATGTCAGAGATTCTTAGGCCAACATGCTTAGGCTACCGTACCAATTACGACGATCTGACCATCTTATATTATGATTGACAGCCTGGCCTTGGTTATATAATTACTGCACCGTTGGTTATATTGGTTATAATTATATAATTATTGCACCCTTGGTTATATAATTACTGCATCCCTTCACCTTTGGTTATATAATTACTGCCCCCTTGGTTATATAATTACTGCACCCTAGTTATATAATTGTTTCACCCTTGGTTATTTAATTAAAATAAATTTCCGTCATTATCTTTTTCAATAATTGATGAATTGCGTAACCTAAAATCAAAATAAATTAAATGGAGTATTATTATATATTGATCGGCAATCATGTTTGATCCGACTCCTTTTTATATTCCATCACTTTTACATTTATATTGGTTGATACATATGTTCAGCGTCCATTATACCATGTTCCTTAAGCAACGTTCGCGAGTTTTACAACTTCTAACCATTGCTTGAATACTCAGCAATTCACGAACTTTGCGCTCGTTGGTTTTACAAGTTACTAATTAGCATTGTCCAATCAGAGTTTGTGGCACATAAGGCACTTTAAACAAACAGGGTTTTTAAATTGAGAAACTCGTGGAAAAACAGCAACCGCGACATTGATCGATCTTTGAACTTTGCAACTCGATTGTCACATGTAGGCATTTTAGCTAAAAGCGTGAGACTTGGTATTCACGACGACCGATGAATCTGATAGGTTCCCAAGGTGGGCTTGTGCCAATTGAACTTAGTGGCAAAATATGCACGGTATTACGTGAAGGCCTTGATAAGATGTATGTAGTTAAGGCGAGATCAAGCCTTCTATTGAAGATGTATATATACATGTACATGCATGAGTGTATGGTTAATGTCACTCTTTCCTCAACCTGGACACCTGTACTGAGTCATATTTGAAAGAGTCATATATCAACCATAGAGGCACAACAGTTCCAAATTGCAAGGGAATCTGAACAACCAAGACCCACTCTACAAGTGCATAGGTCTTAGGGTTAAACCCAGTATGTAAGATTAAAACCTATAAATTCAGGGTTAAGGTGGTAAAAACAGCAATATAATTAATTATCTGCCATCACTTCTGTGAAAATTTCTATCACAGTTTTCCTTACACTTACATAATACAAGGAAAAGGAGTCACAACAAACATAGTGCTACAAACATATGTTTGTCAACACAACACTAAAATTCAACATAATTTAAAGAAAAAAACAAAAAACACTCATACATGGAAGAACTAATCGTATTTTAACTTATCAACTTGTTATTTACTTTCTGTGGTCCCACAACAATGAAATATTGAGACACAAAAATAGGAGTCACATCAAACATGAATGCCGATTGATCAATCCTAACACAAGTTTAATTTAACCATCTGAATTCTTTCAATATATTTTGATACCACATATAAATGTGTTTCCTGTAAATGTGTTCATGGTACCTCAGTTTTTTGTCCCATCCAAATGACTAGGCATCTGTCCTTGTCATTCCTTCTGTCTTGTATCACTGACACCTGGGAACCATGCTGGAAAATCTAGATGAACATTCTTGGCCAGTGCAGGGATCAACACTCAATTATCTGGAAGTGTGTACACGGTACCTCAGTTTTTTGTCCCTTCAGAATGACTAGACAGCTGTCCTTGTCAGTCCGCCTTGTCCTGTATCTCTGACAAGTGGGGAACCGCACTGGGAAATCTGGATGAACTTTCTGGGCAAATGCAGGTTACAGGGTCTTATCCATAATTGTCTGGGTGACCCCATAATTGTCTGGGTGACCCATAATTGTTTGGGTGGCTATGGTGCCTCAGTGAGTAACCGCGTAAGGCCTTGACTCACTAACCTATATGTTCAATTCTTACATTGAGAAAGTCCGTCAGGATTTTCTGTGGTGGTTCCACTTTGTCAGTGATGCAAGATGGAAGTATTCCAGCTGGTTGGGTTGAGTTGGCTGTAGTACCGTTGTCCGGGCAAAATTTTTGTCATAGCACACTGTATGGCTTATGTCCGTCTTCAATATCCCAGTTCGAAGCAGAGCAGTACGTCACGGTCATAACACAAGTGCCCAAGTCACCTTATTTTAAAATTGACTTGGGCACTTGTGTTATGACCGTGACGTAGGACCTTAAACTCCATTTCATTTCATTTATCGTATTTCTTTCTCATAGACAAGAAAAAATGAAATAAAATATTCATATATTTAGACTTGATATTTTAAAGATATGAATGCCTAAAATTGTAACAAACTTAAAAATGTCTAGGTAATATACATGTAATTAAGGCTAAGATTGAGAACTGGATATAAGATATTGATGAGTTTTATTTTGTTATGATGGTGAAGGTCAGACAACACATTATTATTGATAATTGATTAATTATCTGTCTGAAGGTTAACACAAGGTACAATTTTATGGATACACAATTACTGAGTTTAATTCTAAGCAACTTTTCGACACGGATATTATCATCTTTATTATTTGCTTGATACGTCACTTAGTATCAAACTCAGTAATTGTGTATCCATAAAATTGTACCTTGTGTTTAAATGTTCAATTACTAAATGCCAATCAAAAAAGTCTGGAGGTTATTGTGCGATAACTAACATCTGTCCTCCTTCATTTGTTTTTTACACTTTTATTTAACATCATAGTATTTGTTTATTGACACTTTCAAAGTTTTGATTTCAATATCATCCAGTCTGCCACAATGAAGATACAAATTATTTGTCAATTTAAATCAACAGTGATGTTGTGATCTTACCAGGAAAATATGGTCTTCTGATATCCAATATTTAAGACAAAATAACACTTTACCATTAGCTTGAAGAATGAGACTAGACATATTCCACCATTTATTTCAAACGGTGACCACATTCAACTCACATCATCTGATTGGTTGGGACTGACAGAACTGTATCAGGACTGAATTCAACATTTCTCGATTGCAAATCCGTCAATTTGGAAATGAAATGAAATGGAGTTTACGTCCTACTTCGTCAATTTGGAATGCGTCGGACTGACAGTCAGCAAGCATCCCCAAGGGGTTGATTGGCAGAAAGATTTAATGCAATAACATTTTTCATGAGGTCTTTCATCGCGTCAAGTGGGTTTGACAAGGATAAGGGTCGCATGCCTAACCTCATGTGTTTCCCAGGGGTCCTCCTATTTCCTCCCACTGCTGAAAAACCCATGTTGCATGTGACTTATTAAAATAACTGAGACTTTCCACCTGATACTGAAGCATTTCTACATTCTGATGACGGGGGTTGGATGGCCGAATGGTAAGCGTGCGCGCGCTATATCATAAAGCCTGTCATCGAGCCAACTGGCATGGTTTCGAATCCCCGGTTGTACGTGTCAAGGAGTAGGGTTGGTTGTCCAACTTTGTGGGTTTTCTCTAGGTTCTCCGGTTTCCTCCCACTGCTACAGACCACTACGCGCATGCGAATTGTTGAAATGAAATTAAATACCGCATGTTAGTCCCAAGATTATAACCTAGTTGATTTTAAGTGGACGTCAAACCCCATTGTTTGAAGATGCTTAGAGATGGAGCAGATATACCTGTAAAGAGTTCAGTGTACATGTATGTGCTGCATTATATTAAAAGGCAAATAGTTTGGTTTCTGCAGCAAAGGAACTGCTCACCATATATTTGCTAAACTTTGTCCACATCATAGTTCTGTTTTTAGCTACCATAGTTAGAATTTTCTCTGATTTTCAGTTTCTGTGATTCCTTGGGGACAAGTTGACTTGGTTTTATTTGTTGTCATTCTATCTGATTTATTCATTGGGTATTTTCGCTGTTGATAAAGACAGATCATATTTTCAGTTTACTGTACTTTTTTGAATAGCAAGATATTTCATTAAAGATACATTATGGGAGATTAGATAGTTGGCAGTACTCACTATAATAGTTAAAAGCTAGATAATGTAAAGGGAAATATGATGACATTTTCAGTCAAATTGATTCACTCTGAACAACAAATCGGACCCTAATCTAATCAATATCACAGGCTAAAAATGTTAAGATGAATTTCATACGATTTACTTTTGAAGTGTTAAATATTGCTGTAAATATTAAAGATACATTATGGGAGATTAGATAACGAGTTGGCAGTTCTCACTATAATAGTTAAAAACTATGTAATGTAAAGGCAGTTTGTTGAAATTGATCCACTATGAATCGAGAACTAAGCGGATGAAAGTTCTGCTTAGCCTCGATCATCATTACTGAAGTCAGTAAGACAAAACTAATAGTCTCGATTATCCATTTAATCGTTAATCACGAAGGAAAGTTTTGAGTGTTAATCGGACTATAATCCAACAAATATCGCAGGCTAGCCTTGACATCGAGAGCTGAATATGGTCTGGTTTCGAGCCCTGGTGTGAGCATATGTGGCATGGAGATAGGGGCGCCGTCTCAACCTCGTGGGTTTCCTCCGGGCACTCCGGTTTCCTCCCACTGCTAAAGACCCCTACGCGCAAGCGAATTATTGAAATAAAATTAAAACATGTGTTAGTTCCGAAATGACCTAGTTTGTGTTGAGTGGACGTTAAACCCCATTTCTCTCTCTCTCTCTGAATATGGTCTAGATAAGCTAATTAATGTCTAATTAATAATTTAGATAACGTTTCAGGCCCAAAGAAAGGCCTTCAATAGGCAGATTTTGCTCTTGCATAATGTATGTTTAATAACCCTTAAAGAAGTATATATTTGATAAATGAATATATCGATAATAAACCATGGAGGAATATACATGTATCTTAAAAAAACTATAGTTGGTAGTTCTTACTATAGTTGAAAAATGGATAATTTTAATGTAAATAGAAATTATCAGTCAAATTGCTCTACGCTGAAGCAAGATATTAGCTTCTGAATTTCAGGCTAACCTCGATCATCTTTACTATTGTCTGTACAATAAAAAAACAAAGCCTTGGTTATCCATTTTTACGTTTGATTATTTTCAAAAAATGTATTCCAATCTGCTGAATATTGCAGGTGTCGAGAGTTCATCATGGTCTGGATAAGTGAATTAATGTCTAATTAATAATTTAGATAACAATTCAGGCATAAAGAAAGACGTGTGATTGGCTGATTTAGCTCTTGCATGATGTATGTTTAAGATCTTGAAGAAGAAATATACCTTTAATAAAGGTATCTTGAAAAGATGTACCATCAATAATAAGCCTCAAACGAATATTTCCTAGCTAAATCTTGAAGGAATATGTCTTAATACAACAGGGTTCCCACGGTCCTTGAAAATCCTTGAATATCCTTAGATTTAAAATTTCATTTTCAAGGTCTTGAATATCCTTGAATTTCGCGAAAATAGGAAAATATCCTTGAATTTCAGTTGAGATCCTTAATTTTGTTGGTAATACTGGTAAGTTGATCTAAAAAAAATGTTTAGATTATAAGTAATGCTGGTTTTACTAAACAATAACTCTGACGTATACCTGTCAATCAACTGATCTAAATAACAGCTGTGTTTTGTCACGTAATAACAAGACAAGCCAATGATATTTACCGTTAGGCAACCAAATACACTCACGTGACTCCATTGTCCAATTAACATACTAGAAGCCACTACACTAACTAATCAAAATCGGTATTAGTAATTACTTTAAACAATGCATAATAAGGAAAGGGCAAATAACTCTATTTTAAAAATGGCGGGAGTTTTCCCCGTTGTGCCGAAAGTTGATCTGTAATAAAAAACAGTTTATGTCTTCAATTGTAACAATAGTTGGTAATGTTTTGGTTGTTTTTAAGATGAAAAATTGTAACTTTAGGCTAAAAATGTCCTTGAAAATCCTGAAATTTGACGTATAATTATCCTTGAATATCCTTGAAAAAATGTTTGACGAAGCCGCGGGAACCCTGTACAACTGAGATGAATTTTTCTTTAATAAGTCCTAAAGCAAAATATCTTTAATAAATCTTGATACATGGAAGGAAAATATCTTTAATAAATTTCCAAGTCTGGAAGTAATATTTCTTTAATAAACCTGGAAGTAATATTTTTAATGAGTCCTTAAGGAATATATCTTTAATAAACCTTGATCTATGGAAGGAATATATCTTTAATGAACCTTGAAGGAATATATCTTTAATAAAGCTTGAGGGAATATATCTTTGATAAACCTGGACAGAATTTTTCTTTAATAAATCTTAAGGAATATATCTTTAATGAAAGTTTATACAGCTTTATTAGGAATTATAGCTTTGATAAATTTTAATATCATGCGACAGGATTTATCATTAATGAACCTGTAAGGAATGTATCTTTAAAACAAAAAAAAAACAACATATGTTAGATTTGAATTGTGCTTACTATTATTAATATTGACTAAATGATTTGATATAGTCGTATAGAGTTAAAATATTCATGAGTTGGCTATAATAACATGTGATTTGTGCAGACTGGAGAGAGAGACACAGAGAGTGGGGAATCAATACTCTACATGTACTTGAGGCAGCGGAACACGGACAGCCAAGCTCCTACGGTGTTAGCCATGACTACAAGCTAGCAGTTTCATCAATGCTCCTCTCCCTACTTAACTTGTATATGACCAACAAGAATTTATCAGGATTCATTTTGTAGGATTATGAGAAGGTAATGTGCTGTATGTTTTTAGATTTATAAGATTCTTGGGCTTAACAGTGCAATCTTTATGGCTATGTTTTTAATGAGCATGTCTTATATTGCATTATTGTAGCTCTAGGCTTGCATATGGTTCCTCTAAAAAAATGGAAGATGATATTTATTGTGAAGTTTAATTGGATTCAATGCCATATTTAGCATTTGTTGAGGACCTAAGCCATATAAGGCTTGGTATATAAAGCTATGCTTGAAGGCCTGTTGTAAAACAGTTACCAGAAAGTCTCACAAAGGTGTGTACAAGAACAGAACATTGAGCCATGACAAATAATAAACATGAAATCTTATGAGGCGCTTGTTATTTGTGAGGCCCCAGATGCCAAGGTGTAGCTTTTAATACTGGGCTTAATTGGATTTCTCAACCATCGAATATGTGACTTTAATACATATTTTATATGATCAATTGAATATTGAATAAGATTCTGGAGATTATCTTGTGTATTGAGTACATCTAGTTTGTTAGTTTATTTCTTGTTTTAGTGTCTAGTCATTTGGATGAGACAAAAAAAGAGGTCCTTGGTACACATTGATGTGCACGTAAAAGAACCATTGACAGTCTGAATTTGATATACTTGTAGTTGTAAGAATACATGTACATGTTGGCCATAATACTGCTGTCCATTCATAATTCCCTCATAGCAAACTGTATTGTGTATGCCCATCTTCATTATCTCAGTAGGTGCAGAAAATAGGACATTAACCCTTTGAACACTGGCTTTACATGGGGTGTTGCACGTCCCACCCTGGATTTACAGGACGTCATATTAATTATGACGTCAACGTAATTGGAGCTTGAACACGCCCAAAGCCGCAAAACCGACATTTGGGGTATATGCGATACAACGTCAAGCCGGTTTTGCGGCATTTCGGGTTCTAAGGGTTAAAGCCCATTTCTTTTCATTAGATGAGTGCTGTAACCCACAACTTTAATTCACTGTGATAAATTCAGTACTTGCAGCTTCTGCACTTATTGCCTGTTTAAAAAAACCAAACCATTATTCATTAGTTTGTCTTGAAGGTTCACATAGAAGTTCTGTAGCTGACAGCTTCCATTTATTACAGTATATACATGTAGTACATCTTGGTATTTGCAGCTTCTGAACTAAACAAATTCTATGTGCAAGTGCAGTTTGGCGCCATTTCCTATTAGTGTAAAAATCTTCTAATACTGCATGTCTAACAGGGGGGTTGAATGGCCGAATGGTTAACACGTGTGCGTTGTATCATAAGGTCTGTCATTGAGTCAACTGGCGTGGTTTTGATTCCCCGGTTATACGTGACAAAGAGTAGGGTCGCCTATCCAACCTTGTTGTTTTTCTCAAGGTCCTCCGGTTTCCTCCCACTGCTAAAGACCCCCCTAAGCACAAGCGAATTATTAAAATAAAATTGAACCATGTGTTAGTCCCAAAATGACCAAATTTTTTATCCTGTGTATGTCTTAATGGTTATCCACTAAAAGCTTTCTATGTATTCTAGTGCAGTTTTTTCAGTTTGGTGGCATTGCCCATTAGCGTGAAATTCTTCTAATGCTGCTTGTCGTTGATAACACCTAACATGGTTATCCATAAGTGATCCTGAACTTAACGTCTGTATTGGAAAATCTTACACGAGAATCTGACCTGAGGTCATACAGATCTGCCATCAGACTTTTATCTTGTTATCTTATTAATTACCACGGATCTCGAAGGCCAGATAGTTGTCAATAATACCTGTGATAGTTTTTTTGATTCATAGCACGGCCATGATCTTTTACATTGATTGCTATCTTATTAATTACCACGGACCCTGATGGCCAGATGTATCTTAATTTTTATACACCCACATTTTTATGTGGACGTATATTGTCGTCGCCCCTGTCCGTCCGTCCGTCCGTCCACAATTTGTTTGTGGACCCTCTACAGGTCACAATTCTTATCTGATTTTGACGAAACGTGAAATATAGATTTATCCCCAAAAGATCTCGGCTGCTTTCGAAATTGGCATGTATCGGATGAAAACTTCATGGATTATGGCCCCTGATTGTACGAAAAATCACGTTTTTAGCTTGTGGACCCTATAGAGTTCACAATTTTGAACCGATTTTGATGAAACTTGACATGCATGTTTATAACCCAAAGATCTTGGTTCCTTTCGATATTTGCGCCTATCGGAATGTAATTTCCTGAATTATGGCCCCTGATTGTCCGAAAAATCACCCTTTTTAGCTTGTGGTCCCTCTGGAGGTCACAATTATTATCCGATTTAAAAAATCGTATGATTATATCACCATTACACCCTAAGGAAGGTTGAGTTCGAATTTCAAAATGGCCGCCGTTTGTATGCGAATACTGTTAAAAAATGGTATATCAAGGTTGTGGACCCTGTAGAAGTCACATTTTTTATTTGATTTTGATGAAACTTGAAATTCATGGTTATAACCCAAAGATCTTGGTTCCTTTCGATATTTGCATATCGGAACGTAACTTCCTGAATTATGGCCCCTGATTATACGCAAAATCGCCTTATTTTAGCTTGTGGTCCCTCTGGTGGTAACAATTATTATCCGATTTAATAAAACGGTTGATTATATTACCATTACACCGTAAGGAAGGTTGAGTTTGAATTTCGGTAAAATCGGACCAAAATTGCCATACAAAATGGCCGCCGTTTGTACGCGAATACTGTTAAAAAATTGTATATCATGGTTGTGGACCCTGTAGAGGTCACAATTTTAATTCGATTTTGATGAAACTTGAAATGCATGGTTATAACCCAAAGATCTTGGTTCCTTTCGATATTTGCGCATATCAGATCGTAACTTCCTGAATTATGGCCCCTGATTGTCCGAAAAATCGCCTATGGTCCCTCTGGAGGTCACAATTATAATCCGATTTGAAAAAATGTTTGACTCGATCACCGTAACACCCTACGGAAGGTTGAGTTTGAATTTCGAGAAAATTGGACCATAATTGCCAGAAATAATGGCCGCCATTTGTACGCCAACAGTGTAAAAATATGGTATGTCAAAGTTGTGGACCCTGTAGAGGTGACAATTTTAATTCGATTTTGATGAAACCTGAAATGCTTGTTTATAACCTAAAGATCTTTATTCTTTTCGATATTTGCGCATATCAAATTGTAACTTAATGAATTATGGCCTTTGATTGTAGGAAAAATCACTTTCGGTATTGCTTGTTCTCTGTCTATCTCTCGAACAATTATTATCTGATTTAAAAAAAAACTCTGATTATATTACTGTTGCACCGTAAGGAAGGTTGAGTTCGAATTTCGTGAAAATCGTACCATAATTGCAGGACGAAATGGTCACCGTTTGTATGCGAATAGTGTAAAAATATGGTATATCATGGTTGTGGACTCTCTACAGGTCACAATTCTTATCCGATTTTGACGAAAAGTAACATTTCTAGGTTGTGTACAGTATGAAATACAGGACTTAATGATGTAGGAAAAATCACTTCCGGTATTGCTTGTTCTCTATCCATCTCTCAAAAATGCGGGCGTATCCTGCCTGGCAGTGCCAGCCTATCTTTTATTATCCGAGTTGATTGTGTCATGAAATGTTCTTCTGCAGATCTTAATGGCCAGGGGGTTTTGATGGCGTTAGCACAGACGCTCTGTATTATCTGTATCATACGGTCTGTCATTGAGTCAACTGGTGTGGTTTCGATTCCCCGACTGTGTGTGACAAGGAGTAGGGTCGCCTGGCTAACCTCGTGGGTTTTCTCCCGGTCCACCAGTTTCCTCCCACATCTCATATTCCTGAAGCAATGGCCCGAGAAATCCCTCTCTGACCATTGCTGGAATAGCGTCCGTTTCTTGAACTTATGCGGGAGTGTGTCTATTCTTTCCGTTCAATGAAAGCTATCACTTAAGTACAGCAACATGACAGTCCTTCGTTTCATCTGGGCCTTCCCTAAAACTTTGGACAGTGATATAAGGTATTAAAACGGTGAAAGGATGTTCGTTTCCAAACAGTATTGTTTACATTTCATTCGACTTGATAGCCTCGTTTGTCACGCAATTAGTTTTACTGCAGTATTCTGCTATGCACGGGTTAATTAGGCATAATAAAATCGTGAGTCATGACGTATACGTTATGTAAACATATTTGGTCCAGTATTGGCAGCTCGTGATTGGTTGGTAGACGGACTACTGATCAATCAAAATTTAACACAACAATATCCACTCATAATAGCAGTGTGTAGTTGGATTACCTCTAATCAGACGCAACACTGCGCGGAGTATGCCCACATCTATGCGCAAGCAAATTATTGAAGTAAAAAATTGAACCACATGTTGGTCTCGAAATTACCTAGTCTGTGTTTTCTCTCTCCACTCACCACCCTGATTATTATTTGATTCTTTGCTATCTTAGTCTTTTTTGATCTGAGTTAAAGTAGCTATAAGTCTCTAACTCAATATCATCCAACGTCTTCGAAATTGAAAACACAAATTATTTGTCAATTTAAATCAATATTGATGTTGTGATCTTACCAGGAAAAGATGGGCTTCTGATATCCAATATTTAAGACAAAAAAAACATTATACCATTAGTACACAAATCATGCATCCTAATGCATTTCAGTGCCATTTGTAACAAGGAACTGGAAGAACGAGGCTAGACATTGTCTACAAGCCATGTCAAATGATGATGCCATATTTTATCTGGAGAGTGTGTGCAATATTTATACTATCATACTAGGGATTACCATTTGATTGAGGGGGGTTGGGATGGCCTAGTGGTCTAGAGTGCCACGCTTCGACCTCTAGCTGGCCAGTCACCTCTGGCTTGCGGCTGTGGTTTCTAGCCCTGGTGTGAGCGTATGTGGCATGGAGATAGGGGCGCCTTCTCATCCTCTTGGATTTCCTCCGAGCACTCAGGTTTCCTCCCACTGCTAAAGACCTCTACGCGCAAGCGAATTATTGAAATAAAATTAAAAACCATATGTTAGTCCCGAAATGACCTGGTTTGTGTTGAGTGGACGTTAAGCCCCATTTCTCTCTCTCTCTCTCTCCATTTGATTGAGACCTCAGCCATATAACTAATTTTGAAATTAGAATAAAAACAGAAATGATTAAATGTAAATCAGTTTACTGGTATATGAATTCATATTACATTATTATATGCCTTGCGACCCATTTGTGTCAATTTCTGGGATCAAAATATAGTGATTTAGCTCCTGTAATTATGCCATGGCCAGATATTTGTATTGATTTTGTCAATAACATCCTGTAATATTATTTGATTTTTGGCTACCTTAGTCATTTTTAATCAATTTTAATAACGACATTACATTGATTGCCGCGGATCTTGACGGTCAGATCAGATATTGATTTTGTCAACAATACCTGCAATATCATTTAATCTTTTGCTACCTTAGTCTTTTACAGTTTGATTAGTTATGCTATAAAATTAAATGTAACAGCTACACGCGGGTGGAAATTTCTGTATTTAATATTTTTATGACTTGATATTATCATAAATTCATATTGTTCCCATTAGATGAATGGTGCATTGTCTTACCAAGTTTGAGTCTGCTCTCATCTCTTCAACGTTGATAAATTTATATTTTATGAAGTTTAGATTTATAAAGTTCAAATTTTATGAAAATGAAATGAAATGGGTTTAACGTCCTACTCTTCTGCACCTACCCTGGGCTAATGGAAGACAGGCATACGCCACAGTATGCTATGAGGACTACATTCCAACTGCCAAGGGATCTTTTACGTGCGCCCCAATGTGTACACAGGACCTCGGTTTTTCGTTTCATCAGAATGACTAGCCAGCTGTCCATCCTGCACCACTAACAGGGGAAACCCTGCCAGAAAACAAAATCGTGATGAAATTTCATGCTAGGATCGAACATGCGACCTCCAGGCTTGCAAACCAGCGTCTCACCCACATAGCCATGATAATGATTCATAAAACTATTGTATGTGATAAACAGTGAATTAGTTATTGTAATGCATGATTCATTTAACAACTGATAACTTATCATGGTAATATATAGAGAGTCAATATGACATTATGATTCACCCACACTCACCAGTTATCTTCACTGAACAAAGAAACAATCACTTCTAGCTAATGTACGCATGTATACTTTTCTGCATCAACCCATGTTGGATAAAGGGTACTTGTTTGACACATGGCGAGAGAGAGAAATGGGGTTTAACGTCCACTCAACACAAACTAGGTCATTTTGGGACTAACATATGATTTAACTTTATTTCTATAATTCGCTTGCGCGTAGGGGTCTTTAGCAGTGGGAGGAAACCGGAGTGCCCGGAGGAAACCCACGAGGTTGAGAAGGCGCCCCTATCTCCATGCCACATACGCTCACACCAGGGATCGACACCACAGCCTTAAGCCAGAGGTGACCGGTCAGCTAGAGGTCGAAGCGCGGCACTCTAGGCCATCCAAACCCCCATGACACATGGCATGGTTTTGATTCCTGGCATGTCTATGACAAGGAATAGGGGCACCCGTCCAGATCTGTGTCTTTTCTCTGAGTCCTCCAGTTTCCAATCACAACTATAAAGACCCTTGTGACAAGGAGCAGGGTCATTTGAGAACTAACATATGCTTCTGTCATATTTCATTAAACATGCATTATACAAGAGCTAAATCTGTCTATTACAGGTCTTTCTTTAGGTCTGAAATGTTTTCTTAAGTATTAATTAGACATCAATTAACTGATCAAGGTCTTAATCAAGTCTGGGTGGCATCAGATTTCTCATATATTAAATAGATTAAAACGGTTCAACGTTACTTTGGTTTAATTAAATATGGTGAACCCAGACATAGCTTTGATCAACCAGTACCGTGGTTGAAATTATTGCACAATGTCAAAACCTTTAAAGCTAATATCTTCACTTACAATGGAGTAATTTGAATGAAATTTTCAAATTATTCATTTTACATTATCTACTTTTGAACTCTTACAGTAAGAATGGCTAGTTCTTTATCTAAATCTGACGAAAAGGAATGTATGTTTAATTTGTATGTGAGTAGGGTTCTTTACAATTAGCTGTGGGAGGAATCGACACCACACCTGCCGCTTGACTCATTGACAGTGACAGACCCTGATCTAATCTGATGTGGAAGGGTTAAGAGAGAGAGCGTGAAAAATGGGGTTTAACGTCCACTCGACACAAACTAGGTCATTTCGTGACTAACATATGGTTTAATTTTATTTCAATAATTCGCTTGCGCGTAGGGGTCTTTAGCAGTGGGAGAAAACCGGAGTGCCCGGAGGAAACCCACGAGGTTGAGAAGGCGCCCCTATCTCCATGCCACATACGCTCACACCAGGGATCGAAACCACAGCCGCAAGCCAGAGGTGACCGGCCAGCTAGAGGTCGAAGCGCGGCACTCTAGACCACTAAGCCATCCAAACCCCCTGTGAAAGGGTTAAACTATTTGGCCACCCAATTCCTCATGTCGATGCAATATTTAATAATTTTCTGAAATAGAAAACAAAACTCAGCCTGAAGTAATGATGGAATAAATAATTCATTGGTCTGAAGAAACACTGAACAGAAATGGCATAATTCTTACAAGGAAAAACATTACTGTAAACATACATGAAACAGAAATAACCAACAAAGTCAGTTGGAGGAATACCAGAAAAATTAATAGTCAGTCTAAAGAAATATCGAGAGGAACAACGTCGATTTTGAACGTTACAGAATTCCGATTTAATCAAAACTGTAATCTAGTAAATTGCATCTGTGTGACATCAATGTTTTCTGTCATGATCGGGGGATTTAGATGATCAAGTAAATCAAAGAAAGAATCTGCGTTTTATCTGAGATGGCATAATAGATTTAGATGGCTTTAATGAGTAGGTTCGTGTTATATGTCATGTTGTAACGAACAGCAAACTTTATAGAAAATAAAAAATCTGCAAATTTAGGAGAATGGAGATAATGTGATCTCGTGGAACATTACTGTAATTATAAGGTTTCCGGGTTTTGGGTAATAAATTGTATTTCTGCATATTGAACAGTAACATGGAAATGGATTGTGTAATTTTCAAAGACAGTAGGAACATGTTTTTGATAATAATTCTGTCAATGAAGTTGTTCATCGTCTAAAATACTTATTTCCCAGAAAGCTCTCTATCAGTTTTGGTTGGAGGGAATGAAAGTTGTACCAGGGCCTTTTTTAAAACAACAGATTATTGTATCTTAAAACAAATTTAGTTAAAGAGGGGGAGGGTTGAATGGTTAGCATGTGTACACTGTATTGTAAGGTCTGTGATTGAGTCAACTGCTGTTGTAGGTGACAAAGAGTAGGGTCACCTGTCCAGCCTCATGTTTTATCTCGGTCCTCCGATTTCCTCCCACTGCTTTAAAACCCTTATGCAGAAGTGAATTATTGAAATAAAATTGAACCATATGTTAGTCCCAAAATAACTAAGCCTTGATGTTTCTAGGAGATTACTTCATGTCAACAGCTAGTTGTAACATACTGTTTCATTGGCTAATTGGTCTCACATCATCCAGAACACATCAATGATACCGAGTTCCTGTAGTAAAAACAAATAAAATGAAATTTTGAACAATAGCCCCATTTACACTTGGCCGCGATAAGCGTGCCGTACTGGGCACGGTACTAGGCCGCGATAAATTTCAAGAAATTGACCCGTTTACATTATTCTAAAATAACCGGTCTCAGAACCGTGCCAAGTATGCCAAATGTGGAACTCTTCACAGTAAAGTTAATTTCAGTTCCTGTACAAATTACCCATATGAAAACAATTATGACGACTGATTTAGTTTGAGCAGTCATTTTGACAGAACTGATGACAGAACTGTCAAAGTTTGCAAGGAAAAAGGATCAAGGTTCGTTTGGCGCATGCGCAGTAATCCGTGCTCAGAGCAGTTAGCGTTTACACTACCAAAATTTAAACTGAGCCGTTCTTAGCACGGTTCCGAGACCACCTCACTTCAGTGGGCCAGATTAGCAGGGTACTCAGTACGGCACGCTTGTGTTTAACCCGTTTACACTACAAAAAAATTAACGGTGCCATACCAGGAACGGTACATGGCACGCTTAAAATTTGTAATGTAAACGCGGTTTATAAAAAAATCAAATGAAGTAGCATCTGCGGTTTAATCAGATAGCGGCATCACAGGACATCAAAGTGGTTTAGAAAAAGAACCTTTAGATAATACTAAAAAGCCTTATCAATAACTGTGTTACGAGCACGGTTTTATAAACTAGTAAAAGAACAGTAAAGAGAGAATATTGAAAATTTCAGGATAGAGTTGCTCCTCTATGTATTTTGGTCTTCCAAAAAAATCAAATTATGTTGTAGAGACATGTACTATTAAGGTCAGTCCTAAACAAATATTGAAATATTGAAAATTCCAGGATAGAGTTGCTTTTGGTCTTTCAAGAGATCCTTATTATAATTGAGAGTGAGAGGCGTGTACTATTCAGGTTGGTCCTAAGCAAATATAGGAATTTTTTTTGTAGTAACCTTATCTAGGGAGATGTCTGGATCGAGACAATTGTCTGTTAAAGACCAGACATAGATGGAATATTTGATAAAAAATGTTTTATTTACTACAGAATTCGTTTGTCTGGTACTGTTGATGAAATGATTATTTTGAATTGACCTGTGATTGTGACAGGAATAGAATGTTTGTTTAAAACACCACTGTCTGTCAATTCAATCTACACTATTCCTTCCTTCCTGGTTTGGACTTCCTTAACTCGGGAGGGGGGGGGATGGCCTAGTGGTCTAGAGTGCCGCACTTCGACCTCTAGCTGGCCGGTCACCTCTGGCTTCCGGCTGTGGTTTCGAGCCCAGGAGTGAGCGTATGTGGCATGGAGATAGAGGCGCCTTCTCAACCTCGTGGGTTTCCTCTGAGCACTCAGGTTTCCTCCCACTGCTAAAGACCCCTACGCGCAAGTGAATTATTGAAATAAAATTAAACCTTATGTTAGTCCCGAAATGACCTAGTTTGTGTCGAGTGGACGTTAAACCCCATTTCTCTCTCTCTCTCCTTAACTCATGGTGGGGATGGAGGAAACAGTTAGCGCAGCCAATTACTAGTGTGGTTTCATTTCGTCTGTATGTGAAACAATCTAATTAAAAATAGATCTATATTTCGTTTCGTTTTTTTATACTTTGTAAAATGAAATTTTGAACTATAAAATTGAAATGAAATAGGATCTGTGTTAAAATCAGATTGTATGTGACTAGGACTATTGACATTGTCGCCTGTTCAACCTCGTGACTTTTCTCTTCGTCCTCCGGTTTCCCACTGCTAAATTATTGAAATAAAATTGAACCATGAGTTAGTCCCAAAATGATCTAGTTTGTGTAGAGTGGACGTTAACTCCCATTTCTCCCATTACCTCAACTGACTCCGCTCGTTTGATTTGAAATACCTCCTGTTCATAAATTCTGTGTATTTCAGTCTGGTTCCAACTTGTCTGTCGAAAGTTATCATTATCAACCTTGCACACATAAACATAGTAAATCGAGTTAACTTGATGAATAATTAAATCACATTCTATTCTCAATTGTTTGTTCTTTTGGATTTTCGATTATTGAGGAGTTTAAATCCTTTATAATTCAACTAGACTATTGACGTGTAAATAAAGTTGACTGGTTTCCATTTAGATGTTAGTGAGGTAATTTTATGTATTACTAACAGCATACCCAGCTTCGCCTAGGGCCCCACGATTTTCCAGGGACCTGAATTTAACCCACGGCCGAGGCCCGATGAACATTCATAGGATCATGGTTTTTACTTTGATACCTCAAGTGTGGGATTGTAGCGTAGGGATGATGCATGATTCGTGAGGGGCAAGGCCAGGCCAGAACCAGATCCCAAATTCAATAGTGTGTGGTTCTAGTGTAAGAATGATGTATGATTCACCCGGGGCCAGGCCAGGCCCGAAGCCCAAATTCAATGACCTAAAACATTCAGGGGGTCATGGTGATTAATTTGTTTCTGTTCGTGTTTGTAGTTGATTGTCATGTCTTTGAGGGAAATTTTACCCGAGCAGCGTCACTCTGGCAAACTCTTATACTGAATTCCAACTGCCAAGGGATCTTTTACATGCACGCCAATGTATACACGGGACCACGGTTTTTCATACTATTCGAACAACTGGACAGCTGTCCTTGTCAGACCTTTGGTCCTGCTTCACTGACCATTGACAAGGGGGAAACCAAATTGGAAAATAGAGATAAACTTTCACAGCCAATGCAGGGATGGAACACCTGACTTTCAAGCTGGTGAGCCAGTGTTTACACCCTTAGCCACCATTGCTCACATTTATCGAGGAAGATTGTTGTCTGTATGTTATCACTATAAACCTGGGGCTTGGTTCTCAAACAGAAATTGCAAAATAGTGTTATTTTGTTACCATGGTAATTTGATAAATTGGTTTATGAGCTTCATAATGACCATTACCAGTAATTTAATAAAATAACTTATCATTTAGCTGAAGTGGTATTATGTGTGTATCGATAATGGTGTAACAAATGCTCTTGGGACCGTCTCTAGGCCTGTTTAGTCTGGATAACCTTATACAAACATATACTCTGACATCCAGACATTCTTATGATAGAGAAAGAGAGAGAGAGAGAGAGAGAGAGAGAGAGAGAGAGATGGGATTTGATGTCCACTTGATACAAATTAGGTCATTTCGGGACTAACATATGGTTCAATTTTATTTCAATAATTCACTTGTGCATAGGGGTCTTTAGCAGTGGGACAGCTATAGGTCGAAACGTGGCACTCTAGCCCACTAAGCCATCCCAACCCCCCATTCACATGATACATGATAGAAATACTAAGAACTGACTTCTATCATAAGGTCTATCGTTGAGTAAACTAGTGTGGTTTTGATTCCTCAATTGTAGGAGACAAGGAGTAGGATCGTCTATCCAACATTGTGGGTTTTCTTTGGGACCTCTGGTTTCCATACGCACAAGTAAATTATTGAAATAAAATTTAACCAAATGCTAGTCCCAAAATGACCTAGTTTGTGTTGAGTGTAGTCAAACTCTGTCTCTCTCTCTCTCTGTCTCTCTCTCTCCCATGGTTTTGCTTTACTGGCTTTCATTCTGTCTTGATATCATTTCCTCTCTCAGTCTCTCTCTTTCTCTCTCTCTCTCTCTCTGATAATTTTTATTTTAAAACTAGAGTTTCAGTGTTATTCAGATGAATGAGTTTTATCTGAATCACGAAGTTCTTATGTTGAGCGATATGGCCAATGTGATCCTAGAATAAATTCCATACAGTTTTATAAAAGCATACACTGGAAGAATATATGTACTATAGGTTGTATCAGAAAATCAAAGATGAAATTTCAGTCTCTGTGTTTTCTAGCCTCATTTTCCCTTGCCTTACGTGGGTCAGATCCATTTCACAAGTCCAACTGCATTTATCCTTTAAGGTTTTGATGGGAGTTTATTGAAAGAATTTACACATTACTGCCATTTTATCCTGGTTGTGTGTTATTCTGGTGACTGGGCATGTTTTATACAACTCCATATTTCCATGAAGGTTTTGATGGGAGTTTCTTGAAAGAATTTATGCATTATTGCCATTTTATCATCCTCTTGTGTTTTTCTGCTGACTGGCCATGTTTTATGTCCAGAGTTAATGTGTTGTTCTGGTTCAAGTCTTGTATAATTGACAGTTCATTAATTTACAATGGTATAATCAATAGATATTGACAGGGTATACTGGTCTATCTGCTTAGGCCAAATCAATTTAATTCTTCAAAATCCTAATAAATAAATAGCGCCTTGAATCACATGAAAGGTGTTTTGTTTAAAATTTCAAAACTTTTTGATTCCCTGTTTGTACTTGACAAAAAGTAGGGTCACCTGCTCAACCTCATGGGTTTTCTCCAGGTCTCTGGTTTCCTCCCACTGCTAAAGACTCCTAGATGAAAGCAAATTATTGAAGTAAAATCAAACAATGTTGGTCCCGAAATGAGCTAGTTTGTGTCGAGTTAAACCCCATTCCTCTCTCTCTTTAAGAAAAAAACTGTTAATATTAAAGCAATCGGTACTTAGTTGCTCGTCTCAATAGCTTTTTAGTTCCAAAAATTACAATTTGAAATTGAACATAATATCGAACACAAAAACTGAGTGGATTATTTATTGACCAAATTCCTGAAGAACTAAAATTTCAATTGGTTTAGCCTATGAACATCCTTTATCACTTTAACTAATCCCTAATTCAGTCTTGTTATTCCAGTACTCAGCTACAGTAAATAAATTCAGTCTAGTTATTCTAGTACTTAATTATAACCACACACAGTAAATAGAGTTCTTATGGCATTATAGTTATACTGTTTACATGTAATATAGCCCTGAGAGTTTCTTAATATTATGAGTAGCCAATTGAAGTTCTTTTCAAAATAAGCAGAATATCTTCTTAAATGTTAAACCCCATCTCTCTCTCTCTATAACTCTCTCTCTCTCTCTTGGTAATAATAAAAACCAGTTGACATTCTTCTCAGTGACATGATACTTTAAACTATTTATTAAATACAGTGAAACTGTCTGAGAACATAAATTGTTATTCTATGTGATTTAGTGAACGAGAACTTTGTTTCTTTAAGTTAGCTACACAATCTGTACAATCAATAGAACTGTGAGAGAGAACAATCATCATCGACCATCCCACCTTTTTTACAACTCATATCGTATTGTTCTCAGTTTATATTGTAACCAATTCCCAGTCGAATTTTGTTCTGATCTGTGAGAAATAAGGCCAAACCAAAAGTACATTGTGCTCGTTGGATTATTTATCATCTTCCCCTCGACGAATAAAAAGAATTGAAATAGGTGTCTTGTAAGAACAAAAGCTTATACTAGAATCAATTCAAATTGTGATATATAGTGAACTAAAATAGGGGTTTACCGTCTTACTGGTCTTCTTGGAACTTCTTGGGCTAATAAAGACGGGCATGCTCCATACAGTGTGTCATGAGGGAAATTTTGCCGGGACTGTGGTACTACGGCCTACTCTTATTTTGAATTTCAACTGCCAAGGGATCCTTTATGTGCATGCCAATGTGTACACAGGACCTGCTTTTTTTATCCCATCTGAATGACTAGACAGCTTTCCTTGTTAGGCTCTCCGTCCTACACCACTGACAAGAGTAAACTACGTCGGGAAATCCTGATGAAAACGCAACCTCCAGGCTAGAGCAACCAAAGTTTTACCCACTGCTCCCAGCAGCTTTAATGCTGTTGCATATTGTACATGTACCTTGACTTGGTGATGCACTGACATGTACAAATATAGAGTGACGTTTAAGAAGCCAAGAAATAAAATGACCATATGGCGCCCACTTTATCTGTCACTTTATCGGATCCTTCTCCGATTTGAACAACTCTTCTTTCTATCAAATATAGCATCACTTCCCTTCTTTCTAACAGTTGTCGAATATATAATACATAATACATCACTGTTGGCCTGTTCTTCTCATTGACAACTTGTACAACCACAACGAGACAGTCTTTCAGATAAATATCGTCTTCGAGGAGGACTGCTAGTATTAGAACAAGACCTTTATCTCAGACTTTCTAATTACATCTTAGATAAGAATAGCAGCAATACATTTCTACATTTCCTGTTGAGACATATACCAATTGTGTTTCGATTGGAACGAGCAATTCGGGTTATTTTTTTTTGCTCTGTCTGATGCATCATTGTACTTTTTGTTTTTTTTAAATGACTGTAATTATAAAGGTTCACTTTTTTTTATATTTTTTTTATTTGAAAATCAGTTTTTTGCGCTGTGATGTAATATATGTTGAGCAGTTTGAATATAGATTAGCAATTTGAATACAAATTAGCAGTTAGGGTATTTTCAACTATTGCTTAAAGGGACAATAACATTCTTGCTGGCTTGGTAGCTCCAGAAAATAAATAATACCCTTATTCTAAGTACTAGATGTTTAAGTGTCCTACCTGTTGTGCAAATTATCCATTACAACCTATTTTACTTGTCCAGAGGGTTCGAAAATATTTTAAAATACAAGTCACATTTGAAAAGGTTTACGTTAGACTTTTCAAATCAATTGGTTGAATTTTTCCAATTTTCTAAATTAGGTGTGTTAAGATGAAATTCATATCATGATTTAATTGGAATATTCTAAAATAATACGATTTGTTGACCAGAATGAAGATTGGGACATATTTTTCAGTTACAACAAGAGTGTTATTGGGGCTTTTAAGATAATGCTACCGTACATGTATTTCAGTTCTCTATTTTAAGATACTATTTCAACCATTTTTAAGGGGGATGAACGAACGGTTAGCTTGTGAACACTGTATCATAAGGTCTGTCATTGAGTAAACTGGAATGGTTTCGATTCCCTGGTTGTACGTGACAAGGAGTAGTGTCGCATGTCTAACAAATTATTGAAATAAAATCGAACCACATGGCACTATGATGTGACTATGTCACTAAAACTACTCCTCAATTTCAGATGATCGAGACAACATGGTGAACCTTTAAATATATGAAAAAGTTAGAAGAAGAGTATCAGTGAAGTTTGAACAAGACAGACAAGATGAGTGGAATATTTCCGACTGTTGGTCCTTCGAAACCCTTTGACTCGGAAGTGTGTAATACGCGCATCAGCAATACCAATAACCACACGGAAACAGAAACATTAGTTTTGTTTCCGAAATATGCTGGAATACCGTTTAACTTGGTTGTGAATGTGGTTGTTTTTCTGGTAAGTACTAAGTAGATGTTGTAGATGAGTATATACGATGTAATATGTAAGACACTGTAAGGTTGATATTGTTGACTAAGCAACAAATAAATGAAAATAAACAACACTAATAGATCAAAGTTGTCAGTTCATATGGCGTTTGGGATGGCCTAGTGGTCTAGAGTGCTATGCTTCGACCTCTAGCTGGCCGGTCACCTCTGGCTTGCAGCTGTGGTTTTGATCCCTGGTGTGAGCGTATGTGGCATGGAGATCGGGGCGCCTTCTCAACCTTGTGGGTTTCCTCCGGGCACTCCGGTTTCCTCCCACTGCTAAAGACCCCTACATGCAAGCGAATTATTGAAATAAAATTGAAATGACCTAGTTTGTGTTGAGTGGACGTTAAACCCCATTTCTCTCTTTCTCTCTCTCTCTCCCTCCCACTGCTGAAGACCCCTACACGCAAGTGAATTATTGAAATAAAATTGAAACCATATGTTAATCCTAATATGACCTAGTTTGTGTCGAGTGGAGTTAAAACCCATTTCTCTCTCTCTCTGTCAGTTCATATACATAGTGTGTATTAGTTAGTTAAAATTAATAGTAATCAGACAGTAGTCATTAAGTAGCTCTCTCTCTCTCTCTCTCTCTCTCTCTCTCTCTTGACTGATTTATATAATAGGAGAATAAAATTGAATTGAGAATTGAATTTCAGATGAAAAAAGCCATAAAACTAGACAATTTATCGAGAATTATTCATCGATTTAGATCCCTAGCAACGTGCTGTCATGGTGAATATAGTCTTGATCAAATTGATCCTGATCCCTGGGTTAGGTTATATTCATCCATATTTAACATTGAATTAAAGATATTGGGTTTGGCCATTTAATGGTTTAATTTAAAAATGGAGAAGCGAATATACTGGTACTGTGGTTGACTGGTTACAATAAAAGACCATCAATGCACACATCTTGTCAAAACTACAAACAGTGATAACTTGGCCCTGAATGAAGTACTTTGAATGAAATTTTCAATATTTTCATGTTACATTATCTATTTTTGAACTATTATAATTATAGCAAGAACTGTCAACCCTTTACATAATCCATCTTTAAATGGATGTTAACACCGACGTTCAATTCAAGATTTTTTTTATCTTAGCCATTATACTTGATAAGAAAGACTAAAGTAATTTGACTGAAAACTTAATCTTAAAGGGACAGTTCCGATAAGAACAGAGTCTCAAAAATTAAAGTCCGAGTATTTATGAAATTTATGGACCAAAATATAGTGGCATGGTGTATTTACCTTGTCTCAAAATTTCAGTTCAAAATATTGAGTCGTTTGGACGTGAACGTCAACACTGCTTATCCGGACACGTAACCCTTTTAAGATTTCGGGTCAATTTTTTCATTGGGTGACCTGATAATCAATTAATGTTTCTTGAGAGGTCTATACAGTGAATGACCCATGCCCTGTACTTGATAACAAGAGGTAAATTTCACCTACATATTATTTTTATAGAAAAAAGTCTGGATTTATCCAGATACTGTATAATAAAACGTTCTCGATTTCCAGATGAAGACTGTCAGGTTTAAGTTATTTACAAGCGTTTCACAAATATCGGGTTAGTAGCTGGGCCTAAGGTTATGGATTTTAAAGGATTTTAACACAAAATTAACAGTTTTTTTTATTCCCCAAAAAGTTATCGGGATTGTCACTTTAAGTAATGCAGGGTTTACCTCCAATTTTGTGCAGAGAATGCCAAGAACTTGCTGTAACAGACCATTTCTAGTATGCACTTAGATCATTTGCAGTCTCCACCAAGAAGTGTGCTTTCTTATACGCACCTCCTCCTCCTCAGCCTTTCCCTTTGTGAATACCCTATTGATGAAGAAAGTTTCAACTAGGCTTCTCTATTTTCTATCCAGTCCAGGTTAAATTCTCTCTTTCTTTCTTTCTCTCTCTCTCTCTCTCTCTCTATTTATGTGTGTGTCTCTCTCTCCCATTGTGACGCTCATATTCCAGTTCAATTACTAAATGCTATGGAAACATTTTATGTTTCTTTAATTTTCAGATTCTTTTGATCTTGTTCACAATTCTCCGAAGATTAGCGTGGGATTATGGCAGATTAGCACTTGTCAGTCGTGCTGAAGAGAAGTAAGTTGTGTTTGTTTAATTTATGACTTTTATCGCTATATTTGTCGTATACATATCAGACATAAATCTATGTCGATATCTATATTTAGTATCAATAAGCTGGATCTCTTTGATTATTAATTATTAATATTGATTCATTGAAATCAACTAATATACCAAAATAAACAATGATATTAACATTGTCTTTACCATCACCAACCGTGCTAAAATAGGAAAAAAAATGAGATGGGTTGTAACGTCCTACTCTTACTGTGCACTGCTATGGGATACTCTTATGTCGAATTCCAACTGCCAATCCTATTGACTATATTGTTTCTTGCCAGGCCCTCAGTGCTGCTCCGGGGGATTGGGATGGCCTAGTGGTCTAGAGTGCCGCGCTTAGACCTCTAGCTGGTCGGTCACCTCTGGCTGCTGCTCCATAGACATTAAGGAACCATGCAGGAAAATCCTAATGTACATTGTGGGCCAATGCAAGGATCAAAACTTGTTCAATGTATACATTGACGTGGAGATAAAAGATCCCTTGGCAGTTGGAATTTGATATTAGAATCGGCCATAGTGCTGCTATCTGGGCAAAATTTCCTTCATAGCACACTGTGTGCCGTATACCTGTTTTTATTAGCTCAGTTCGAGCAGAATACCAGGACGTCGAACTCCATTTCATTTCATTTCATTTACCGGTACCCACAGATCAAAGAGATCCTGCTTCTATAAATAGCTTGTTCTTCTATTTCTGTAATAATTTAATTATAGTTATCAATTCTTGTTAGATTAGAAAAATTAAACGATTTATTTAAAGGTTGTTTTAATGTGCTCTTTTGTTTAATGAATATAAATATAGTGGATTATTTTACTGCTTTATTTAAACGTCGGCTCTTTACACCATGTCCACACATTTTTTATTATTAAGCAATCTGATTTAAAATACAGATCTATATTTCTTTCCGTTTTTTTTTTTTACTTTCGATGGCCTATGCTATATGAAAAGCTGACAGGTTGTTGTGATAGGTCACGTCAGAGGTCATTTGGGCGGCTTTTGATCCTGTGACACGAGACATTAGGGATTACTAGTGGATTGATTACCCTCAGTTCTGTGCAAAACACGTCAAAAGCTCATTGGATAATCGCTCACACCATTAAGAATCAATGTTAAAAACTCTTCCAGATCCAAGACTAGTAAAGACAAGTAAAATGAAATTTTGAACTATAAAACAAAACGAAATAGGATCTGTGTATTAATCAGATTGTGTGATTAAGCATATTAATTTAATTTTAATTGTAGAATTTTTATTTTAAATGTTGAATTTTTATTTTAATTGTTTAATTTTTTTTATCTTATTTGCTTAATTTTTTTTTATTTAATGATGTTGTTTTTCACAGTGCTCCTGTTACTGGGTCCGAGAATCAGTATAATGTGTAGGGCACCAATTTTTATTTTATTATTTTATACCACCATTGTCTTGTATAGTATCCTTAGTTTTTAACAATGTTTCTCAACTGTTGACCGTGGGAGCCATGGTGAGTACATCGTCAATAGAAGGCTTCATCTCGCCTTCATACATCTTATCAAGCCCTTCACGTAATACTCTGCATATTTCGGCACTAAGTTTGATAGGGTAACAAGCCCAGCTTGGGAGCCTATCGGATTCCTTCATTAAAAATATCGGAGAATTGTCGGAACACATTCATAGCAAAGAGACTTGCCACTACCGGTTTTAGAACAAACTGCTTCAATTGCTTTTTGGGGGGGTTTTCCGTGAGTTTCACAATTGAAAAAAAAACTTTTCAACTGCTGTAAACTTTGCTTAAGAAACATGTGGTGAGTAAGACGCTGGATATCAGGGTTTTTCCAGCATCTTTTCCACTTGTCAGTGGTCCAGGACAGAAGGCGTGACAAGGAGAGCTGTTTAGTTACTCGGATCCTCTGTACACGTTGACGATAAAAGATCCCTTGGCATTTGGATGTAGCGTCGCTGTCTGGGCACAATGTATCGCGTATGTCCGTCTTCACTAGCCCCGTTGGAGAAGAACAGTAGGACGTTAAACCGCATTTGAGTTCTGTTGGTTGTCCTGGGTGATCTAGCATGTTAACTGTAGATCATAAGGTCTATTATTGAGTCAAATGTCATGATTTAGATCCCACGTAAATTTGTGAAAAAGTTTATTTTCTTTTTAAAAATTGAATATTATTTTATGAAATGAAGAAAATTAATTCGATCATTATTTTATTGTTTATTTCTTATGAAAAAAATGTCCGTAAAATGAGTAATCTTATGTATAAGAAAAATCTGACATATTCGGTACCATGTCAAGAGTTGAGAAACATTGTTTTAGCAGTAGTTGTCTTTTAACCTTAGTTGTTTTGGGGTTTGTAGGGTGCCTTGTCTTCTTTCCTTATATATTACCTATATATTGGGTTTGTTTCGTCTTTCCTTTCATGTATGCTTATGGTATCCTGTCCTTCCGTAAAACACAGTTATGACGTTATCCATTGATGTTGACGTGCCATTGTTTGAATAAGGGTACGTGCAATATCAATTAATGACGTCACATAATGGTACATGTAACATGCCAATCGTACGTTATTTATACTAAATGAAATATCAGACACAAGTAACGATTTACCGTTGACCATTAAGGTTGTTTGATGGCCGAATGGTTAGCACATGCACACTGTATCATAAGGTCTGTCATTGTGTCAACTAGCATGGTTTTGATTCCGCGATTGTTCGTAGGGCCACCTGTCCAACCTTGTGGATTTTCTCCGGGTCCTCCGGTTTCCTCCCACTGTTAATAAAATTGTCATTTAATGCCTTAAATCTCAGTCCTCTATAAATGCCTTTGGGTGCATAGGATTCTCACAGATTGTACCAGTAAAATCTACTCATGAATTTTAGGGCTAGTTTTTAGTCATTTTGTGATACATTTTGTGATAGCTGATATTACTTTTAAAGAAAATGATGCAGTGTCAGTGTTTCCTCTCAAAGATTCTTACAGCTGGATTCCCCCACCCCCAACCAATAGTTATTGTTGGGTAAGGAAGTCACAGTGAGTAAGACGTACACGTAAAAGATCCTTTGGCAGTTGGAATTCCATTTGAGAGTAGGTTGTAGGGCCGCTGTCTGGTGAAAATCTTTCCGAATGAAGCAAATGGCATACAAACACTTCAATAATTATTTTGTTTCCATAAGAAAAAATTAGACTTATTTCTTGGTGTGTAATATCGATGACTTGAGTTTTCTAGTTAATAATTTCATTTTATTTTAGAAACTTGTATCGTATCACACAACCATTGATTTTTGTTCTAACTTCGTTATAAATGTATTCCTTACAGATTTCCCACTTGAAATGGAAGTTTATTTTTTTTCAAATTTAGTCGTTGGAAAATTAGCATACAAGTAATTGCAAAATCAATTCTCATCTGAGATAAATTACATGAAAACCTCTCCTCGATATTTGGCCTAAGACACAGGAAGCTTAAAGCTGAATACAAATTCTGTAGAAAGAAAATATCCATTTGAATAAGTTTGACCTGACAGACGAGGTAGAGTCGTAATAGATATAATAAATTCTAACAAATTAATCGAAAATTTGAAATATCCCAGGTACAATGCAAGATATTCAGATATTGCCGACCCTTGAGTATCTATTGGTAAAGTGTGAGGCTTTTAGGTACAGAGTAATCTACCAAATTTGATTTAGTCGTCATTGTGTGGTCACAACAAATGCCAAATTTACTTTTTAAGTATTCAATTCAGTTGAAATTTAGTTGAAATTTTAACTTCTTTGGACCCTTTTTGATACATTTTTTCAAATGAATGGCATTAAAAATATTAATCAAAAATGTTGGTGGTAAGAAGATTTTGAGACCATTGCTAATTAGATAACCGGGTGTTGTTGTATTACAAGGTCTGTCATGATTGAGTCAACTGGCATGGTTTCAAATCCCCGGTTGTATGTGACAAGGAGTAGGGTCGTCTGTACATGTCCAACCTCATGGGTTTTCTCTGGGTCCTCCGGTTTCCTCCCACTGCTAAAGAATTCTAAACACAAGCGAATTATTGAAATAAAATTAACCGTATGTTATCCCCAAATTATCGAAATAAAATTGACCATATGTTAGTCTGTAAATGACCTATTTTGTGTCCAGTGGACATTAAACCGTGTTTCTCTCTCTCCCTCTCTCCAAGGCTTTTGCTAATGAGACTTTTTGGGCTTAGGCTTTATTCTGGTGTTGGTTACTATACGGATATGATGTTTACAGATTTCAAGTTTTATTAATGATTATTTTATTCTAAAAGATGTAATCTGTTCAGCTTTCAATCTAAACGTTATAATATGTAAGTATGTATATAGTATAATATTTGGTAGTCAGGTACTTATTATCCAACCTACTATACTTCTAGAAATCCTGTTACCTGTTGAAATATCAGGGAACCACCCTACTATAATTCCTTTTATGCCAACTGTATTATAATCCAGGACAACCCCCACCCGCTGTCTGTACACTTATGTTTCCTATTGAAATATCATCAAACCCGCTATTCGAAATTCTGAAATATAAATAGAAACTTCTTTAAGGCCAACTAAAATATCAACGATATCCCCTCCCCAAATACGACTAGAAACTACATTTATGATTTAAATCTACTTAAATAAAGAGATTTTGTGAAGAATTTGGGAAAAGTTATGTCAAACATATCATTGACACTAATCTGGAGGTCTCGTGTTCGATCAATGCATTGGTCAAGAAAATTCATCCATATTTTATGACTTGGTTTCCCTTTTGTCGGTGTTGTATACATTGGCATGCACATAAAACATCCTTTGGCAGATGGAATTGGATATAAGAGTAGGCCATAGTGCCGCTGCTGGACAAAATTCCCCCCATAACACACTGTATGGCACATGTTCGTCTTCTTCACTTAGCAGTAAACCCATCTATCTCTTGCTGCCCACCGTTGTACATTGAGCAGTAAACCCATCTATCGTGATAGAACAATGTAATTAATCATGTATATTAGTGTTTCAAGGTATTTATACATGGTGACGGGTTAGTAAAAGGGATATATTATTAATTAACTTTACCAGTATTCAAGGTATTTATACATGGTGACGGGTTATAAATTAGTAAAATGAATATATTATTAATCAACTTTACCAGTAAATATAATTGCAACATTGATGGAGGAATCTTCCTTTGATGTTTTCGCAGAATAAGCAGATTGTTTTCCCTCTAGTAAATAGGGTGAATCTTTACCCATGCAATAACAAGATATTTTCAATATACTGCACATGTTTGCTGGTTTACGCCAGTTTTAGTACAGTGGGTTTTCTGTCCAGTAACAATGAGCATGTTGAGCAGCGTGTCAGTGTTACAGGTTGCTTGCCTGACTCACTTTCGAAGGTTATGTAGAGTCTGAATTGTAGAATGAATAATCTTTTTTTTTTCACTATTTTGGATGTGTTCATTTTTTTTTAATTTGAAGTGTGAGATTATGGCTTGCATAATAACAATGAATGATGTTTAATTAGAAAAACTATGTAATGATATTGGCATTTGATTCTTTAATGATATTTTTGATGGGGTATTGGTAAAACGTGGAAGGGAATTTGGAACGAAACAGAACTATTGAAAAAAAGTCTTGTTATCATGGTATTGTTTCTATAATTCATCATCTTATAAATACGATATAGTGTGTTATATTTCAGAGAAGACATTCTTTAGTCAACCAGTTACTGTATAGTCGTTAATTAAAACACAATCAAGCTTATAGAATATTAATTAAGAACATTATTAACAATTTTAAGAATACACAATTATTTAACGGCTTCACTGTGATTAACTGATAAAAACTGATAGTAGAATTACCGTATTGTCACTTTTATTGTTTGAAAAAATGAACATAAAAACCTGTCTGTTGTAACATCTGCTCGAATCCTGATATTTCACATAATTGAATGATATATTTTAATCAATTTATATAAACATAGTTATGAGAGATATACAGTCATTCAGTATATACAAACATTTAGCAAAACTAACTGGATAATAAGGACTATATAGATCAAGACTACATATGTCCAAGTGCTTGACAATAATACAGTGGGAAGTCTGTAACATATATAAATTCTCCTTTTTTGAAATTGGTAGAGTGGCATGCAGGGGAAGTGATGGGCCCCTGACTTCCATATCAAGGCAGGCGGACGGGGAATTCAATAAGAGGAAATTAGAATTTATAGAAATTTATAAAAACTTTGATTTTAATTCACTTTGATTGGGAGGGCCTGACAAGGCCAGCAGTCTAGTCATTTGAATGGGACAAAAAAAACGTGGACCCTTGTCAACTTTGATTTTAATGCATGTAAGGGTCACTTGGCATTTGGAATTCGATGCAAAAAGTAAGCCATAGTGCCGCTGCTCGTTTCATTCGTCTAGTAGGAGCAGACAGTAAGATTGGATCCCCCTTCATAACACCCTGTTTACATGCCACTGCTCATTTGCAAAATTGTCACAATTTCAGAAATAAAAAATGTTATTTTGGTGTATTTGTAGGTGGACATCTTTATTTTATGGTGACAATGATAAAAGAAACCTCCATGGATCTCAAGAATCCTTCGACACATCATTACATAAACAAGATAAGAACTTGTTGTCATGGATACCAGCATTTTACAGAGTAAGGTGAGTAACAGAGTAAATAAAATCAAGTGGAATATTGCGTGTGAAGGTTTGACTCAATTACTTGCACACCTGGAGAATGTTGTGTAAATTATTCATTTGCATACAGGGATGACAGGCGGGTTTCTAATTCCGGCCGGCCGTGATGGACGTGTCTTGTTAGTCACTAGATGTACTAGGTGAAGAGGTATAATGAGACATACGATATCCTAGGACAGCAAGAGAGAGATAGCAGGGGCAGATCCCGTAATTTTTGCAGGAGGGGGTTTGCCTTGGTTCCAGTTAAGGAAATCTGATCATCATCGTCCCTAAATTACAAAGGCATACATACAAATTGAGCTTTTTAAAGAGAGAAATCATTTTTATACCGATGTAGGATCACATTGTGATTTCATTCTATTTATGCAAGGCATTAATTTTTTTTATGTAGCTGAGCAGGGTGGGGTTTGGACCCCCCAAACCCCTCTCTGGACCCGCCCCTGGATGCCAGGAATAATGGACCTATCTTGTTAGTTTAAACAATATTTTATTCAATAAGCTGAATTGGATTGAACAACAGCCAGAGGCCTATATAAATTCTCTCTAAACATATAACATAGTTAAATCTTATGTTTACAAATACAATATGAACACATGTACAGTGAGTTACAAACATATATATGTTGAGTTCCTTGGTGTGTAATTTTAAGTTTTAAATTGTTAAGCTGTTATTAATGAGACATTTCAATTAGCTTATTCTATAGCATGGGGGTTTGAATGGTTGAATGGTTAGTGCGTGCGCATTGCATCACAAGGTCGGTCATAGAGTCTACTGTCCAAGTTTCGTTTCCCCGGTTGTATGTGACAAGGAGGAGGGTCGCGTGTCCAAACTTGTGGGTTTTCTTCGGGTCCTCCAGGTTCCTCCCACTGCTTAAGACCCCTACATGCAAGTGAGTTATTGAAATAGAAAAATTGAACTATATGTTGGTCCCGATATGGCCTAGTTTGTGTTGAGTGGACATTAAACTCTCTCTCTCTTTCTCTCTCTCTCTCTCTCTTTGAGAAATCAGAACCCACAATGTCCTCTAGCAGTCTTGCAGCCTTATTTTACAAAAACTTATATAAAAATCTACTTTAGGACCACAGACTTTTCTTTCACTAAGATAAAATCAATGATTTTATTTGCTCGGCCAATGAACACTATGTATTAAACTATTTTTTTAAATAATCCTCACTTTTCTTTGGGTCCTCCTGTTTCTTCCTTCTGCTAAAGACCCCTAAGTGCAACCTAATTGTTGAAATAATTGAACCTTTTATTAGTCCCGATATGACCTCATTGTTGACACTAAATTACTTATAGTAAACTGTTTTATTAACACTAATAATAGAGAGAGGCCGATGCCATGATCTCTCCCCAAATCCTCTAGACGAAAGTGTCTCTTCCTGCCCTGAACACTGCGCATGTAAAAATACATATTTATATAACTAGGTAAGTAAAAGTAAATAATATGATTATGATTACAATAAAGGCTAGCACTCATTGTTGTTTTTTGTGTTTATTTTTCTAGGGATTCTGATATTCTACATAAATGTGGTCGTGATGCTATCCAGTATCTATCATTCCAGCGATATCTGATTATATATGTGGCTATCATCTGTGTTCTGTCTATTTGTGTTATACTACCAGTCAATTTTCAAGGAAATATCTGTAAGTACCCACACACCTCATTTACTTTTATATTGGGGTTTGGACGAATAGTTAGTATTTGCACACTGTATCATAAGTTCTGTAATTGAGTCAACTGGCTCTGGTTCGATTCCCAGTAAGGGCGCCTGTCCAACCTCGTGGGTTTTCTCTGGGTCCTCCGGTTTCTTCCCACTGCTAAAGACCCCAGCATTCAAGCGAATTATTGAAATAAAATTAGAAAGATGTTAGTCCCAAAATCACCTAGTTTGTGTTGAAAAGACGTTAAACCCCATTTCTCTCTCTCTCCCTCTCTATATTTGATACGTAGCCAATAACTAGAGTAAATATGCATAACAAAATATCTATAGTTTGGTCTGATTTATTTATTGTTTTCTTTTATGCGTAGCTATTGAAATCCCTACATTGGCTCCTAGTTCAGCAAAGAATTAAGTTCAAATTAACTTCGATTTGTCATTAAAGCGTTTAACGGCCAAGCTCCATCTTATATAATAAGTCATGTAGAACCCTATACTACCAGCAGATATCCCCGTTATCAGGAAAATCTCTATTAACTTTCAAATTGGGTGGCATCTTGTTTCGCTCAAGCAGCATAGATTGAGGAAATTTCAATTTATCATAACTTGAAAAAAACCAAACAGGATTGAACTGTTTTTTAGACTGGTTTAAGTAAGTGCATTAGCACATTAGTTTTTAGGATTCTTCTCTTTAGAATTACAAACTCAAATTTGTAACCTGCTCCCACGAAACCAGAAGCTTGTCACACAACTTCATTTTGTACTAGTAGCACAAAAGGATAAACTTTATGCCTTTTTGTTACTATTAACTCCAGATGATTTAACAAATTTAAAAAGAATTGCATTTTTGGAAAGCTTAGTTGTGGACTATTCAAATATGGTGCCAGCTCTAATTTTATAAAAATGACCATCTGCCTGCTGGTTTTGTGGTTAATGTGTGTTGAAATGTTTAGAAGAATGTTTAGACATACATGTAGACCTTGTATCTAGGGACAAGATATTGGGCGATAGCCAGGCAATTTGCTGAAATATTATCTAGTACAAATTACCCAACACCCACTCTCTTGCACTGATAATAAAACTGCATATGATATGTCCAAAGGGAGTAGTTTATCGCGAAGTTATTCATTGAATATTGTTCCTGCGATTGTTGATGGATGAGGTTTCATCTTGAACTGGACTGTATCGTGGGACTATTGATCAGGCAGTGTAAAACATGTGTGTTATAATTCCATATATTGGGCATATTAACTGATAAAGGCACCAGAGACAATGTAAGGCTACACCAATTACATACTTGTTCTTCAAGAACACATGTTAAAAAATTTGCTTCCTATTTCTTTGGGAAAGTAACAAATTTAAGAAATAAGATACTTGGTTTCTCTTTTCTAAAGCTTTTAGTTCAGAAAAATAAATAATTTAAAAATAAAATATAAATTTTGGGAAAATAATTAATTTAAATACAAAATATATGAAGGCCTACCTGATTTCTCTTGCATTTCTAAAGCCTTTAGTTTTAGTTTTTAAAAGTTTTAAAAGATTGGCCATAAAACTCAGCCCAACAATAATTTGATCCTTAGAAACCTGAGATCCTTATGGGAATTGCTTGATAGTTCGAATAAGCAGATATTTTTAAAGCAATCTTATTTTATTTAATCACTGCTTCAGTCCTTTTAGTGTTGTATTTAGTTCTTGTGCTTGACATTATTCCATCAGTATGTCCTCGGAAATTTTGTTTCTCTTAGAGTGGTTTAAGTTTTACTACGGCAAACCAGTTCCGCAAAAGGCCCAGCTGGTCGAGCTGCTTAGGACCCATCAAGGCCTTTATCCGCCTCTGTAATATGCCTGTCTTCATTAGCCCAGTCGGAGCAGAACAGTTGGACTTTGAACCCCATTTCAGTTATTGATAAGAATTAAATTGTTCAGGCCTTAGTTAATAAGAATTAAATTGTTCAGGCCTTAGTTGTTAATAAGAATTAAATTGTTCGGGCCTTAGTATTGATTATGTTCACGGTTTCTGTGTTTCAGTGTATAGAGTGATTATAAACAACAAACAGGGAACTTGTGATGTACAATGTACGACTTATTACCAATGATTAACAAACAATCCTGACAATAGACACGATTAAAACTAATTAATAATGAATGATTGTTTAATAAACATATAGATTCTATTTATAGATTTATAAGGGTTATAAAGGAAAATAATCCAGAATAATTTGTTGAAATTAATCAACTTTTGATTATTCTCATCGTTGAATATGTGTATTAAGTCAAAAATTCTAACAGTTTATCAATCAGGTTAAAACATAGATCCGTTTGTTCGTTCCTGGGGTTTAACATCCACTTCCACCTTGGGTGATATCGTTGACAAGTCCAGTTTTGTTTCATTATTTATATTTCAAAATTTCTAGTCACTTATTTCACTAAGATTCGCATTGTAACCCTGGGTAACATTTAATCTTGGGTATCTAGTACTGATTTCTTTCACATTCGTTAAATATCAAATATTTGTTTAAAAAAAAAATCATTTAAAATCACCACAAATCATAATCTTTTAGGGGCATTTATTAACTGGAAGGAGCATTAAACTATAACACATACTTATGAAAGAACAATTACTGATTTATTTAGGCGACGTTTCGAAGAGTATTCTCTCAACGTTTGCTTGAGGCTCAGCCCCCCCCACCCCCGACCAAATCGAATTAGCCCCACCCCCAGAAGATATTTCGCCTAAAATTGTGATAGGACTGTTCTTAGTCGGTCACATCCTCAGCCCCTCCAAAACATTCCGTAGCCTCCCCAAAACATTCCGTAGCCCCCCCCCCCAATTTTATGAGCTGGCTTCGGGCCCGATAAGAGTAGTCCGGGCAAAATTTCCCTCATAGCACACTGTAAAACATTAGCCCAGTAGCCCAGTAGAAGCAGAACAGAAGGATTTTAAACCCCATTTTATTTTATTTTATTTGTTTATAAATTGATAACAATACGTGTGTTTTAACTAATATTCATGCTGTGTAACCTTATCTTAATGTGTCTTTAATCAATATTTATTTTTATTCCAGTGGGTAATGCTACAGAGTTTAGTCATACAACTATTGGCAATGTACCAACCAAGTAGGTCAATTATCACTATTATATCAATATAAATTAATTCAACCAGATCTATGTATGGTGGTTAATTTGAACGAATAGTGTAATAATATTTCATGTCATACGGGACATTATTGACATATTTTATAATAATGTTAAATTTGTAGCTTTATATCCCCCTTGTCAGTGGTGCAGGACTGAGGGATTGGAAAATTACGAAATATAATCGTTCAGATGGTACAAAAAGCAGCGGTCTTGAGTATACATTGGCTTGCACATAAAAAAACCCTTGACAGTTGGAATTTGTCAAAAAGTAGGCCATAGGATGCTGTCCGGGCAAAATTTCCCTCATAGTCAATGGGAGGGTTGGGATGGCCTGGTAGTCTAGAGTGCCGTGCTTCGACCTCTAGCTGGCCGGTCACCTCTGGCTTGCGGCTGTGGTTTCGAGCCCTTGTGTGAGCGTATGTGGCAAGGAGATAGGGGAACCTTCTCAACCTCGTGGGTTTCCTCCGAGCACTCCGGTTTCCTCCCACTGCTAAAGACCCATACGCGAATTATTGAAATAAAATGAAACCATATGTTAGTCCCAAAATGAGCTAGTTTGTGTCAAGTGGACGTTAAACCCCATTTCTCTCTCTCTCAGGGTTCAATTTAAGCGGTATTGCATCGCAAAAAGCGACTCATATAGCAGTAAAAGCAATAGAATTATTTTATTCATTAGCCAAAAATTGTTTTCAAACTTGTGAAGTGCGAATCATTATATTTTGGATGAATGTAGAGTATAATTATAAATGCAGGACTAACTTCACTTGTTTAATATTCCAAGTTGTGGTTGTGATTAATTCGTAACAGTTTTTATTTCAATATATTCGATAACTAGAAGACAATGCAGACTCACACGTGTTTATAAAATATATTACTAAAAATAGAATAAAACAACGCAGTATTGTATGATTGGTTAACTTAACTGAAAACTAAAAATAGACATTTATTAATTGAACATATTAACACAAGGTACAATTTTATGGATACACAATTACTGAGTTTAATGCTAAGTGACCTTTTGACGAGGATACTCTCATCTTTATCAAGCAAATGATACAAAAATGTGAATAGTATAGGCAAATATATACAGAATATGCATACACACTTCTTTTTATATTATTGTTTATCTATAGCTCAGGTTAATTGGTTTTCCATTAATAGTGTTAATACACTATCACTTAGTATCGCTTAGTATTAAACTCAGTAATTGTGTATCCATAAAATTGTACCTTGTGTTAAAAAGGAACCAGTTGTTATTATGATTATACTTTAAGTATGGTTTAATGATCGAGAGCGAGAGACCATTAAACAGTATAAAATACAGACACTATCTTGCACATACTTTTCAATGAAATACATCACGCGAGTCCAATATTTCATCTAATGTACGATTGGCAAATTGCCCATAAAGTCTGCCATTCGATTCGTTGGGTTTTCTCTGTGTCGAGTGGACTTTAAACCCCATATTTGTCTCTCTCTTTCAGTTCTCCTCTACAATGGGTACATGCTGTGTTTTCTGTGATTTACCTGTTAATTGTCGTTTTTATTGTTCGTCATTTTCACGTTAATTTAGAGTTCGAAGAGGATGAACAAGTTAGTAAAATAAATTATTATTCACATTTTTATGTGCCCACATTGAAATTGGATTGTATATTGTCATCATTCCTGTTTGTCGTGGACCCACGGTGGCTAAGTTTCTTGTACGATCCCTGCATTTGCTGAGAAAGTTTATCAGGCTCTTCTGACGCGGTTTCCCTTTGTCAGTGGTGCAGGACGGAGGGCCTGACAAGGACAGCTGCCTAGTTGTTCGGATAAAAACCCAAGGTCCTGTGTATACATTGGCGCGCACGTAAAAGACCCCATAAAGTAGGCCATAGTAACGCTGCCCGGGCCAAATTTCCCTCATAGCACACCGTATGACGTATGCCCGTCTTCCATTAGTCCAGTCAGAGCAGAAGTAGCAGACTTATATGTGGTCGTATTGTTGTCGTACCTGTCTGTCCGTCAGACGATTTTAGCGCTGTGGGCGTATGTTTTGTTGCCTGGCAACCTATCTTTATGTTTTTATATTCTTATATTTCATCAGGTATCAAGAACGTTATTCATCTCTAATATACCTAAAGATAGATGCTTCCAGAACCAACTTAAAGAACACTTCCAGTAAGATATTTATATATTGATTTTCAAACTAAATAATCTCTATTACATACATCCATCTTATCAAGCCCTTCACGTAATACCCTGCATATTTTGCCACTAAGTTCGATTGGCACAAGCCCAGCTTGGGAACCTATCAGATTCACTGGTCGTCATGAATACCAAGTCTAAATTTAAAAAACCCTGTTTGTTTATAGTGTGTTATGTGCCACGAACTCTGATTGGACAATGCTAATTACTCACTTGTAAAAACAACGAGCACAATATTCGGGAATTGCTGAGTATTGAAGCAACGGTTAGATGTTGTAAAACTCGTGAACTTTGGAAAAATTACATTTGAAAATATAAACAGTTTGTACTTTAGTCAGTCTTTTAAAATATTGGGGGGGTGGTAGAGCGGTTCAACATGTGCACTTTAGATCATAAGGTATATTATTGAGACCTGGTTTCGATCCCAAATATTGGATGCAAACAGTTGAGTTGCCTGTCAAGAATCTTGTGGATTCCTCCGGTTTCGACACAATACTACTAATGATCCCTATACCCAAGCGAATTATTGAAATAATTTGTACAATGTGTTAGTCCTGAATGACCTAATTCGTATTCTGGAATTCTTAGTTTGAAGGTCCGCCAGCTGGGTTTAAAGTGAAAAGAACGGACCACTCGCATTAAGGACACTACAATGTTGCTTTCTTGGTGTATCTCTGATATGCTATTTTGTATTATGGCACTACACATGTTATTGTCTGAAAAACGGACACTGATATTGTGGACAAAGATTTACGGGTAAAGTGAACGAGTTGATGTAAATTTATAATGTTAATGTTTTATATTACAGTGAAGCTTACCCTGAAGTATCTGTTGATGATATACAATTTGCCTATAATATAACTAAACTTGTTCAGTTGGACAAAAAAAGGTGAGTACAGCAGAAAATTGTGTTTTGAATTTCACTTGATCACGCAGTCGACTATATTAGTTAATAGAATACATAGAAGGGGGAGTTGTTATGTTCTAGTTGTCACACTTCAAATTCTAGCTGCCTGATCACCTCTGGCTTGCAGTCTTGGTTTTGGTCTTTGGTGTCGTCAGAGTATGTGGAACCTTCTCAACCAGTCGGGTTTACTACGGATACTCCAGCTTCGTCCCACATGGTATAAGCATGCGCTGCACTGAATATACTAAAATTAGACCTCTTGTCAAACCACAATCCGCAGAACATGTTATAGAAGGAGCAGGAGCAGTGATAACCTACAAGGTTAAGCAGGCAACCCTCTAATTTCACAAGGGAGTCGCGGAGACAAGGTGGTTTTGGTGGTTTAACGTGTGAAATCACAAGGTCGGTCATTGAAGTACGGTCGCCTGTCCAACCTCACAGGTTTTCTCTGGGTCCTCTAGTTCCCTCCCGGGGGGTTGGGATGGCCTAGTGGTCTAGAGTGCCGCGTTTTGACCTCTAGCTGGCCGGTCACCTCTGGCTTGCGGCTGTGGTTTCGCGCCCTGGTGTGAGTGTATGGGCACTCCGGTTTCCTCCCACTGCTAAAGACCCCTATGCGCAAGCGAATTATTGAAATAAAATTGAATGGTATGTTAGTCCCAAAATGACCTAGTTTGTGTTAAGTGGATGTTAAACCCCATTTCTCCCTCTCTCTCTCTCTCTCGTTCTCTCCCACTGCTAAATGCCTCTAATTATTAAAATAAATTGAACCATATGTTAGTCCCAAAATGACCCTGTATGTGTTGAGTCTCTCTTGCTTATTTCCTAACGGAGCCTTGGTGACTCAGTGAATATAAGCAGTAAGTCCAAGCTGAAACCTAGTCCCTGGCAATATAAATCATCTGTTGTTCAGATGGGATGAAGTTGTAGCTCCGCTGTGTGGGCAAAATGTCCCTGATAGCACACAGTATGGTGTATGCCCATCTTCAGTAGCAAAGTTTGTGCAGAAAAGTTGGATGTTAAACCCCATTTCATTTCTTTTTATCCAGAGAAAGAGCAGCAGAGGCTAAACTTCATTCTACTAATGAACTATCAACAAGTGGTACTAGACCGTTAATGAGACCATATCCATGTGGTCATCTATGTGGTTGTGATTGCTGCGGTTGCAAACAGGTAAGTGGAAATGATTTGGGTTTTATTTGTTCTCAATTTCAGTACACATAGTGGATACTCGATTGAACGTTTGGAAGTAAACTCACTCAATTCAAAAAATAGTATCAGTCGAGTGAAAAGTAGAATTTCGGAATAGAACGAATGTGCAGAGTGCATAAAAAAATATCTCAACCAATCATGACAGCTGAAACATATTAGTTGCTTAACATAAGTAACGATTCTACTCACACCACCTCAGCTGTTGGGACTGGCAGAATTGTGACAGGGCTGAATTCTTTATCACTCGATTGCAATTATGTCATTTCCAACACCCCTATAGTCCTATAACAAGTCACATGTCTTGAATATAATCTTTTAGTGGCATTTAGCGATTGAGAAAAACATTAACAAAATAACCCTCATAGTACATTGTAGGACGTATACCCGTCTTCCATTAGCCCAGTTGGTGCAGAATAGTAGGACGTTAAACTCCATTTCATTTCATTTCATGTTAAACCCCATTTTATTTCATGTAACTTTTTCAAACATTGTCTTTGTTTAGAATAAAACCATTGATTGATTGATATCCGATACAAATTGTCTTCCATTTAATTATAGCATCTGAATCTTAGATTAACTCATTATCAGATATCTTATTAATAAGTCAATGGCAAAACTATTATACCAGGATGGTTTCGATTCCCCAGTTGTATGTGACAAGGAATGTGGTAGCCTGTCCAACCTCATGGGTTTTTTCTGGGCCCTCTGGTTTCCTCACATTACTACAATCCTCCTCCCTCTCTCTCTCTCTCTCTCTCTCTCTCTCTCTCTCTCTCTCTCTTTAAACCCATTTCATTTTATTTTATGTTATAGGTTGATGCTATGGATTATTATACAGAGAAAGAAGAAAGATTAACTAAACAATGTGAACAAGAGAAAGTCCATGCCTATCAAGATCCTATTGGCATTGCTTTCGTCACCTTTCAATCAGAAGTAATGGCCGAAAAGTAAGTTTTTATTATATGTCAATCTGTTTGAAACACAGATCCTATTTGGTTTCGTGTTTTTATTGATCCAAATTTTGTTTTACATGTCTTTACTACACAAGGATCTGGAAGAGTTGTTATATAACACATGTTCAGGATGATGTGAGAGATTAGCCAATGAAACAGTCTGTTATGGCGAGTTTTTGGCATGAGGTGCACGGAACTGTTGGTAACCCACAAGAGAGAGAGAGAGAGAAATGGGGTTTAACGTCCACTCAACACAAACTAGGTCATTTCGGGACTAACATATGGTTTAATTTTATTTTAATAATTCGCTTGCGTGTAGGGGTCTTTAGCAGTGGAAACCCACGAGGTTGAGAAGGCACCCCTATCTCCATGCCACATACGCTCACACCAGGGCTCGAAACCACAGCCGCAAGCCAGAGGTGACTGGCCAGCTAGAGGTCGAAGCGTGGCACTCTAGACTACTAGGCCATCCCAACCCCCATCAGCGCTGATTGATTAATTAAATATCAATCATCATAGGGTCAAAAGCCACTCGTATGATCTCTGGCGTGACCTTCCACTGCAATCAATCAAAAGTATAAAAAAAAAAGAAAAAAGAAAGATAGATCTGTATCTTAATCAGGCCCCAAGTTCACAAATAATTCTCAGATTTAAGTTGAGAATTTACTCAACTTTCAATCACTTTTTATAAGAAATATCTTTGTTCCAGAAACACAAAAGTTTGCATATAGTTTCTTATTGATGTATTTGATACATTAAAACA
The DNA here is from genome assembly GCA_036850965.1 of Patella caerulea. NCBI lineage: Eukaryota > Metazoa > Mollusca > Gastropoda > Patellidae > Patella > Patella caerulea. The sequence goes on along the minus strand of JAZGQO010000007.1, from coordinate 75,601,984 downwards.
ACAAAAGTTTTATAAAGATCTATGTTTTATTTAACATAAGGCAAACAATTTTGAGTAAATTCTCAACTTAAGTCTGAGAATGTGTTGTGAACTCGGGGGCAGATTGATTATTTGTTAACCCATGAACTTCCGAGCTAATGGACATTGTAGATGGTTCTGGATTTGTAAAACACCACACAGCAGTCAAACTGACTGAATGTTCAGCACTATGATAATTTATTATTATTTTATTTGTAGGATTCGGACGGACTTGCAAGCTGAAGTAATGGATGGGTTCTGGGTATTTAAAGCTCCACTGGCTGCATGTTATAGAAAATTATTATTTTATTTTCAGGGTTCGAACTGACTTTCGAGCGAATTGCAAGGGTACACATAATCCCCAGACTTCTGGTAAATATTTAGAATTGGCTGTTCAAGACTGGGAAGTCAAGTTTGCTCCAGCACCCGATAATGTCTACTGGTGAGGTTTTGATATATAAATACATTAGTTGAAAGTCTTTCTATAGGTTTCATATTTTATAGTAATTATTAATCAGACCTTTATTTACGTAACAAGTTCAAAATCAACACTGTAGAACCCCGGAACAGCGTGGATGTAAACAGTCGTCCATTTAATAATTTAAATGGCTGATCAAGGTAACATTTACCATTAATCACTGATGTCACAGTCATTGTTTTTTTAAGGCGAGTGAACGCTCTCGAGCGCCTACAGCTCACCTGAATGTCGACCGAGGGGAGTTTTTTTTCCCTCCCCTTAAAATTGAAAATCACTCTCCTTTACAAAGTCTTTGGGGGTTTATTAACATTTATCTACCATTCACTCTCCTTAATGTCAGATCACTCTCCTTAATTTCTAAATCACGCTTCTTAATTCTAAAGCATTCCTCTTATTGAAACTGGGAGAACCTTTTAGGAGAGCAACTTTTTTCAATTTGTTGATTGAGGGGAGCTTTTTTTGGCTCTCCTCTGAAATACAAAAAATAACGACTGATGTAACTACCAGAGACTCAAGATGAAAGAACTGTTAATCGCGGGTACTGTAGGCATTGAGAGTGTTACTTTATAATTAAGAATATGTGGGCGGAATTATTGTCCGTCAATCATATGATTGGCAATTCTCGGAAATGGTGTGGAGACAGGTGATGCTTATTTTTAGTCCAAACTTCCAATAAAGCCATACTGTCAACACTTGGAATTGTACAGCATTAAAATAATTGTATTCCATAGAAATAAGCCACCTGTCACTGACAATGTAAGGCACAGATTCAGGCTTTGCCAGGCACAAAACATGTCATTTTCTCCGGCACTGATTTGTCTTTTTTGCTGATATCATTTATACATGTCCGGCACGAAGTCGAAAACGTCAGGTACTATTTCATTAGTGCCTGACATTTTGTTAGGTACGTCTAAAACCGTTATTCCCAGGACTGATTGTGACCTTTGAATACGGGCCCAGATCCTTTCAGCTGTATTAAAGGACTTGATATAATGTTATTTTCCAGGGAGAATCTAGCAACGCCTGCATGGAAATGGTGGTTAAAGGCTATAATAATCAACAGCTTGTTATTTATATTGTTATTTTTTCTAACGACACCTGTCATGTTGATGAATGTGATGGATTCCTTCGATTACACGAGTAAACTAGATGAACTACACGTAAGTCTATTTTGATACATCCTTTGTACTTTTAAAAAAATGGGGTTGAAATTTCCTGCACCAAAGGAGATGAGCAAATGACATACATTGTGCTAATGAGGGAAATTTTTGCATGTTTACACTTCACTGGCTCAAGACTGTCAAGGGATATTTATGTATCCATCAGACTTTTAATGAAAATTGTAATACGCTGGCTCGCTAGTTTCTGGGCCCATCGATTGACTTGACAGCTGTCCTTGTCATACCCTTCTCCCTGGAACCACTGAAAAGGGAAAATCCAATGAACTTTCTCGGTCAATGCAGGGATGGAACATGCGACCTCCAAGCTAGTGAGCCAGTGTGTTACCCACTTGGACACCTTGGCTCCCAACACAGGTGGACAGAAGTGAAATGGTGTTTAACGTCCTACTATTCTGCTCTGACTGGGTTCATGATCAGTTTACAAGGTTAACACTGTATTTATTGTATATTTCAGAGTCCGCTACTGGTCCAGTTTCTACCTACTATATTACTGTGGACGTTCTCAGCTCTTCTACCAAATATAGTCTACTATTCTGACCAGTATATTGGTCATTGGACAAAGTACGTTCTTATTTACTATTTCTGATGATTTGACATATTGGAAGAATGTATAAGAGGAAATGTAGAGGTCCCAATACAGATCCTTTTGGAACACCAATTGTAGCAGCACATGGTTGAGAGACAGACCTGTTTATTTTCTCTTTCTAACTCTATCAGTATTGTGCTTGAAATTGACGAGAGAAACATTGCCGAAATGTAACTCTGATAAAAATAGGTCTACTATTATTTTGAATTCCTACTGTCACAGGTTCTTCTAGGCAAGGGGAGGTTGGATGGCCGAATGGTTGAATCGCCTGTCCAACCTCGAGGGTTTCCTCCTGGTACCCTGGTTATCTCCCAATGCTAACGACCCCTGCGCGCAAGCAAACTATCGAAATAAAGTTAATACCATATGTTAGTCCCGAAATGACCTAGTTTGTGTCCAGTGGACGTTCAACCCCATTTCTCTGTTTCTTCTAGGCACACGCCAGTGTGTACACAGGAATTATTTTTGTTTATCCCATCCATAAGGTTAACCATTGTTCCTACGATGTTATATAATATGTCTGGTAATAAAATATTTTCACACTTTATTTTTTTACAACAGGACTGGAGAACATCATGTTGTGATGAGGAAGACTTTTATATTTTTATTATTAATGGTGCTTATTCTGCCTTCTCTAGGACTAACTAGGTAAGTTTATTATATGTGGGGGGGTCACGGTGGCTAAGTGGATAAGGCGCTGGTTCGCTAGCCTGGAGGTCGGGTGTTCGATCCCTGCACCCGTGTACACATTGAAGTGCACCTAAAAGATCCCTTGGCAGTTGGAATTTGATATAAGAGTAGGCCATAGCTCTGCTGCCCGGGCAAAATTTATGAGTAGGACGTTAAATCCCCATTTCATTTCATTTCATTTATTATATGTGGGTGGGGGGGGGGCTGTCATTGAGTCACTTGCTGTGGTTTTTATTTCCCAGGTTGTACGTGACAAGGAGGAGGGTCGTCTGTTCAACCCTGTGGGTTTTCTCCGGGTCCTCCAGTTTCCTCCCACTACTAAAGGACCTCGACGAACTAGCAAATATTTGAAATAGAATAGAATCATAGTGTGTGTCGAGTGGAGGATGAATAAACCCCATCTCTCTCTCTCTCTCTCTCTGTCTCACATGTGTATGGATCCACAATTGTCAGTTTTAAGAATTTGAATGAAAGACTCAGAAGAACTAAAAATATTAATTTTATAAATTAATTCTTATTATGTTGTATGTCATTGCTGAGGCCAAGTTTTGGTAAGTTTTCATGTTATTTTTCAGTGCTAAGGCCTTGTTTGAATGGTTTGTCATAGAGAAAGGGAAAAGTATTCGCTGGCAGTAAGTACTTTGTTGTCATGTTGTCTGTGGTTAGTTGAACCAGAATTATCTGGTTGTTGATTTTAAATTACACCACAAATGGCTAATTTGGCATAATTTTGATGTAATTTAAAACTAGTCATTTTAATTAAGAAAAGTGGTAGTAGCGCAGAAGAAGTATGGTTACACTAAAATCACATCGATAGATATTATCATGAAAGGTCTGTAATTGCAATGTGTCAATGTTTTCTTGACCGTCATACCTTTTTTTTACGCTCACATTAAGTTGTGGTTGTATATTTTCGTCACCCATGTCCGTTGGTCCCTCAGATTTGAGTGTGTTTTTATCACAGACAAAAGAAATAATATGTGGCATCTCTTGTGGACTCTAGACTCCTCAAATGACTAAGCTGCTGTGCGGATATGTTTCTTTTCCTGGCAACTTATCTTTACGTTCTTTCAGGTGTATGTTTTTAGCTGGTAATGGTGCTTTCTTTGTTAATTATGTCATCACCTCAGCTTTCATTGGTTCTGGCTTAGAATTAATTCGATTCTCTGAATTATTCACGTATACCATACGCTTAATGTGGGCTAGATCGGCTGCTGAACGTAGTGCTGTTAGAAAGGTAAGATGGCTTATTAAAATGATTAGGCCCTTTTTAAAGCTCCAATAGCATTTTTTTAAGTTATATTTTTAAAATGTATTAAAATAAAGCCCAAAAATAGATTGAACCTATAAACAGTCCTACCTTGTTAAAGTATAATCCTATTAATCCTATAATTCAGTACTGCCAGTTGAGAAATTGGCAAAAATATCATTTTCAACTTCAAATTCAAACGTTTGAAGATGGCCGTCCATGGAGAGGAATGGGAAAACAAGGGAGGTAATTGAGTAACTATTTCTTCAATCACCCTGTGTCACCCTTTATAATGCCCAAAAAATTTTGCCCAGGACCGTATAATAGTGAGTTGACAACCTTTTGAGCAAAAGACATAGAAATAATTATGTTTTGACTTTCTTAGAAAATATGAAATTGGAATTTTAAACTAATTAGGAATTTACTCTCACTTAATATCCATTGTCTTATTTTGTTTCCTTTTTTACAGTTCAAAATTTCGTTATACCGCTACTTGCCTTTACTACACTAGGAGCTGGAAGAGAGAGAGAGAAATGGGGTTTAACGTCCACTCAACACAAACTAGGTCATTTCAGGACTAACATATGGTTTTTAATTTTATTTCAATAATTCGCTTGCGCGTAGGGGTCTTTAGCAGTGGGAAGAAACCGGAGTGCCCGGGGGAAACCCACGAGGTTGAGAAAGCGCCCCTATCTCCATGCCACATGCGCTCACACCAAGGCTTGAAACCACAGCCACAAGCCAGAGGTGAACCGCCAGCTAGAGGTCGAAGCGCGGCACTCTAGTCCACTAGGCGCAAATAAATAAAATGAAACCATATGTTAGTCTCAAAATGACCTAGTTTGTGTCGAGTGGACGTTAAACCCCATTTTTCTCTCTCTTGATTGTCATCAACCTGTGCCGATATTGATGCAGTATTAATATTATGAGATATAAACCAGTAATCTATATATTTGTGTTTCAGTCTGTATTGTGGGATTTTCAATATGGCTGTCAATATGCGTGGATGTTGTGTGTATTTGCTATAACTGTATCATACAGTATACTCTGTCCTCTTATAGTACCGTTTGGTAAGTTGTTTATATATACTCTTCAAAATCAGAGGCCTATAGTGACATTTCGTAGTTGGTATACCGTCGCTCTACGATCGCCTCGTTGCAACAAGAACCACGACTCATCGCTGAACCAAACTGTTCTCCAGTGCTGTGTGTCTGAACCCATTGAACTGTCCTTCCGTGTTGCTGTGGCTTTACCCAGTGTGTCGGAACCCATTGAAGTCGAATTTGAAGGTGTCGGTGTATTTAAAAATCAACATCTCAATCTGGTTTCACACAGGCATCTATGGACTGTTTTACCTGGGATACTTGCCGCCCAGGAATTGCTGCTGCAGTAGAGGTCACTGTCCGCAAATGACATAACCCGATGTGACATTCCAGGGCAGGCAGGGTCACTCTTGTTTGGGCTAAGTTTAAGCAATCATGTGTTGAACTTTGCTGTCGGTACCTATCCTAAAGGCGAGAAACGGTACTCTGGGAAAAATTCAGCAACTTGGCTACATCTGTCCAGAATTACCAGGAATGAATATGACAATAGTCACGATTATAGATAAAAAAATTGCTAGAAATGTACATTATGGGAGATTTAGGTAAAGAGGTGGCAGCCCTGACTATAATAGTTAAAAAATACATACTGAGAATTTGCTGGGAATTTCTGACCCACTATGAACTGAAAACTAAGCGAATGAAAGTTCTGTTTAGCCTCGATTATCATAACTAAAGTCGGTAAGACAAAACTTGTAGTCTTGGTTATCCATTTAATCGTTAATCACGAAGGAGAATTTTGCAGCAAGTCGAACTACAAAACATGGAGAGTTGCTTATGATCTGGAAAAATTAATTAATAATTAATGTTGAATTAATAATTAAGATAACATTTCAAACCTAAAGAAAGGGCAGATTTAGCTCTTGCATAATGTATGTTTTTAAGTCTCGATTATCTTTTTTACCCTTTAATTTTCAAATATTACAGGATGTTCTAATCGATTTAAATCTTTGTATAATTTGTGTTTATTTCCAGGTCTAGTGTATATGATATTTAAACATATAGTCGATCGGTATAATATATATTTTGCATATAAAGCATCAAGAATCAACAAACATATACACGCGTCTGCTGTGAATTACGTGATTATTTCTGTGATACTGCTTCAGTTTACTATTGTATTCTTCACCGTTCTACGAGCAGGTATGGTATATTTTATATTTTTGGAATATGAATTGTGTTTTTTATACGCCCACATTTTTATGTGGACGTATATTGTTGTCGCCCCTGTCCGTCCGTCCGTCCGTCCACATTTTTTTGTGAACAGTCTACAGGTCACAATTTTTATCCGATTTCAATTAAACTTAAAATATAGGTTTATCACCATAAGATCTCGGTTCCTTTCGATATTGGCATGTATCGGACTGTAACTTCATGGGTTATGGCCCCTGATTGTACGAAAAATCATGTTTTTTAGCTTGTGAACAGCGTAGAGGTCACAATTTTGAACCAATTTGGATGAAACTTGACATGTATGTTTATAACCAAAAGATCTTGGTTCCTTTCGATATTTGCGCCCATCGGATCGTAACTTCCTGAATTATGGCCCCTGATTGTTCGAAAAATCGCCCTTTTTAACTTGTGGTCCTTCTGGAGGTCACAATTGTTATCCGATTTAAAAAATCGTTTGATTATATCACCGTTGCATGGTTATGAAGGTCGAGTTCGAATTTCGTGAAAATCGGACCAAAGTTGACGGACAAAATGGCCGCCGATGGTACGCGAATAGTGTGAAAATATGTTATATCAAGGTTGTGGACCTTATAGAGGTCACAATTTTGAACCAATTTTGATGAAACTTGACATGTATGTTTATAACCCAAAGATCTTGGTTCCTTTCGATATTTGCGCCCATCGGATCTTAACTTTCTGAATTATGGCCCCTGATTGTCTGAAAAATTGCCCTTTTTAGCTTGTGGTCCCTCTGGAGTTCAAAATTGTTATCGGATTTAAAAAACCGTTTGATTATATCACCGTTCCATGGTTATGAAGGTTGAGTTCGAATTTCGTGAAAATCGGACCAAAATTGACGGACAAAATGGCCGCCGTTTGTAAGCGAATAGTGTGAAAATAAGTTATATCAAGGTTGTGGACCTTATAGAGGTCAAAATTTTAAACCGATTTTGATGAAACTTGACATGTATGTTTATAACCCAAAGATCTTGGTTCCTTTCGATATTTGCACCCATTGGATCATAACTTCCTGAATTATGTCCCCGGATTGTCCAAAAAATCGCTTTTGTTAGCTTTTGGTCCCTCTGGAGGTCAAAATTATTATCCGATTTAAAAAAACGTTTGACTATATCACCGTTACATGGTAATGAAGAGAGAGTTTGAATTACGAGAAAATCGGACTAGAATTGACGGACAAAATGGCCGTCGTTTGTACACGAATAGTGTGAAAACATGTTATATCAAGGTAGTGGACCCTATAGAGGTCACAATTTTGAACCGATTTTGATGAAACTTGACATGTATGTTTATAACCCAAAGATCTTGGTTCCTTTCGATATTTGTGCCCATCGGGTCATTACTTCCTGAATTATGGCCCCTGATTGTCCAAAAAATCGCCCTTTTTAGCTTGTGGTCCCTCTGGAGGTCAAAATTGTTATCCGATTTAAAAAACCGTTTTATTATTTCACGATTCCATGGTTATGAAGGTTGAGTTTGAATTTGGGGAAATCGGACCAAAATTGACGGACAAAATGGCCGCCGTTTGTATGCGAATAGTGTGAAAATATGTTATATAAAGGTTGTGGACCTTATAGAGGTCAAAATTTTGAACCGATTTTGATGAAACTTGACATGTATGTTTATAACCCAAAGATCTTGGTTCCTTTCGATATTTGCACCCATTGGATCATAACTTCCTGAATTATGTCCCCGGATTGTCCAAAAAATCGCTTTTGTTAGCTTTTGGTCCCTCTGGAGGTCAAAATTATTATCTGATTTAAAAAAAAAACGTTTGATTATAAAAACCAAACAAATTCTAATGATTTTCTGATAATTCCTTAATATGCGACAACTCTTGTTGACTGCCCGGACGATTTGGCTGCTGTGTGGGCGTATGTTTCGTTGCCTGGCAACCTATTTTTCTGTCATTTGATTACTATTCTGCTGCACAGACTCTGATCGTGACTTCTTCATTAGCCTGGTTTGTGCAGAAAAGTTACATGTTAAATTTCATTTCATTTCAGTATTAAATCTAGGATATTTGATATAAAATCTAAAATATTTGATATTAAATGTATATTTGATATTTCATCCATATTTGATATTTAATCTAGAATATTTGACATTAATGTTTCTTCAGTATTAAATTTAGAATATTTGATATCACTTTTTTTTTAGTATAAAATCTTGAATATTTGATATTATATTTTTTTTGGTATTAAATCTCGAATATTTGACATTATATTTTTGGGGTATTAAATCTCGAATATTTGATATTATATTTTTTAGTATTAGATTTGAATATTTGGTAAAATATATTATAGTATTAAATTCGAATATTTGGTATTATATTTTTTAGTACTTTATCTAGAATATTTGGTATTATATATTTCAGCTAATGGACTACAAGAACCTGTCGTATTGTTTTCAAGCGTTGCCTTATTTGTAACGTTGATCGTACTAGTTGGTAGAATATGTTTTGGTTGGTTTAAACACTTGAGTCCGTCAACATACAAGGTAAAATTTAATTAATTTGCTCAGACCTCATAATAGCTTGGGTTGCTTTTAAGGTGGGATTCAGAATACATATCGTGACAAGATGTCTTCCAATAGTCGGAGAAGGAAGCGAATCGGTCTGATATACAAAGTAAAATTGTATTAATGTGCTCAGGGGGCTTTTTCACAAAATTTTAACTAAAATAAAATCCAAATTTTAGTAAATTGATTTTTGTGCTTAGCCAATCGAATAGAAGTTTCTACTAAAATTGGGATTTTTATTTTTCGCTAAGATCTCGAAAAACAGACCTAGACTTCACTATATTAAAATTCGAAAGGCCTTTATATCAGGAAACCTGTATTTTCTATATACATGTAAATCATAAGATGGTTTATTCTATTCAAATAATTTGCATCATAAAGATATACTTATTAAGATTGAAATGCAATTTATATAAAATGAAAGTAGCAAATCTGGCCTCCAGGCTCACAAAGCATTCTCAGACTTGCATTAAGAATTTGCTCAACTTTCAATCACTGTTTATGAGAAATATCTTTGATTCAGAAACACAAAGCTTTGCATATAGTTTCTTATTGATATATTTTATACATAAAAAACAACAAAAGTTTTATAAATGACTATATTTTAGTTGAAATAAGTCGAACAATTTTAAATAGAATCTTAACTGGAGTCTGAGATTGTTTTGTAAACTTGGGGACTGTTTTTTACTGGTTTATGGACTTTCAAAGAATATTATTTTACAATTTTAAAATATGTTTGCCTATTGAAACATTTTGCAGTTGAGATTTTAGGCCAAAAAAAAAATCTTCTGGTTGTCATATAATCCAAATAAAAAATAAAAACAATCTCATCAATTAATGCTAGTACACATTTTTAACTTGATTACTGGAATGAATCCATAAATGTTCAATAGGCTCAATTATCAAGTACACAGACCTGATAAATGTTATTGACAAATGGTGCTGGATAATCATAAAAAAAGCATGATGAGATAAATGTAACACCTTGAAATGAGATGTTTATGAGAAGTCATTTAATCCATTTTTGATTCCCGTTACAAAATAAAAAAACAGAAATAAAAACATCGTCCCACCACGATCAGTTTTTTGATAAGGATTGTCTCTGAGGACCAGAATATATTATTTTTATGGCCTTATATTTGATTTGCATGACACCAGCACAATATTATATATGATCTAGATTAAACATATATAGATATAGAATATTTAGATGAGGCCAAAACAAAAATTACCTTCGTTTACTGTTACCTGGCAGACCCTTTTTATTTTATCCCATAGGTCTCATGTACACATTGGCATGCACATAAAAGATCCCTTGGCAGTTGAAATTTGCTATAAGAGTAGACCTTAGCGCCACTGTCCAGGCAAAATTTTCTTCATAGCATACTGTATGGCATTTGCCCTTACTAATTTGCCTAGTCAGAGCCAAACTGTAGGACTTGAAAACACTTTATTTCAATTATACTATTATAGCTGCAAATATCAATGTAGTTTGTTAAAAGAATAATTCAGTTCTATCCAATCTTCTCCCACAAACCCCATGAAAAGATATAAAAAAGAAAAAAACTCTGACCGAAGGACCCTGTATTTTGTTGCCAAGTAACTGTAAGCACTGATATATGTTTTGATTTGGCCTGATGTTGTCTGCATTTTGTATTCACATTGAACTGCATGATTTAAAACTGCTTAGTTAAAGGGAGAATAGCTTTTAACTCAATATTATACCACTGATATTTGAATTTAAGTAGACCAATTAGAATTCAGTATTGGTTCATTTCCAATCACGATTGGTATTTTTATCAAACCATGAAAATGTGGGTGTCTGATATTTACGATACAGTGAGAATTTTAAACTGAGTTCTTGACGTTGTGTTCTTGTAAACCATTTGTAATGAGAAGACTTGACAACAATCGCAAAACATATTCCACAAATAAGTTTAAATGTAATTAGAAATGACTGATTGAGAAACAACAGCAAAAAAGAGAGAAAAACTTGTAGGCTGGACTTAAAATGTTAAATGAATACCAGTCAATTTGAACTGCTCATATATTTCACTGAGCTGAGTAGAAAATACAATTTTTACTTGGGCTGTGTGTTAATCTCAAAATAACCTTGATTAGGTGGAAACAAGATGTCAAACCCCATTTCATTCTTGGTGAGGGTTTAATCCTGCACAATTGGCTAACAATTAGCATTTATTCCAGAAGCTGAGGTCATCCCTCCCCCATCCTAAACAAAAAACAAAGATGGTAAATACAAGTAGATTGTACAGTCTTAATAGAACTCTTGACACTATTGTTCAATCTCTATTGTTCAATCTCTTATTGTTCAATCTTTATTCAATTTCTATTGTTCAATCTCAATATACATCTTGATTATTCAATATACATACTCATTGTGCAATATACATCCACATTGTTCAATATACAGCTTTATTGTTCATTGTAACATGCTTCAGGGTAAACCCTGCGTTTTGATTGGTCAATTAGACACTGTCTATTGGACAATAACATCCTTCTGTTTTAGTAATGTCTTTTAAAATCCTAAAAAAGCATGTTACAATGTTGATAAACACTTCCTGTTTCGCATTTAGAGGGGTGTTATTGTCCAATAGACATGTCCTGAGATTTTACATTAGAACCCTCCACGCTACGCGTCTCGGGTCCTAGTGATCTCAGGACATGTCTGTTGGACAATAACACCCCTCTAAATGCGAAACAGGAAGTGTTTATCTCCTAAATATACAGCTTTATTGTTCAATATACATTTTTGTTGTTCATTATACATCTTTGTTGTTCATTATACATCTTTGTTGTTCAATATACAGCTTTATGGTTATACATCGTCATCCTCATAATTGTTTGATATACATCCTCATTGTTATAGATATTATAATGTTCAATATTCATCTCTATTGTTCAATATACAACTTTATTGTTCAATATACGTCATCTTATTTTTTTGGTATACATCCTCATTGTTAATATACATCAATCGTCATTGCTCAATAGATATTTTATTGTTCAATATACAACTTGACTGTTCAGTATGCAGCTCTATTGTTCAGTATACATCATTGTTCAATATACAGCTTGAATGTTCAATATTTGGATGAGTGGTTGCTTTTATACAATGGCATGTGTAGTATTATCATGTGAGCATAGAATATCATCATCCATAATTCAGTTCAGGTTTTAAGATTTTTTTAAAAAACACCTTGTTTTTAATAATTTAGCTTGTCATTATCATGCATTGGCTGTTCTACAGTATTTTTACTCCAGTCAATAAAAGTTTGAAAATGTACAATATCCAAATATGTGTTTAATAGTTTAAAAATTGTTAAATGGAACCCCATTTTAGGGAGCAGAGTTTATTTATAGTCCTTATGCTATCTGGTTCAGGTTGTTTTTTTTCTCTATGGTGATTAAGCGTTTAATGTTAGGTGGTGATTTGGTTTTAAATCTGTTTAGCGATATTTTATAATAGTGTTTATTTAAGATATAGCCTTCATTTTCATAGGGAATGGAACCATATATATAGTCATTTGTCTATTCAGATTTCCATTTAAATGTTGGCTTTGGTTTTATATAATCTTAATTGTTTACTAATATAGTAACATGATTTGTTTTGGTATTGGTGTTAATAAACTTAGTTGCTGTTGCTATTGGTAACTCTGTTGTTGCTATTAGTAACTATGTTGTTGCTATTAGTAATTATGTTGTTTTTATTGGTAACTATGATGCTGTGTTTGCTTGTTGCTATTGGTAATTATTGTGAATTTGTCCTATCGTGTAACACTTATTGAAGTGACGGAACATATATGTATATATATATCCACGATGTATTAAATCATTTTGCTACAGAAATCCTTGTGGAAACATGGGACTCAGATATAAATTAAATTTTACTTGTTTGATTCGCTTGGTTAGAGTTGATACATTGACACTTGTAAAAGATGGCCTTTGCATGCAGAATTGGTTTGTAAGTCGCTGATCTTCATCCAAGAAAACTTTAATTGTGAACTACAGTGTCTGAAAGAACTATCTGCCCAAAATATGCAAATTAGATATCCATATGTAAATTGCATATTGATATGTAAATTAGATATCAATATGTAAAAGATATCAATATGTAAATTAGATATCAATATGTAAATTAGATATCAATATGTAAATTAGATATCAATATGTAAATGATGATCAGGGGCCTTAACTAGTTGAGTGTAGTTGCAATTGAATGCCGTCTGCTTTTGACCAGATGTGTCTTGGCCTTGTTGCATGCTTGTTGTGTAGAAAGACAATATAAAGCCTAAAGGAAACTGACCTGCAGTGACCGATTTAGTTAAAAGAGAACTCCCAGGGTATACCACTTATGAGATCCATCCCAATCCCTCACCTTCATGACTAAAGGGTCGTCCCGATCCCCCAACCGCAAACACAATTAAGTAAAGTCGAGGATGATAACGAATTTTTAAGACTGCAGTGTGTGTAGAAAAGATTGATAAGACTGTGTTTAAAATATTTTATTTGGTATCTTGCTCAGAGGCCCTGCAATCTGGTTAAAATACAGATCTATATTTCGTTTCTGTTTCTTTTAAACTTTTGATGACCTCCACTCCATGACTATCTGACCAGTTGCACTTGGGGGTCATGTCGGGTCATGCAAGGGGCTTTTGACCCTGTGATGTCAGACATTAATTAATCAATCAGCATTGACGTTTCTAGTAGTTTACTAACATTTCCGTGCAGGACACACCAAGAACTTGCTGTAATAAACTCTCGGGTCATGTCGGGTCATGCAAGGGGCTTTTGACCCTGTGATGTCAGACATTAATTAATCAATCAGCATTGACGTTTCTAGTAGTTTACTAACATTTCCGTGCAGGACACGCCAAGAACTTGCTGTAATAAACTCTCACTTCAACAAGAATCAAGGTTATATAAAAACTCCTCTGGATCCTAGTTTTGTGAAGACAATTAAGTAAAATGAAATTTTGAACTATAAAAAAACTGAACGAAATAGGTTTTGTGTTGTAGTCAAATTGCGAGGCCCTGCAGCTCCATATATCCATACTGGACTAGTCGATCATCTGTGTTTATGTGCCGCCACATGTTGCATTTCTAATGTTTGAGATTCAATCCTAGTTTATTTATGATTTATTTTTCTTGTGCCATCTTTTGGATGATCAGCTCGGTGGTGCTGAATATACATTAGGTCAGGTTGGTATAAGATATTTAGAAAACAAACTATCTTGTTTATCTCAAATAACAATTGATAATAATTAATACATAATCATATGTCGAGCCAAACCATCCTAGATAGTAAGGACCTTGTAACAGGCCCTTTATTCAATCTTCACAGTATTTTGTTGGCTTTGGCCTTGTGAGTTAAAGAAGTTCCTATTGGTATTGGTATTATGACCATACTGTACAAAAAATCAAGCCAAATCGTCCAAGATAGTAAGGACCTTGTTAACAAGTCCTTGATTCAATTCCTACAGTATTCTGTTACCTTTGGCCTTGGGAGTAAGTGAAGATCCTATTAGGGCAACACCAATTTTAAATTTGGAGTTTCACTTTGGGAACACTTATTAAAATGTTATTTCTTATTTCTTGAGAAACAAAATAATTTAAAAAACGAAATGTTTTTGGTTGCTATTCTCAAGAGCTTTCTTTTCCAATTTTTTAAGTTTTAAAGTTTTAAATAAAACAAGACTTGAGTTTGTCAAAAGTCCAAAGAGCTAAAGTAAGTGTTATGCAATCCTACCCATCTATAAATGTAGGAGAGTGATTTAACCAATTTGCAGGAGTCTTTATTGATTCCAACGAAGAAAAGTTGAGGTGTGTCGATAGGAGCAGGAGTGAAAGTACACCTTGAGCGTGAAAGACTGGGTGTGGTCAATATTATGTAATGTATAATGATATGGAAAATATCATTTATTCAAATATACAGTTTTAATTTAATCTGTCGTCTGTATGTGTATCATCACAAGGATTTGCAAGAATGGAATGATCAACTGTTATTTAGATTACGAAATGCACCACTAATTTTTCAAGTTTGTTGCCATGACACTAATGTTTAGCATCTGTTGTTATGACACCAATGATTAGCATCTGCTGTTGCTATGACACTAATGTTTAGCATCAGTTGCTATGACACTAATGTTTAAGGTTTGTTGCTATGACACTAATGTTTAACATCAGTTGCTATGACACCAATGTTTAGCATCTGTTGCTATGATACTAATGTTTATGGTCTGTTGCTATGATACTGATGCACTTTTGAATGATATTTCTCTTTTGTTTTCTTACTAACTTTTCACCTTAATTCTTCTGATTGTTCATCTTTTGTTTTCGTGTATTAAGACAGTACGAATTTGCTTGAGATTAAGATCTCATACTTGGTTTCGCAGATTTTTACTAAGTATTACAATAAATCTCCTATAAGTTTTAAAGCATTTCTATTTTTTTATTTTGCAGCAATTTGGAGATCGTGAAGACAGTGGTAATGTCGTGGAAACTGGACAAAAGGTAAGCAGAATTTGGCAAATATCAGTCCCCACCTTACCCTCATATTATTACATTAGGGAGCTGTGATAGCTCAGTTAGTATGTGGGCTTGCTGGATGGAGGTCCCATGTTCGATTTCAATTTTTGACAAGATAGTTGACTTGGCTTGTCTGGCTTGGTTCTCCATTGTCAATAGTCATTTGTATGGGACGATTAAACAAGGTCCTGCGTAGACTCTACATTGGCCTGCATGTAAAAGAGCCTTAGACGGTAGAAATGGACTATAAGAGTAACCCACAGCGTTGCTGTCAATGCAAAAAATCCCTCATGGCACCTTGTATTGTGTATGCCCATCTTCATTAGCCCAGTCGGGGCAGAACATTGGGACGTTAAATACCATTTCATTAAGGCTCTGTCTCACTAACCTGTACGCCTACGTCTACTCATTTTGAAAGCTAAATCTGAGGTCCCATGTACACTTTGACACCCAGTGCAAGATGGAATTCAATCGACGTCCTTGCTGAGGGAATACCCACCAGGCGTCGCTAGTTAAAATTTTGTCTTTAGTGAGGACTCCCATTGCTATCCAGTTAAAATTTCCCTCCAAGCCTATAGTATAAGCAACATACCTTTCTTAGTTGGTTCAGAAAAGTTTTTAAAATTATAAAATTCTAAAATGAAATGATTATTTGTATATTTCAGCCATTCGTTGCTAATGTTTTATTGGATAAACCTGACCAGAATAATACGGCAGAAGAGCCACGATCAGCGTCGGCATCATATGGAGCTGTAGGGGTGTCAAATGCAAGTGCTAGTATAAATTATGACGAGGCTGTTAGCGATGAAAGTTAACTGAGGTACCAGCTTTTGCTAGCTGTGAGTCATTCATCGTGGAAATCATAAAGACTTAAAATCATGATAAAGTCAAAACAGACTTTTAAAATGTGAGATATGTTTGAAATAGTGTAAATATTGAAACATATGGATAGGAGTCGTCATTGAGAAAATGGCTGAGGTAATTCATCTGCGAAAGAACAGTACAAAGGCATTTGTGTCAAGTCAGCAAAACTACATCAGACAATTATGTCAATCTGGTCAGCAATGATCGTGTTTTACATGGGTCCAGAGTCTTTTGACGCCGCTGTAGTCATGTGGTAATGGTATTGAACTTTCAACAATCGTGTTTCACATGGGTCCAGAGTGTTTGGAGGCCGCTGTAGTCATGTGGTAACTGTATTTGACTTTCAATAATGGTGTTTCACATGTGTCCAGAGTGTTTGGAGGCATGTCCTTGGTTTGTTTCCTGGCGTCGTCTGAGAATAATCTTCAGATTTATCAAGCTCAGTACTCTATTGTTAGGGGGTTGCGTCTGTGTTGCCTTGTTCCCACTTGTCAGGTGAAGCCAAATTCACAATTGTCAGGGTTGGGCTTGCATTGCTTACTTTCCACTTATCAGGTGCTGTGCCTGTGTTGCCTAGTTTTTACTTGTCAGCTGTTGCACCAGTGTTGCCTAGTTCTTCGAATGGAATGGAAAATCGAGGTTGACCTGTGTACGTGATACTAACTTTGACAGTTGGAATTCGACGAAAAGTAAATGGAATGCAGCCATCTGGGCAAAATGCTCTTACCTGCCATTGTACATGTGACCAAAGAAAAAATAACCATGCTAATTTCCATTCATATTCCATCCCAAAGATATGAATAAGTAAGGACCGTGTACACAGTGGTCACTGTGGTGCCGGAGTACACGAGGGTCAGGCAGAGGCCCCATAATCCTGGACCTATAGTGAGTACAGCCCTGAGAGAATTTCCGCAGCAAGGCAGTAATCATTGTGTTGTACTAGAAGAGAACCGTAAGACCCCATAAATCTGGTCTTACAGTAAGTACAGCCTTAAAAGACTTTCTGCAGCAAGGCAGTAGTCACTGTTTTGTAGATAAGGTCCAGTATGTGGACCCTATGTCTGGACCTATAGTAAATATGTATATATTTCCCTGAGCAAGGAGACTGTTGCTGAAAAGATTGACACGTATAATGATTGTACTGGATGATATATATTCATTTATTTAAATCAATTTTGAATGTTTTAAAAAAAGAATTAAAGACACGAATGAAAATCATTTTGAAAGTGTAAATTCATTCTTGTTACCGGTATTTTGAATTGTAATCAGTCAAAATTATCTTACTTAATTATAAACTTTCATCATATATTAGCCAAATTATTCATTTATATTGTTCAATGTTTATTTCCCACGAATTATGTTAATATGTATGTGTTCAACCTCATTAAAATCCAGATCCTATTTCGTTTCATTTTGTATGATTAAAAATTTTGTTTTAATTGGAAGGTTCTGACTGATGTAATGGATTAGCCAATCAAATAATTCGTTAAATCAAGTTCTCGTCATCTGGCACACAACAAAGCAAAAGTTTTATTTCTGAATTGGCACTTGAAACACTAACACTGATTGGTTAACCAAATGTCTGATGTCAGAGGGTCAAAAGCAGCTAGTATGACCTCAGATACAGCCTCCCATTTCAAAAAAATTATGCGAAATACGCCGTGGCTATTCTCACAACGAGGCGTAAGAATTATTGAGGGACTATTCTTACGACATGGTGGAAGTTCCGATAGCGCATGCGCAAGATACACAATTTGCACTTGAGTATTTTGCAGTTTGCAAGGGGGTGTCGTAAGAATAGCCATGGCATTAAAAAAAAACAAACGAAATATACATCTGTATTTTAATCAGATTAATGGGAAAATGTTGTCATTTATGTATAAAAACTGTATGTTACCTCATTTGATTGATTGTTCTTTTTAATTTGGCTTTCACCATTATCACAAGAAGCAATTTTTATGGTTATTCATAGTTAATTATTATTGATTAATTCATCTTTTGATTTAATTGATTGATTATTTAATGCAACTTTCATCTGTATCACAAGAAACAATTTATATGGTTATATTGATAGTTAATTATTATTGATTAATTCATCTTTTGATTTTATATTTAATTGATCTATTTGAAATTTTGTTTTCATCCATATCACAAGAAACAATTTATATGGCTATTATTGATTAATTCTTTTTTTAAATTTATATTATTATATAGTATATATATATATATAGAGAGAGAGATGTAGGCCTACTTAATGTAAATTATGTCAGTGGCATTTAGTATGGGAGCCTCGCAAAATTTCAACACTTGCTGATAGAATATGATAAATTATATATCAGTTATTTAGTCTTAGAATCGCATTAAAATGACATGTGTCAATAATTTCTTTATGATGTGAGTGTGGATGGATTAATCATTTCAGTGCAAGTGTGGACATTTTGTGATGGTCCCTGAATTAACTGGAAATACACCAACCACAATCCTGTGAAATACAATTACTTTATATTACTGAGCATTTCTTACGCTAAAGACTAGAGAAGCCTAGTTGAAACTTTTTCTCAATAATTCTGTGGAATAAAACTACAGTTTATTACTGAACATTTATTATGATAAGGACTAGACGAAGCCTAGTTGTAAAACGTCATTCAGTAATAAACTAACAGTAACTACGTTCCATAGAATCATGACATGTGTATATTCTATTTACTTTAGGTGGGTAGTTTATCTATTAATTAGTGTTTCTGTAAACCACACGTTGTGTAACTTGTAACAGTGCAATAAATAGTATCGTACATTTGTAGATGGCGATATACAATTTTTATTTGGTAATAATCCACTATGATTTGTTATCTGATAAAGCTTAAGGACCATATCAACCGCAGTTATTATATACCTTTAGCTAAAGTCATACTTGATCAAATCCAATCACATGCTGGCGCTTCAGTCACATTGTAAAAACATGACCATTTGATGTCTTTTGGCAATTTTATGCCTGATGGTGTTTGTGGCATAATGTGACCAGCAGACGTCATTCGATGATTTTCATCAAGACGACGCTTAAGTCACAATTTCAAACGCATCATCATTTGACATGAATGAAAATTTCCATCCTGATGATGCTTAAGCCAAATTTTTAAAAATTTTACCAGTTGATATCTTTTAAGTCTGGCCAGTTAAGGGTTTATATATGTGATATATTTTGTCATTAACTGTGACTTTTAATATTTCCGATTCTTTAAATTGGTTCTTCTTACGGCCCTATATATTATTTATGTAATACCGAATTTATCAATGTTTTTATAAGAAAATCGTTGATTAAGATTTTGAAAAGGAAAAAAAATAATTATGACAAAATTTCATATAATTCAACCTTTCTTTGTTTTTAGTTACATTAAGAATTAACACGTAAATGTTTTATTATTATGTCATGTATTATTACTGTAACTTAGAATCCAAATAGTGTATTAAACTTTGTCAGACTATGTTAAGTATATAAAATTACAAACACAGAAAATATCTTTGTCAGGTGCCCTGAGTTTCATCAATTCTTCTTTTGTCAAAATCTGTCATTGAGTCAACTGTGGTTTTGATTCCACTGTTGTACGTGACAAGGAGTAGGGTCACCTGTCCAACTTCATGGATTTTCTCCAGGTCCTCCGGTTTCTTCCTACTGCTAAAGACTCCTACGTGCTAGCGAATTATTGAAATAAAATTGAACATTATGTTAGCTAATGACCTAATCTGGGTCAAGTGAACATTAAACCCAATATCTCTCTGTCACATTCTCTAAACACTATCTATCTTTACAATGTAAATACATTACTATTAGAAACAGAGGGAGAGAAATGGGGTTTAACGTCCACTCAACTCAAACTAGGTTATATCGGGACTACTACTAGGAACAATTTAGGTCACAAATAAATATACCGGTATGTATTGTATAAAGGAAGAATATAATATTATTAGTGGGATTAGATTGTTTTGAAAGATATTATTTATATATTATTTGTTGAATTGGTTATTTCCATATATTTATTGCTTAAGTCATAATTTTGCCTACTTTTACTTGATAGTTTTAAGATTTAAAATCTGAGATTAATATAGCAAGATGTTTCCCTTCTCAGTGAGAGATAGATCCTTTCATACCCTGGTCAATGACGGCCATTTCTATAGCTGTTATCATATGATTCACTTTGGATGATGACCAAACTATGGCGTTGCCATTAGATCAAGAATGGAGGTGGATGGCCGAATGGTTAACACATGCTCATGCGATCATAAGGCCTGTCATTGAGTCAAGTGGCATGGTTTCGAATCCCTGCTTGTACATGACAAGGAGTAGGGTTGACTATCCAATCTCTTGAAGTTTTATCCGGGTCCCCCGGTTTCCCCCCACTGTTAAAGACTGCTATGTGCTAGTGACTTATTGAAATATGTTATTCCAAAAATGATCTTGTTTGTGTCCAGTGGAGTTATCCCACCTCTCTTTCTCTCTCTCTCTCCATCTCCCCCTCTCTCTATCTCTCAGCCTCACCCTCACCCTCTCCTCTCCCCCTCTCTCTGTCTCGTTTCTTGCATATTAATCTCAGATACTCTTCTTGTTATTCATTTTATTGTTGTTGATATTTTGTAAATGTAATTTATTGTTTGAATAGTGTAGAATTATTATATCGTTGTTTCTTTTAGCACTATCTACTTTAATGTAAGAAATTAATATTTTTATTTTATTAATGCTAAAGATATTAATTATTCCACTTCGCTTTCAATTTATGACATACATTTAACATATATTACGCTAGGAGGCGTTCATTTCTGGTCTTGTTTTTGTCTTGTGAGTTTTTCCTTGTTAAATGTAAGTGATAAACTTAAATAAAAACGTTGACTTGCTAAACACCCTCTGCAGTCATGTGTTTACATTGCATTTATTTTATATGCCATTAAGGTGCATAATGATGGTCAACTTTTTAATCTGCTGAATGCAAATTTTGGGCAAAGGCTTGCTAATAACAACCTGTCTACAAAAAGACCTTTTTCGGAGCTGGCTTATGCTAGGTTCCCACTTGCGTTGTGATAGGATTGTCCCTGTGAGTCCACGATCTGCTATGTGGTGATTGTCATCGTGATCTCTTTCATCTGTTCCATTTTAGTCACAGCTTTGACGTAAAACTGGGGTTTGATTTCTTTGCCATTAATCCGATTATTCTCTGACCAGGATCAACTGGCGTGGTTTTAAATGCCCCGGTGTATGTGGCAATGAGTAAGGTCACCTCTCTAACTTTGGGGATTTTCTCCGGATTCTTCAGTTTCCTCCCACTGCTATGTGTTAATTGTTCCAAAATGACCCATTTTCTCTCTCTCTCTCTCTAACATGTAGTGTAAATGAAAAGTCTGGCTAATGCATTTTCCAATTTTGCAATTGTGGATAATGATGGAATTTTTGTGTCATTATTTATTCACCACATGCTTAATGTGTGATGTTGTATCACGATAGTTCGTAACTTCCATGTAAAATCTATTTTACACAGTTGACTAAAAGACAAGGACTCGCTGGACCAACAAACACCTCCCTATAACATCGTATGGTAAATAAAAGAAACTGGGCCCTGTTTCTTGATCTCTTAACTAAAGATAAAATCCAAATTTAAGTACATACTTCAATTTTGACTGGCTAAGCACTAAAATCAATCTAATATTATCCAATCATATAACAAAAATTTGGATTTTATCTTAGTTAATTGTTTGCAGAATAAAATAAAACAAATGGCAACAATTCTTATGAACATAATAAATTTAATTTTTAATCAATAATATTTAATAACAACAAGAATAAGAATAATTCAACAGAATGTTACTCTATGTACATGATTTATAAATATCACAGGTTTGCTTCGTTTTATATAAATAATTAAAATCTATAATAATTAATATTTACAAAGGAATAAACAATTTCATTTTAATTTTTTAAAGTATCAAATTCAGGAACTATTACCCTTACATTGAAAATATGCTACACTGTTCCAAAAGATGAACAGACATTTTTTTCTTTGTTTTTTCATTTTTCTCCAAAACTTAATATTCTACACGACACAATCAATGTTCTAAATGTGCCAACTCAGGCCCGTGGCTTTTGGGGGCAAGAGAGGCAGTTGACTGTCTTGGAACAAATAGGACACCCAATGGGAGCTTTTATCCAATGGGTAAAGAATCAGTTTCCCCAATGGGCACCTTTGGTGCCCTTTTCATTGGCCACAATATGAAACTAACAACCAAAGTGACGCTCTCGCCCCCCACCCCCAACCCCACTGCTAGCTACGGGCATGCAACTGGATCTTTTTTTGCTTTTTCATTTTTTTCCAAAATTGATATCGAGACACAATCAATGTGCTTTAATTCTAGTTTAACAAAGTTCATGATATATATATTTATCTCCTCGAAGCCTCAGTGCTAATTTCATGTCCATTGGCATGACTGTCACCCGTTTGGCATGAATGGCACATATGTTCACGTCTTCAAATAGACCAACGATATAGCTTTCTGTGGCTTCCTGTAAAAGAAGATTTGATAATTATTTATCAAATTCATTTTCTAAATCATTAAGCTTTTAAGTCTTAATACCAAGTAAATAAAAGAAAAAAAGCACTTAATGCCCAAAAATAAGGGGTGAATTCATAAATGACCTGGACTATCGCATTTTGTTTGAAGTTGGTGTGACATGACGATTACTTATATCAAAATGTGCAGACTAGTTATGTGCTAAATAATGGAAGTAGTTCCTTAGGCCTTTGGGATTTCAGAAGCTAATGGAAGATGATCGTAGGATATCATATATAAGCTTAGATCTATTCTAAATTCTTGATTGATAAGAACTTGGCCTTAGGTTCTGTAGAGTAAAAATCAGATTATGACAGATGATTTTAATTAGACTAATGGTGAATGCTAATGGTTGATAAGTGGAGATGGAGTTCTCCTTGGTTTTGGAAAAACACCCTCCGGCTCAAGTCCAGCTTACTGTTGTTCATGTTAACTGAAATAAACCTTTCCTGCTTAGTGCTTCTCTTACGCCTGGTTATACAATTACAAGTAAGAGTTTCTAGCTGACTGCGAAGTGTGAATATGAAATGAAACGGGGTTTAACATTCTGCTCTGATTGGACTAAAGGTAATTTAGGAATTATGCCTATGGAGATGGGCATCATATAAGTGTGCTATGAGTCTATGAGGGAAATTTGGCCTGGGCTTAATATATCGATTTCCAACTTCCAAGGAATCTTTTATGTGCACGTCAATGTGTACACCGGACCTGGGTTTTTCGTCCCATCCGAATGACTAGAATAATGAGGTCACTACCTGACCTGAAGTGCTGCTAGTGCTAAGGCAGCTGTTTGCATTCTCAATCCAGGAAAATGTGTTTCAGTAATATCTTTTACCAATCTCTGGAATGGTAATTTATTAATCAGCAATTTTGTACTTCTTTGGTAAGCTCTAATTTCTTTAATAGCTCTGAAACCGGGTCGATAGCGTTTTGTTTTCTTCTTGGCTTTTATTTCAACATCCGACCTTCTTTTGTTGTTGTGGGCCTTAATCTTTGATGCAAATATTTTCTGAACTGGATTCTCAGGAGTGTATCCATTTCTGTAAGGGGCTTGCTTTGTTCTGGCCATGGGGATTGTTTGTAAGGTCTGTCAAAAAGTCAATGTCTTGACTATGACTTGACTATTTACTTGATTCGTCCGACACTGAGGAGACTCAGAACTGCCAGTGTCAAAAGACACTCGTCGTCTGCTAAAAGATGTCTTGTTTTACCAGACGCGTATTATTCACGAGAGTAATCTCCCTTGGTATAATAATAACATGATAAGCAAGGCTACAAGTACCTGTTGAAGGAAGTGACGTCAAAATGTAAACATTTGATTTGCTACCCGACTGAAAGTTATAAAGAAAGTGTGTAAGTTTATGAATTCTAACATAGTTGAAATGGATGAATTGCAACTTCTAAAAGATGAATTGTCAAAACGAGATGCAGAAATCGCCAAACTGAAAATGGCATTGCAGGAAAAGGTATAAATTCCATTTTAAATCATTAAATAGATAGGAGGCCTTCATTAGAATTAGTAGTTCCTCTAGGCCTACTGCCTTTTTTTAGGAACTGTCTTTGAGCGGACAATAACAATGTCCATCGTTCGCTCAAAGACAGTTCCAAAAAGAACTCTAGAATTAGTAACAGTAGTAGTACTTAAAATAGACAATAATTCCAAGTACATGTGTAATATTTATTATAATCAAAATAATCCCAAATTCAGTCAATCGAAAATGCAAGAACTTTTTCCACTTCCAGGTGTTGCTCTAAATGTAGGCCTCATCATAAGAGCGTGTGTAATGAGACATGTGTAATTCAGAGCTGAACCACTTCTCCAATTCCATGACCAAATGACAAACATGTGGTTTCTTTACATTACAAGGATTTAATTTTTACTTTTTGTTCAGCTGCAAGCCAAAAATGGTGTCTTAGCTCAGGGCACAAGCGATGTATGTAGCAGGCGCGGATCCAGAGGGGGGCGCACCCGGCGCACGCCCCCTCTTTTTTTTGAGGTGGCGAACAATTTTTAGCTCCATATATTCTCGCGAGAAAGGAGAACAAACATAGTTTAGGTTGGAAATCCTAATTTACAGTATTAGTATGAAATTAGTCCTTGTGTGGGCATTTTTTCCACTAAAAAATACTGTTCCAGGCTTCGCACTCCCAAGTGGGTGCAACACGCCCCCTCTTTCTGAAAATCCTGGATCCGCCCCTGTGTAGATACCACAAATTTGACAGTTGCAATTCTAAGGAGAGCAGGCAAAATAACCAACATGCATTATATATTGTCTTGAAATGTCTGAAAATGAGTGATGTACTGATAATTAAATATGAAAACCACAAATTGTTCTATTCTTAATTATTTCTTGTCCCGCCAGGAAAAACAACTGTCATTAAGAACTGATGTTACAGAAGAGGCCTTAAAACCATTAAAACAAGTAAATAAGTTATCCAATGAAAGTATCAGTAGATACAGTCGACAATTGATATTACCAGAATTAGGTGTTACAGGTGAGTCTCTCTCTCTCTCTCTCTCTCTCTCTCTCTCTCTCTCTCTCTTTATAATGTTACTTTTCACATTCTCAACCCCACAGAAAGGGAGTGCTGGCAAATAAAATGTAATTGTACACATTGAGAGTTGGAATATGATATATTATAAGAGTACTTGTAGTCCAACTGTCCAGGCAAAATTTACCTCATAGGGAAAGTACATATAGGATGTTGAATAACATTATAGTTGTCATTAAAGAGATCACAGTTTGACATGTACAGTTTGAAGCCATAGTTTCTGACAGTTTTGCGTGGCCCAGGTACTAATAGTCTAATTGTTAATACAAGTTTTCTATATTCTGTATTTTCATGGCTAGATAACAACATCAAGTCCTAAGTAATTTCTTCATTATTTTCTGTCCATTACTGTTTCTGCTGTTTAATTGCAGAGTCTTTTGTAAGTTGGCACTCCTCAGTGTTCCCAAAACTGCCTAATCATTTGATCAAGAAATAATAATATCAGTCAAGTTAGCACACAATAAGCTCGTAGACAACAGTTGGGTTGCCGGTTAGTGATACCTTGACAATTTTGCTTGGTGCTTCCCCCATGGGTGTTTTTGGGGTAATCAATTATATTTCTAGTAAGATTGGGTGTCTATACTTTCCATATATACCAAAATTACCATACTTGTAGTAGAAATAACTACTCTATAAATACTTGCAGGACAAATGTATCTGTCATACAAGTTTTCTCAATTCTGTATTGATTGAATTTTGATTGTGTTGTTCATTCGAATATTATGGATAAATTTTCTACATTGTTTTTTTTTTTTTAAGGTCAAGTGAAGTTAACTAACAGTAGTGTATTAATTGTTGGAGCAGGAGGATTGGGTTGTCCATCTGCTGTTTATTTAGCGGCTGCTGGTATAGGTTAGTTTTAAAAAGAATTTCTGTGGTCTTTAAAGCTACAATTTCATATTTTTAAGTTATATTTTTAAAAAATGTTAAAATAAAGCCTTAAAATAGTTGGTATCAATCTATAAACAGTCCTACCTTGTTAAAGAATAATCATATTAATCCTGTAATTCACTATTGCCAGTGGAGAAATTGGCAAAAATATTTTCAAATTCAAATGTTTGAAGAAAGCTATTGCATGGGGGGGGGGGGGAATAAATAGACAAGGGAGGTAATTGTGTTATTATTTCCGGTGTGAATGATTTTTTAAATGTGGGAAATAATGCCTATGATCATATAACAGTGAGTTGACAACCTGTTGAGTAAAAGATATAGAAATAATTATGTTTTGACTTTCTTAGAAAATATGAAATTCTCGCTTTAAATAAACGTGATAAACCAAACCCTAACCTTGATAAAAAATGTGTTTTGGATAGTTACAATATTTTATTTTCGATATGATAGAACCAAGCCTGGAAATAAACCACCCGTCACAGACATTAGCAGGTACAATCCCACTCATTTGTGACAGTTTGTCCTGCACATATTTGTCTTTTTATACACCCACATTTTCATTTTTCGATTCCTCACTCAGTTTTTATTTGGATTCACATTTTCATGTGGATGTTTTATGTATTCACCTATGTAGCTACCTGTGTATTGGGGGTGGGGTGGATGGCCGAATGGTAAGCACGTGAGCACTGTATCATAAGGCCTGCCATTGAATCAGTTGGCGGTTGTCCGGGACAAGGAGTACAGTCGCCCGTCCAAACTCGTGGGTTTTCTCCGGGTCCTCCGGTTTCCTCCCACTACTAAAGACCCTTACGCGCAACTGAATTATTGTATTAGATTAAAAACCATATGTTAGTCCCAAAATTGTCAAGTTTGTATTGAGTGGACGTTAAACCCCATTTCTCTATCTCTCTCTCTCTACCTGTGTATTGGGCTACTTTTTCATGTGGATGTATCATGCAGCCGTCCATGTAGTTACCTTTTTCAAACTTATCTGTTTACTGTATACACTAATGTTTATTGGGTTATATTTTCAGGTAGACTGGGTATTGTAGATTATGATGAAGTAGAATTAAGTAATCTACATCGTCAGATACTTCATACAGAAGATCGAGTAGGAATGTCTAAATCACAGTCAGTTGCCACTACTTGTCACAGGTAGAACAACACAAATTACTAACTTAAAATAAGATTGGATATTAATACCTTGAAAAATGCTGTGTGATTTAAGTTACAAATCAACATTAACAAATTCAAGGGACCTCTGCATCCAATATTTGGTCTGAGCAAATATTTTGACACTCCATTTAGATAATTACCACAAACTAGGGCATTTTTGGACAAACATATGGTTCAATTTTATTACAATAATTCACTTGCGCGAATGTATGTTAGAAGTAGGAAGAAAATGGAGGACCCGAAAAAAATCCATGAGGTTGCCCAACTATCTGGTCCCGACAAATTTGATTCAATAGTAAGTGCAGGCTCATCAAAATAATTGGTCACTTGGCAAATACTTGTCTGTGTTTTTTTTTAAAAAACATGGTGTTTTCAAACATAGAGTTTATTTAATACCATTTATTGTAGAGTATGTGTGATATGATTATAACTACTACTGTTTGTTTCAGGTTAAATTCTGGTGTAGAATATGTACCTTATCATCTAGCATTAGACAGTTGTAACGCTTTACCTATAATATCACAGTATCCTTTTTATATCATTATCTTTTAACTAAAATCTTAGTAGATCCCCTTCCTCCTCCCACAAAAATCAGTCTATATATTCTAGTCTTATCAATCAAGCAAGTGCCTTTTGTCGTGTTTTGCTTTATAAAGATACCTGTAAGAGTAGTGAAACCAAGAAGTAGGAACTCCATAAAGTTGTGTTATTTCTTGTTAAGAAATGTTAATTGGTGTTTAAAACTAAGTCAAAAATTGTCTCATACTAGGTTAAAATTTGGTAAATTTACTAATGTTTAAATTTATCACTTAGGAATAATTGTACCTGAAATGATTACGGAATAATTGTACCTGAAATGATTATGAAGGGAAAGGGTCAATCTATTTTTATTTATTTGTTACCCTACTAGGTAGGGTTGAAAAAATTGTCTATAGACTCATTAAATTGTTCCTCCCCACGGAAATCTTTAGTAAAAGGCGAAAGATTTACACGATATATGAGGAGAAACCAGAGTATAGAGAAGTGGTTATGAGATAGTATACTATTTTTAGTATGTTATTTTATCACTGAGTTTTCCAGCAAAGAACTTTGAATTTTATAAAATGCATTTTTCATTCAATTTTCTATCTTGGAAAACAATTGTATAGAGTATTAGAAGTTGTATAATTTGATTAAAATATTTGAAATTAGAATTATAAAAATAAAAACATATTTGATAAATTAATTGAAACGTTTGAGGCATCTGTGGGCTGGAGTTACTTCCCCTGAAACTTGAAATACATACTGTTGTTGGTGACCTAGTTTTTCTGAGGATAGTGAGTAAATTGGGTCAAACAGCTTGAGGGTATATCACTCAGCGAGTATGAATGTATTGACTCTACAACCCACATACCTATTGTCCTTAAAACTTGCTGTGCATCATTGTCATTTTTTGGATAATACCATATCTCAATTTTCACTGCAATATGTCAATGCTAAAATGCACTCACTGGATTTAGTCGGATTAAAACAATATGTTTATCAAATTAAAGATTTCATAGAAGGTGAAAAATATTAACAGCAGTAGATGAAAAGAAATTCGGAAGGAAAGAAAGTTGCAACCATACGGATTAAATACATCTGCCCATAAATGTCCCTAATATGCCTCTGTTTAATTTAGGCTGATGTTCTTGGAGAATTCTATTTTTCCACTCTGTTAAGTTCCTGGCTAGAATTTACGTCTTTTCCCATTTGATTTTAAGCTGCTTGTTGTTGTAAATATTATTCTGCTATTGTTGACTTGTTATAGTCCTGTTTTTTAACTGCGATGTGATGCTCTTTAATTAACATTTTTGTTAATTTATCATTATTTGCTTGAAAACGATACCATTATATACCATGTGAATAGAAATTAGAATCCATATAAAGTGATTTTATTTGAACTTTTGCTTTAATAGGCCAATGGCCCTCACATCACCCAGAATATGTTTTTTTTAACAACTCTTCTACATCCTGGCCCCAAGTTCACAAAGCATTCTCAGACTTAAGTTAAGAATTTACTCCAACTTTCAGTCAAAGTTTATGAGAAATATCTTTGACCCAGAAACACAAAACTTTGCACATAGTTTCTTATTGGTGTATTGATACATAAAATCAACAAAATATTTAGTTAAAATAAGGTGAACAATTTTGAGTAAATTCTTTGTGAATGCTTTGTGAATTTGGGACCTGGTGTAGTCTGGTGAAGTGAAGACAAGAGACAAGTAAAATGAAATTTTAAATTATGATAAAAGAAAATGGATGTGTTTTAATCCAGACTGTTTTAATTGTGTATTAATAATGATGTTTAATTCTCTAAATTATTATGTTATGTTTAATTCCCTAACCCTTGTATACAAGAGTATTTTTGATTCTTAATACGTGACTAGATATGATATAGTATTAGACGCTACAGATAATGTGGCTACTAGATATTTACTCAATGATGCTTGTGTTATAGCAGGTAAAACTCTTGTCTCAGGCAGTGCTCTTAGATTCGAAGGACAGGTAGGAACATTAATTATAAGGGGCTATGAAAACTCTAAGAACTAAAACATCTCACTGTATTTTAATTATTTTGCAACAGAGAGATTGTAGCACATGAATTAAAGGAGATATTGCAAGAGAGAGAGCGAAATAGGGTTTAATTTCCACTCGACCCAAACTTGGTCATTTCGTGACTAACACATTGTTCAATTTTATTTCAATAATTTGCTTGTGTGTAGGGGTCTTTA
This sequence comes from Patella caerulea, assembly GCA_036850965.1. NCBI lineage: Eukaryota > Metazoa > Mollusca > Gastropoda > Patellidae > Patella > Patella caerulea. The sequence goes on along the minus strand of JAZGQO010000007.1, from coordinate 75,571,597 downwards.
TCAAGCAAAAAATGAGAGTACCCTTGTTGAAACAGCGCTGAAAGGAATTCTTTGTATTCCACATCTTAAGTATTCAATCCCTGCGTTGACAGAGAAAGTTCATCACGATTTTCCGGCGTGGTTCTACCATCTCAGTGATGTAGGACAGAGGACCTGACATGGACAGCTGTCTAGTTGTTGGGATGGGACCAAAAAAAAATGAGGTCCCTTGTACACATTGGCATGCACGTAACAGATCGCTTGACAATTGGAATTTAATATAAGAGTAGACTGTGTAGTGCCGCTGTCATGGCAATATTTCCCTCATTTCACACTTGTACGGCATAAGCCCATCTTCATTAGCCCAGTTCAGAGCAGAACAGTAGGACATTAAACCTCATTTTATTTCATTTTGTTAATATTTTCAGTTAACTGTGTATAATTATGAAAATGGACCATGTTATAGATGTTTATATCCTAAACCCCCTCCACCTCAAACTGTTACAAATTGTTCTGATGGTGGAGTCGTAGGTGTAGGTAAGTTATCATAATAATGATATTGGTATTGCACAAACTATTCCATTCACTAGAGAATGCACAAGGCACCAATATTTTTGAGCACTTCTTAAACAATTCTGGAAATTTTTTGCAATGCAAGCTATGGTTGAACATACAGAACATGACATTCTTTATAAAGCTTTAGAAAAGTAGCGTGGTTGTTTAAAGTTGCTGATCCTGATTGTGCTTTCTTAGTACAATATCTATTTTTGTACGATTTGTCCATGCTGAAATATACTCAGGGCTTATCTCACGGCTTGGATTCAGGCAGATTAAAAAGAGGCTCATCAGAAGATTTTAGCCATTACTTATACATGGTGCTGACTTGTTTATATCATCTGCAGAGGTTGTCAAATATAGGGCTGTTCAAATCATCATATCTTGGCACAATTACCATTCCCTATCCAACTGGTGAGGTTTCGATGCCAAGGAATAGGTTAGCCTGTCCAACCTCATGGGCTTTCTCCGGGTCCTCCGGTTTCCTCCCACTGCTGAAGACCCTTACTCTCAAGGGAATTATTGACAAAACAATTGAACCATATGTTAGTCCTGAAATGACCTAGTTTGTGTCGAGTGGACTTTAAACCCCATTTCTCTCTTTCTCTCAATTCCTTTACAGGTGGTGATAAATTATCTAAAAATATCAATTTTATTGGATGGTTACAGGCCTGTTGCGTGGGATTTTAAAAAAAAAATGAATGAGTGTTGAAAGATTATCTTTTACTTTATTTCAGTGCCAGGGATAATCGGTTGTATGCAGGCATTAGAAGCAATAAAAATAGCATCTGGAATAAAATGTATCCTTCTGTTGATTTAAGCATTTCTCTAAATATTTGAATAAAATCTGAAAACCTTTCACCAAGCACTCATCTATTGATTTTAATATTTAACCTGTTAAGCGTGACGTTTTTAAAACGTTAACTACCCCCTATTGTGCAATTAATTTGACGAAAAACGACATTTCTGGACATTTTTATTCCTGATTGGATAGCACTGTTGTTATTGCTCCTATACATATTTTGGCAAAGATTTCCTCGACCAGGCATAATGTAACGTCCTACGCACTCAGGAGAGCCATTATACACATGCTTCGATCGTGGGGGAAATTCCCAAGGGATTTCCCCAAGTGACGAACTATGTTCTAAGAATAGGTTCTGGAAAATACCTCCAAGAATAGGTTGGGGAAAATACCTCCAAGGCGTTATATTACACCCTTCACACAGTGAGGGACAGTTGTCCAGGACGTTATATAACGCCCTACGCACTTAACAGGTTAATAGTAGTAGGTATATATATTTAGAGTTAGTCCACTGCTCAGATCATTTTGTATCACCATTGCTCAGATCATTTTGTGTCACCATTGAAGATACCTGATAACAGATTTGAAATGAATTTTTGATTAATATAAATCATACCTTAATATAAATTAGCATCGTTTGGTCAAAGAATGTTGTTATTTGATGCTATAGACGGAACATTCCGGTGTGTTAAACTACGAGGAAGGCAGCCATCTTGTCCAGTGTGTGGTGATGCACCAACTATAACCCAGTTAATAGATTATGAACAGTTCTGTGGAGCCAAGGCATCAGATAAGGTAGGCCCTTTTTTCTTAGACATGGACCAGGAACTGAGTATGATGTCATTGCAGCCATCTTGGAATTATGGCATCATAAAAAATTAAAAGTCTGTAAGTTGATGCACTATTGTCCAAGGAACAATCATACCAAGTTTCATGTCATTTTTATTCAAATTGGTGTAGGAATGTACACTTTTTGTACGCTTGTGAATTATTATTTGAATTTCTGATTTTTAGGATAAAGCTATGAATATTTTGGAGAAAGAACAAAGAATGTCTGCTAAGGTTAGTTCACAATTTACTTCTTTCAACAAGTGGTGTAGGATAGAGGGCTTGGTAAGGAAAAGATGTCTAGTTGTTTGGAAGGGATCAAAAACTAGGTCTACCTGTTTTGGCCTTCAACCTTTGAATTTGTTGAAGAGAAATTGGAAATACCTTTGTCCTGTCAACATATCTTACATAGCAAACTAAGGGAAAGTCTGTATTCATTGGCCTGGGAGTGGGGAATGAGTGGCTTAATGGTTAGTTTATTATATCTATTTTCAGGAATATAAAACTATTTTAGAAGAGAAGAAACCCCATATATTAGTAGATGTACGACAACCTGTAGAATTAGAGATTTGTCAACTACCAAATACAAAAACTATCAGTATCCTTTAACAAAATATAGGTTATAGTTTTAAAATAACCATTCCAGATTTCATACAAATATGGTACAGTCAATACTGATGTGGATGGTATTCAGTGGATTCTTGATATAATGAACTTCGTAATTGTTTTCGCCTTTTGTAGCCAATGAACAGTGGTTACAGCTTTGAGTATTTGTAAACTGCATAATTAGGTAAAAGATCTGTTTCATTGGCTAATGCTGGTTATATAACAACTTTTCCAGATCCTAGTGTAGTGAATACAAGTAAAATGAAATTTTGAACTATAAAAAAACTAAATAGGATATGTGTTGTAATCACCCAGCCTTTTTACATACTGGGCGGGGGGGGGGGGGGGGGTGGGATGGCCTAGTGGTCTAGAGTGCCACGCTTCGACCTCTAGCTGGCCGGTCACCTATGGCTTGCAACTGTGGTTTCGAGCCCTGGTGTGAGCGTATGTGGCATGGAGATAGGGGCGCCTTCTCAACCTCATGGGTTTCCTCGGGGCACTCCGGTTTCCTCCCACTGCTAAAGACCCCTACGCGCAAGCGAATTATTGAAATAAAATGAAACCATATGTTAGTCCCGAAATGACCTGGTTTGTGTCAAGTGGACGTTAAACCCCATTTCTCTCTCTCTCTCTCTTTTACATACTGGGCGACCTTCGGATGTAGACTATGGTCGCGACTACAGTCAGAACCAGCAACCGAACGCAAATGGCCTTAGCCATTGACGGTGGCAACCATGTCGGTTGTTCCCCCTGCTATATTTTCTGCTATTTATTCACGTATTTTTAAAAACTGGTTAATTATCCATACTGCGATATGAAAGCAAGCTTAAAATAGATTACAAAAAGGATTAGTCAATATCAGAATTCTTTTCATTAGATTTATATCACCCAACCCAAGATCATTTCACAGGTACAGTTTTTCGTCTTAGGGCCTATATATATTCGATTCCAATATAAGAAGATTCTAATCTGTCAAATTCATCAAAAAAAGACGGAAAAAAAAAAAAAATCAAACCTAAGATCTACAATGCCCGTTCACTAACTTTCGGTTGTTAACATGGACCCTATAATACCGACCAAGGTGTAAATAACTCAACGGCAATCGGCAATTTAATTAAATTTTTTAAAAAATCTTCTCACATGTCAGTTTGGTCAGCCATCTTTGAACTATCACGATCGTGCTTTATCGCATGGTACGGCTGGTCGCGACCACTGGTTGAACTAAAGTACAAAAATACGTGCAACCGAAGGTCGCCCATGAGGAGGCCTAATGGTTGTTAGTAGCATTACATTTCCCTATTTGTGTCACCGATGTAGGCTCATGGGAATACTAAAACATCAATTTATTTTATTTAACCAATTCCTAGATATTCCAGTTTCTTCACTTCAAAAAGAAGAAAAAATATCAGAACTAAGAGACAGAATTAATCAGCTCAAGTCAAATGGTGATGATAAAGTGCCAATTGTTGTTGTTTGTCGCCGTGGTAATGACTCTCAGTCAGCAGTTAATACTTTAAAACAGCAGCTATTGGACAATAATATTGAAATTAAAGATATAAAAGGAGGATTACATTCATGGAGTAAAAATGTTGATCATAATTTTCCTCAGTATTAATAAAATTGGATTTGTAAAAGTGGAGTGTCTCTTTCATTGTTAACCTTTGACCAGCATGTCCCCAAACGTTTCAGGGTCTTGGATAGATGTTACCTAGACGACGTAACAGTCTCTGAATATATCTCCAATATTAAGTACTGGGTTTCAATAAAGGGTAGCAACTTGCAAGGCATCTTCCCTCCACCCCACCCCCCACCCTACCCCCACGACAAAAATATCTTACCAATCCCGGCCAACCCTCACAACAGGAATGTCCTCCCAATCCTGGCCCACCCTCACAACAAAATTATACTCCATTCTTGATTAGAGGGATCTCTAATCCCCCACCCTCACGACAATAAGGTCCTTCCAATCCCCCACCTATACGACAGAAGGGAGACAATTGATGTATGATAAAGACTGCAGTACATGTAGGAAATATGACATCTATACTTGGACATTCAGATGCAGATGGTTCGTCTATAGTACGAAAATACGTGCAACCGAAGGTCGCCTAGAAATGTTGGGTCAGGGGTAACAACCTTAAGGCCAATAGGTTAGGATGGTATAACAAAAAGGTCATATAAATAGCAATGCACATGAAAGATCCCTTTGCTTGTAGGTTGAAATGTGATGGACAGCTGTGTTGGGAAAATTCCATGGCGCAAGTCAAGGCATTGCAAAGAAAGCATGAAAATATCAGAAGTTAAATACAGAAATAACATACAATGGAAAAAAAAATGCAAATTCTTTCTAACAACTTTAAATTTTATTTATTTAAATTAAAAACTTAAAAAATATATACATGATATAAGTTGATTAAAATGTGGTCTGTGTATATTTTAACCCTTAGATCCCGAAATGTCGCAAAACCGGCTTGACGTTGTATCGCATCGGTTTTGCGGCTTGGGGTGTGGTTCAAGCTCCAATTACGTTGACGTCATAATTAATATGACGTCCTGTAAATCCAGGGAGGGACGTGCAACACCCCATGTAAAGTCAGTGTTCAAAGGGTTAAATAGCCTTTCTAAAACATACTACTTTTATATCATAAATTACATTTTACAACATCCATACATACCGGGATATTACATTTTAAAACATCCATAAACAAGTTTCCAGAACATAAATAACTTTTCAAAATGTGCAAAATAAAATTCATAAACAAAACTTTTAAAACATCAAACAAAATAACAACCATGTATTTTTCATTAAAAGTTAATAGCCACAGGCGAAACTATACACAAGGCCCGGTCACACAAAATGCAATGCTTCTATTTTCTATCATAAATGTGTGCGAGCCATAATAATTTCTTTAGTACAAAGCTTATTAAAGCTATCTTATGTAAGAGCCAATCTGCCAATTGCAGATCTTAGTATTCGCTTAAAATTGAGTCAATATTTTACAGTCTGTATGTATGTTTATTATAAACATCTTGGTCAACATCAAACTGATGTAGGCCTATTATATTGTACAATGAAGTAGGCCTACTATATAATTGTGTAGATTAACATGTTCTGCACCTTAATAACTCAACACACAATATACAGCAATTCTTGACATTTTGTTTTGGCACTTCGAATACAAGTCTCTCGTAGTTCTTCATAATTTCCTTAGAGTATTAGACATTAACAGAAATTACTTATCATTAATTGAATTTATACTGAATGCTGGGCTGGTCTGTGAACGACCAAAACCTAGTTTATAAAACAACGAATTTCCTTGCACTGTAGGTTTATGGACAATAACTGTATTAGTCTTGTCACTGGCACTAGAGTTATCTTCCCCCGAATCAATCGAGTTGCAATCAGAACTTTCACTAGTTGTCTCTGGTATATCTAACCAACTGCTCGATAGTGCATTACCGAATCTAGAAAGTCCTTCGGAATGGTTTGAATCTGGCGATAAGGTGTCGTCTCCGTCGGAACCTCCTAAATACTTTAATTGATCTGGACAAGATGTTGAGATGTGAAGTTGGCTGGAAAAATAAAATGAGAACATATTAAGCAAAGTTACAGGGTTCCATGAGTTCCTGATTATCCACTAAAAACCTAGTGTTGCCAGGCAACGACACACAGCCGAAGCAGCTAAAAAGCCTGGGTGCTCGACAAGGGTTTTCCCATCTGTTTGAATGCAAAGCAATCATATATAACTTTAGTTAAGGGCCATAACTCTAGAAGCAATGAATGGAAATTGATGAAATTCAATAGGATTTGTCGATTCAATAATATAACTGATTCATATAAATTTCATACAGATCAGCTGATAATTTGTTTAGGTGCAAAGTGAAACAAGGACCAGAACATGTCTAAATGGAAATTGATGAAATTCAGACTAAACATGTAGTTACCTTCCATGATTATTTTGTCTTGGCTTGTTCCCGCCCATTAACCAGACTTGATTGAGATCGTCTTCTGACAAGTCCCCGTTTAAAAAACTGTCTATATCTTCTGTCGTTAAACTTGTCTGTACAAAAAGATGAAACGAGACATCTGATAAATATAACATCTCATTCTGTAATCTAAAAATAGATAAAAAATATTTCATATTATATTAGGTACGATTTAGATAAACAGCTAGCCATTCTGGCTAAAATAAGCTGAAAATAAATAAAGCAAAGGGAAGACATAGAAAATTTCATTCAAATTACTGTACTGTGAAATTCAATCAAAATTATGTCTTCTCTACGTCTAGAGAAAACCTCTGAGGTTGGACAAGCAACTCTACTCCTTGTCATGTACAACCAAGAAATCAAAACCACATCAGTTGACTCAATGACTGACCTTATGATACAGTGTGCATATGCTAACCATTTGGCCATTCAACCCAATCTCGTTCCCAGAGGCAGCCGCGGAGCCGAAGGCCTCTGGCACATTAGACCGCCCATTTTTTCCAATTTTTTTCAAACCTAAGCCCCGCCCATTCTGACCTCTGATTGGTCAATCTTTTTGGGTCTATTTCTCGAAAACTAGAGGTCGGATCGTCGTTTCGATTGTTGTAAAATGATCCTTGAGTCAAGCTCAACTCACTGGCATAAAAAATTGGATCCTAAACGAACAAATTCAAGTTGTTGTAAAGATCTATTTTTCTACGCGTGGGTATATTTTTAAGTGATTCAGTCACCCAGGCACGTAAAATCAGGGGCGTACGACGCAAACAAACGAGAAATTTTGCGCATAGGAATTACATGTCACCTTCAGGGAAAATGGCTACCCCGATTCACCAGAGAAATTTCTTCAAAAATTTTTCTGGTTTCGAGATTGCATTCAACCCCAAACTTCATGGACGTCAATAGGCTACAGTGAACAATAAAATACCTACTTGTTTAAATAATCTTCCAGACCCTTTCTTCTCTCTTCCAAGAAGTCTCGACCAAATGTGTTCCAAAAATATCGCTTAGGTGGTAATGGAGGGCATTTTCTGGAATTTTAAAAATTTGTATAAATTTATTTATCAGAGAAAATAAGTAAATACCCGGTAATGATATTGTGCCATTTTGATTACAACCCAGTTTAGGACAACAACAAGCTTGCTACCATAAAGGAAAATGGGAATTAACACCCACCTGATACAAACTAGGTCATTTTAGGACTAACATATGATATATGGCTCAATTTTATTTCAATAATTCGCTTATGCGTAGGGATTAATAGCTGTGGGAGGAAATAAAAGATAGGCTGGCACTGCCAGGCAGGATACGCCCACATTTTCGAGAGATGGATAGAGAACAAGAAATACGGAAAGTGATTTTTCCTACATCATTAAGTCCTGTATTTCATACTGTATTGGGAGCAGCCATTTTGTTGGTCAGTTCCAGTCTGATATTCATGAAATTCGAAGTCGACAATGATTATGGTGTGACGGTACACAACCTAGAAATGTGACTTTTCGTCAAAATCGGATAAGAATTGTGACCTGTACAGAGTCAACAACCATGATATACCATATCTTTACACTATTCGCGTACAAACGGCGACCATTTCGTCCGGCAATTTTGGTACCATTTTCACGAAATTCGAATAATTCAGGAAGTTACAATCCGATATGCACAAATACCGAAAGGAACCAAGATCTTTGGGTTATAACCATGCATTTCAAGTTTCATCAAAATCGAATTAAAATTGTGACCTTTACAGGGTCCACAACCTTGATATACCATTTTTTAACAGTATTCACGTACAAACGGTGGGCATTTTGTATGGCAATTTTGGTCTGATTTTCCCGAAATTCGAACTCAACCTTCGTTACGGTGTAACGGTAATATAATCAAACGTTTTTTTAAATCGGATAATAATTGTGACCTCCAAGCTAAAAAAAAAGGCGATTTGCGTATAATCAGGGGCCATAATTCAGGAAGTTACGATCCGATATGCGCAAATATCGAAAGGAAGCAAGATCTTTGGGTTATAACCTTGAATTTCAAGTTTCATCACAATCGAATCAAAATTGTGACCTCCACAGGGTCCACAACCTTGATATACCATTTTTTAACAGTATTCGCGTACAAACGGCGGCCATTTTGTATGGCAATTTTCGTCCGATTTTCCCGAAATTCGAACTCAACCTTCCTTAGGGTGTAACGGTGATATAATAAAAAGTTTTTTTAAATCGAATAATAATTGTGACCTCCAAGCTAAAAAAAAGGCGATTTTGCGTATAATCAGGGGCCATAATTCAGGAAGTTACAATCCGATATGCGCAAATATCGAAAGGAAGCAAGATCTTTGGGTTATAACCATGAATTTCAAGTTTCATCAAAATCGAATCAAAATTGTGACCTCCACAGGGTCCACAACCTTGATATACCATTTTTTAACAGTATTCGCGTACTAACGGCGGCCATTTTGTATGGCAATTTTCGTCCGATTTTCCCGAAATTCGAACTCAACCTTCCTTAGGGTGTAACGGTGATATATTCAAACGTTTTTTTAAATCGAATAATAATTGTGACCTCCAGAGGGACCACAAGCTAAAAAGGGTGATTTTTCGGACAATCAGGGGCCATAATTCAGGAAATTACATTCCGATAGCCGCAAATATCGAAAGGAACCAAGATCTTTGGGTTACAAACATGCATGTCAAGTTTCATCAAAATCGGTTCAAAATTGTGACCTCTATAGGGTCCACAAGCTAAAAACGTGATTTTTCGTACAATCAGGGGCCATAATCCATGAAGTTTTGATCCGATACATGCCAATATCGAAAGGAACCGAGATCTTTTGGGGATAAACCTATATTTCAAGTTTCGTCAAAATCGGATAAGAATTGTGACCTGTAGAGAGTCCACAAACAAATTGTGGACGGACGGACGTCCGGACAGACAGGGGCGACGACATAATACGTCCACATGAAAATGTGGGCGTATAAAAAGGACCCTGAGAAAACCCACAAGATTTGACATGTGACCATCAAATTTCTTGCCACTTATGATCTGAACTATTCATCCCTGCTACCTAACCCGGATACATTGACGTGTATGTAAAAGATCCCTTGGCAGTTGGAATTCGATAGAATAGTAGGCTGCAGTATTATTGTCCATGAAAAAAAAACAGTGGGACTTTAATTAAACTCCATTTTATTTCATTCATTTCATACCGGTAGAAAGCAAGGGCTGCTATATGCTATTAAATTGCCAGTCATTTGAACCTGCAGTGTTTTCAAGGTAAGTTTGGTCAATATATAACTTTCAATTTTTATGTATCTATTGTCATTGGATGCATTTTTAAAGAATATGAAAATTTTAAGCATTGTCCTAAATTTTAAAATATATTGTACAGGCACATGGCTCCCGCATATTTTAAGCCATATTGTACCAGGTAGAGATATAATAAACGATAATAGAGTACTGTATTCAATTTTATGTTAATATTTATCATCAGGGTGACCAAAACAGTTTAGAGATAAGATAAAGAACTGATAAGTTTTGCCATAATACTTCAAAAATAGTACATGTATAATGAAACTATTGAAAATTTCATTTAATTGAGCCGTAAAATGAAAATATTGAAAATTTCATTTAATTTTCATCTGTGTTATCACTGTTGATTATGGTCTGGTATAAATGTCTAATTAATATTTCTGGCCTAATGTATGTTCAATTAATGTTTTATAGACCCAGACAGTGATATAATATAAGTTAAATAAAGTAAAGTGGAGAATTTTTTACCTGGACGTATTTTTTATCTATTTATGAATTTATCTACCATAAACAAAGAAGTATGTGTACTTTATTTACTTTAATATTATGTTTACATTTTATGATTAAAATCATGTGGGCCTACAATCACATGACTCTAACATAGAGTATACAGGTATAATAAATGTTGTATAATAAAATTTATGTTTACATTTATCATAAGGGTGACAAAATTAATATTATTTTATTAAAATCAAGTAGCCCTACAATCACATGACTCCCACATAATGTTTTACGCTAAATATTTTGTACCATGCGGAGATATTATAAAACTGATAGTAAGTGTACTGTATTAAAATAAATGCATGCCTAATAATATGTACTTTGCAGACGTTATTAAAAAATAAGGTTATCAGTTACACGTTGGGTTGAAATAACTTTTATTTTATCTGGGGTTAATTCGAATTTGGTCATGTTATCAAAGTTGGTTTGTAATGAAAAAAGTGCAAAAAAATATCTGATTAAAACACAGATCTTTTTTGGTTTCTTTTTTATAGTTCAAAATTTCGTTTATATTTTAAAAGCGTCAGGGATTAGCCAATGAAACGGTCTGTTAGGAAGAGTTCTTGGCGTGCTCTGCACAGAAATGTGAGTTAACCCCTAGAAACGTCAACAATTAATCAATTTCTGATGTCACAGGGTCAAAAGCTATATGACCCCTGATGTCATAGGGTCAAAAGCTATATGACCCCTGATGTCATAGGGTCAAAAGCTGTATGACCCTTGATGCGACCTTCCAGTACAATTGGTTAGATTTACATGTAGAGTTGGCCATCGAAAATATGCAAGAAACCAAACGAGAGAGAAATGGGGTTTAATGTCCACTCGACACAAACTAGGTCATTTCAAGACGGGACTAACATACAGTTCAATTTTATTTTAATAATTCGCTTGTGTGTAGGCACCTTTAGTAGTGGGGGAAAATCAGAGAGAGAGAGAAATGGGGTTTAATGTCCACTTACACAAACTAGGTCCTTTCGGGACTAACAAATGGTTTTAATTCTATTTCAATAATTCATTTGTGCGGGAGGAAACCGCAGTGCCTGGAGGAAACCCACGAGGTTGAGAAGGCGCCCCTATCTCCATGCCACATACGATCACACCAGGGATCGAAAAGACAGCCGTAAGACAGTGGTGATTGGCCAGCTAGAGGTCGAAGCGCGGCACTCTAGACCACTAGGCCATCCCAACCCCCTGTGAGAAAATCAGAGAACCAGAAGAAACAACACTACTCCATGTCACATTGACTCAATGACAGAACTTTCAATGCAATAGTCGGCCATCTAACACCCTTGCAAGAGGCAGGTTATTTTTAGTATTCTTCAGTTATCACATAGATAACAATTTTTGTTCAAATATACTTACATAGAGGGATGGTGTGTTTTCATTTTTTTGCGTAACCATAAAAATTCAGAATATCTTCTTGCACTACAGGATGTCTGAAGTCTGTAAGCTTTGTTGTCTGTCTGAAATGAAATATAAATTATATGTTGAAAAAGGGGTTACAAAACCTGGGGGTGTTGGTAATATACAACCATCAGGCGCACATCCAGGAGGGGGGCGGGAGGCAGGCGACAAAATCCTAGATCCGGGCCTGACCATACTTCAGTATGGGCGTATAATGAAACGACAACGACGACATACAGTCACATGCCTGAATATGACACTAATTACAAACAATGAGTGTTATATGCAGGCATGTGACTGTATGTCGCATCAAAGTCGTTTCATTGAAGTATGGTCAGGCCCAGATTATAATCAATGAGTGTTAGTAAGAATTTGTTAATAATTGATGGACAGATGATCCCATCCATGTATCAACAAGACAGACATGGACGTGAAATGAAAGTGACTATGATAACGTACCTGTATATGAATATCATACGTCGCGTAACGACCCTCTTCCCACGTATTATGTGTTCGAGGATTCAATACTTTAATTTCTGGTAACATCTGAAAAAAATTAAAATAACGCACGTTAAATTATAATCATATAAATATAGTACCGGTTTTTGGATTAACTGGTCCATAAAAGAGGACATTTATTTTCATACCAATTCAACATTCGCTATATAAAATCTGTTATCAGTTCAAAAAAGAAATCGGTTGACTTTTAAAAAAACCTAAAGTATCACATAAATATTATTTACTATTGTTTAAAATATTTGTACAAATTATAAAGAATATTAATACAATGTACAATCTTAAAGATAAACAATTTCTGGACTTTTTACTATGCAACGACCAGGACACTCTCTCTTCTTCATCCCACTTTATTAAACTCAGTAATTGTGTATCCATAAAATTGTACCTTGTGTTAATATGTTCAAGTACTAAATGTCAATCTCAGAGAATATTAATTATAATACCCTATTGAGTAATTTCCTACTTAAAGACTTAGATATTTTAAAGTATGATTCATTTTATATAAATACTTTATCATGACTAGAAAATCTATATGAAGTCTATTTGATTGTGTGCTGCACAATTAAAGAAATATGTAATAACAATCATGTCTATAGTCTACTACATATATAGCAAATAATAATTCCCCTGGTTGTAACAATGGAGATCATTGTTTGATAAACATGTACATGCATACATTTATATTATCAAATACGACCTCGAAATTGAAGAGGGAAGAAAGAGAGAGAGAGAGGGAGAGGGGGGTAACCCCTAGAGGTTGATTTACATACATTTCATACATTTCATACATTTCAACTGCTGTCTACAGAAATTGATGAGGGAGAGAGAGAGAGACAGAGAGAGAGATAGCAACCTAGAGAGAGAGAGAGAGAGTAACCAAGAGAGAGAGAGAGAGAGAAGGTAACCTCTAGTGGTCGATTTACCATGGCTCAGAGCAAGCCATGTTATTTTGGGACTATGGTTCAACTTGTGTATTGATTCATATCCTTAGATAAACACCTTTCACCTACTCAGAGTAAAATATTTTTTTTATGAACGATCTAAACTCCTTGAACACCACAAAAAATAAGATTTGCCCAACTTGTAAATTAAAAGTTAAAATGTATGGCAGAATCTACTCAAACTGAAAGTTCAAATTTATATCTTGGTGCTAATTTGGCAGAATTGGAAGCTAGTTAACACTCAAAGTTGTCCAAAAGCTTTGGTCTGTCTCTCCCACACGTACAGCGGCCTATTGGATTTGTCATCTATACATGTGCGTTATAGAATAAATAGGTTTCACTCATTGGTTTTCCCTACCATCTAATTTGATGATGGCCACCAATGCAAGTTGACTCAAACTGAAATTTGTGTTTTTTTTACCAACAACGAATTGTTTCCCTCAAGTCCCTCAAGTCTCCAAAGCACTAATCCCGAAAAGAGACACTGATATTGAAAACTGCATAACTAAACATAGACAAAAAAAAACCCTGATAATAATCCACCAAATACAAAGGGCAAGATTAATCCAGAAGTTTAAATTATATGACATTAACATAGGATAACATTAAATAACCCATGGCTAACATTACCATAGAATAATATCTTCATTCAATCCCTTAGACAACTCTAGTGGATAATAGTAGCATATTTCACAAAAATGCAATTTTGGGATTAAATTACAAACTGGCCATTTCGGGGCTAACACATGGTTCAATTTTATTTCAGTAATTTGCTTATGTGTATGGGTCTTTAGCAGGGGTGGGGGTGGGGGAAACACGAGTACCCAGAGAAAACTCACTTGATTTCACTAATTCTTATGATACAACCATTGGCCTTCCAACCCCCGTACATGGTAAGGAATGATAAGATATAATTCTGATGATAAACTTACACCAAGGAATCTAACACGTTTGGTTTTGTTCATGTTTTCCGATTACGGTAATCCCTACACAATGTTACACTGGGAACCAGACTTGAGAACTTTTAGTCAGTGCTACTCTATCTCAGTTAATCCCAATAGAATTTGTAACTGTTAACCACACTTGAGAATTGTTAATTAAAGTTTATCCTTTCCCGATCTGTTAATCCCTCTAGAGATTCTAAACATGTAACTGTAACTTGTAACAGCAAAAATCTTCTTCCTCGTATGTGTAGATGATACGTGAATAACTATTTCTGGTATGTGAAGTTGAATCTTTTTGTGATGATCAGCAGGTAACCAACAATTGACTCAAGAATATATAACTGCTTAACCCTGGGGGGGTCTTACCTGTACTCATGTCATCGTACTACAGGTGTCAACAGTTTAATTTGACCAATGTTTTCCCTCATTAATCACAAGTAGACATACCTGAATAACTCAAATCGTCCTATTGTCCAGTAATTTTTTTTAGCAGGTTTTTTCTATAATTAATGAGTCATTAAGTGCAGAATTTTAACCCTTTAATGTATTGAAAGTGTGTGTTTTATCCCTTTAATCTTTGAATGGTATAAATTAACAATTATGAAATCCTAGCTTAATTGGCAACACAGAGTGAGTGTACTAATGGTTAATTATTAAAACAATTAATTAGCATACCAATTAAACCTATTAACGAGTCAACTTGGCTGTCTAAGATTAATGACTCCACATATAATTGGTATTAAAAGAAAGTTATTTGAAATCTAAATATGCTTTTAAAACAACACTTTTGACATTAAAATGAAGAAAGGGATTAATAAAGGTATGAAAAGCTTTATCTCCATTATACTACTATAGATAAAAGATTAATAAATGATTGGTGAGAACTTCTCCAGGATGACATAAAATATACAAACCTACATCAAAGGAGTTAAAACTAGATAATGAAAATAACACAGTGTTCCTTTGTTAGTCTGCGATATCACTTATTTGGAAGCGACCTAAAACCACCAGCTTAAGTAATTAAGTGTTTCTTTGCTATATCACCTCGGTGGAAGCGGACATTAAATAAGCTATTTCACACAGACACTTTGCCATAGCGTATTTAAACTTTATAAAGGAGGCTTATCTTAAGGAGCTTTATACCATATGTTGTGTGATTTAAATTGACATTTTAATATACAAGGACTTTTAATTTTGGGTGTTAACCAATTTTAAGGAGACTCTAGAAATACACGGACATCTGAATTGTATGTTTTTACCAACTTTCAACCCATAAAGTGTAAATAATTTAATCAAATCAACCTGTCCATAATATAATAATGTACTGCACATTAAATCTTTAATAAACAACAAGTTAAAATGAGGTAATGAAAATAAATCCTTGTTTCTTTGTCATAGTGTACATACACTTTATAAAGGAGCTATATACCCCTATTTTTTGGCATCTAGAAATGGTGTAGGGTTATTTAAAGGAGCTATATACCCCTATCCTATGGCACCTAGAAATTCACACAAATGGGGTAAGCTTATTTAAAGGAGCTAAATCGCTATTCTTTGGCACCTAGAAATAGTGTCACATATAAAAAAAATGAATGTATATAACTGATTTACATTCAATCGATTCTGATTTTACTATAATTTCTAATGAATGGTTTTTTTTGGGAAAAAATATGGCAGTCTTTGGAATCTGGTTATTCAAGTCTACCCTGGTATTATTCTCCTGAGGGATATGTTTAGCCTTATTCATTAAGTCACTTCATTACTAAAGCATTTTGGCTTGATATATGTGCCAATTTTTTAAAAATTTTCATTGCGTCTTAAATATTGGATACATGTAAGCAAGAAGTCTATCTTTTCATGGTAAGATCACAACATCAATGCGGATTTAAATTGACCAATAAATTTTGTTTGCAACGTGTAAGACATTGGAATTTGGATGATATGAGTTAAAGACCTTGCTACTTTAAATTGACAAATAATTCGTTATTTGGTATTGTTTGCAATGTCGAAGACTGTCGATAATATTGAGTTAAAGACTCGCCTCCTTAAAATAGATCGAATAGTTTACTTACACTTTTATTCAGGATTTCCAAATGATATAACTTTTACGCTTTATCTCTGTAGATATTCAACTGGGAACAATCCCTGGGCTAAAATCACCTAAAGCTGATGTTGCGTCACTTTGGATTGTAATAAATAATTTGAGTGTAATTATTACATGTACATTGTATAATAAAAATTAGGAGATGGATTATTTCACATGACTATAAATATATCCAGATATACATGAAACCACTTAGCATACCAATATTTCATCACTGAGCTTACCAATATATATCCTTAAGGAATTAAAGATACATTATGGGAGATTAGATAATGAGTTGGCAGTTCTCCCTACAATAGTTAAAAACTAGATAATGTAAAGGTAGTTTGCTGAAAGTTTCAGTCAAATTGATCCACTATGAGCCAAGATTCAAAGATACATTATGAGACATTAGATAACAAGTTGGCAGTTCTCCCTATAATATTCAAAAATAAGATAATGTTAAGGCAATTTCCTGAAAATTTCAGTCAAATTGATCCACTATGAACCAACTAAGCGGATGAAAGTTCTGCTTAACCTCGATCATCATTACTGAAGTCAGTAAGACAAAACTAATAATCTCGATTATCCATTTAATCGTTTACCACGAAGGAAAGTTTTGAGTGTTATTAGAACTATAATCCAACAAATATCAAAGGCTAGCCTTGACATCGAGAGTTGATTATGATCTGGATAAGTTAATTAATGTCTAATAATTAATTGTTTTAATAACATTTCAGGCCTAAAGAAAGACCTACAATAGGCAGATTTTTCCCTTGCGAAATGTATATGTTTAAACAATTTAAATTTCAGCCAAGCCCCAATCATCATTACAAAAGTCAGAACAATAAAAATCATAGTCTTGATTATCTATTTTTTTAATTAATTATCAATGAGCATTGAGTAGTACATGTATATAGGATTCTAATCTAGTCAATATTGAAGGCTAGCGTTGACACCAAGAGTTCATTATGGTCTGGATAAGTTAATTTATGTCTAATTAATAATTTGGATAACATTTCAGGCCTAAAGAAAGACTTATAATAGGCATAATGCATGGTTAAGGAGCTTTTTATATTAGATGTTTTTATGTCATAAACTGTAAGTAAGTAATCTCGGAGTAGATCGTGAAAGTAATGTCTGTAATTCAACCTGGTATGTTGATCTCTATCTTGACGTAAACCAGTTAATATAAGGCCATATGTATTGGTCATTGGTCAATATATGGGTTAGTGACCTCTCTTATCACATTAATTAACTGATGTGTCATGTGACTTAAATATCAGAAGTCATGTCATCAATTGATGTCACTCTATATTATCATATACATTACACAGATTAAATGATGGATAAACAACAGAAAAAGAGGAGAGACAAAGATGGGGTTTTCCATCCACTCAACCAAAACTAGTTCATTTTGGGACTAACAAATTGTTCAACTTTATTTCAAAAATTTGCCAGCTGTTAGGTTCTTCAGCAGTGGCAGGACAGACCTTCTGATGCAACGTGCTAATTTAAACCATTGGGCCACCCAACCCTCTTCTAAAGACAAGAAAAAAACAAAACAAATTCCCAAACCTACATTAAACAGTGACTAAAGACCAAATCCAGGACCAGAAACCACGAGGCTAGACATATTCAATTCCACAACTCATGTCAAAAGGTGACGGCATAACTTATCTAGAGAGCATGTGCAATAGACTGGAATAACCAGACATTAGAAATTTCTATTCGGTTGTGACTCATGCCGTATTTCACCGGACATATCTGATTTGAAATTAGAATCACAACGGAAACAACTGAATGAAAATCATTTCATATACGATAAGATTACATTATTATATGGGAATTTTTCAAAAAATGTCAAAATTCCCGTCCCTGGAAAAGAATTGGTTGTATGGAAAAAAATTACAGATTTGAAACTACTTTTTTTACTTTATTATAAAGGGTGTGTAATAGATAAGTGAATAAAAATCATATTTGCCATTTATCATACTGTTTTTTGTGGAAAATCAATGAATCTGTATTCATGGTACTGCCAAAATGCGATGTCCCAATTTTTTTAGTAGACTTTTGACACAAACAAATAGATCTAAATTTCAAATAAATTTGTATGTTTCAAGTTATTATTACTTAATTTTGTTCTTCTGTTTGTGATTCTATAATTGTTTTCATCCAACTTTGCTTGAAAAAGTGAAAAAAAATGATGAAAATGCTTGTCCCTTGAAGTAAGTTCCTTCCTGTTACCTTGTGAAAAATTCCACTCAAAATAATGAACCCTCCCTCTGAACCAAAAAGAGGCTGTGTCAAACAAAGGTCACTTCCCTAATCCTTAGCATGGTGAAGAATGAAAGGAGAAATTAATGAATGGATTTTATATCCAATCAATCAAAGGTTAAATAGGTGAGTAGTACTTTTTAAGTCCATCTATCCTGTTACTGATGTTTTTAGGATTTCTTATGTAGATTCATTTTTTGAATTGACATCATTGTATGCTTTGTGGGGGTAAGATTACTTTCCCATCAATTAGTTTAAACAGTGGATTAACTATCACTCAATAATGATTGGCATAAGAGAAAAATTTCTGTCCTGTTACTTTCTCTCCTGTTACTGGGTATTTGGTAACAGGAAAGAATGTAGTAATGTTAATATGGTAACAGGAAAGACAATACGTAACAGAATAGAATTAGATGCTAATTTTATTGTCTTTAAAACAGTTTCAAAGAAAACCAGAAAGTATAAATGACCTTTTAAAGCTGTCCTTCAAAGAATTATCAACAAAAATAAATAATTATGGTTATCTTACTGAAATTCAAAAACAGGTAACAGGAAAGAAACAACATGTAACAGGACGGAATTGGCAGGCAAGTTCTTTCTTTAATAGCTCTTTCCTCTTTCTTTCAGTGATGATGCCATTGTCAGCTGCTGAGAAGCAGCGGTGGTACAGACAGAGGAGAGACGCAGACCCTGAAAGGAGGGCTAGATATTTACAGAATGAGAAAGACAAATACATAAAAGACAAAGAAACAGGAAAGAAGAAACAGGTCAAAGATATGTCAAAAAGGGAACACAGACTGAAGAAAAAAGAATGGCGGCAGTATAAAAAAGACTTCAAAGCACGACAGAAAGCTGCTGAAAATATCCTCACTCCCCCAGGGTCTCCAATTATGCCTGTGCCTGCACCACCATCACGTCAGAGGAAGCAGGCAGTGAGAAATAGATCTCGAGCGAAGTCGAAGATATATCGGAAGATATCTCTCTTAGAGACACAATTGGAGCTTGAAAAAAAACGTGCAGCTAAATACAAGAAAAGATTTCAGAGAGAAAAAACCAAACTGGAAGAAACACCTAGAAAAAAGACAAGAAAGCTCCTGAGAAATCTTCATAGGGATAGTAAGAAAACTGTACACAGGACATTGTCATATCACTTCTCACTCATGGATCAAATGAAACACAATTACAAGCATGGCAAGAAATCAATAGCTGAAGTTGCAGCTGGTGAAATCTTAAAGAAGTACAAGTTTCGTCAAAAATTTGTATCTGATGTTGGTATTTTTACAGGATCCAGATTACGACGAAGTGTTTCCTTATCTTTTAACCATGCCCTATTGATTCGTGCATTCTATGAGAGAGGTGATGTGTCAAGAATAATTACTGGACAAAAATGTACTGTCACCAGAAAGAAGATAAAGAAACAAAGGCGTGTTCTCTGTGATAATTTAAAAAATTTGTATGACAAGTTTCAATCTGAACATCAAATCAAAATCAGCTTTACAACATTTTGGAGAAAAAAGCCATTCTGGATAACATATGCAACAGAAAAGGACAGGAATACATGCTTATGTAAAACATGTGAAAACATGAAATTCATGTCGGAAGCCTTATTCCGACGAGGTGTCATCTCAACATCTTCTTTGAATGATCTTGTGAAGGAAGTTGTGTGTTCCACTAACAGCAAGATCTGCATGTACGGCGAATGTGGGGTATGCAAACAACTTCAACTAAAAATTAATAAAAAAGATCAAAATGCACCAATAACATGGAGCCAATGGAGAACAAAAAAGGAGAAGAGAAAGATGAAAAATGGCCAAGAAAAGGAAATTATACTCACCGTAAAGGAAGAAGAACATGGATCTGTGGCTGATCTGCTTGACAAGTTCTATGAACATTTGTGGGTGTTATATAGACGGCATACATTCAACATTTCTAATCAGTATAACCACTACAGAAAAGTCAGGGGTACACTAACGGCAACACAGTGTTTTATACATATTGACTTTGCTGAAAACTTTGTTGGAAAAATGTCATCTGAAATCCAAAGTATGCACTTTGGCGCCTCTCAATCCCAGATCACTTTGCATACTGGGTATTATATTGTTGGAGGCATGGCACATCCAGTTTCATTTTGTGGTCTGTCAGACTCCCTCCAGCATGATCCTGCATCTGTCTGGGCATTCTTGAAACCTGTCCTGACAGAGATAAGGAACACTCATCCATCTGTCAACTCATTGGAATTTTACAGCGATGGCCCTACCACGCAGTACAAACAAAAAAAGAACTTCTACTTATTTTCTACAGAAGTGTTCAAGTTTGGTTTCACAAAAGCCACATGGAACTTTCATGAAGGGGGCCATGGGAAGGGGATTCCAGATGGAGTAGGTGCCTCAGTGAAACGATCTGCTGATAGACTTGTGAGAAATGGTACAGATATTATGAATGCAAGGTCAATGATGAATGCCCTTCAAAAAGCGGGCACAACTGTGAAACTTTATGTCATTGAAGAACCCGACATCAAATGTGTGGAAACCAGTTTGAATATCACTCTCAAAAGAGTTCCTGGAACGATGAAAATGCACCAGCTTATTACTACATCACCAGGTGTGCTTAAATACAGAGATGTCAGTTGTATTTGTGTTGATGCTCCCTGTTCTACTCATATGCTGCGTGAAGTTTGCATGATATATCAAGATAAACAACAAGTATCAGGAAGTATGTGTAAAGACGGAAGAAGTGTTCGACAAACCAGATGTGAAAATATTGGCCAAAACAAAACAAATGATGATCAAACAAAATCAGGAAAGGGAATACAAAAGAAAGAAAGTGATGAACAGAAGAAGTCAGGTTTGAGAATGAAGAAAGTTAGAACTAATCAAGAACAATTATCAAAAAAGAAAACTCTAAATGAGAACAATCAGAAGAAAAAACCAAGAAAGCGAAAGTCAGTTGAGGTATTTGATGGACAGAATTCTTCCAACAAAAAGAGAAAGAGGCACCTAGTAAATGATGGCATGAAAGAAAATAATGAATGTTTCTTTCCAATGTTACTCTCAAAGCTGGATGAATGCAACACATTTGAGGAGCTGAAAATTAAATGTGAAACAATGCATTTACCAGAAGTGCAAGGATCATCAAGGTTTATTTTGCATGGTGGATTTAACGTTGACACTCAAGCAATGGATATGTATCCCACTGATACCCCACATTCTCAAAACAGATACCCTGTTATTGTAAGAGCTGATGGAGATTGCCTTCCTGCATGTGGGAGTGTCTTTGCTTATGGCCATGATAACAACACAGATGAAATGCGCCTAAGAATTATACATGAACTTGCACTAAATGTTGACTATTACCTGGAAGAATGTAACCTGACACGAGGACTTACCGATGGAACCCCAAAAAAAACTGAAAAATGCTTTTGCTATGTATTCAGACGAATTCATTCCTGGTGTGAGGCTGACTGACTGCACTATAAAAACAATTTTTGAGCATGAGATTTTAAAAATTAAGAAAAGAAAAAGTTTCATGGGTATTTGGCAGATATTCGCCGTTGCCTCAGTCTTGAAAATGCCCATCTTTTCTGTCTATCCTTCGTTTGGAGACACTCTGCTGAGGAATCATTTGCACAGGCTTGTAATCCCACGAATTGAGTATGAACAGTCTATGGACCCAGGTTACATCATGTGGACTTCCACCAGGACAGACATGAGACCAATAAATTGGATACCCAATCACTTCGTTCCTGTGCTTCTCATTGACCCAGAAAGAATTAACAGTGATCTTGTGGATGATGGACAGAAATCTGGAACTGATGAACAGAGAGTAAATGAAGAAGATGAACAGAGCGTAGATGAAGATGAACAGAGAGTAAATGAAGATGAACAGAGGGTAGATGAAGATGAACAGAGAGTAGATGAAGATGAGCAGAGAGTAAATGAAGAAGATGAACAGAGAGTAAATGAAGAAGATGAACAGAGAGTAGATGAAGATGAACAGAGAGTAAATGAAGATGAACAGAGGGTAGATGAAGATGAACAGAGAGTAGATGAAGATGAGCAGAGAGTAAATGAAGAAGATGAACAGAGAGTAGATGAAGATGAACAGAGAGTAGATGAATATGAACAAAGAGTAGATGAAGATGAACAGAGAGTAAATGAAGATGAACAGAGAGTAGATAAAGATGATGAACAGAGGGCAGATGAAGATGAACAGAGAGTAAATGAAGATGAGCAGAGAGTAAATGAAGAAGATAAACAGAGAGTAGATGAAGATGAACAGAGAGTAGATGAAGGACACAAAGTTGGACAGCAAGCTGACAGACAAAGTTTGTATGGTCTGTTGTCTGAGAATGGTGGTATAACAGACTTAAGTAATTTGCTCAATCAATATGTTGTTGTTGAGTATGATGGTCATCCATATCCTGGATATGTGACAGATATCAGTGAAAGTGCAGTATATTGTGAATGCATGCATCATGTTGGCAAGAAAAGCAATGACTTCTATTGGTCAAAAATATTCAAAGATGAATGCTGGTATGAATATGATAGTATCATCGCCATTATTCCAAAACCTGTCCTCTTTGATGGATCAAACACTCACTTTGCTGTTGATAGCGGAATTTGGCAAAAAGTCCTAAATGCAGTAGATGAAGATGAACAGAGAGTAGATGAAGATGAACAGATGAATATAAACAGAGAGTAAATGAAGATGAACAGAGAGTAGATGAAAAAATGAACAGAGAGTGGATGAACAGAGAGTAGATGAAGATGAACAGAGAGTAGATGAAGGACACAAAGTTGGACAACAAGCTGACAGACAAAGTTTGTATGGTCTGTTGTCTGAGAATGATGGCATAACATGCATCATGTTAGCAAGAAAAGCAATGACTTCTGTGGGTCAAAAATATTAATATCATTAGTGTCATTACCATTATTCCAAAGCCTGCGCTCTTTGATGGATCAAACAACCACTTTGCTGTTGATAGCAGATTTGGCAAAGAGTCCTTGATTCAATGAAAACTGAAAATCATTCATGTTGAAATTGATATAAATGTTACTTGTTAGTTTGTTGCAAATTTTACAGTTTCAATAATTACTTAATAGGTTTAATAGGTTTGTTGATGTTTTATAGTGTTTTCTTCAGTCAAGAACATATGTCTGGCGGTATGTTTCTGAATATGGTTTCAATAGTACGTTTCTTTCAACCAGAACTCTTTCCTGTTACTATGTTTTCTTTCATGTTACTGCAGCAAAGAATTTCTTTATATTACTCATGTTGTAAACAACTAAGAACGGTGTTAGATTTCTATTTTATTTCAATACTGACTAAGATATGCCAGTGCCTATCATTTCTCATCTTTCATGTTTTTATTTGTTAATGGTAAACAATTCAGTAGCATTGTTCTATACTGTTACTTTTTTGTTCTTTACTGTTACCACAAATTCTATCCTGTTACTGCTCATTAAAAGCTTAATTATAATTATCATAGAGGAACAATCATTGTCATAATGCATTGGAATAAATCATCAAGATACATCAAACATAAGAAGGATATTTTAATTCAAATTACAGTTCGATGAAAGAATTAATTAAAATCAAAGCTAATTCCAACGGTAACTATGTGACAATGCAGATAGTTATCAACAAGAAAAAGTATTTTATTTCTTTATTGCCAAAGTAATTTTTGGATAAATGAGAAGAACTATTACAGAATATCCCAACAAAAGTGAAATAAATTTAGAAATAAATACTTTATTTGTTTTTTTACGCAGATGATTCGTTGGTAACAGGAAGGAATTATTTTGGCCTGAATGTTCAAAAATTATAATAATTTTCATATTTGCAAATGTCATTAAGCTTGCATATTTCTGTTTTGCAACCTTATGTATATTTCTGTTGTATTGAAGTATAAAAAATTGTATTTTGAGAAACTCATCTTTTTAGTTTTTGGTGCCTTGGAATTTTGACATTTTTTGAAAAAGTCCCATATGTGTTGCGACCCATTTTGGTAAATTTTTAACGATATTAACGATTTAGCTCCTTTAAGATAGGGTACGAAGTATTGGAAATGGATTCAAATATCAACACACCAAACAATGTATGATGGAAGAAACTTTTCTTGTTCCGTTTCTGAAGACCAGAAAATTTAACCAAATCGTACCCATTTAACACATCGATGGTCTCGAGTTGGATACAATGATATGGATGTTGGTCGGAGCTCAAAGGTACAAAGGACTTTGAAAATATCTATAATGAAACTATTCGACAAGCTGCAGTTATTAAATTTTCAAAGCTCTTGGATAATTTAATAAAATCATGAACAGCACATACAAATATTTCGTTGTTTGATTTGTCAGAACTCGAGTCATCATATAGTAAAATATGCATATCTTGTTTATCGAGTGGGATGGTTTATATTTGTTTTTCGTTCATTCAAATAATTTGGACAATGTTGGGCCATGGATAGCTTGAGAAACTCCTTCATTCTTTAGAGTTTGGAGAGAGAGAAATTGGGTTTAAGATCCATTTGACACAAACTAAGTCATTTTGGGACTAACACATGGTTCAATTTTATTTACTTGTCACATACAACTGGGGAATCGAAACCATGGCATTTGACTTGATGACAGACCTTATGATACAACACGTACACACTAACCATTGGTCTACCCAACCTTCCTATTTAACGACTGGACTTTCATTTTAAAATGCTGACTTCCATATTCAAATTCTGACTTCAATATTCAAATTTTGACTTCAATATTCCAATTTTGATTTAAATTTTCCATACAAATTTTGACTTCCATAAATTCAAATTTTCACTTCCATTTTAAAACAACAAAAATTACTCAATTTATCTTATGATGCGTACATTAATCATAAGACTAGCATGTGATGTCACTGACTTATATAAAATAATTCGAACAAAGATAAAAACGTAAATGAGGAAATGTAATTCAAGTTTTATACGAGGGTGTTGATATTATCACCTGTATAATCTGTTCTCACCTGATTAACTCAATCAGCTGACAGGTAAAGTTAATTACGCAGGTAATGGACAGGTAATAGACGGACATACCTCCACAATTCATTCAGAGAGAGAGAGAGAGAAATGGGGGTTAAGTCCACTCGAAACAAACTAGGTCATTTCGGGACTAACATATGGTTTGATTTAATTTCGATATACTTGTGTATAGGGGGGGTTGAGATGGCATAGTGGTGTAGAGTGCCGCGCTTCGACCTCTAGCTTGCGACTGTGGTTTCCAGCCCTGGTGTGAGCGTATGCGACATGGAGATAGGGGCGCCTTCTCAACCTCTTGGGTTTCCGCTGGGCACTTCGGTTTCCTCCCACTGCTAAAGACCCCTGAGCGAAGGCGAATTATTGAAAATAAAATTAAAACCATATGTTAGTCCCGAAATGACCTAGTTTGTGTTGAGTGGACGTTAAACCCAATTTCTCTCTCTCTCTCTCACTTGTGTATAGGGGTCTTTAGCAGTGGAAGGAAACCGGAGGACCAGGAGAAAACCCAAGAGGTTGATAGACAAACATACCTCCACAATTCATTACACAAAAAATCTACCTGTATATGGTTTACCTGAGGATGTATTATTTTAACTAAAGAAGCCATTCCCCGGGCAAAATTCTACTCTTTAGTTAGATTTCATGTGTGACCACAGGCAACAAAAACTATATGTCAGTCTCAAGATGACCTTAGAGTAGTGTTGGATTACATTTCTTTCATTCATTCGCATGATTGGTATCAGGTGTTCTAGAATGAGTGGGAGGTTGAACGGCTGAATGATTAGCCTGTGCATGTTGTAACATAAGGTCTGTCATTGAGTCAATTGATGCGGTTTTAATTCACCGCATGTTCGTGACAAGGAAGGAGCAGAGTCGTTTTATGCGTTTTGATTCCCTGGTTGTAAATGAGAAGGAGTAGGGTCGCCTGTCCAATCTCGTTGACTTTCTTCGGGTCCTCTGGTTTCCTTCCACTGCTAAAGACCCCTATGCACAAGTCAATTATTGAAGAATTTTTTAACTATATATATTAATCCCATGTTAAACCCCATTTCTCTCTCTTCCGTGCTAACTGGAGCGATAATTTGCATACGGGACTATCAGGAGCTGAAATCTCTGAGTTATTAATAAACTGATATTATATTTTACAACTAATATAATCAATAATTCATTTCCTCGATGATTATATAACCTAATCACTTCCGTATAATTAACATGAATCACATAAACACCTTTGGGTGAATGATTCACCAAAAATAGGAGTCTAACAGAACTAATGTGTAACCAGGGCTAATGGAAATAGGGCTAATGTAAAACAGGGCTAATGGAAATAGGGCTAATGTAAAACAGGGCTATTGGAAAATAGAACTAATGGAAACAAAGCTAATGATAGGGCTTAATATAAAATAGAGGGCAAATGTTAAACAGGGCTAATGTAAAATAGGGCTAATGAAAACAGGGCTAATGTAAAAAAAAAGGGCTAATGTAAAACAGGGCTAATGTAAAATAGGGCTAATGAAAACAGGGCTAATGTAAAAAAAAAAGGGCTAATGTAAAACAGGGCTAATGTAAACAGGGCTAATGTAAAAAAAAGGGCTAATGTAAAACAGGGCTAATGTAAATGGAAATGGTTATAAATAAACAGACTAAAATGAGTAAAAATCGCAATTGGTATCAATTACACTTTTTCTCTCGAAATGAAAATCAAATTCTGCTCCAACTGGGCTAAGAAGAGGGAAATTTTGCCCAAACAGATTTTCTACAGCTTGGTGTATTTCCCCACAAATACAAAGTTTTTAAGAGGGATTTGAAGCAAATTAATAAGTTTCAATATATTTTTAGTCCAAATATCATCAAATCACCCAGTTTGTACAGAATAAAGTATCTTCAAATCAGGGACGTTTGAAGGTTTATCATGGCTATACTATTTTGAGGGCCCTCTTTAGCAGGGCGGGGTGAGGGGGGATCTTGATTGATGATTTTTATGCCAATGGAATGACTGCATTCTCATTCAGTAATGGTTT
The DNA here is from genome assembly GCA_036850965.1 of Patella caerulea. Classification (NCBI taxonomy): domain Eukaryota; kingdom Metazoa; phylum Mollusca; class Gastropoda; family Patellidae; genus Patella; species Patella caerulea. Next base: position 75,543,823 of record JAZGQO010000007.1, on the reverse strand, counting down.
CGACAGTAACAGTGAATAGAAAATGAATAACTCAGACTCAGGGCCCTCTCCCTTGACCAGGCGGGCCCTTTTGTCACAAGTGGGGCCCTTTGTCTCCAGCATCTCAGTTATAACTCGCCTTTGCTTTAAATAATCAAACTAAATTAACAAAAAATTGTGATTTGATTCAGTTCAGTACTGTGCTGACAAGCTTTCTCTTGTGTTACTTTTGATTGTATTACAAATGTAGTTACACACATACAAAGGTTATATTTTTAAATGGTTTTGATATCCTACTTTTCTGCTAATTACTCATTTACTGGCTACAAATATTTTGGAGCAATAAAATTAAAGCCCCAATAACACTCTTGTCTCAATCTTCATTCTGGTCAACAAATTGTATTATTTTACAATATTCCAATTAATTGATGATATAAATTTCATTTTAAAACACCAAATTTAAAAAATTGAAAAAATTCAACTTATTGATTTGAAAAGTCTAACGTAAACCTTTTCAAATGTGACTTGGATTTTAAAATAATTTCGAACCCTCTGGAAAAGTAAAATAGGTTGTAATAGATAATTTACACAACAGGTAAGACACTAAAAAATCTAGTACTTAGAATAAGGCTATTATTTATTTTTTGGAGCTACCAAGCCAGCAAGAGTGTTATTGTCCCTTTAAAAGAGTGTTACCAATAACTATATTATAGGGACTAAGAGAAAACAGGGTTTAATAACATCCACTCGACACAAAGTCACAAACTATAAAATTTCAGGACTAACACTTGACTCAATTTCGAAAGCATACTAGTTGTCTCAATGACAGACTTTATGATACAGAATGCATGTGCTAAACGTTCAGCAATCTAGATCCACCCCCACTCAACAAGCCTAAAAAAGACCTGCAATGGGCAGATTTAGCTAGACATGTTTAAGGTTTTATTTGGTGGAATTTAACTGATCAACTGCCACTGCTCTATCAGTAACCACCACATCCTAAACAAAGAGAAAACAAAAGTGACTGAAGCTACCAAAACTCAATCATTCAGTAATTTTGTTACTATTAAACAGCTGTCAATAAAAGGTAGCCTATAGTGGCTATAGTTAGTATACAAAAGGATGCAATGAATCATAATAAATAGATCACACGCAGTTTAAATCAAAATATGATCAGCTGCTTTGATTTGAAAATGAAATAAATAGGGCACGATACTGGATCTTTCCGAACAGAGAAATATTTTTCCGTGTTTATAGCCACAATTCTAATCCAATTCCAACCCTTCAGAATAGTTTTAGATAAACCTAAACCTAACCCTAACCCTAACCCCTAACCCTAACCCAAGGGAAAATATTTGTCCGTTCGGAAAGATCTAGTATTTTGCATAAATAGGTAAACAAAACCTTAAACATCCAACCAACACTAGGGCTGTAAAGTCTTAAATGATGCAATGTCGTTATTTGAGTTGTTGTAGTAGAAATGGTTTCTTTCTTATATTAATCCTTTGTTGGACAGGTCATTATTCTAGCCTATATATATATATGCTCTCAACAATTTTAGCCTACTAAAAATTATTCAAACTCACCGTTGTAATAGCTGGGTTTCCAATCATCATAAAATCTTTATAACCTTTACCTGTTCGTAATTTCCTAGCAGACGGGTAGACGTCAAATCTACAATGAAGTTCAAGCGTTCAGGTTTCTTCATTTGAAAAGTTGTTGATCTATCTATCTTTCACGTGATGAGTCTAAAAATAGAAATCATTGATAATGCACGGCAAGAACCCATGGTTCTTGATTAACCAGACGTGATTGACTGATGATTTGGTCACGGACAGTTCTCGGTTAACAGGGCGCATAGTATAGTTTCCCCGATTTCATGAGCAAACGGTTTTTCCAATTCAGAGATGATCAAGATCGTCAAATCAAATTCCCATTCAAAGAATACATAAAGAAAACATCAAGTTGAGTTTATTAAAGCCAGCAAATGTTTCTATATAAAGTCACTTAATTTTACACGGAAATGGAAATACAAACTCCCTTTCACAAATCCCCCACCCACACAGCTCCGTGCACCCCTACTATACAGTTTCGCACTGCATTCTTTTAAACTTGAATGGTTGTTGACCTGCTAATTTTCACAGAATTAATAAAATCAAATTAAATACTAATAATAAATTGTGAAGTTGTCTTGATGGAGGTTTAAATTATAAAATGTCCCTTGTATTGAGAGCTTAGCGTGAATAAGCTATAAAGCTAGGTCCCTTTCGATCCCAATGTTTCCCCGAGAATTATTTTCCTCGGGATTAGCAACCTGATTTCTCCATGTCAGTTTTGCAGAACGGTTATCTGACACAAAATAAGAGAGAGAGAGAGAGGGTGGGGTGGTAACGTCCACTCGACAGAGACTAGGTCATTTCAGGACTAACATATGGTAAAATTTCATTTCAATAACTCGATTGCGCGTAGGGGTCTTTAGCAATGCAACCGCGGATCCAGGATTTTTTGCAGGGGGGGGGGGGGTCTAGGTTTGATAATTGCTTAACTGATTGCGCTAAAAAATTTGGTAAATTAGATTCAATTTGGTTCATTATGACGTATTTCCGGAAGGTAAATTCCAAAATTACTGGCCTAAATCGCCAATAAAATCGCATAAAAAATTTTCAAGTCTGAGCGGGGGGTGGGGGGTCCGGACCCCCTGGACCCCCCCCCCCCTCTGGATCCGCGCCTGCAATGGGAGGGAACCGGAGGACCAGGATCGAGAAATCCCACCGAGTTGGACAGGCGACCTTACCCCTTGTGACATATACAACCGGGGAATTGAAACTCAATGACAGGCCTTACGATACAACGCCGTCCGCTGAAAAGGAGGGTAAAAGGTCTCGATAGATCGATACCCATCAGGAAGATTAGAACCCTTCAGTTGGAATTCGTGTTCATGTCGGCGCACACGTAAAAGAGCAGGAAAGTAGAACGTGAAAGCTTAGCTCTTGTCCATCGTGTGTAGATAATGAGTCCCAAAGGTCACGATGATACAGCAATAATTGTTATCATAAGCTAACGTCTGATCACATCATACACCAGTCACAAGACTGTATTTTATATCATCTTTATTATCACGTCCACATCTCTAGACATATAGGTTAACATGTATAGACATAGGCGGGTTGGATGGCCAAACAGTTAACAGGTGCGCGTTGTCTGTCATTCAGTCAACTGACGTGGTTTCGATTCCCTGGTTGTATCTGACAAGGTGTAAAGTTGCCTGTCAAACCCCGTGGGTTTTATCCGGGTCCTCCGTATAGATAGATAATCCACCTGTCATTTCCATGTTTTATATAATAAGTATGTAGTAAGTACATTATAGTGATGCAGGACGTAAGGCCCGACAGGGGCAGCTGTCTAGTTGTTCGGATGGCACGAAAACGAAAAACCGAGGTCCGTACACATTGGCGTGCACGTAAAAGATCCATGGGCAGTTTGAATTCGATATAAGAGTAGGTCATAGCGCCGCTGCCCGGGCAAAATTTCCATCATAGCCTGTAAAAGATCATTTGGCAGTTTGAATTCGAAACAAGAGTAGGCCACAGCGCAGCTTAGGAACAGAACAGTAGGACGCTCATTACATTCCACGTACATGACAATATACCCACCCCCCCACACACACACACACACAGACGCCCCCAAAATATTAAAAAAAAAATAAACATGAAATATACTTTAAAAAATATCCCTCCCCCGCTTAGAAAAAAAATGACAATCAGAATCCGATATAACCCACCATTTCTAGTGTCAAGAGAAAAGAAGGAAATGGATGCTTCAGATTAAAATGTGATTATACATACCGGAATAAAAGTAAAGTAGGCTTAAAGTAGCTAAGTCTCTAACTCAGTATGATCCAAAATCTTCAACATTGAAAACACGAATTATTTGTCGATTTAAATCAACATTGATGGTGTGATCATGCCAGAAAACGATGGGCTTCCGATATCTAATATTTAAGACAAAATAAATATTTTACCTGGTACACGAATCGAGTACCATAATGCGTCTCAGCCCCAGTTCTAGCAAGAGACTCGAGGAACGAAGCTAGAAACATTGCACCAAATCAAACAGCGTATGTAGACTATAAATAACCAGACGCTAGAAATTTGCATTCGATTTAGACAGCTGACTTATTACGCCGAACATAACTGATTTGAAATTATACTGTAAAAACGGAAACCATTGAACTCTCTCTCTCTCTCGCCAGACTAGACCCCCCTTAGACTCTCTCTGTCTCTCTGTCTCTCTCTCCTCTCTCGGGATTTCCCCGCAGGTAAGTGATATATATTGCGTTAGCATTAAATTAATGAAGAGTCTTCAGGGAATATCCGTCCACTATAATATGACTAAATATTTATCTCTAGACATTTTAATCGACAGTGTCAGGTCATTGACCAAGACACACACAACTACGTGCCATATGCGTATCACGAGCGAGCCAAAGGCACGCGAACGTACAAGTGGGTCGGGATCTCCGTCTGAGGGGTGTCCGGGACGGGGACGGGGACGGGGACGGGGGTGGAGAGGACTCACCATACAGGAAAATTTTGAAAAATCAACTACCGCAAGCCCATTTTCCAAGAATTTTAGACCAAAGCAGAAAAAAGGCAAATTTTTTATTCCCGATACAAATAGATAACAGAATGTCCATATTTTTTGTGTTGTCAGTCAATTTTTTTTCTATCTTTTCTTTCTTTCTACTGCCCTGTGTCCTGTCCTCTCGTCCCTTCTTTCCTTTTCTCCCCCCCCCTCCTCTCGTTTCTTTCTCTTTTATTTCTCTTTTTTTCTTTAAAGGCTTAGGCCCACTTTTTTAAATGAGCTTAGGCCCGACAGGTGAACAGGTGGACCCAGTCCGGTACTGGTTATCTAATTATCGAAAACAGTCGGACGTTAAACCTGATTCCGTGGCTTTTGTCTCAGAAACATATTTTCTTTAACAATAATTAAACTTGCTGACCTGTGAACTAGACGATGGTATCTGAAGGAAATCACGAACAGGACATAGGCCTATATACTAAACAACATTTCCTTGAAGGGTACATATATGGCGGGGGAAAGCGGCAAAAACCTAATGCTATGTAGACATGTCTAATTCAAAACACACATGTAACATAATGCCATACCAAATACCTAAAACGTCTAATGCAAAAAACAAAATACAAGAAACCTCTAATACAAAATACCTCATACGTCTATTGCAAAAGACAAAATACAAGAAACTTCTAATACAAAATACATATAACCTCTTATGCACAATTGATTTTACAATCTGAAACATCTACCATAAGCATTAGATGACATATCTCGTTGTCATTACTTACGTTTCTCCACTGAATTATCTTTATTTAGGTCAATGTCAAGGTCACCGAACACAACTTGGCGACCTATTCGGCTAGCGAGCTATTCGACCGATCCAGCTGGCAACCTGTTCGTTGGCAACCTATTCAGAATTAAGACAAAATTAAATAGGCTTTCTAAGTATTATCAGTAAAAATTGGCACATTCATATTAAAGGGGTGCACTCTCTTCCTAAATTTTAAAGGGAAAAACTGTTAATATCCCGTGTCAAAATTCGGACCATCGTACAAAATTCTGATGATCCAACTAAATATATTCTAAAAGGTAATTGAATAAGCTTTCCAAATATTATTAGTAAAAGTTGACACATTCATATTAAAGGGGTGCGCTCTCAACCCAAACGTCGCCAATTTTTTAATATTTTAAAGTGAAAGAACGGTAATATTCCGAGTCAAAATTCGGACCATCGTACAAAATTCTAAGCATCCAGCTACATAAAGTCGGAAAGGTATTTGAATAGGCTTTCCAAATATTATTAGTAAAAGTTGGCACAATCATATTAAAGGGGTGCGCTCTCAACCTGAACATAGCCAATTTTTCAATATTTTATATGTAAAGATAGACCGGAATTTTTTTCGAAGTCCAAATTCGGACCATCGTACAAAATTTGGAGCATCCACCTATATATATTCTGAAAGTTAATTGAATAAGCTTTCCAAATATTATTAGTAAAAGTTGGCACAATCATATTAAAGGGCCGCGCTCTCAACCTGAACATAGCCAATTTTTCAATATTCTATATGTGAAGATAGACCGGTATTTTGTTCGAAGTCCGAATTCGGACCATCGCACAAAATTCTGAGCATCCAGCTATATATATTCTGAAAGGTAATTGAATAAGCTTTCTAAAAATCAGGTTGAGAGCGCGCCCCTTTAATATGATTGTGCCAACTTTTACTAATAATATTTAGAAAGCTTATTCAATTACCTTTCAGAATATATATAGCTGGTTGCTAAGAATTTTGTACGTTGGTCCGAATTTCGACTCTAAATATTACCGTTCTTTCACTTTAAAATATTGAAAAATTGGCTATGTTCAGGTTGAGAGCGCACCCCTTTAATATGATTGTGCCAACTTTTACTAATAATATTTGGAAAGCTTATTCAATTACCTTTTAGAATATATTTAGTTGGATCATCAGAATTTTGTACGATGGTCCGAATTTTGACACGGGATATTAACAGTTTTTCCCTTTAAAATTTAGGAAGAGAGTGCATCCCTTTAATATGAATGTGCCAATTTTTACTGATAATACTTAGAAAGCCTATTTAATTACCTTTCAGAATACATTTAGTTGGTTGTCTAGAATTTTGTACGATAATGCGAAATTACATCTCCATTCTGAGCTAAAGGAATTGATAAAAATAATATATTATTCTACTTTCATTTGATAGACGTAACGTTGGATTTTATTGGTTGTTAAAAATAGATGAGTTTGGGCGACTGTTGTCTTAATTCTGAATAGGTTGCCAACGAACAGGTTGCCAGCTGGATCGGTCGAATAGCTCGCTAGCCGAATAGGTCGCCAAGTTGTGTTCGGTGACCTTGACATTGACCTAAATAAAGATAATTCAGTGGAGAAACGTAAGTAATGACAATGAGATATGTCATCTAATGCTTATGGTAGATGTTTCAGATTGTAAAATCAATTGTGCATAAGAGGTTATATGTATTTTGTATAAGAGGTTTCTTGTATTTTGTCTTTTGCAATAGACGTATGAGGTATTTTGTATTATAGGTTTCTTGTATTTTGTTTTTTGCATTAGACGTTTTAAGTATTTGGTATGGCATTATGTTACATGTGTGTTTTGAATTAGACATTTCTACATAGCATTAGGTTTTTGCCGCTTTCCCCCGCCATATACATATAGATGTATATAAATACAAACAAACGAATTCATAAAATAAGAGAACAAAACAATTAAAATAAATGTTCAAAAAATTTAAGCGTCCATTCACTGACCTGAGTTATATTTTGAGAGAGAGAGAGAGAGAGAGAGAGAGAGAGAGTGTGTGTCTACTCGACACAAACTTGGCCATTTCGGGGGAGAGAGAGAGCGAGAGAGAGAGTGTGTGTTTACTCGACACAAACTGGGTCATTTCGGGAGAGAGAGAGCGAGAGGGCCATTATAAATTAGAGAGAGAGAGATGGGGTGAATGACACAAACTATAGGTCATTTCGGAGGAGAGAGAGAGGGCTATTATTAATTAGACATTTATTATCTTGCCAAGACCATAATCGATTCTCCATCATCGGATGAGTAATGCTCACTCGACTAAAAACTAGGCCATTTCGGGACTAACACATGGTTCAATTTTATTTCATTACTTCGCTTGTGTGTAGGGATCTGTAGCAGTGGGGGTGGGGGACCGGAGGACCCGGAGAAAACCATCGACTTAGGACTGGCGACCCTATTCCTTATCACATACAAGGAAGGGATGTAAACCACGCCAGTTGACTAACACAAGGTACAATTTTATGGATACACAATTACTGAGTTTGATACTAAGCGACGTTTCGACGAGGATGCTCTCGTCTTTATCAAGCAATGAAACGTCACTTAGTATCAAACTCAGTAATTGTGTATCCATAAAATTGTACCTTGTGTTAATATGTTCAATTACTAAATGCCAATCAAAGAAGACGCCAGTTGACTCATTGACAGATCTAATGATGCAACGCGTACGTGTTAAACACCCGGCCACACATCCGATCCATCTGTTCGCAGGGAAATTTCAATATAATTGTCCGGCATGGTTTCCATTATTGTATGTGCAGTGACGGACGGTCTGACAAGCTACCGCGTATAGTCGTTCGGATAGTATCAAAACTCGATGTCCATTGTACACGTTGGTCTGCACGTAAAAGATCCTTAGACATTTGAAATTCGAATTAAGAGGTAGATCAGGTTTCTTTAAAAGCACGTAGATGAAGTTCAACATCTATAATAAATTATTACACATTATTTTGTCTGTATTCAATCATGGTATATTGGGCAGTGTGTGAGTGAAATGGGGTTTAACGTCCTACTCTTTTGCACCTAACCTGGGCTGCTGGAAGACGGGCATACGCCATACAGTGTGCTATGAGGGAAATTTTGCCCAGACAGCGGCGCTACGGCCTACTCTTATATCGAATTCCAACCGCCAAGGGATCTTTTACGTGCACGCCAATGTGTACACGGGACCTCGGTTTTTCGACCCATCCGAACGACTAGGCAGCTGTCCTTGGTGTTAACATAAAAAAGACTGTAGGTATATCTACATGTAATTTATAGGAAAACATCCATTACGGTAATTTATGATGTTTGTTATATCCATGCCATTATTTAATCGTTTGTCATCAATCAAAACCGTGTCGCTGATATTTTACTGTACTTTATAATTACATGAGTATACCAACTACTGTATTTTTAGTTACATGAGTATACCGACCACAGTATCGGAATCTGTGGAGATTTGTCGAGTGGTCAGATATATTTTTTCTTCATCTTTTCCAAAGGCGTTTTATCGTTGAGGAGCTGCAGGCGCCAGTCTCCTCGCGAAAAAAAATCAAAGAAATTGGAAAAATAAACCGGGAGAAAAATGCTACAACCGATGAGAAAAATTAAAATGTACCCTAGTTACGGGGCCCCTAAAGGCAGACAAAGGGCTCCACTTCTGACAAAAGGGCCCCTCTGGACAAGGGAAAGGTCTCCGAGTCCGAGTCAATCGTTTTCTAAACACTGTTACTGTAGAATCCATTACTGAAGGAGAATGCAGTCATTGCAGCATATTCCTGAAGCAATGGCCCGAGAAATCCCTCTCTGGCCATTGCTGGAATAGCGTCTGTTTCTTGAACTTATGCGGTGGTGTCTTTCCGCTCAATGAAAGCTATCACTTAAGTAAAGCAACACGACAGTCCTTCGTTTAAATTGGGTCTTCCCTAAAACTTTGGACAGTGATTTAAGGTATTAAAAACGGTGAAAGTATGTTTGTTTCCAAACAGTATTGTTTACATTTCATTTGACTTGATAGCATCGTTTGTCACGCAATTAGGTTTACTGCAGTATTCTGCTCTGCACGGGTTAATAAGGCATAATAAAATCGTGAGCCATGACGTAACGTTATGTAAACATAGTTGGTCCAATATTGGCACTCGCTTTAAATGTAAAGCTTTTGTAGGGCAGCTAGTGATTGGTTGGTAGACGGACTACTGACCAATCAAAATTTAAAACAACAATATCCACTCATATTAGCAGTGTGTAGTGGGATTACCTGTAATCAAACGAAAAGCTGCGCGCAGTATGTCATTGCAATGGCATAAAAATCATTAATCAAGCCCCCCCCCACCTTCGAAAGGGGGCCCTCAAAATGGTATAGCCTCCGCCATGATAAACCTTAAAACGCACCTGATCTTTTCGTAATTAGATCTTCCTGAATATTAAAAGAGGGAATGGTAAAAGATAAAAAAAAAGTTCATTTAGTAATCAGTGAAGCCGATTATCCTCAAATGATTAGATCTCTGATTTTAAAGTATGGATTAAATTAGGCATTGATCTGTATCCAATTCTTTTGTCGACAGACGAATCCAAGGTTGCTATGTATCTGGGCCCTGTTTCTCGAAATCTTAACTAAAGATAAAATCCAAAATTTAGTAGATACTTCCATCTAGGCACTAAAATCAATCTAATATTATCCAATCAAAGTAATAAAATTTGGATTTTTTCGTGGTTAAAATTTCGTGAAATAGGCACCTGATTTTGTGTTCAGTTATATCGACAAAACAAACCCCCCAAAACCCCAAAAAATCTCTTAAAATAAATCAGGAATATTTTTATTATTCTGTGCTTGAGTTGTTCATATGAAACCACCTCAGGGTCATCATCGTATATCCTGTACTGTCGTATTTACATCTATACATCTTAAAGTAGAAAACATTGCTTTTATCTATTTATACATTGTGATAAGACTAGTTTATACATGATTAAAGACTGGTTTGTGACGATGGGGAAAATTTGCCCGGATAGCGACGATATCTCCTACTCTTATATCGAATTTCAATTGTTAAGGGATCTCTTACGTACACACCAAAATAATGTACAAATGTTGAAATACGACAACAAATAACGAAATAAGAATTAAGGAATACTAATTAAGAACTAAGAATTAAGGAATAATCATTAAGAAATATAGATCAAGAGCTAAAAATTGAGGACTAAGACTTAAGGAATACGAATTAAGGAATACTTCCATAGTCTGCTCTCCAATATACTAAAACCGAAAAATCAAAATTGCACCAGGCGATGACTTGAAATTAATTTTTACCATCACATTCTTTAACTATGGATCCATGGATGCAAATACATATGCCGGACAAACATAGTCCACCATTTGGACACACAACATCATCGCACGGGTCTACAAAAGCTAAAAAAAAATGCACACGTAAACATTGGATTGGCGTGTGTGTGGTTTTGAATTCTTATATTTCTTCACAATCCCGCAAAAATATCTGGAGACTTTAGGCTCATGTATTATCAGCCAACTAATAATTAAGGAATATGAATTAAGAACTAATAATTAAGAAATATGAATTAAGAACTAATAATTAAGGAATATGAATTAAGAACTAATAATTAAGGAATACGAATTAAGAACTAAGATTTAAGGAATATATGAATTAAGAACTAAGATTTAAGGAATACATAATTATTTGTAATTTAACTTACTCTCACAAAAGTCACCGGTATATCTAGCTGCACATTTACAGGACACTCCACCAGCCTCTGGTACGCAAATTCCATTATTTTTGCAAGGTTGAGCTGCACACAGATCAGCTAGAAAATTATATCAAAATCATCCCCTAAAATAAACTACCGCAAACTAGTGTACAAACGTTTAAATACGTCAACAAATGACGAAATAAGAATTAAGGAACACAAATTAAAAACTAAGAATTAAGGAATAAGAAAAAATGAATACAAATTAAGGAATAAGAATTAAGGAATGAGAATTAAGGAATATGAAACAAGAATTAAGGAATAAGAAAAAATGAATACAAATTAAGGAATAAGAATTAAGGAATGAGAATTAAGGAATATGAAATAAGAATTAAGGAATATGAAATAAGAATGAAGAAATAAGAACTAAGAAATAAGAATTAAGGAAAATGAATAAATAACTAAGACTTAAGGAATACGAATTAAGAACTAAGACTTGAGGAATAAGAATTAAGAACTAAGAATTAAGGAATACAAAGTTTGCAAATTAACTTACTCTCACAAAATTCACCCATGAATCCATCTGCACATTTACAGGACACTCCACCAGCCTCTGGTACACAAATTCCATTATTTTTGCAAGGTTTGTCTGCACACAGATCAGCTAGAAAATAAACTCCCGCAAACTAGTGTACAAAATGTTTGAATACGACAACAAATTACGAAATAAGAATTACGAATTAAGGAATACGAATTAAAAACTAAGAATTAAGGAATAAGAATAAAGGAATAAGAATTAAGGAATACGAATTAAGGAATACGAATTAAGGAATACGAATTAAGGAATAAGAATTAAGGAATAAGAATTAAGGAATAAGAATTAAGGACTAAGAATTAAGGAATACGAATTAAGGAATAATAATTAAGGAATACGAATTAAGGACTAAGAATTAAGGAATACGAATTAAGTAATACGGATTAAGGAATGCGGATTAAGGAATACGAATTAAGGAATACGAATTAAGGAATAAGAATTAAGGAATACGAATTAAGGAATAAGAATTAAGGAATGCGAATTAGGGAATACTAATTAAGGAATACGAATTAAGTAATACGGATTAAGGAATACGAATTAAGGAATACGAATTAAGGAATAAGAATTAAGGAATACGAATTAAGGAATACGAATTAAAAACTAAGAATTAAGGAATACGAATTAAGAACTAAGAATTAGGGAATACGAATTATATAAAAATGATCTTACTCTCACAAAAATCACCCTTAAATCCAGCTGCACATTTACAGGACACTCCACCAGCCTCTGGTACACAAATTCCATTATTTGCGCAAGGTTGAGCTGCACACGGATCAGCTAGAAAATTATATCAAAATCATCCCCTAAAATAAACTCCCGCAAACTAGTGTACAAATGTTGAAATACGACAACAAACGAAGAAATGAGAATTAAGGAATGCGAATTAAGAACTAGGAATTAAGAATACTGAATAAAGAGCTGTTTGGTTTTCCATCGTCTGTTCTTCAATCTCAATTATTTATGAATATAATTAATTGTTTATATAAACAAAAATATAATAAAAGCCAGATTACGTCATTTGACTTGTGACGTAGATTGATAACGAACTTTGTCTACAAAAAATGATCCTGTGAATCCATCGGGGCAATAACATTCGCCGTGCGAACATATTCCACCATTAAGACATTCAACACCATCGCACGGGTCTAATAAAATGCACACGTAAACGTAGTCAGCTATTCCAAAGGTCAAAGTTCTCAATATAATAGTTATAAAACTAGATAATGGAGAGAGAATGTGCTGAAAATTTCAGTCAAATTGATCGACTCTGAACCGAGAACTTAGCGATTGATTTTGGACGTAGCCTCGATCATCAGTACTAAAGTCGGTGCGATAAAAAGATAGTCTCGATTATCCATTTTACGAGTAAATCATATATGAAAGTTGAGCAGCAAATCGAATCCTAATCGTATCCTAGCGATGACATCAAGAGTTGATTATGACCTGGATAAGTTAATTAACATCTAATTAATAGTTTATTAAAGAAAGACTTGCAATAGGCAGATTTAGCTCTTGCATAATGTATGTTTAAATAGTAAGTCTACCTATAGTTTTAGCTCTTGCATAATGTATGGTTAAATAGTAAGTCTACCTATAGTTAACAGAGGTATAGGTCGGTGTTTATCATTCGTTCGGATCTGTATATTATATACATTGCAAGAGACACGGGTCGCAGTTGCCGTTAAATAATATTGCTATTAATGATGTGGTTACAAAATACATATAGGACATAATTCTACTCTAGACATAATTCTGTCCGATGAAAGTGTCAATATTTCAGTAGTAGTTACAATCATTACCTTCACAGCATTCACATAGGCCAAAGTTTTTTATTGAACATATTGATGACTGCAGGTCTCCAGTACAACAGCCACACAGGCCGAATCTTATTATTGTCCTACAGTGTGTTCCTTGTTCCTGTCCAGAAGAAACCGTCAACAAAATGGCAGTAACTACAACGCTGATTAACACATGCATAATTAACGACACGCCAAGCTATTCAGAAGAACAATTCTCAACGTGTGTGTTGCCAATATTGAATCTGCTTTCTTTTAAAGGCAGTAAAAATGGTATATATTTCATATCAGACAGTAAATCATAGGACAACGTGATTACTATTAATATAGGCGTGTATGATCCATCAATGACGGAAAGAAGGATTTTTAAAGAGATATTTTATTTGCTATGAATAAATGGGAGGCCGGGGAACAGACGATACACCCATGTCTGACCTCAATCCCTAGTTTCGATAAATAAAATTATGAAATAATAGATACAATATATATAACCTCGTATATAGCGAGAGAACTGGGGTTTAACGTCCACTCGACACAAACTAGGTCATTTCTGGACCAAGGGGGGGGGGGGGGTGGCCTAGTGGTCTAGAGTGCCGCGCTTCGACCTCTAGCTGGCCGGTCCCCTCTGGCTTGCGGCTGTGGTTTCGAGCACTGGTGTGAGCGTATGTGGCATGGAGATAGGGGCGCCTCCTCAACCTCGTGGGTTTCCACTGGGCACTCCGGTTTCCTCCCACTGCTAAAGACCCCTACGCGCAAGCGAATTATTGAAATAAAATGAAACTATGTTAGTCTCAAAATTACCTGGTTTGTGTCGAGTGGACGTTAAACCCCATTTCTCTCTCTCTCTTTCTCTCTGGACCAACATATGGTTGAATTTTATTTAAATAACTCGCTTGCGCGTAAGCAAAGAACAGAGGTGGGGAATAGCGGTATTTTACCGTATTTTCATATTGCGGCTTAATAAGGCCGGATAGGAACTGTCAGCGAATATCGTTCGCCCAAAGACAATTCCAAAAGGAACTAGGACAACCATATGGTTCTATTTTATTTCAATAACTCGCTTGTGCGTAAGGGTCTTTAGTGCAAACTAGGTAATTTCGGGACAAACATATCAGTCCAGGGGGTCCGGTCCCCCCCCCCCGCTCAGACTTGAAATTTTTTTTATGCGATTTTATTGGCGATTTAGACCTGTTATTTTGGTATTTACCTTCCGGAAATACGTTAGAATGAACCAAATTGAATCTAATTTACCAAATTATCGGTTGAGCGCAATTAGTTAAGCAATTATCAAAACTAGACCCACCCCCCTGCAAAAAATTCTGGATCCGCACCTGCATATGGTTCAGTCTTATTTCAAAAAGTCACTTGCGTGGGTCGAGCGCTCGACTTAGTATCCTCGAGCGCTCGACCTAGTATCTCGAGCGCTCGAGACATTATTCGATCTTGGCGTGTCCTAAATCAGCCATCGTAGGTTCTTTAGCAGTGGAACGAAACTAAGGGGGTGCTCGATTGTCAGTCCGGAACGTCCCGAATTGACAGAATTGCAATCAAGTGATACGGATTTCAGTCCTGTCACAGTTGTGCCAGGTGGTGTGAGTAGAATCGTGACGTATTCCAAGCAAAGAATATGTTTCAACTGTCACGATTGGTTGAGATAATTTTTTTATCCTGTCGGCACAAGCGTTGTACTCCGAAATTCTCCTTTCACTAGATTGACACCAGTTTTGGGATTGAGAGAATTTAATTCCGGAACTATGAATCGAGCGTCCTCACTAAGTCGAGCGCTTGGGATAATCTTAAGTCGAGCGCTCGAGATACTACATCTGCAGTAGTCGGTATACTCATGTAAATTATAAAGTCCAGTAGTCGGCACACTCGTGTAATTATAAAGTCCAGTAGTCGGTATACTCGTGTAATTATTAAGTCCAGTAGTCGGTATATTCATGTAATTATAAAGTCCAGTAGTCGGTATACTCGTGTAATTATAAAGTCCAGTAGTCAGTATATTCATGTAATTATAAAGTCCAGTAGTCGGTATACTCGTGTAATTATTAAGTCAGGTAGTCAGTATACTCATGTAATTATAAAGTGCAGTAGTCGGTATACTCATGTAATTATAAAGTGCAGTGGTCGCTCTACTCATTTAAGTAAAGGTACAGTACATGTATAATGATAACTAAGAATGTTCTGATAGATGTGTTTTTTTAAAACATGGCATTGATTGGTGACATAAGATAATACAGATATGAATTATTTAAACTATCAAGGACAAGGCTTTGATTGATGGCAGATACATTATGGTAATTGATGTTTTCCTATAAATTACATGTCGATATACCTAAAGTCTTTTCTATTTTAACACCCAATATACCATACTTGAATACAGACAAACTAATATGTAGTAATTTATTATAGATGTCGAACTCCATAACCTTGACCGACTGACTTACTCTTATTTCGAAATTCAAATGTCTAAGGATCTTTTACGTGCAGACCAACGTGTACAATGGATATCGGGTTTTGATACCATCCGAACGACTAGACACAGATGCTTGTAGACCGTCCGTCACTGCACATACAATAATGATAACAATGTCGAAAAATTATTATACTCCGCGCCGCGTTTCGTTTGATTGGCGGTAATCCCACTACACACTGCTATTATGAGTGGATATTGTTGTTTTTAAATTTTGATTGGTCAGTAGTACGTCTACCAACCAACCACTAGCTGCCCTACAAAAGCTTTACATTTAAAACGAGTGCCAATATTGGACCAAATATGTTTACATAACGTTACATCATGGCTCACGTTTTAATTATGCCTAATTAACCCGTGCATAGCAGAATACTGCAGTAAAACTAATTGTGTGACAAACGAGGCTATCAATTCGAATGAAATGTAATTAATACTGTTTGGAAACGAACATACCTTCACCGTTTTTAATACCTTAAATCACTATCCAAAGTTTTAGGGAAGACCCAGATTAAACGAAGGACTGTCATGTTGCTGTACTTAAGTGATAGCTTTCATTGAATGGAAAGAATAGACACACCCCCGCATAAGTTCAAGAAACAGACGTTATTCCAGCAATGGCCAGGGGGGGATTTCTCGGGCCATTGCTTCAGGGGGAAATATGGAATTTTCTCTGCGAACAGATGGATCGGATGTGTGGCTGGGTATTTAACACGTACGCGTTGCATCATTAGGTCTGTCAATGAGTCAACTGGCGTGGTTTACATCCCTTCCTTGTACGTGATAAGGAATAGCGTCGCCAGTCCAAAGTCGGTGGTTTTCTCCGGGTCCTCCGGCCCTCCCCCACTGCTACAGATCCTTACACACAAGCGAAGTAATGAAATAAAATTGAACCATGTGTTAGTCCCGATATGAACTAGTGTTTAGTCGAGTGAGCATTACACATCCGATGATGGAGAGTCGATTATGGTCTTGGCAAGATAATAAATGGCTAATTAATGGTGGCCTTATCCCCCCCCCTCTCTCCTCCCTCCCTCTCTCTCTCTCTCTCTGTTTTCATGAAGTTAAAAATCACCTGACAAGCAGCTGTTTTAAGCTAAATATAGGATAAGATCTATGGCAGGTTATTGTGTAGGATTGTTTCTAGGATGGCATATTCAAGTTTTATAACACGTCATGCAAATAAATCACACATTCATACCCACGTGAATAAAATATTCGTTATAATTCCTGAAAATAGACTACTTTCAATTTATTTTCTTTTTCGAAGGCTCGGCCCGATTAGCCATACTACGCACGTGATTTCACTAGAGTCGCGGTCATCGAGCGATTTTTCTTATTGTATATACAGTGCATATGATTGCTCGATTCTCTTTTATTGTATGGTGACTTAGAGTATGCCAGGTCGATTTCGGCTTATGTCGTCAGAATGTTCCGGTCCGATAGATTTCGAGGAATCTTTTTTGAGAAATGTTTTTTGAAGAAATGTTTTTTGAGAAATGTTGTTGAAGAAATGTTTTTTGAAAAATATTATTGAAGAAATGTTTTTTGAGAAATTTTTTGTAAGATTTGCATTTGGAGATTTGTATCTAGCAATTTGTTGTTCCAAATTTGTTTTCCAAATATATTGTTCCAAATTTGTATTTCGTCGTATTTCTCTGATGAAATGTAAATGTGGGCTGATTTTTAATTTTCTAAAATAAATTTTTGCTTTATATTGAAATACAATTAAAATACATTTTACAGATCTTATAGGACAAATGTCTGATTTGTAAAACAAATATTGATTTTAAGATACAGATGTTAATTTTAGTTTACAAATGTCGAAATACGACAACAAATGTAGATATAAGATTTAAGGACTATGAATTAAGAAATAAGGATTAAGAAAACTGAAAAAAAGCTGTTTGGTCTTCCATAGGCCTACAGAATATTCCACGATGAGCTTCCATCGAATAACTTCTTCATCACAATAACATTAAATGTAATAACAATTTAAAACAACGTGTAAATACAATCTGTTTTAAAACGAATTAGACACCTATTTAAATATCCTTGTAAATAAATAAAACTTGATTTAATGGTCACCCTGTCGCATTGAGAAACAGATAATTCAATACATCAATAAAGCCATTATCTAGAGTGTCGAGTGATTATCAGGTCATGAAACCATCTAAATCACAAAAACCGCTGTCTTTGATAAACCCTCAGTTTGTGTAAAGCATTGGGCTTTAAAATAGCTAATTACAACAGGTGTAATCAGATCACAGCTTACCTGTGTGACGCGGTTATCCAGCACTTCACAACAGTTAATCAGCCAATGGTCGCCACGACAGTCTGGATAAGCAAAGCGATGTTGATAGCTTTTGGCGGTATATTTGAGTAGAGTTTAGACAATCACAGAATAAGCATTAGTTTATTGAAGCCATGTGAGTAAATGTTTATAATTGTAGTTGATGGAGGAGTATATAAGGCGAAAAACAGAGTTCAAGCAGACGTTAAACACCAAGTAGTAGTAGTAGTAGTTCAAATTATATATCTACTTGCAGTCCTACAAAGCGCTTCAAGAGAATTTAATACAACGTTTTACTTAATTATACCTATACTTCAGAAAACAAAGGAATATACAGTTTCAATTGTGTTAAAGGATTATTTGTTCTAGGAACATGGAGATCTTACCCACACATCGCCCGCGAAATAAAGGTATGTTTAATTTCAAAGTTCTTGTTTCACGACATAGCCATGGACCTATCTTGCTTATGTTGATTAAACCCACTTTTATAACTTATTGTTTTATATACCAGTATAAGATTATTTAGATATGACAGGCAATAAACTAAGAAGAAGTAAATCTGTTTTTTAAAAATTATTATGGATAAAATTCAAACTTTGAAAAAAAAATGAACCAGCGGACGTAATAATACATGTTGTGTTTCCAATCAACATGTTTAGAATTTTTGCATCTTTCGAATCAATACATTGCCAATATACTGTCCATAACAAAACAATGGATATAACTATTTGTCTTATTTCAAGTTATTGATAAATATCCACCTTGTCAGTTTATTTATACAAATTTTGGCTGAGTGTCATTTAAAGAATTGGTATATTGTTATTTATTTTTGAATATTATTGATTTTTATAACTACAAAACTGATCAATACCACTACTGATCAGGTAGAACCACACGAATACAAATATTTGAATGTTTATTTTACAATGGAATGTGTATATTAAAATGATATATATAATAATATTGAATATATATTTTCAGTTGAAACGATGAATATATTGAAAAGGCTAGCAATAATTGTTGGCGTATTGGTGTTAATGTTCCTATTTATGACGTCACTGGTATATTTTACGTCATCAACAGTTCTATTGGGAGAAAAATCAACAGGTGCGTTTTAAAATTTATTTTTAAACATCTGATTAAAACACAGACCCTAGCTTTGACCTGGTTATTTTTGCCAAGGCAGTGGTATACAGCTCATTATTTGCCCTCCTCCGTTTCGGTTGTTTTCAAAAACATTTATCGTGTCGCACGATAATTTTAGTATCCGAATATTCAAACTCATTAATCGAAAATATTTGAAAATTCGATTTTAGTCAAATGATCGATTTGGATATATAAGATTTCTATCGGTTTGACTTATCATCGGATATTTAGTTCGAAAAACTATTTATATATGTGTACAAAAATTCCGTCGATGCGGAAATTAAAACTCAGAAATGAGAAACACGTACTTGAAATGAGAAATACACATAGTTCAGATGAGAAACACATGTACATACTTGAAATTTGCAATTGTTAAATATGGATTTTTTTTTTCAGGTTATATTTTATTATGGAGAACAGATATTTTATCTAATCCTATAACAACATTGATGGTTGGAATTCTGACGTCATCGATATTACAGAATCAACAAGTTACATTGTTTATCATTATAACCATGGTAACAGATAATAGTAAGTTATCAATCATAAATAAATGGGGGTGGGGGGCTGATGCCTGAACTTTGGATCACAAGATCTGTATCTTATTCAAGTCCCGTCTTTTGATTCCAGGCTTTCATATATCTAAAAAAAAATAGACGATGCACAGGCTTCTACACAAACCTGCCATTTTGTCTTGCAGGGCATTGATTTGCCAGAGAATTACAATCGGACCAAACACAGCTCATATCGTTTCGTGTTTTATATTTCAAAATTTTGTTTTACTTGTCTTTCAAATTGAAATATAGATTTGTATTTTGATCAGTGGGAATTACACTGTTCGATTTATTGATTCAAGTAGCACGCACTCATTCAATATCCGTGCAAAAGGACAATATCCGCCACAGACTGACAGTTCATATTACTTCTGTCAAAATGCTCAGCATTAACATGCCCAGAAGCCAGTGCAGCACCATAACAATTTATTCTGTTTTTCAGTTATACACCTTTCTACAGTCATACCGTTAGTAATGGGGATGAATATTGGCTCTAGTTTGACACCAGCACTGACCGCCATGTTTTTAGTCAATAAGAGATGTCGATTTAGTCAGGCTGTTTGTAGTGTTTTATTGTCACATCTGGTTCACTGGTTGACGACGATAATATTACTACCATTAGAATTAGCTACAGGTAAATATACAGCCTTATTTCTTGTTATCCATCCTCGATTACTTTGTATCATACGCGGCACTCAGGATTGGCAAGAATGGTGATATCCTGGGTTCCATCATTGCACACTGCCACTCTATGGCGTATGCTCCTGAATAGTCTAGTCAGCGCAGAAAAGTAGGACGTTAAACCCCATGTCAGCCCTTTCCTTGCATATTCCACCACATCCGACCTCTGTTTCTTGAAATCCTAATGATAAAATCAAAACATACCTTAATCGGACCATTCACGACACCGTCCAGTAATGTTCCCCATCTGCAAAAATACACTCATCCAAGGGCGTTTTAAGGTTTGTCATGACGGCGGCTATACTATTTTGAGGTGGGGGGCTTGATCGATGATTTTTATGTCACCGCAATGACTGCATTCTCAGTCAGTAATGAATTCGACAGTAACAGTGTATAGAAAACGATTGACTCGGACTCAGGGTCCTTTCCCTTGTCCATGGGGGGGGGGGGGGGCTCTGTTATCTGCCAGTTAGGACCCCCCTAACTAGGGTACATTTTCATTTTTCTCATCGGTTTTAGCATTTTTCTCCCGTTATATTTTCCCAACTTCTTTGATTTTTTTTTCGCGAGGAGGCTGGCCCCGCCAGTGCCTCAGCTATAAAACGCCTTTGCACCTACCCAAATAATTTCTAGATACTTTGCACACTGTGCCAACTTATTGATACTTTACACACTTTGTATTTCAGGTTTTTTGGTGCATGTATCCGAGTGGTTATTTTATGAAGATTATCCTGTTGTAGCCACGTATCAGCAATATGGTTTATTACAAGGTGTAATAAAACCAATCACTGGTTATATTCTACAGGTAAATATCTCACCTGTTGATTCACCCGGATGTGACATTGAGTTGGTGATGGAGCAACTGCCGAGGGGCACGATGGTTAAGTGGGTAGGGCACTGGCGTTGCATGTTCGACCCCTGCGTTAAAAAAACGAGGTTCCGTGTATACATGGGTGTGCGGTTGAACGATCCCTTGGTAGACGGAATTCGATATAAGAGTAGGACATAGTGCCGCTTCCCGGGAAAAATTTCTCAAATAGTACACTGTATGGCATGTCCGTCTTCATTAGCCCAAAACCATAGACCCTTTTATATTAATAAATATTTTGATTATTTATACTTTCAGCTTGATCTTAACGATACGACATATGATACCTACGACCCTGTCTCACTCAACAGAACTATTCAATGTAAGTAGTATTTTATAACAATAATTATCACGTGTCGCCAAGGATACATGTTTTAAAGTACATGCCAACCAACAGTGACCACACCTGTGTTGTACTACGCAAATTCGCATGCACATTCATGTGTGTACCTGAAAGGGGCCCCATGTCAACCATTCCGTTCTGTACTTCAAATAGGCATGTGGGATCAAATTAACGTCCCATTCAATATAAAATTTATCAAGTCCAATGTCGCGTCTTGTTTAACTTGGAGACCGTTTTTTCTATTGATAACAGATGTCATGGTTACAAATATTCCATTTTCTGTTTTAGGTAGAGGAATATTATGTGATAGCGGATTAAGTACAGTGATAATAGGATTAATACTGATGATGACCAGCTTGATAGGTTGTATTGTCTTCACCATCCTCACCAGCAAGCTTGTGTCAATGAAAGATAACTCTACCTATTCCATGTCCACCGACGTACCCAAAGACTATTGCTCATACCTGAAGGGGCTTGGTCTGGTAGTTGTCGGATGTGCCGTTACGATGTTGGCACAGAATAACATTTTGATCCAGTGTGCCGTGTTACCAATCATCGGTGCGGGATTCCTAAATACAGAGAAGATCTATCCTTTGATAGTTGGGTCCAATACCGGAGCGGCAGTTTCCATCCTTTTGCAAGCTATGTCCGATCCGATGACGTCTACCCCGGGTCTCCAGATTCTATGTAGTCATCTAATGTTTAATATATGTGGCTTGGTTTTGTTCTACTGTATCCCCTACAGCAGCAAGATACCCATACACTTTGCAGAGTCACTGAGCGAGAAGATTCGGGAATATCGATGGGTTATGGTAGCTGTGATCACCTTGGCGTTTTTCCTGTTGCCTCTCGCAATCTTCGGATTCGCCTTAGCCGGACCGCATTACGTTATCATTTTCATCTCATTCCTGCTGTTTGTAGTATTAGTCGTCACGACCATCAGCTTGATGCAGAACTTCTGTCCAGATTATCTGATCCCTGCTATGAGATCCTGGGAATTTTTACCGCCATTTTTACGATCTTTGGAACCGTACAACATATGCGCCAAGAAGATCGCCAATCGTGCAGGATACATCAGCTGTACCAGATCATCCCAAGCATTTAGCCCAGATCAGTCAAATATCAGAGCTTCCAGGTGTTCCGTTATTCCCAAAGATGTTCAAGTTTCAGTTCCCACGAAATCGTCATGTTGTTGTTGCCCATGGTTGATGTCCAGCTTTACCACAAAGTACAGCCTTTCTGTTCCACCCCAGACCTCCACACCAAAGGTACCAGAATTTCCAAAGCGAACACCACTCCTTCTCAGTTTCAAACCAGACAGCGCCCGCGAACTGCTCGAATGCTCTTATTCCAAGTATGACCCTAAAGAAGCTCTGAATTTCGGTACCTTAGGTTTTGAAGATGAAACCTTTTCCAGTGACTCAGATGACTCATCCGAAGATCCAACCGACTATACCAGGAGCTCATCCACCTCATCTTATGCCTCCATATCTGGCGATGACGAACAGTTACTTCTATTTAATGCTTTTTAGACATTTGTATTTATATTTTTAAAAAGGTTAGTGCCAAGAAAAAGAACAGAATATCCTGTGCTTAGTGTTAATGAGCTTTCTATCACAAGTTTTCCAGACACAATGACGCTACGCATTGTTTCTTTCCATGTGTGTCTGACTCTGTTATTGTGTTTAGACTCCAGTGCTTAAAGTTCGCGTAATACAGTGACTTCATATTGCAAATCTTCCAGAACACAGTGACACTTTTGAATTTTCCAAATTAAAAACGAATACCAGTCCCACCAGGACTCAATTCAAACGTTTGAGGATATCATAACGTTGTTCCATTCCATATATTATTGTTCTTGTAACAACTTATATTGTAATTAAGACTGATCTCTGGTCGTTTCAGTCAGATTTTCTTATGAGAGAATATTTTATGAGATCTCATACTGGTTATTTTATATGTAATTGATTGAAGAAATGTGACATTGATCTCTGACTGTGATACTATGTTTTATTATCGATTTAGCTCACAGGTTTATTTTTATGCAAAACCAATTTCTCTGGTATTGCCCGAGAAAGTTCCTTGGATTTCCCCTTGTCAGTGTTGTAGGGAGTAGTTTGTGGCAAGGACAATATATAGTCATTTGAGTGGGAAAAACCCACAGCCCTGGTGGCATGAACGTAAAAGAAATCGCGAAATAAGAACCGTGCGTAGCACCGCTGTTCAGTAAAGAGAGTGAGCGAAATGGGGTTTAACGTCCACTCGAAACAAACTACATGTAGGTCATTTCGGGGATAATTTATTGTTTTAATTTTATGTCAATAATTCGCTTGCCGTGCGACCTGGAGAAAACCCACGAGGCTGGACAGGCGACCTAACTCCTTGTCACGTACAACCAGTGATTTGAAACCACGCCATTTGACTCAATGACAGGCTTTATGCAAACCACTCGGCCACCCAACCCCAATTCCTAAGTGAAATAGCCATTTTAAACATTTAAAAACACCGTGACATTTTATCAGATCTATAAATGGTCATTTTATGAAGTAAAATAATTTTACAATTTTATTAAGACCTGCAACCAAACGGTCATTTTAACTATATTTACAAATAACGAGGTATAAATATATTTACATGTAAATGACTTGAAATAAGTGGTCATGTTAAATACATTTACAAAAATATATGGATATATATTTCTGATATGTGCTATGTTATGTTGATATTATTTTCAGATTTTGTATATATGATTTTGTAATTGAATTGTTATGAATAAAGTTTTCTAAATATAAAACAGAGTTGTCCGACCGTGACACGTTGAGAGTGCAGTGGTTTATGCTAGTAATATGGATGCCAGCAATTAGGATATTAATTTCAGCAATTCCATGAATTGTGATATCAATTCCAGCAATCCATGATATCAATTCTAGCAATTCCGTGAATTTTGGTATCTATTCCAGTTATTGGGAACGAGATGTGACTTTCTTTATTTTCTGACTTGGTCTCTATTGGGTCATCAGCTTCACAAATTCTGAAAATAGGGAAAAAAGCATGAAAAGGCCAAATCGTAACATCGGTATCCATGGTCAGCGGATGGAAATAAAATGAAATGGGGTTTAACGTCCTACTGTTCAGCGCCTAAAGCGGATGGTAAATGATGGTACGGGGCGGGGTTATTATTTGGTAGTTTTAGGTGATATCAGTACATTTCCAACGATATAATTTTCTATTTAAAAAAAAATCAAATGATATGTCTATTTTGCAACATTATCTTGTAGTATTGGGTAGTATGTGGTGATATTGGGCTGTAGAAATTATACACATACCATTGCAACCACCCAAAGATCTAATGGTCGAAAAGCAGATCGCGTTGAATTTCTGCGTGGTACGATAAGTATAGTATATGCTGGTTTGGATTTTGTGTGTCCCCTTGAAAACGAATCATTTGATAGATTAATTAATTTATGGGCCCTTGCCACAGCCCCAGGGGTCCCCTACATGAAAAATGGTTATTTTGTTATTGAATGTATTTACACGGCAAATTTGAAAAAAAGAAATGACATTGGTAACCCAGGTTCCCGGAAAAGGACCACGTGGGTTATATCCAGAACGAAAGGTCTCGGAGCACTGAATTTCAATAGTTTAGGTTTTGTGTGAGTGAGTGGGAGGGGGGGGGGGTAACCCCAGAACGAAAGGTCTCGGAGCACTGAATCTCGATAGTGTAGCAACTTGTCACCTGTGTAATTAATTTGTCCATCTCCATCCATGTCGGCTTCTCGGATCATTTCATCCACTTCTTCATCAGTTAACCTTTCACCCAGGTTCGTCATCACGTGACGTAACTCACGAGCACTGATGAAACCGTTATTATCTTTATCGAAGACAGCGAAGGCTTCTAGCACAGTGTCCGGTGATTCTTTCTTGGATAAAGTTTTAGCCATATAGGTTAAAAACTCTGGAAAGTCGATTAAATTATTTTCTGGAAACACAGAGAAAGAATTCATTTAACGTCTACTCGGCACAAACTATGTCATTTCCGGGGAGCTACTGTGGTAAAGTGGGTAAGACGCTGATTCGCTAGCCTGGAGGTCGCGTGTTCCATCCCTGCATTGGCAGAGAAAGTTCATCGGGATTTTCGGACGAGGTTTCCCCTTCTGGGTTGTGCAGGCGTTCGGATGGGAAGAAAACCGTAAGTCCCGATCATGCGCGTAAAAGGCCCCTTGGCAGTTGGATTTCGATATAAGAGTAGGCCATAGTGCCGCTGCCCGGGCAAAATTTCCCTCATAGCACACTGTATGGCGTATGCCCAGTCATCGAAGATAAACAGTAGAACGTTAAACCACATTTCATTCCGCGACTAACGGTCTATTCTCTGAAATAACTAGATTAATATATGGCCGCTTTATATAAATTAGTATTTGGGGATTACTAACCCTAACCCTTTTTAGAAGACTGAACTAGGATGCTGTTTACCTTTTACCCCTATTAAGATAACCAGGCATTTCTTCGGACTCTTTAACAACACTCACTGGGCCCCGAGTTCACAAAGCATTCTCAGACTTAAGTTGAGAATTTAATCAAAATTGATCGTCTTATTTTAACTCAAATATATAGAGGATATTTGTCGGTTTAGAGTGAATAACACATTTTAAAACGACAAATGCTCTATTTATTTTATGATTTTACAATCATTTTAGGTAAAACAACATGGACTACTTTGCTATCCAGTGGAATACCACTTTTAACACTGATAAAACGCGGTATTCCACTACTGATCATAAAATAAAGTCTTTTATAAAACCTGTGCTGTTTTAATGTATCAAATAGGTCAATAAGAAACTATTAGCAAAGTCTTTTGTTTCAGAAGCAAATATATTTTTCTTAAACAGTGCTTGAAAGTTGAGAGAATGCTTTGTGAACTTGGAGCTGGGTAGAAGTTTTAATTTTTTTGGTACATAATGTGTATATTCTACTCACTATCAGTATCTACGGAGGCCACCATTTCATTTAATTCAGCATCGGTGATTGTTCCACCTAAAGCTCTCATAACTGTTCCAAGTTCATCAGCCGTCACGAACCCGTCGCCATCTTTATCGAATAACGTAAAAGCTTCGCGGAATTCTACAATAAAACGTCATGTTATGATAAACAGGTTTATATTTGATAAATGTTGGCATTGATATATATTTCGTCTTCAGGGGCCCGTTGTTCAAAACTAAGTTATTTTAACGATCCGTTAAACTAACGGATCGTTATCTTTCATGTGTCATTTGGTAACGGTCCGTTAAATTTCTCTTGCTGGAAAATCAATTTCATTATCCGTTAAAAATAACAGAGCTACCAGCAACAAACTGTCTCTCCGTTAAAGTTAACGATCCGTTTACTCCATGTTAAAAGTTAACAGAGCTTTGAGCAACCGGCCCCAGTTCGATCGTTACCTTCACATGGCTACCAAATGCTGTCCAAAGCTGTGGGAGGGGTCCCTAGTCCTTGTCACGTACATCAGGGAAACCGAAACTACTCCAGTTGACTCAATGACAGGCTTTATGATACGAACCTCCCCAAGGGCCGTATCTAGCGTTGATGCAGGGGGGACATTGCACCCCCAGAAGAATAAGGCACCCCGAGAAATGGGGCCCCTCTCACCCACCCAAAACAATATAATTTGACAATCTTTCAATTATAAAATAATACACTTAATTATGATCACACAGTGGTGCTCTTCAGGCGCTGATCAGTCGGTCAGTTTTAAGAGAGCCCACATGCGAATGGTCAGGCGCGGATCCAGAGGGGGGGTTTGGGGGGTCCCCCCCCCCCTGCTCAGCGACATAAAAAAAAATAATGCCTTGCATCAATGAAATTAAATCACAAAATGATCCTGCATCAGTATAAAAATGATTTCTCTGTTTAAAAAGCTCAATTTGTATGTATGCCTATGTAATTTAGAGACGATGATGGCAGATTTCCGTGACAGGAACCTGGCAAACCCCCTCCTGCAAAAATTCCTGGATCCGCCCCTGATGGTTTCGTTTGCCCTGATCCAAACTTTCATACATCACTTACGTGGAGGATATGGTGCCCTACCACTCTTCTGCACCCCCACTTTTAAAATCCTACATACGGCCCTGACCTTCCCCTCCCACCAAAGTTTATATCTTATCTTCTCTCCACGTTTCGTCTCTTGGTTGCCACATGAACTCGTCGCCTTCACTTACCTTATCAGTGGTGGGGAGAAATGGGCCAATCTCTTACTGGCGAATACTGTCGTCAGTGTGTTTTTAGTAAGCATCGTCTGCTTAGCTAAGGGGAGGTAACTGCAATCAATCAGTAGGATGCAGACCACCATTAATTTCCCGATTGACCTCAACTTTTCCCCAAATTTTCGTTGGGCTGAATGCTTTTTGTCTTGGCACTAAAATTTGTATGAGATTGAAAAGGGACAGGAACGGGGAGAGAATTGCTGTAAATAGACGAACTACAATTAGTGGGTGCCGATGGTGAAATTTTATAGTGGTCTGCCTCCAATAGGTCTTCATCTACCGGGGTTTTTAAGACAGACATGCATTATTCAGAAAGTAACAGACATATTGACTAGGAGGCGTCCGCGGGAGTTCATATGGAAAAAGTTACAATTTAAAGGGACACCATGGGAGATTAGATAAAAGCTGACAGTTCTCACTATAATAGATAATGTAAAGCCAATTTGTTGAACATTTCAGTCAATTTGATCCACTCTCAACCGAAAAATTAGCATTTCAATTGTAGTCCTATCCTCGATAAAAAAAACCCAAAAAAAAACCCAACAACATAGTTTCGATTAAATATGTTTGGATTTAAAGACCAATGAGCGTTGAGCAGCATATCGGATTCCAATCCAGCAAATATCACAGGCTAGCGATGACATCGAGAGTTTATTATCGTCTGGATAAGTTAATTAATGTCGAATTTACAATTAAGATAACATTTCAGCGAATCAAATTTACAATTTAGATAACATTTCAGCGAATCAAATCGAATAACTTGTCTCGACTATATGGGAGTTTTTAATGGTTTTGATAAACAATATTCTATTGTAATTTGACGGAAATGTTTTTTTTTACCTGATATTGTCTCGTCTGAAAACTGTGGTTGTGCCTATAAAACAAATATACGGTTTAGAATGACTCCAAGAACAATTTATAGAACATCTGAAAATATGGTTGGGGGGGGGGGATGCCCCAATGGTTAGCACGTGTGCGCGTTGTATCATAAGACCTGTCATTGAGTCAACTGGGCGTAGGTTTTCTCCGGGTTCCTCTCTCTCCTAAAAGCCAATACGGGTAAGCGAATTATTGAAATAAAATCAACCATAATATTATGTTAGTCCCGAAATGACCCAGTGGACGTTAAACCCAATTTATTTCTCTCTCTGAAAATATGGATGTGTTGGATTACATTTAGACTTAATTTTAAATACTTTTAGAAAAGAAATGGAATTTGAGGTACTGTTCTCCACCAACCGGGATGACGAAGTGCAATATACTATGAGGGAAATCTTTTCCGGACAGCGTTGTTCCGGTATACGTTTGTTACTGTCAAGGGTTATTTTACGTGGGCGTCAGAATATAAAGAAACGAGACCAAGCTCAAGCTAATAAGAGAGCCAGCGCCTGATTCACTGACCTCCCCTCCAAGAAACATTTTTTTGCCAGATTTTGATCAGAAAACCCCAAATCTACGCTTTGTATTTTCCTCATATAAAATCTAGAAGGACAAACATATCTTCGCAACACCCAGCATTAATTCATTAAATATTCGATAGACCTTTATAAGAACTGATGACCATTTTGTCTCACAGGCTTATTAAAGATATAATTTAACGGGAATGACCTTTCATAGGAAATCCACCAACTCGGCCATGATTCATCGCATGTGAAAACTGGCTATACACCGAAATTCGTTTAATTGAACGTGTTCGTTTATTACATAATTGAATTACAGATGTATATAAGAAATAATTAGCCTACCATGTTTTGAATTATAGATATATCTTCAAGTTCTCCATATATTTAACTCAGACTATAGGTTGTCCTAAATGGATGTGTTATCAGTTGAACTAATTCAACAGGGTATCAGTTCAATTGGTATATTATTATATTACATCCTTACTTGTAGGCTTCATAGATAAATATACAGAGAGAGAGAGTGATAGAGAGAGAGAGAGAGAGAGAGAGAGAGAGAGAGAGAGATGGGGTTTAACGTCCACTCAACACAAACTAGGTCTTTTCGGAATTGAAAATGGGGTTAAGTTCTATATATCAACCATGTATACATGTATATCGAAAATGAAATGAAATGGGGTTTAATGTCCCATTGTTCGATTGCGACTAGGCCATTGAAGATGGGCTTATGCCATACAGCGTGCAAAGAGTGATATTTTGCCCGGACAGCGGCACGACGTTCAACACTTATATCGAATTCCAACTGCTAAGGGGTGTTTTACATGTAAACCGATGTGTACCTGGGACCTCAGTTTTTCATACCACCAGAACGACTAGACAGGCGTCCCTGTCAAGCCCTATATATCAACCAACACTGCCACTGGATCTTTTGCATGCATGCCAATATGTACACGGGATCTCGCTTCGCGTCCCATCCGAACGAATAGACAGCTGTCTCTGTCAAGCCTTAAATATCAATCAATCATCCAGTATGTATCAACCTGTTTCACAGAGAATTACTAACGAAATGTAGCGGCCAAGCGAATATTCACTGCGGGATCAGTTTGAGTATGTATATGAAGCGCTAAAGGCGATGACGACCACACCCATCTTATTATAAATTGATTAAGTATTTTCTTCCACGCCATCTACAGATCGGATAAACATCACCTTGAAGCAACAACCATCTCACTCAATCCTCTTATATTCATTCATTCATTGATTCTTTTTCTAAAGTAAAATTCCAACACCACACTTTCTGTATCTCGTCTACCTGTGGTGAAATAGATGGATACAAGATCATTTCAATAGCGGACATAGAAAATTTGGTTAGAGGGGCTCCAGGGGTTCGAAGGTTTTCCACGAAAACATTCAATTTCATCAGCTACATCAATCCAACCAATGAAAAGTTTAAATTTAACGCTTCAGAGAAACAGAAAAATAATTCCAATTTTTTTATGCGGTCATAGAGGGCGGGGTGGGGGTACACCTCGAACCGCCTCTGGAAACTTTGATACCATGCTCTCTATTGTTCTCTCATATCTCAAAAACTAAATTAGACATATTTTGACACTTAAAGAGGCATTAGGCAAGAGCTAAATCTTCCTATGGCAGGTCTTTCTTTGGGCTTTAAATATTATCTAATGCAGTCATATAATGCATCTTTACGACCTTTCAGAACTATGACGTCGAATACGACATATTTTATACTGTCATTTAGGAGGGGGAGGGGTTGGTGGCCAAATGGTTAGCACGTGTGCGCTGTATCACAAGGTCTGTCATTGATTCAACTGGCGTAGTGTTTTCGATTCCCGGCTGAACGTGATAAAGGAGTAGGGTTGCCTGTCTAACCTGGCGGATTTTCTACGGGTCCTCTGCTAAAGACCCCTACGCACAAATTAATTATTGAAAAAAAATGTGTTAGTCCCAACATGACGCAGTTGGAGACGATTGGACATTATCACCCCCCCCCCCCCCTCTCTCTCTCATTTAGAAGGTGTGGGTGCCATAGGTCCTCAACCTGGATCCGCCACTACCTAATTTAAGACCACATGAGCGTTCTCTCCAGCGTTCTAGTTCTATCATCATAAAATATCATCAATAATTAAAGAAAATACACGAGGAAGATCCAGTCATAACCTCCATACATAATACATACAACCTGGATCTTGTTAGATTGTATACATTGAGATTATATATCGGAGAAGACCGTGTGTGTGGAAGATGGTGGTACATCATATAACATACAAACATCTATAGGGGTAACTTAAAGGTAAGACTGAATGAACGAAAATGGAGTTTAATCGTACGGCATAATTTTCTGCATAGATTGCGTTACTGAGGAAGGGTATATACATTATCAAGGAAATTATATTATATATCTCTGCGTTACTGAAGAAGGGTATTTACATTATCAAGGAAATTATATTATATATCAATGTGTGGATTTACATATAACATATATAAACATCAATAAGGTTTACAAGGATGAAAACTGAATGGATGAAAATATGGTTTAAGATCCCAGTGTTATGCGAGAGAGAGAGAGAGAGAGAGAGAGAGAGAGAGAGCAATGGGAGTTAACGTCCACTCGACACAAACTAGGTCATTTCGGCACTAACACATGGTTCAATTTTATTTCAATAATTCGCTTGTGCGTAGTTTACTAGTGAGTGAAAACCCACGAGGCTGGACAGACGTCCCTTATACTCCGTGTCGCGTACAACCGGGAAATCTAAACCACGCCAGTTGACTCAAAACAAACCTTAAGATACAACGCGCACGTACTAACCATTTGGCCATTAATACAAATTAGACGACATATTAATAAATACATAACGCCCTACTAACATTCGTAAAAAAAAACTAACAAGAACGTCACTTTAAAATTATATTACAAAAAACAATCAAGACATGTCAATCGAGTATATACCATCCCTTTATTTAGTTTTTCCAGTGACGGTAATTCATGTATATCACGTAGTTATTTATTATCCTTATTCATGGGCTAAACAAATGAAAAGTGACCTAAATAAAAAGCTGTAAGACGGGCTTGTTAAAACTATAGACACGTACGCTTCATCGTTTCATGGAGGCTTTATGTAGGTGATGTTTTTCATTCACAAAGCTTGTGACAACAAATTGAATACGTCTCGAGATCTGTGCTGTCTGAGGTTAGTATGGATTTTCTTATAGACAAGATTATCTGCTTATAAGTCATCATTGCAGGTATATAATACATTTAGTTTTATTACACAATCCTGTTTGTTGATGTTTACACCTGTGTCAGTAATTTTTATTAATCCGAATGTAAATTTAACAGGTAAAATAGGACACAGGTGAAAATAAGCCATAGTTTTTGTAAAGTTTTTGATGTGGTCCATCACACCTGCACGCCAACACCGGGTGTTTTGAGGTTTTATAATTCCTGTAGAGATTGTTGAATATTGAATTAATGTATAGATAGGATGAAACAGCGATATGGTTTTAACAACAAATCACATCTATTACTATATTAGATCATACATAAACAAACAACTTTTAATGGCATTTTAGGTGCTATGTAGGCTATACTACATTGTTAACATTTTGGTTTCCCCTTGTTAGTGATGCAGGACGGCAAACGTAACTCACGTGACGAAATTTATGACGTCGCTGGCTCTCCGCAGGTAGCGTGTCTCAGATGTTCAGATTGGCAGGACGGAGGGCCTGACAAGGAAAGCTGTCTAGTCATTCAGATCACACGAAAAACCGAGGTTCTATGTATACATTTGCGTGCACGTAAGATATTCCTTGTCAGTTGGAATTCGATACAAGAGTATTCCATAATGCGGAATTAGAATTCAATATTTATCAATTTCAATCAATATTAATGTTGTTATCTTGTTGTGACTGAACTAATGCAGGCGTAAACGACTGTCGTTCAATATGGACTGTTCACGTATTTCACTGAACATAACTGATTAGAAATTACAATAATTTTTTTCCAAAAATGATATAATCACTATACATACATTCATATTAAATTAATATTACATAAAAGATATATTATGGGAGATTAGATAACGAGTTGGCAGTTCTCACTATAATAGTTCAAAACTAGATAGTGTTAAGGGGATTTTCTGAAAATTTCAGTCAAATTGATCCACTTGGAATAGAGATTTTATCGATTGAATTTTTAGCCTAGACTCGATCGTCATAACTAAAGTCGGTACGATAAAAATATAATCTCGATTATCCATTTCATGATTAAATCATGAATGAACATTGAGCAAAAAATCGGATCTTAATCCAGTAAATATCGTCGGCTAGCGATGGCATTAAGAGTTGATTATGTTCTGGATAAGTTTATTAATGTCTAATTTATTAAAATAGTTTAGATAACATTTCAGACCTAAAGAAAGACCCACAATAGCCAGATTTAGCTCTTGCATAATGTATGTTTAATACGTGCTTTAATAACCATTTTAGACTTATACTTCACGGTTTAAAAAGAGAGAGCCATACACCTTTTAACTATACACATCAGGAGCAGATCCAGAGGGGGCGCACCCGGCGCACGCCCCCCTTTTTTTTGAGGTGGCGAACAATTTTTAGCTCCATATATTATCGCGGGAAAGGAGAACAAAAATTGTTTAGGTTGGAAACCATAATTTACAGAAACTAGTCCTTGTGAGCATTTTTTTCCACTCAAAAATCACGGGCCGGGCTTCGCACTCTCAAATGGGTGCAGCACGCCCCCGCCCCCTTCTGAAAATCCTGGATCCGCCCCTGAATATATAGAAAAATAAATTAAAGTACAACTATTCGAGACCCGGTGTTCATGGAGTCGAATTGTCCATTGTATACATCTGAAAACAAATTATTTATCCCTCATAATCCATCGACGTGAGGATAATCCTTTCGTCATGTTTTCTTTTGAAATATTCAATAAGCTTATTGTTGATTTCTGACGAGATCAATTGGTTTAGTATTCGATTACATTCTTCAATGTGTGATATACGTTCATTTTATCCTCCACATGCATTTACATTATTACGCGTATATATATACACACATTTTTCATCATCAACGCAAAAAGTAAGGTCGCTTCCCTAACTGCGTGGGTTTTCTCCCGGTGCCCCCCCCCCCCCACTGCTAACGATCACTTGATTTAATTGAATTATTGAAACACAATTGTACCATGTCGGTCCCGAAATGACCTAGTCCCCCCCCTCTCTCTCTCTCTCCCTCTCTCTCTCTCTCTCTCTCTCTCCCTAACTGCGTGGGTTTTCTCCCGGTGCCCCCCCCCCACTGCTAACGATCACTTGATTTAATCGAATTATTGAAACACAATTGTACCTTGTCGGTCCCGAAATGACCTAGCCCCCCCCCCCCTCTCTCTCTCTCTCTCTCCAAAAATAAAGGAATGCTTTGAAAGCCATTGTGGTAGTAAAATTCTCTATAATTATAAGGGAGTACGTTGAAAAGTCGCTTAGGTGGCAAAATTCTGTGTTTCACAGTATTTCACACATACTGAATACAATTATAAAGAGTGCGTTAATACCACTGCCGTGGCAAAATTCTATGTTACACAAATGTTGTATAGTCAGTTTATTTCCTTTCCACATTTTATGTATGCAATCAAAAACAGGTTATAGTGTAATTTGAATACAAAGCTGCCAAGAATATTATGGATCATGGCGGCCTTGTTTATTTATAGTAAGAAGTAATTTTAATGTAGATATTACGTCTGGTAGTCTACATAATTGAAAGGTTAAATAGATTACACTGACTGTATGTAATTTACTTATTACACATATACACATACACAATAGGATACAATAGAGTCTGGATGTTAGTTGGTCTATTTTGTAATATACACACACAAAACGGTGCTGTAAAACATGCATAGGAGTAGTAAGTATAACATAGATAGGCCTTTTCTTTTATAATTCCATCATCAGTTTGTAGGAGGGGAAGAGGAAGGGGGTGGGTGGGAAGGAGGAGGGCTCTCCATTCGTGCGGAATTCGAGGAAGGGAAGACTTAAGATCGCTGACCGGCAAGATATCCTGCGCAGTAAGCTGCATCGCGTAGAAGGTCTCAGCATTTTTGTTGGCTTAGAAAGTTCCCTGGGGAGGAGAAGGGGAAGTGGGTGGCACGGGACGTCCATTCGTGCGGATGAGACTATTAAAGACCCTTGGCAGTTAGAATTCGAGGAAGGGGAGACTGATGCGTGGTGCATCAACATTTCCTGCGCAGTAAGCTACATCGCGTATGCCCGTTATCGAACCTTACTAATTAATCCACCGTGCATTTTGGCAACAATCTAGGCGGGTTTTGTTTATTTATGGACACGAGTTAATATTACTTATAATGATATAAACTTATTACGCGGTAAGCAACTAGATACCTACATTTATTTATGCGTATTTATCTAAGATAATGTACGACAGTATCAATGCATGGTCTAGTTGATTTGGGGGCGGAAGGAGGGCGTAGATTTGGATTTAACTGATCCTGCATATACCAAAGCCAGACAAAGTGCGCGTGTTAGCCCATTTGCGCCCCAGCCCCTATTTAAATTAGTGTCAGGCCTTATTAGTGTTAGGCCTTTTCTAGACCCCACTGGGCTAATACAAAAGGACATACGCTGTGCAGGGAAATTTTGCCCCGGCAGCGGCACTATGGCCTACTCTTATGTCAAATTCCAACTGCTATGAGATCTGTTATGTGGTCGCCAATGTGCAGTCGGGATCTCGTTTTTCGTCCCATCCAAACGACTAGACAGCTGTCCTTGTCAGACCCACCGTCCTGCACAACTGGCAACCCCGTCGGATTGTTAGGCCTATATATATTGATATATTTATATATTTCAGATAGATAGAAGTAGCAGTGATATAATAAACTGTTATTGTTGATGTCCTTGTTGATATAATCCATTCTTACATCCTATTCAACCTCTAACAGTATACAACATTTAATATGGTAAGTATCAATTAAATATATTCTGATCCTTCTCGGGACTACCATATGGGAGAGCGAGAGGGGGGGGAGAGGGAGGGAGAGATGGTTTAAAGTCCACTCGACACAAACTATGTCATTTCAGGACTAACATATGGTTTAATTTTATCCCTGCTAGTGATGTAGGATAGAGAGATAGAGGGAGAGAGAGAGTGGGAGATGGGGTTTAACGTCCACTCAACATAAACTAGGTCATTTCGGAATTAACATATGGTTTAATTTTATTTCAATAATTCGCTTGCGCGTAGGGGTCTTTAGCAGTGGGAGGAAACGGGAGAACCCGGAGAAAACCCACGAGGATATACAGGCGACCCCACTCCTTGTCAAGTACACCCGGAGATTCGAAACCACGCCATGTGACTCAATGATAGGATTTATGATACAGCACGCTCTCTTGTATTAAATTCAGACTTTTTGAAATCCAATAATCATCGTCTGACCACTACACACCCCAGTCACTACACACATCTTACCAGAAATGGAGAAGATTGTCATTGTGGCCTTTTTAACCAGATCTCGTGTATGATTGTAGGTCTGGCAAGGGAAATGCGTAGTCGTTCAGATGGGGCGAAAAAAGGGGCTACCCGGGGCGGACCCAGCTACATAAAAAAATAATAATACCTTGCATCAATGAAATTACATCACAAAGTGATCCTACATCAGTATAAAAATGATTTCTCGGTTTAAAATGCTCAATTTGTATGTATGACTATATAATTTAGAGACGATGATGGCAGATTTCCGTAACAGAAACCTGCAATACCCCCCCCCCCCCTGCAAAAATTCCTGGATCCGCCCCTGCTACCGTGGCATGCATGTTAAAAATTCCCTGGCCAGTAAAAATCGAAATAAAACTTGTCAGTAACCTCGTTACCAAGTAATATTGTCCCCCCCCCCCCCCACATTGCGTGGCGTGTGTCTCTCTTTATTAACCCAGTCTAGAAAAGTAGGACGTTTAACCCTATTTCAAATCATGTCAATCGGTTTACAACATATTTGATTATATATTTCAGAGTTCAGGAGATAAAATAGCAGGTATGTACATATATGAATAACTTGGGTTTAATATAATCTTTAATAATATTAGTCATTTAGTTATATAACTCTAGCAGTATATAATATTAGTCATATGTTATCTAGCGGTAAACATCAACGTGTAAAACATTATCCACTGTCATGACATGGGCACACGAAACTATTTGATTTAGAGGGAGTGGGGGTCATTGGTTCTCGGTCCAAATATGCCATAACATGATTTCTACATTGGGTGAGGGTCAGTGGCTCCCGATCCGAATATGCCCTAGCGTGTTTTCTACAATTTATAAAAAAGATATGAATACATGTAGTGATTACCGAGATCCTTGGTAATGCAGATTGATAAATTAGTCTAAAAGGTTCTTGTATGAATTTACCCCGAACCTTGAACTCTTCTGGCGTCCCTTCCGACCCTTCGTAACTAACAAAAAGGTCCGTATAACCAGTGTAATCCCCTCCCAGGACAAATCATCACAGAGGCGGATCCAGTGGGGGCGCGAGGGGCGCCCACCCCTCCTAATGTTCGACAGTGCCCTTTTTTACTGCTGAAAGTGCCTCTTTTCAGACCCAAATATGTCCTCTTCCGACGTTTACTTAGACGAAAATATCAGCCAAATAGCTCTTGGAATGTCTACAGATGTAAGGAAATGACGGATAATCGTTCTCCTAAATGAAGTTAAAGTACACACAAATAAAACGAAATTTTGAGCTACAAAAAACGAAACGAAATAAGATCAAATTGATAGTAGAAGCCCTGAAGCTCAAGTTAAATTAGTATCAGAGTAGACAGCTTAGAGTTGAATATAGTTGTAAGATAATAATAATGTTATGTTGAATATTATTTTATGAACAGAAGCTTTTCGATTATTTGATCAACGTGGAACTGGTTACATACCTTTACAAGAAATTGGTACAGCAGTTCGAGCTCTAGGTCATATTATCACTGATGCAGAATTAAATGTTATGTTACAACGATTAGGTGTCGGTAGTAAGTATTCAAGCCAGGCTACAATTTATAGTTTTTACCCGTGGTGCTAACATCACACGGACAAGACAAAGGGCCTTGCATGGAAGGCATCTGTATACAGAATATCGAGCTCCTGTGTACACTTTGGAGAGAGAGAGAGAAATGAGGTTTAACGCACACTCGACACAAACTAGGGCATTTCAGAACTAACATATGGTTTGATTTTAT
Source organism: Patella caerulea (assembly GCA_036850965.1). NCBI lineage: Eukaryota > Metazoa > Mollusca > Gastropoda > Patellidae > Patella > Patella caerulea. Next base: position 75,505,057 of record JAZGQO010000007.1, on the reverse strand, counting down.
TTCAATAAATCGCATGCGCGTAGGGGTCTTTAGCAGTGGGAGGAAACCGGAGGACCCGGAGAAAACTCACGAGGTTGGACAAGCGACCCTACTGTCACTACAACCGGGGATTCGAAACCACGCCAGTTGACTCAACGATAGGCTTTATGGTACAACACGCACGCGCTAACCGTTCAGCGATCCCGTACACTTTGACCTTTTCATAAAAGAACTATAACAGTTGGAACTAATTGCTGCTCCGGAAAACTTCTCCCCGTAAGAATATGCTCGCCTTCAATATTGCGTTTGGAGCAGGACGATAATTAAAACGATAAGCCCTATTGAATTCATACATTTATAGCGTTTCTCTTCCCTTATCTTCTTTGGGAGTTGGGGTCGGGAGAAGTTAATGGTTATCGCGTGAGCGCTGTTTGACAAGGCCAGCCATTAATTCAACTGGCGTTGAGTATGGTTGCCTGTTCATCCCCGTGGGTTTTCTCTGGATCATCCGGTTTCCTCCCACAGCTAAAGACTCCTACTGATATAAAATTGAACCACAGTTCCGAAATGTCTTAGTGCCCCTCTCTCTCTCTCTCTCTCTCTCTCTCTCCCTCTCTCTCTCTCGCTCCCATCCTCTCCTTTTCTCGTGTATTTTTTTGGACAAGAAAACCAAATACCAACGCTAGATAATCTGCATGTAGGATTTTAAAAGTGGGGATGCAACAGAGTGGTGGGGCGCCATAGCCTTCACGTAAGTGATATAAGAAAGTTTGAATCCGGGCGCCTTTAAAACCAACTAACTGATCAGTACCTTAAGAGCACCACTGTGTGATCATAATCAAGTTTATTATTCTACAATTGAAAGTTTGTCACATTATTATTTTTGGGGGGATGGGGGGGGGGCGCCATTTCTCAGGGCGCCTTATTTTTCTGCGGGTGCAATGTACCCCCTTCACCCCTGCTAGATACGACCCTTGATGGATTCAATCGGATTACGAGCAGGCGAGCAACGACTTAACTCAGTTATTTAGTTTGGCAACATTTGATCTCCCATAATCCGTCAACATGCGTTTTAATAGTTTTTATAAAGTAACTATACGTCAGTGGCAATTTCCGCTAAAATATCAAATTTCCTACATCAAAATCCATTATGCGAGAGGAATATACAATATTCAAAAGCTAAATCTGTCTATTGCAGTTCTTCCTTTAGGCCTGAAATGTTTTCTGAATTATTAATTAGTTATTACTTAACTTATCTAGACAATAATCAACTCTCGATGCCATCGCTATAGCCGGTGCTATTTACTAGATTAGAATCCAATTTGCTGTTCAATCTGCATTGATGATTAAATCAAAAACTGGATAATCGAGACTTTGTTCCTTGTTTTTATCGTACCGACTTTAGTAATGGTGATCGAAAACAGGCCTAAAATTCAATCGCTAAATTCTCAGCTCAGAGTGGATCAATTTGACTGAATTTTTTTGGAAAATTCCTTTTTCATTACCTATTGAAAAATGTCAGCTTTTTATCTAATCTCCTATACTGTATCTTTACATTTCAACACTATTTTTGGACTGATATTCCCAGCAGGGATTTATCTTTCACAAGGATGCTTTCACGCGCCATTAGTAATCAACGAGGCTAAACATACCCCACAGGATGATACGAACGGTGTAGACTGGAAAAACCAGGCCCCGAGTTCACAAAGCATTCTCAGACTTAAGTTGAGAATTTACTCAAAATTGTTTGCCTTATTTTCCACTAAGATATAGAACTTTATAAAAAAGATTGTTATTTTAATTTAACGTATCAAATACATCAATAAGAAACTACATGTATGTGCAAACTTTTTGTGTTTCTGGATCAAAGATATTTCTCATAAACAGTGATTGAAAGTTGAGCAAATTCTCAACTTAAGTGTGAGAATGCTTTGTGAACTTGGGGTCGGAAGCCAGAGACTGACATTCGATTAGCATATTTCGGCGAACATAGCTGATTAAAGTAAAAACAGAGACCATTAAATGTAAATCAGTTTATATATATTTATAATAAAATACTATATGCGTTGCGACCAAAAGAATAGGGATTTAGCTTCTTTAAAGCCCCAATAATACTCTTGTTGTAACTGAATAATATGTCCCAATCTTCATTCTGGTCAACAAATCGTATTGTTTTAGAATATTCCAATTAAATGATGATATAAATTTCATCTTAACACACCTAATTTAAAAAATTGGAAAAATTCAACCAATTGATTTGAAAAGTCTAACGTAAACATTTTCAAATGTGACTTGGATTTTAAAATATTTTCGAACCCTATGGACAAGTAAAATAGGTTGTAATTGATAATTTACACAACAGGTAGGACATTTAAACATCTAGTACTTAGAATAAGGGTATTATTTATTTTCTGGAGCTGCCAAGCCAGCAAGAGTGTTATTGTCCCTTTAAGTAGTTGTGTATTTTTCAGATAAGGGTGTTGACCTTAACAAATATCGGAAATTGGTGGAACCACTCCAGGGTACAAACTACGCTAAACAGTTGCGAGAAGCCTTCGCTGCTATCGACCGGGAGTCGAGTGGTTACGTCAGTGCTCTAGAATTAAGACGAATGTTAACCAATCTAGGAGATAAACTAACAGATGAGGAGTTTGAAATTCTGTTACAAGAATTGGAAGTTGATGGAAATGGCAGAATCAGATGTGATGGTACGATTGATTGATTATTGATTTTAGGTTTTCACGCGACTCTTCTCCCGTTATGCTAGGTTTTCACTATCAGATTCGTGATTATCAGGGGCGGATCTAGGAATTTTGAAAAGGGGGGCACTTACTGCGGAGACGGAGCACGCCCCTGCGAGGGGGTGGGGGTGGGGGCAAGACAATTATCCGTCATTTGATTGCATCTGTAGACAATCCAAGAGCTATAGGCTGATATTTTCGTCTAAGTAAACGTTGGAAAGGACATATTTGGGTCTAAAAAAAGGCACTTTCAGCAGTAAAAAAGGGCACTGTCGAAAATTAGAGGGGGGGGCGCCCCTCACTGGATCCGCCTCTGATTATTAGATCTTATATATTGGGGTCAGTCGTATCGAAATGTATCGGCATGTACGAGATCGTGGACTTAACAGGGACAAACTTACCGTAACCCCGACACTCCTAACCTAGCACTACTAAGTGCAATGTCTGTTGGCCATTTATCGGCAACCGTTTGTTTATTGAGTTTTAAGTCCACTTCACAGGGGCGGATCCATGAATTTTTGCAGCAGGGGGTTTGCCAGGTTTCTTTTACGGAAATCTGCCATCATCGTCTCTAAATTACGTAGGAATACATACTAATTGAGCTTTTTAAACAGAGAAATCATTTTTATACCGATGTATAATCACTTTGTGATGTTATTTCATTGATGCTAGTCATTATTTTTTTTTTATGTAGCTGAGCAGAGTGGGGTTTTGACACCCCTACCCCCTCTGGATCCGCCCCTACTTCGCACTGGGGGTGATATTGTAGACAATATCGCTCACCGTCTGCTTTTTCATTTTTAAAGGGCTGATGATACCATGGGGTAGTCCCACCCCTCTTACTATTCCAAGCCCCAAAGACCAAAAGTCCATTTTGATTTATTAACACAAACTGTTTACTGATAATCGTTTTTAGTTATAACGGCAAGTTGTAAGGTGGCGTGGGTTTCACGGGTAGGAATAACGCAATATGGCAAACATATAAAGTTCTTGCTTGTCTTTGATATGAATAACAAAGATACAGTAACAGGCGCTTTGTGATATTTTGTCAGATATCCCCGATTTTAAAAATTGCGAATTCTAGTTTCTATTGGTTTACCCACAGTTCTGTGAATTGCACACCAAGAGCGTACCGTAACAAACCGTTTCATTGGCTAAATCCTCACATCAACTAGAATGCCTGTTATAAAATCACTCGGCAAACCTCGGAAGATTTCGGGAATCTAAACTCGGCTGTATGATGAATTCCGCCATATTGGAACTACTTTAAAGGTCCCGGATGAAACATGGCTGCGCCCATTCCAAACACAAGTTGGCGACCTATTTGGCTAGCGACCTATTCGACCGATCCAGCTGTAAGATAATGACGAAATTACACTTCTATTCTGAGCTGAAGGAATGGATAAAAAATAATATATTCTACTTTCATTTGATAGACATAACGTTGGATTTTATTGGTTGATAAATAGAGACTGTTGTCTTTACTCTAAATAGGTTTCCAACCAACAGGTTGCAGCTCGATCGGTCGAATAGGTCGCTAGCCGAATAGGTTCCCAATTTGTGTAATAGCGTCAAGTTTTCCTGTTAAAGTAAACCAGCAGCCGCATCGCAAATGTATGGGCGTAGGTACATATCGCTTACTGTCATACATCCGAGACTAGATGTAGTCTACGTAGTTTACGGAATCTGTCGAGATTAGCCGAGTGTTATAAAATAACTCGTCCTGATTCTGATGTATTAGGACAAATGAAACGAAATTTTGAAATATAAAAAAAAAGAAACGAATTAGAATGCCTTTTTATCAAACTGTCTGCAAATCTTATCAGTTTTCTGGTCACTGGCATCGACCTTTAAGTCGGTAGGGCCCATGCCACTGAAATAGTAATATTTTCATCTTTGTTTTTGTTATATACAGATTTCATCCACGTTGTCTGCTCAGCTTCCAGGTAGAAAGATCAAAATTATAATAACAGCATATCAAGCCACGCCCATTTTGTTGTCATAATTTAATATTTATACAATGTATGTATATTAACCATGATTTACTTACATATACCTGATATATATTAACCTTTATTCAATAAATTGTTACATTGTTCATCGTGTTATCATTTTTTTTATGATTGGCACCATGGTGGCTGAGTGAGTGAAGAGGTGGACACACTAGCCGAATGATTCGGCCGAATCAATCGGTGTCAAAATTCGCCTAGTGTGTCCACTGTTATTCGGCCGAATGATTCGCCCAAATCAAACAGGTTTGATATATTCGGCCGAATGATATTCGCCTGGTGTGTCCGCTTCCCACACCATACTGACAGATCATTTTCTCCTTGGATTTCGGACATTATATTGGAATCTAAGATGATTCATGGTGAGAGAGAGAGAGAAATGGGGTTTAAAATCCATCGACACAAAATAGGTCATTTCGGGACTATCATATGGTTTCAATTTTATGTCAATCATTCGCCTCCGCATAGGGGTCTTTAGCAATGGGAGGAAACCGAAGGACCCGGAAAAAACCCACGAGATTGGACAGGGACCCCACTCCTTGTCATGTACAACCGGGGATTCGAAAACCATGTCAGTTGACTCAATGACAGACATTATGATACAGCAAACACATGCTAACTATAGATTCAATGTGTAGTAGTCATACATGTACATGTAACTACCTAGTTGCATGCCAGGTAACAAATAATGCCCATATAGAAAAATAAATGGGGTTTTACATCCACTTAACACAAATTTGTAGAGTAATCCATGAAGGGAGAGGGAGAAATGGGGCTTAACATCCACTCAACACAAACTAGGTCATTTTGGGACTAACATATGGTTTCATTTTATTTCAATAATTCGCTTGCACGTAGGGGTCTTTAGCAGTGGGAGGAAACCGGAGTGCCCGGAGGAAACCCACGAGAAGGCGCCCCTATCTCCATGCCACATACGCTCACACCAGGGCTCGAAACCACAGCCGCAAGCCAGAGGTGACCGGCCAGCTCGAAGCGCGGCACTCTAGACCACCAGGCCATCCCAACCCCCAAATCCATGAAGGAGTCTTTAGCAATCAGGGGTGGGGGGGGGGGTGGAGGCCAAATGGTTTTGTCTGTCATGGAGTCAAGTGTCGTGGTTTCAATTACATGCTTGTATGTGACAAGGAGTAGGATCGTTTGGCCCACCTTGTGGGTTTTCTTCAGTTTCCTCCCACTGCTAAAGACACCTACATGAACATGTACGCACTTGCGTATTAATGAAATACAATCTAACCATGTCAGTACCAATATGACCTAGTTTGTGTCAAGTGGAAGTAAACCCCATTTCTCTCTCTCAAACAGCATATTTATGTTTAAAGCAGAAGACCCAAAGAAAAGCCACAAGGAAGAGCATGTGACCCTACACCCTCGTCATACACAAGCTTGGGATATCAACCATGCTACTGCCTGGACTCAATGACAGACCTTATGATCTAAAGCCCAACGCCTTGATTTACATGTAGTTTGTTATGGTTTTATTAAAGCTGTAATTCCTTATCCTTATCATTACAGCGTATGTAGGTCATAAGGCCTTTTGCTGATCTTAAGTCACTTAAAGCGATAATTTCATATTTTCAAAGAAAGTCAAAACATAATTATTTCTGTGTCTTTTGCTCAATAGGTTGTCAAATCATTATTTATACCACCAAATGCATTATTTCCTACACCTACAAATCATTGACACTGGAAATAATAACACAATTACCTCCCTTGTTTTTCTATTCTCCATATGCAATAGCTATCTTCAAACGTTTGAATTTGAAGTTGAAAAAGATTGTTTTGCTAATTTCTCAACCAGCAATAGTGAATTATAGGAATAATTGGATTATTCTTTAACAAGGTAGGACTGTTTATAGATACCATCTATTTTAAGGCTTTATTTTAATAAATTTTGAAAATATAACTAAAAAATATGAAATTGCCACTTTACGAAACACTGATCCAATTCGTAATAAGTGATTTGATACAGTTATGTTATGTTCCCAATAATTGGGACAGCAGAAAAATCATATACAGTATGATATTCATTAAATTGATACAAGAATTGTACATTTAAAAACATTCCCTGTGTCAACTTATCACAAAGAATCAGTGCCATGCATAACATTAAAAATGAAACAGGACAACCTTCCATGGACAATTGTAACTAAATGGTTATGGTTGGATTAAAAACCTCTGTGTCCAAAATGTTCTACATCCCTTTGGGGCACGTTCACAGAACAACATAAACTTGATTTTGATTGATCTAGTTTATCACAGTCCTTCATCCTTCAATATGAAACAGATCGCGATCAAGTCACCAAGCCGTTAGTTGATGTATACTGTATACAGTACCGTACCGTAGCCTACACAATTATGGCCCCTTAAGAGTCTCTTTTTTGATTTCATTGTGAAATTGATAAAAATACGTGTGAGATAATTTTATCATTACTTGTCCATCCATTCATTCAACCCACTCATCGGGATTAACGTCAAAATCCTTCATAGCTTCCTCAGTGTAAATCCACCGCCCGAAAACACCAACGTCTAAAATACTTTTATGAAACTGTGACCACTTTGGTTTAACGTATTTACACTTTGCGGCATATAATCCTAAACTATCTCTGTACTCTGTCAAATAAATTAGCGAGAATAAACCCAGGCTGATGTAATGCACACGACCATCTTTGTGATGGTTTATCAAGTTCTGCATATAATTGTCCGACGAGGGGTTTCGAATCGGGTCCCCTACTAAAGCTAAGTCATTGGCACTTTCCACCATAAGTGTCCTAAAACTATTTTCTGAAGGATTCGTTTTGAAAAGAATGGCGGAAGCTGCTAATATGGAGCAATAAATGCTGGATTTCAGTGGCTTGGCTTTCATATCTTCGCCAAGTTCGATAAACACCATTTTGTAATCGGCATAAATATTGTGAAAATAATTCCCTATTTTCTCCATTCGTCCGCCTTTCAGTTTGTCAGGAATCGTAACTTTCTGGGTAAAGCTCTGTGCGAGCTTGGCACCTTTAAATATTTTCGACATTCTGGAATTTCACCAACTGTCAAACGAATAAAACAAAAAGTCACCTTGCCACAACACAAAAACAATCCAGCATGGCTAATTTTGACTCTGTTATCCAGACTGTCAGTACAGGGGTTTCGTACAAATTATACACCTGAAAATTACACTGAAACGAAATTGTTTACCATCGTCATAATTTAGAGCTTGAAAATTGAAGCTGGATAAGAATGGAGGCAGAGGAAAATGACAAGTTGTGTGATGCAGCGCGCACACCCGCAACACACTAACCATTCGTCCCCATCCCTCGGATAAGAAGAGGGGGGGGGGACTTTGTAATGCATAAATGGAACGACTCGGGACTTTCTCTTTGATAATAATTACTAATCCGAGAGAGAGAGGGAAATGGGATTTGTCCACACGACACAAACCAGGTCATTTCAGGACTAACATATGGTTTAATTTTATTTCAATAATTCGCTTGCGCGTATGGGTCTTTAGCAGTGGGAGGAAACCGGATTACATGGAGAAAACCCACGAGGTTGGACAGTACGCGACCATACTCCTTGTCACATACAAATGGGGGTTCAAAACCACGGCAGTTGACTCAATGGGAACAAGAAATAATACGCAAAAGTTTTGTAACATGTTATTCTTGGACGATTTCATCCCCCAAAGAGAGAGAAAAATGGGGGGGGGGGAAGGGGGGTAACAGGTGACCCCACGGGGCTGGACAGGTGACTCTACTCCTTTCCACGTCCAACCGGAGATTCGAAACCACGCCAGTTGACTCAGTGGCAGGCCGTATGATACCGCGCGCGCACGCAAACCATTCGGCCACCCACCCCCTGGCTCCCACAGGGTTCACGAGGACGAGTAAAAGACACACACTGTGCTTGGGAGATATTTTACCCGCACAGTAGCGTTCCCGTCTACTTTTCATCGAATTCTGACTGTCGTGGATCTTTTACGTGCATACCAAGATCAAAATGTAGACATACAGGCATATAATCTTTTGCACAAATTAATGATTACCTCGGACGAAAGTCAATACGGAGGACTGTATAATGCCTGTCCGAAAGTTGACGAATATTACCGATAACCGTCGTTTGATTGTTTTGCCATTTTGAGCTCAATATAATTGGTATACAACATGTTTAGATTCGATTTTCGGTGACAACCCATATCATTTAGCGCCTGCGGTGCCATTCGGAAAACTCCCAAGGAACCGATAAATATCCACCATTCTATGTTGGTAGGGATGAGGTTAATGTCCGCTTCCAACTAAGGTGATATCGCAGATAAGTATAATTTAGCACTTTCGGTGCTATTTGGAAAACTCCCAAGGAACCAAATCTATGTTGGTAGGGTGAGATTTATGTCCGCTTCCAACTAAGGTAATATCGCAGGTAGCCTAAGTATGTTCAATGAAATTTGCCAAGAAAAGGCCGTTAGAGATTGATCGAGCGAATAAGTCCAGTGTATTAGGGAGATGGCTGCCAAATAGGTCATTGGAGATTGATTAAGTCCAACGTATATATAGGGCCTATTATAGAAACGGGAGTGCGAAAAGGGGAGATGACTGCCCAGATCCAAATTAAAACATAACAATGGGGACGTGACTATGTTGACAAAACTGACAATCACTCAAATACCAGAGAAATTCACCAAATAAGCTATGCATTAAGATTGCAAATTGAAGAACATATCGTAACGATACAATCAACATGTGGAACCATGTATAGACTCATCTTGCTACTAAGAATGTTGGAGTTCTTTAGTCTCTCAATCGCTCTCACAACATGAATTATGACATGTGCAATCTTTCGTGTTTGTTCAACCTCTTTAGCACATAATTGGGATTTTCCTCTTGTAAAGGACGGGGTGATAAGGGTTGCATTTCTGTTGGCCAGATCTTCCAGTTGTCCAGATTTTTTAAAATTACTTCAATACAGTAAATGATACTGACAGTTCTTGAATAAGAACTATTAAAAACTGAGGGCGCATGTTTTGTAAGGCTGTCTTTGATAGGCCACTGAATCAGAAAGTTAATTTTTCCTGCCAACATAGGTAAGCCTTGATTTGATATGTCGGATATGGTTGAAAGAGAAACATCAAATCTGTAAGTTAAGTACTGATGTTGAAGATTTAGCCTAAATTTCATCAGGATACAGATGTTGGTGAAATCACTTTACATGTATATACAGGCAACAAACAGGAACAAGATGGAATTTAATTATATTATCAATGAAAAAAAACCCAAACCCATTTATAACAGACCATCAATGGATCCTTGAATGAAGGCGGAGTGCAGGTAATTAAATCAGAGTCGGTAGTATTTACATTAGATGCAATAATAGGCCTAGTGATCCCTGAGATTAAAATATTACCCATCTATTAAAACGGGAATGGAGCCCTCCATTAAGCTAATTATATTTTAGAAAGGCGGGATTTATTAAACTATTAATTAATAATTACAATAACAAGTCACAACAACCCCGAGTGGATAAGCAATACAATAATAAGAAGAACCAATTATTGAGTATCATTTTGAAAACGGTTATTTGTAATGATTTACGTAGGCTAATTATTATTAATTTTGAATACCATTTATTTAATGGAATATATTATGGTTAGCCTAGTTGCGAATACAATACGTAATTTAAAGATTGTCATAAGGCGTGAGGAGGAAAAATCGGGATTTATTAAATAGTTGGTTTGTGTCTTCCTATTTGAATGGCTTTGTCATCGTGTAGTCGTTGTCTCCTCATATTTTAAAATTTAATCATTGCTTGGTAATGACTAGACGAACCCAACGGAAAAGTCGCTAAGTAAAAAAAAACAACTTTAATCAGATTATATACAGCGCAAAATGTCTTTCTGTTAGCGATGTCAGTCAGACAGCCAGTCAGCCATTTGTAAACAACCGATTTTGCCAACCAATGGTGTCACGTGACTAATCGTGACGTCACGGCGAACATCGCTATAATACGTTCCACTACCATGGAATAATCGATATCTGGTAACTATGGCAACACAAAGGATAACCAACGTCAAGAATCTTTACCAATCAATAATATTGTCCGCAGTTTTACATCTGGCTAAAAACCACCGAAACAAAAATACTGTCCACAACCGATAAATACAAACAAAATAACAATAGTCAGCTTAAGATAATCCGAGTGCAGGTGCTCGCTCATTATCTGCCATAAATGAGCTGTCCCCCTAATAAACAATGGCTGTGTTTCACGCCGTCATTAAAAACCAACATCTGCATATTAATAATGCGCGGGCGGATCAAGACGGAATCGTGACGTCAGTCTTCGCCATTACGATCACGGTGGAATTGCAGAGGCACTGAGAAAGGAAAACATCAGTGCGAAATAAGGTACGTTTGTTTCATTTTCAAAAAGGGAATTTCTTATCAGGGTCTGTAAGTATTTAATCAGCGAATTAAGCCAATATTTTATTGTGTAATCTGTGACAGTGGATATCTATATTTCCAGATGTCAATATGGAATGGAAACACTAATGTATGTAACCTAGGTTCGTTGTTTATATAATCGCACAGGGAAAAAACGCGTTTTTTTTTCACATATTCTTGAAATGTCATTACCCCATTTCAAAATATTGCGGGATGAAAATTTAGGAAAAGTAAAATGGAAATATGTGGTACAAATATATAATTTTTTTTTCTAAGAATTGACCAGCGGTTATGACGTACAATATAAGCCCTCGAACTCTTAACCTTTGGCAACAGATCAGTTCAAAGATCGAGATTTTCTCACTCTGTCCTTTGATTCTAATATTTTAATATGATTTTTATATCGTTATATCGACACATGGCTCCCTCATACCGAATTGAAAAGGAAAAAATAAACCACACATTTTGGTTGAGGATTGGATTCTTGAACATACTGTTATATTTTAAAGCAGAGAGAGAGGGAGATGGGATTTAACGCATACTCGACATAAACTAGGTCATTTCGGGACTAACACAAGGCTCGATTTTATTTCAATAATTGGCTTGTGCGTAGGGGTCTTTAGCTGTGGGAGGAAACCGGGGAACCCAAAGAAAACCCACGAGGTTGTACATACGACCCTACTCCTTGTCACGTACAATCGGGGATTCGAAACCATGCCAGTTGACTAAATGACAGACGTTATGATACAGCGCGCCCATGCTAACCATTCGGCCATCCCCTCATAAAACAACCTACATGTAAGAGATAACTACCGCCAAGTCAGTGAAACTGTTGTATGTAGTTGAGTTTGACTTTAATGTTAATTTTAACGTCCACTCGACCCAAACTAGGTCAATTCGAGACTGGCATATGGTGCACTTTTATTTCAATAATTTGTTTTCACGTATTATCTTTAGCAGTGGGAGGAAATCAGGACGGTATATCGCGTTTAACGACCTACCTTTTTTTATGCTATTATTATTATAACGCAAATTTAAATGGAGCGTTATTGGTTAAAAGTGTTGATAGAATATTACACGGTTTCCTTGACCAGAAGTAATGCCATGTCTCCTGTCCAACTTTGTGGGTTATCTACGATTCCTCCGTTCACCCCACAGCTAAAGAGCCCTGAGCGGAAGGGGAATTATTGAAATAAAATCTATCTAAAATATGTTAGTCTAGTAAAGACCTTGTTTGTGTTACGTAGACGTTACTCCCCCCCCCTCTCTCTCTCTCTCTCTGGGCGAAATGAGAATATGTTGGCCTTATAGCTAGTAATGGCCTTGTTTGTGCTGAGTAGACTTTACCCCTCTCTCTCCCTTTCTCTCTCTCCCTCGCTCTCTCTCCCCTCTCTTTCTCTTCCTCTCCCTCCCTCCCCCCCTCTCTCTCTCCGTCTCTCTCAACCCCCCCTTCTCTCTCTCTCTCTCTGAGCCTCTGTAGCTTGCCAAGCAGATTATTTCTCTTAAAAGAGAAATCCGAATAAAAAATCTGTTGACAACAAAACTATCATGCCTGGTTATGCAAGTCGAAGCTTATCGTAAACATAGTAGATAATGACGGCGTATTTATTACTCAATTGTCCAAGAAATTCTTGTTTTGACGCTATCTTTATAAAGCATCAAAATGTAATTCTCACCCCACTGATGTTTCCCTGGCGGTTTCTGGTATATCAGAACGCCAGATCTGTCTGGTCCCGTTAGAAAACCAGGCCCCGAGTTCACAAAACATCCTCAGGCTTAAGTTAAAGTTACTTTATGGGAGGTGACAGTTCTCACTATAATAGTTAAAAACTAGATAGTGTAAATAAAGATAATTTGCTGAAAATTTCAGTCAAATTGGTCCATTATTAGCCTAGAAAAAAGCGTTTGAAATATTCACATAGCCTCGGTCATCATTACTCAAATCATTAATCTAAACAGCAAAGTCTCGATTATTCACTTGACTGATTTAATTATCAACGGCCATTAAGCGGCATATAAGAATTCAATCTGCCAACATCGAAGGCTAGCCTTGACATAAAGAGTTTATTATGGTCTGGATATGTAAATTAATGTCTAATTGATTACTTAGATAACATCTCAGGCCTAAAGAAAGACCTGTAATAAGCAGATTTTGCTCTTGCATAATGCTATTTTAAGAATTTCAATGACTGTTCATAAAAAATATCCTTTATCCAGAAACCCAAAACTTTCCATATAGTTTCTTATTGATGTATTTGATACATTAAAACAACAAAAGTTCTATAAGGAATTATATTATGAAGGAAATAAAGCAAATTCTTAACTTAAGTCTAAGAATGCTATGCGAACTCGGGCCCAGGTCTGTCTGTTCTGTTAGAGAAACATAGGTAATTATAAGTGTATTTAATGACACCTTTGTTATCTAATATTCCCGGACGATTTACTTGATATTAGAAACCAGTATACGTATTATTCTGTTAATTGAACCTGTATTGTCCCACAGCTGGAGGCTGACCTTTCAATAGTCTGTCTGGGACGTGTTAACCGGTAATTCCTGACAATCTCCAGGTTATTATTTATGGAAACTCACAATGGGGGTTAAAAACCTACTTCCGGCTCCATCCGAAAGATTTTAACACCCACTATGTCATTTCGGGACTAACGTATGGTTTAATTTTATTTCAATAACTCGCTTGTGCCCAGGAGTCTTTAGCTGTTGGAGGAAACCGAAGGTCCCAGAGAAAAACCAACGAGCACGTCCCATCCGAACGACTAGACAACTGGTCGTGTAAAATCCTCCTTTCATTTGTTCATCATCGCCACCTGCAACAACAAAACTAGCATAATCACCCCCTACCAAACTCTGTTTCCAGGATCCTAACGATTTGTCTCTATTTTTTTTAAGGTACCACCATGATGAAGTTAATAGTTTTGTTGAGTGTTGGGGTATGTCTGACAATGGCCGAGATGTCTTTAGATCCAGCATTCGGTAGTTATTACGATTTAGCTCGTATGTACCGAATGAAACAATTGGCCAACCTGTACGACAACTACAGAACTGGGGATGACCTAGAGAGCCGAAGTGTTGACAATGACGATTGGGTCGATTCTATTGCTGGTTTTGATGATCCCGAATATAAAGGCGAACCCTACACTGGAACCAATCTCAGGGATCAGGAACATTTGGAACAGAGTTCTTTATATGGATATCAATCTATGTCGGGTAAGCCCAATTTAAAATTAAATTATATTTCAGTTTGGGTGTTCATTTGGCCTCTCGTTTGCTGGGTTTACAAAGTCTTCTGAATCTCCGTCGTCATTAGCGCTACTGGTGGAGAAACGGCGGACTGTTCATTTTATTTGGTATTGTGTGGACGTTGGGAGGAAAAAAATAAATGTGCTGGGGCGAGATCTTTTTTGTCTCCCGCCTTCACTTTCCACCTCTAGTCATCTAGATGATTCACTAGCAGATTGCAATGAAGTGAAAACTTTTTTAAAAAATACTTTAATAAGTTTCAAAGGAAAAATAAAAAATCTTTGCATAATTGCCCATTTCAATTTTGAAGTTTGATATTCACGGGCCCCATGGTAGACTCACGTGGGCGCTGGGGCGGCGCGCCGACTACATTCCCTCTCGTGAGGCGTGGACCAGTCTGTGTTTTCTAATGCAGATGTCATTGATTATGGGTTAAACACGGCAGCGAACACAATGTACTTATTGAAAAACAAATATTGAAAGAAAATATTAATTGGATGAGATGGATGTTTAGTGTGTTATACGTCATTAACTCGATAGTTACACAGTTCAGAGCTCGGTGCGTTATCAATAAATAGCTATTTTTAGATGGTTTAAATGATATAAAAACACGCTAAACTTATTGTTGCGTGGCATTGTTGGAAATTCCATAATAAGAGGCTTTGTTGTGGATGCCCGAGGGTTATGAATAGAGTTAACCCTAGTGCAAACACGTTTCAAAAAAAATATGTCGGCATGTTTCAGTTGTCAGTACTTGATGACTGCCCTGTAGCCAGCTCTGTCTCAATGGGTAGTTTCAATAGATGATCTGGTACAAAAACAATGATCATTCAACGACTGTACCTGTTGGTGGCTAAAAGCAAAAAATGATTTCATCTCAATTTATGTATGAGAACTTTTCAGTCAGCCTTCGTATTTTGGGTGCCTTTACTGATCTATGTATGGAACTTTCGATTTTTGAAAATGGCTATCTTATCAAATGCTATTAATTTGTTTATTAAATGACCGTCACTGAGGGGTGTTTATTATTGGTGGCAAAAGTTTGTATCAACCCAACTGATCTACCCTTCTCAGGCTTAGAATACTTAAAGCCCCAATAACACTCTTGTTGTAACTGAATAATATGTTCCAATCTTCATTCTGGTCAACAAATCGTATTATTTTAGAATATTCCAATTAAATGATGATATAAATTTCATCTTAACACACCTATTTTAAAAAATTGGAAAAATTCAACCAATTGATTTGAAAAATCCAACGTAAACCTTTTCAAATGTGACTTGGATTTTAAAATATTTTCGAACCCTTTGGACAAGTAAAATAGGTTGTAATGGATAATTTACACAACAGGTAGGACACTTAAACATCTAGTACTTAGAGTAAGGGTATTATTTATTTTCTGTAGCTACCAAGCCAGCAAGAATATTAGTGTCCCTTTAAACCTGCCCTCGTATTTTAATAAAAATGTCTAAATAATAATTGCTTCGTGCAACAAGATGAGTATCGTCAAGGAAACCGTCTCGTATAGCTCTGTTAAAAGTCTTACCAATAAATCTAACCTCAAGGGGCGAAGTGTTCACACGCGTATCTATGGATTTTTTTCTCTCTGTGGAATAAAGTAATTATTGGTCGGTAATAACGTTAAACTCGCTGATATAATCTGACGTCTTGTTTAAACCACCATGGAACAATATGAGAGATATATATACTCAATACCCCGTCACAAACAGAGTCAGAGCTGACATTTGTAAAAGCTCGCCGAGAATATCCATCGTTGTTTTCATGAAAAGTAATGTTGTGATAACCTTCGGTCCGTTTTCATTAGGAGTCACGATGGCTAAGTGGGTAATACACGTGTTCGATCCCTGCATTGGCCCAGTCGCAACAAAATAGTAGGATGCTAAAGCCCATTTCATAATTTACATTATATTAAACGTTGCCATGGTAAAATATAAATAATCTAAAACACCATTTCGTCATTTGTTCATTTACATTGGATTAAATGCTGCTATGGTAAAATGGTCCAGAATTTATATACACTTGTCCGAGGAAGAACTGCTGGTTGTAAATCCAATGATAAAAAAGTTCTTCCATATTACATTATTAAACTATTAAAATGTTAATGTATTTATATATTTGTTCCAGGAGGAACAGCGGATGGTAAACCCAACGAAAAACAGGTGAAATCGGATAAATCTCTCCCAGCTTACTGTAATCCCCCTAATCCTTGTCCTATTGGAAAAACAGGTACAGTAATATTCTATATGTTATCTTATTGTCACGTGTCGTAAAATTAACAGAAAGTCCCAGAAATGACATAGTTATGGTTGACATTAAGGAATCAGTGTCTGACATTGTCAAAAACATCAGTAAATATACCAATATTATGTGCCAGACAAAATGTCAGTCAGCAAAGGAAATAAAATGAAACGGAGTTCAACGTCTTATTCGTCTGCCCCGAACTGAGGGAATGAAGACAAGCATACACCATACAGTGTGCTGCTATGGCTTACTCTTATATCGAATTCCAACTGTCAAGGGATATTTTACGTTCACGGGACCTCGTTTTTGGACCATCCGAACGACTAGACAGCTGACCTTGCCAACTTCTCCGTCCTGCATCATTGGCAAGAATAACCACGCCTAAAATCTGGATGAACTTGAATCGTTACATTATTTAAGTTGCTACTAATTGTTATCAATAAAATCGCCGGTTATGTGTTATTTTGACATTTTCCTAACACCGAATATCTTTAATGATTAAAGATACATTATGGGAGATAAGATAAAGAGATGGCAGTTCTCACTATAATAGTTAAAAACTAGATAGTGTAAAGGTAATTTGCTGAAAGGTAATGAGCCGACAGCCGAGAACGAAGCGGATGAAATTTTCGCATAGCCTCGGTCATCATTACTAAAATCATTAATATAAACAGCATAGTCTCGATTATCTACTTTTTAAAAATTTAATTATCAATGACCGTTAAGCGTCAAATAGGAATCTAATCCAAGTCAGCATCGGAGGCTAGCCTTGACATCGAGAGTTTATTATATTCTGGATAACATTTCAGGTCCAAAGAAAGACTTGTAATAAGCAGATTTTACTCTTGCATAATGCTTGTTTAATTTGTTTTTCCTGCTGTGGGGGGTCACGGTCGCTAAGTGGGTAAGACGCTGGCTCACTGGCCTGTAGGTCTGGTGTTCGATCCCTGCATTGGCCGAGAAAGTTCATCTTAACTTTCCGGCGTGATTTTCCCTTGTCAGTGATGCAGAAGGAGGGCCTGACAAGTACAGCTGCCTAGTCGTTCGGATAGCACGAAAAACCGAGGTCCCGTGTACACATTGGAGTCCACGTAAAAGATCCCTTGGCAGTTGGAATTCGATATAAGAGTAGGCCGTAGCGCCGCTGCCCGGGCTAAATAGGACGTTAAACCCCATTTTATTTCATTTCATTTTTCCTAATGTTTTTGATATGTCTTCCAAGCGATTACTAATTGTATAAAGAATCGTGACCGTCGATTAGATCTTTTGTTAATATACTGGATATTCTGTTTGTATTTTAAACCCGACTAATAATCTCGCGTGACAAAACGACATGAACAGCAAAGACTGTCGGGTATTAATATATTATACGAGGAAAAGGTTTAGTTCGCTCACGAATACATGTCTTTAAGCCCGGTCCCACGGCACGCTATTTCAGATACCATAATAGACATGACAAAATTGATTTTTGTCCCAAGTCAACCAGACAAAAAAAAACCCCGTAAAATTATACATTCAACAAAGATCTATTTAGCCGAACTTTTGTCATATTATCTTACAAGTTCAATATTAACTTGTGGAATTCTCTTGGTGAAAAATTCCACACAAACGCCCCTTCCCGCAGACTTGACATAAAAGTATAATAACGGCATATTCCTGAAGCAATGGCCCGAGAAATCCCTCTGGAATAGCGTCTGTTTCTTGAACCTATGCGGGAGTGTGTCTATTCTTTCCGTTCAATGAAAGCTATCATTTAAGTACAGCAAAATGACAGTCCTTCGATTAATCTGGGTCTTCCCTAAAACTTTGGACAGTGATTTAAGGTATTAAAAACGGCGAAAGTATGTTCGTTTCCAAACAGTATCGTTTACATTTCATTCGACTTGATAGCCTCGTTTGTCACGCAATTAGTTTTACTGCAGTATTCTGCTATGCACGGGTTAATTAGGCATAATAAAATCGTGAGCCATGACGTAACGTTATGTAAACATATTTGGTCCAATATTGGCACTCGTTTTAAATGTAAAGCTTTTGTAGGGCAGCTAGCCATTGGTTGGTAGTCGGACTACTGACCAATCAAAATTTAAAACGACAATATCCACTCATAATAGCAGTGTGTAGTGGGATTACCTCTAATCAAACGAAACGCTGCGCGGAGTATGGTGGTATACCTACCTAATCCCACACTTCAACCAAAATGCCGGTAATATAACAACTATTCTAGATCCCAGTGAAGTAAAACGAAATTTTGAACTATAAGAAAAGAAACGAAACAGGATTTGTGTTTTAATCTGATTGGTTCCACCATTGCAATGTTGTATCAAGAGAGAACCAATTGCATACGCTTTTGTCAGATAAATATCGCTTTTGTTAAATGGACACACCAGGCGCTATTGATTAGTAACTTCAGAGAGGACGCTCTGGATGAGACGTTCCATCACAGTGCACGATATGGCCCGACTTCATGTCAACTCCTGCCCAAGTATTGCATGGCCAGAATGATGTTCTTGATCGGTAACGGTGGTGAGGCGGGTGAGGGAGGATCCATCAAGGTGTCGGATGTTCAAGGTTTCTGACTGAAAACGTTCCATTCTAATCCATTATTTTTTCCCTGAGAGGCCTCAGGCCACTTGTCCCACCCCCACCCCCGTTGTGGTCTTCCCGCCGCCCCGCACTATTCAAGGTCTCTGGACCCGCCCTTGCGCTCCTATTGCTAAACACCCGAAATAAAAAGGAGCAATATGTTATTCCCGAAATGGTATAGTCTGTGTCGAGTAGACGTTAAACCAATCCTCTCACCATCCCGATCAATGTAATATATTATTATACTAATGTACTAAATCTAATTTCAGCCAAAGACAACTGCCGTGAAGATTTCCAAAACTCTGCAGAAAACAACAAAAAGTTATTGGACGAACAAGAATGCCCCTGTGATACTGAACACATGTTCTCCTGTCCAGATAATAGTAACACAGTCAGCTCTAAATCACAGGGGGATGCAGCAGCCATTAATAAAGTTATGGATGAACTACAGAAACTTGACGCTGATCTGGTAAGTCAATGTTCCTGCAGGCTTGGGGGTTTGGTTAGCGTGCGCGTGCTGTATCATATGGCCTGTCATTGAATCAACCGGCGTGGTTTCAAATCCCCGGTTGTGCGTGGCAAGGAGAAAGGTCGTCTGTCCAACCTCTGTCCGACCTCGTGGGTTTTCTCCGGGTACTCCGGTTTCCTCCCACTGCTAAAGACCCCTACGCGCAAGCGAATTATTGAAATAAAATTGAACCATAGGCTAGTCCCGAAATGACCTAGTTTGTGTCGAGTGGACGTTACCCCCCCCCCTCTTTAAGGTTCGTTATTTCTTACATTAGTAATTTATTAATTTTTTTTTTTGTATTTTCAGGGAACAGATTTTATGCAGGGAGGAGAAAGTAAACGAGTCGCAGTTGTAGCAAAGAAGTCACCCCATATCATCAAGAAAAGGGTAACCATTCAATAGTTACTCTATAACACATGTAATATCATATCTTCATTTTATTGATGTTGTCATCCTCTATACTCACCCAACCGTCCGTTAACACTCGTTACTTTCCGTAATAGCTTGCATTACTCTCGTTAGATTCCTGTATACGCTCAGCCAACCGTCCGTAATAAGATAATTCACAGCTAACTGTTGGGACACACGCTATTTTCCGTAATTAACCGAACGCATATTAGAGAATTTCGAATGTTCGGGTACCGTCGTCGGTCTCATAAAACCAGCGCCATTACTTCATTTTATAGATGCTGCGTCCTGCAAATCAAACCAACGTCGGGAACATTCTTTCTTTTCCGTAATACATTGGGCCTATGGTGGTATAAAAATGAATGTAGGGAAAACGTGAGCATGCGTAACTTGTAAGTTGTAATGATACGTCGTGGCGCTAACCCGTGAGTACCAGAGGGCTAAATTCGATTCGGATTAGACAAAAGTTGACAAAACGGGAAGTAAATACCCGCTGAAAGTACGAATTGGTTAAAGTGATGTCTCTCCTTAGTCTCACGCGCGTGACGATAAACACCGCGTACCAGAACAGAAGGCTAAATTCGATTCGGATTAAATAAACGTTAACAAAACGGGAAGTACGAATAGGTTGGAAAGTTTTCTCCCCTTAATCTCGCGCGCTTCACAGTGTCTATGGATTTGTATATTGGACATTTCATCAAGAATGTATTATCATCACCAACGTGAGCATTTCCTTTTATGGAAACAAATATCTATTCGCGGGAATATTGGTGCGATCGCGAAGTCTAATTAATTATTAGTTTTGACGCGACTTATGATATATGGTTCACCTCGCTGTAAGTCATCCATACCTCATTAACAACCTCATATATCATTCATTGTATATAATATATTGTTTTATGCAGATAGACTTTATGCCATGTTTATCTTTTAACGTTGTGTGACATGTATAACTGTCTAGTCGTTCAGATGGGACGAAAACCCGTGGTTCCGTGCATATATTGGCGTGCACATAAAAGATCCCTTGGAAGTTTGAATTCGATATAAGAATAGGGCAAAATTCCCCTCATAGCACGCTGCATGGCGTATGCCCGTCTTCATAAGCCCAGTGCGGAAGACGTTAAACCCCATTTTATTTCATTTCATTTCTTTAAACGTATTTTTTTTTAAAAGAAAAATAGCTCGGCAGCCCAAGGAATGAATGATCTAAATTGCTTTGAATGTTATCAGGGTCAGTAATTTACTGTATGCTATCGAGCAAGATGTTTGGAGGCGCAGTTGTCTAGTCGTTGGGATGGGGCGAGAAATAAGCCCGTGTACACGTTGGTGTGCACGTAAAAGAACCCTAGACAGTTTCGGCGCATGGCAAAGTCAAACCATGTAACCAAGGTAATATCGTGATATAACGAACGTGAATAACATGTACATACACTGCCATTAAAACCCCTAAATCACATATTTAATGGAAAACAGCGACTATGTAAGGCAAAGTTTCGAAGAGATTTCTCTCACGCTTCTACTGTGTATTTTTCTTTTCAGGGAACAAAAGCCCGACATGGAAAGAATCCATATCTGGCTGGCAGAAGAATACGAACTGTAGCTAAGAAGTCGCCACCAATGAAAGCATAATAACGTGGAAAGCAATTTTATTTTTCACCGCCATCTTTTGTTTTGGTTCATTTTTTTTTATCCCCGATCCTCCACCCTTACGTTTAATGTCATGTCGTACATAATAACCGTGATATCGTTCGTTGCGCGTGAATTAAAACATTATGTAATCAAAGGAGACGAAACTATATCATGCGGCACCAGTTACTTAATCATTGATAATGTACTTATAAATTATATATTATTTTATGTTTGTTTTAAAAGTATGACGTTGACTTTTGTTACCGACATGCGCAGTTAACCTCAATTTTCTTCAATATAAATGTACTATTCCCTTTTATCTAGATTGCAAAGAGTTGAATATAATATAATTTTGAAAATTGTGCGATCTGTGAAAATTTTACGCGCCTTTTTTTTATAAATAAAATCTCGCTACTTTTATCACCTATTATTTCTTCCCTTTATTGTCAAAAGCGTGAAAATTTATTGAATTTGTTTTTAAAGGATACTTTTGTTTTTATTTAACGAAAAAAAATCTTAATAAAACACGGATCCTATTTCGTTTCGGTTTATATTTTTTAGGCCCTATTAGGAGAACGCTAGATCGGAGACGGTCCTACGCATATTATGACGTCATATATGGATTGTAGGTTAGGGTAAGGGTTAGGCTTGGCCCAAGTTTAGGGTTAGGGCTAGCCTAGTTCAGCTCTGAACGTCGGTCTCATTACACTCAACCTGAACGTTCAGGGACTGGCCCATTCAATCAATGTCGAAAATAATTTGACCCCCAATTTTACTGGGCAACTTTTCACTGCTAAACGATGGGTTCACTCCGTGTGGACGTCTGTACAGTGTAAAGGAACATCTCTCACACTAGGACTAGCCCTGTTTACATCTCGGGAGACTTTGACGAAATCTGCGCGTCCTAGACCTTACCCTAAACCCACAATCTATATATGACGTCATATGTGCTAAAATGCGTAAGACCGTCTTCAATCTAGCGTTCTCCGTCTTTACTACACTAGATCTTGAACGGTTGTTTTATAAGTTGTGTTCTGGATAATGTAGGGGATTAGCCAATGAAAGCATCTGTTATGGCGATTTTTTGGCGTGCGATACACGGAACTGTGGGTAAACCACTAGAAACGTCAACGCTGATTGGTTAGTCAATCGAAAAAATAATAATAATAAAAAAAAAACGAAACGAAAAATATTTTAATCCGATTGACCGAAACGTGAAGTAAACCTCTATTTTCTTCCAAAGATGATATATATCGTTTACCCCCATTCTGTTATTGCGAAGAGTTAAATATCTAATTTTTGGAAATATTATATATAGATAAATAATTATGTTAATATATTTACGTGATAAAAAATAAACTGTGTTAAAATTCCCAATATTATTTGTTCACTTATCTTGTTGTATTGCGAATGTATATAACTTTTTGTCTTATGTAGTTATTATTTTTTAAAAAATCGGTCGAAAAAAAAAACTGATAAAAAAAAAAATATGTAAAAACAACATATTTTTGTGTAACAAAAATGTAAGCATTATTTCAATTGTAATAATTCTGTGATTCTGAAATCATTAATTTTTTTTTTGCTAGCTGCTCATACAAATGCTTAAGCAAATTATACGCTTGATTTAATACACGGCAAATTAGATCACCATTGTTAAAAATGTATTTAATTGTTAACTTATATAAATACAATCTCGTGTATAGTACATTTTGCCGTTAGATAATAAGAGACAAAAATTTATTCTCGATTTTATTATTAATTAATATTTTCATTATATTATATAAGTATTATTTAGTGCTGGGAGTATAAATCTGTTTATTTCATATTTGAAACAAATAAGTTATCTCCCCTGTTTAGAAATGTGCAAAAGTTTCGTGTTAACGTTCCAATGTCGTCATTTAGCGGGTTTGTTTAAATTTTTTGGGCGCGTGGAGAAGACTGTTTCCTGGCTATGTCTAGCTCAAAATATATTTTAAATATTTAATTCCTTATTCGAACACATCGTGTTGCATCGCCGTTGTCTCATCTTCGTTATCCAAAGTGGCTTGGCATCGCTCCGTACTGCTTCACGGAATGATGCACCTGGGGATATCGAAGATGTCGTTGTTTGTGCGTCATTTTGTTAGTTTAGACAGTAGGAATTTTGAATTTATCAAAATCGATATATGTTGTGTTGGTCAATTCGTTCAATTTCGGGCTTGTTGTAGTTCTTAGTTGTAGTGGCATATTTAATAAGTAATATTAAAAGTTACGGCAAAGTAAAGAGCAGCTACAATTGCCTCAATCTCAATCTGATTGGAACGAAAGATGGACAAATTTGATTGGTGTCATATTCTAACTTTTCAACCAATTAAGTTTCTATATATCTCTACAATTATAAAATTTGATTGGTTGAATTCTCTCCAGTTAGTTAATATGTCGCCGATTTTTATTGGTCAATTTCCAGCACTGTAAAGCTCTCCGTGTAACATCTACAATATGGATTCGCGCCAATCAGATTGTACAGGATATGACGTGTGCTAGAGCGCGAGGTATTGCGCTCTCTGACCTTACAACAGACTTTCTTGTCAGAACGCAGTAGATATAATATCAATAAATTTCTTACAGCAGCAGTTAGTAGGAGGGGGGGGGGGGGTGTTATAAAATATTTCTTTAAAATGTTTCACAAACTTCTTTCAAACGCCCGAATTGTACATACGACCACGTTTCTTGTTTCCAACTATGACGTCAGTGTGACGCTTAATTTTCCGCCAATGATCTCAAACTGTATTATAGGCACGTGCAGTACAAACAAAATTGCTTCTATGTTGCTTTTGGTGAATAAAAAGAAAATCAAAACTCAATGTCTGAAGTTTTCTTGTTATTTAGATATAAATCTTCCAGACAAGGTCAACGTTAGCTACGAGAACGTACCTGGCTAAAAACATTGAGATATAGGCCTACTGACGTGTTTGATTTTAGCTATATTGGATGCCTCTAATTTCAAACGACCCAACGTTCGCAAATCTGAAAATATTACCAGTTAAGTTAATCAAGCGGTGTTTTTAGCCGCCATTTATGATTACGGTGCATATCATGCGCGACCCCTGCACGGTCTCTACTGGCTACTCTCCCTTTGCCTAAATCGCTCATTTTGATAGGCTGTTGTACACGACAAATATTAAGCCCGCCTTTATGCCGTGAAGACCTGAAACCTATTCCGTTTTAAAATGTCGAGAGTAACTATCTTTAACAGTTTCTATTTAAAAGAGATGATTTGTACACGTGTCATGTCTTCATAATTAATTGCAGTTGGGTGTGGCGGAAATGTCATAAATAGGCCTTAAAATAATCAACCTTTGTTAAGTTGAGAAAAGAAATGACACTTTTGCTTATTGAATACCGATGTGATTCACATCGACATCTTCCAGCAATAACTATTTTGTGCCATCTCTCATATCAAGAAACCACGCAGGGTCGAGAGAAGAGGCTTCTTATCTAGGCCAAGGGTTTTGGCTAATGACTCAGGTCCATTGCAGATTTCGTCATCGGTCAAGTGCCCTATAATAACCCTTACATCTCATGGCCTATGCAGGGACGGATCCAGGAACTTTTGCAGGAGGGGGTTTGCCAGGTTTCAGTTCAGGAAAACTGCCATCATCGTCTCTAAATTACACAGGCATACATACAAATTGAGCTTTTTAAACAGAGAAATCATTTTTATAATGACGTAGGATCACTTTGTGATGTGATTTCATTGATGCAAGGCATTATTTTTTTTATGTAGCTGAGCAGGGTGGGGTTTGCCCCCCCCCCTCTGGATCCGCGCCTGCTATGACGGAATCTGCAATAGGAGGTTAGCCTTTACCCAGACAGCAGGAATGAGTGTCAATTTGCTCTATTCGTACACTCGGCAGGACCACTTTACAATGTACAGTTATCAAAAAAATAATTTTATATATTTTTTTATGGTGCTCTTGTAGGAGTTAGTTCATAAAGCGCCATTAAGAAGGTTTTGTGTGGGTTGTTTCGGGTGCTAAGTGAGGGGGGCGCAATGACAACATTTGCGCCCTGGTTTTGAGTTTTTGCACTCGCTTTAGTTTTTGTGCCCCTTTGAAAATGGAAAAAAAAAAATCACGTGGTTTCAACATTAACCAGTGTCAAACAAATAGCGTGGGTCAGAATCTGATATGATACAAATCGAATGTAGCAAATTCCACACAACCAAATATTACCCGGTGGCATATGAAAGCCCCTCTCCCACCCCACCCCCTTCGCGTACACATATAAATATTGTTTTTTGAGGGATTTTGAACCTCATAATGATTTGTTTTGGGAGGGGCCGGAAAGCAGAGAGAGAGAGAGAGAGAGAGAGAGAGAGAGAGATGGGGCTCAACGTCCACACACATGGTTCATATATATTATCAATAAGCCGCTTGCGCGTAGGAGTCGTTAACAGTGGGGATGGGGGGGGCAAAGGACCTTGAGAAAATCCACTTGTCACGTACAATCGGGGATTCGAAACCACGCCAGTTGACTCTCTCAATGAGAAACCTTACGTTATACAGCGCACACTCGCTAATCATTTGGCCGTCCATCGCAAATCGGATAAAAATTGTAGGCCTAACCTCTATTATGGTCCACATTTTCCCGACATGATATCCAGGAAATTCGCACTCAATCATTACATAATTTTAAGTGTGATGGGGTCCTTCAAAGGCGTTTTATAGCTGTGGCGCTGGTGGCGCCAGCCTCCTCGCGAAAAAAATCAAAGAAGTGGAACAAATAAAACGGGAGAAAAATGCTAAAACCGATGAGAAAAATGAAATGTACCCTAGTTAGAGAGGGCCCTAAAGGCAGACAAAAGGGGCCCTCGTCTGACAAAAGGGAAATTCTGGCCAATGGAAAGGGCCCCCGAGTTTGAGTCAATCGTTTTCTTTACTTTGTTACTGTCGAATCCACTACTGAATGAGAGTGCATTCATTGCATTGGTATGAAAATCATCAATTCAAACACCACCCCACCCTCAGACCCCCGCACAAGAGGGCCCTCAAAATAGTATAGCCTCCGCCATGATAAACCTTAAAACGCCCCTGGGGTCCTTAATTGAAGTGTTTTGACAATAAGATAAGCTAAAAACGTGAATTTCACATAAATAAAATGAAATGAAATGGGGTTTAATGTCCTACTGTTTTGCCCCAAAACTCGCTAAGGAAGACGGGTATACGTCATACGGTGTGCTATGAGGGATATTTTGCCCGGGCAGCGGCGCTGTGGTGTAATCTTGTATCGAATTCTAACTGCTAAGGGGTCTTTTACGTGCACGTCAATGTTTACACAGGACCTGTTTTTCATCCCATCCGAACGACTAGTCCGATTAAGGACCGTACATATCGAAAGGAACCCAGATCTTTGGGATAAAAATTCGAACATCTGGAGTAGACCTAGACTACATAGCATCATATTCCTCACAGTATTTCGTTTCATTAGACATAATCCCACTCAACACTGCCGTAATGAAAGCAAATTTCTGTTTAAATTATGTCTGGCCAATAGTCCGATTAACAACCAATGCCTAACTGTTTACATAAACGTAACGCAATCTGTTTCACAGAGAATTACGAATGTCTGCTTATAATATCTCTGTCACTGATGACTGTCTTCAACACGTGCAATGACATCACGCGGCGTCAATCATTGGTTCAATGTCCTGTGCAGTGTGTACATGACGTAAGGTAACTGCTTCGGACAGTATGATACCGTTTACCCATTTTAATACCCATTAACACCAAATAGGAAATATTTTTTAACTACAATTACTTAAAACGTCTTTATTTTTTTAATACAGAAAAAAAAAAGAAAAAAAAAATGTTTTAGAATTTAATTTGTCGGATCCGGCAAACCTCAGCAGATTCCAGTAGGCTACCCTACATCCAGCGGACAATCCGGATTGGAGAACGTGGAGAGTCCGGACTGCATAATCGAATTGGCCCCAGATGTAGATTCCGGAATCTGCCGAGATTTGCCGAGTGTTTAGCGGCCTAACGAATATTCACTGTTGATCAATGCGAACGTAACAGTCATGACTAACGAAAATGTGTTCGCTCATTTGGCGCATATTCTCATTGCAAAAATCTATTTGTTCCTACAAAGCCGGTCTAATTGAAATTTTTATCAGTGTTCAGTTATTTTTGTGATAATCGTTTGCTGTCTTTTTCAACAAAAACGTTTATAGTTCTGCGATTATATTGTTCTTTGAAATCGGGTTATTTATTAATAATAAAATTCATTGTGCGGAAGGTCACTAGACAGAGTTCAAAATGGTTCGCCGCGTCACGTGATCGTTATTACCACAATCGACCAATCACGTCATTGCTTTCATTGTTGATAAAATGGCGAGCATTATGAGAAACAGATTGCGGCGATAGAATCAATACACACAATGGCGACAAAGATTCAATTAACTTGTATTGTTCACCTAGATAGTGTTAACACAGAAGGCACAGAACCCTTTACAAAGATAAGGTGGGACAAATGTCGTGAGGTAGCCGAGGAATGGTTAGAATTAGATGGTAATGACAAGTGCATTGCGGAATTTTTCGTTACAAATGGATTAATTACGAAGGATATTGAAGATACAGTCGGGAGTGGTTTCGGATTTCATCCAACGTGTTACAGACGTTTTACGGATAAAACAAGGCTCTTAAAAGCAATTAGAAGATGCGAGAAAAAAGCAAAACTGGAGGTCGCAGTGAGTGAGGCGGTAGCATCAACAGTCAGTCCAACCGAAACTACAAATGCCACTACGCCTAGTAGTACCGGTACTAGTGTTACTACGCCTAGTACTACATTTTTAAAGACTAAACGCTTGTGTTGTTCACCACCCTCTCCTTCAATGAACCCATCAAAGAAATTAAAATCACATCATGATTCAGTTACTACTTCATCAGAGGTAGGGAAGTCAATTTTACCACCAGATATCTGTATAATTTGCCAAAAAGAGTCAAAATATGTTCGAGTTGGCGCCACACGAAAGAGGGACAATTTGGTCAAGTGCGCAACAAAAACAGCAGGTTAGAACTATTATTTTATTTTAGGCAGTGGCTATTGTTATGGCAATGCTTTTCAAGGCACTCCATTGGCTAAATAGACGGAATTCCCAAATGGCTGCCAATCTCCCCAACACCAGCTTCAGGAAGCCAATCTCCCAACACCAGCTTTAGGGGTCAATCGCCAATGTAAATTTGTACACACGGAACTCTCAATCTATATCTAACCCCAACCCTAACCCAAATATAACCGATGGATGGCCCGGAAAGCATTGTTTTAACAATAGGCCGATGATTACTCGTCGTAACAATAGCCACTATGTTTATTTTTTTTCAAGCACATAATAACACTTTCACTGTTTTGATAAGATTCTGAACATTTACGCACGTTGTGTTTACACGTGACTAATTAGCATTGTCCAATCAGATGTCGTGACACGTAACACACTTAGAAAAAGAAACAGACAAGGTTACAGCCATTGAAAGTTTTTTTTTCAATTGAGAAACTCGATCGCGGAAAACCAAACAAAAAAAGCAATTGAAGCAGTTTTAGGAACTAAAGATGTGTATGTTGCACGAAAAACAGCAGTGGCAAGTCTCTTTCTTTGCTAAGAATGTATTCCGATAATTCTCCAATATTTTTAACGCAGGAATCCGATAGGTTCCCAAGCCGGGCTTGTTACCCAATCAAACTTAGTGCCGAAATATCCAGAATATTATGTGAAGGGCTAGATAAGATGTATACTATAGTTAAGGCGAGATCAAGCCTTCTATTGAAGATGCAGTTGTACATGACAAGGAGTAGGGTCGACTGTCCAACCTCGTGGGTTTCCTCCCACTGCTCAAGACCCTTATGCACAAGCTAGTTGTAGAAGTAAAATTGAACCATATGTTAGTCCCGACATGACCTAGTTTGTGTTGAGTGGACATTTCCCCATTTCTCTCTCTCTCTATATATATATATTTTCCAGGTTCATTGCTTCAAGCAGCCGAGCAGAAAAAAGATGAACGTATTCTGATTTACATTAGAGACCAGGATTGTGTAGCTATGGAAGTAAAATATCATAGTGCTTGCTATAAGAATTATTGTAGATTTTTATCTGAGAAACCACCACGTGACAGGTAGATTTTATATTCTTTTTGTACACATGTATCTTTTTATTCTCTCTCCCTGGCTCGCTAGCCTGGAGGTCGGTTGTTCAATCCCTGCATTGGCCGAGAAAGTTCATGTCGATTTTCCGGTGTGGTTTTCCCCTGTCGATGATGCAGAATGGAGGACCTGACAAGGACAGCTGTCTAGTTGTTTGGATGGGACGAAAAACTGATGTCCCGTGTACACATTGGCGTGCACGTGAAAGATCCCTTGGTACATGTATTTGGAATTCGATCCTGCACCACTGACGAGGGGGGGGACCTACGAAAACTTTCTCGGCCAATGCAGAGATTGACACCCGACCTCCAAGCCAGCATCTGAATCATTTTCTTTTCTTATACATGACATGGGTAGTCTTAAAGGAAGTGAAAAAGGTAATGAGTGTAGTGTTTCTAATATGATGTGTATAGTACTTTGTTTTTATTTCAAATGCAGGGTCGGTTGGCCGAATGGTTAACACGTCTGTCATTGATTCAACTGGCGTTGTTTCGATTCCCTGGTTATACGTGACAAGTGGTAGGGTCGTTTGTCCAACCTCGTGTGATTTTTCAGAGTACTCCGGTTTCCTCCTACGGTTAAATACCCCTACACTCAAGCGAATTATTGAGTAAAATCAAACCATGTTAGTCCAAAAATATCTAGTTTGTGTCAAGTGGACGTTAAACCCCATTTCTCTCTCTCTCTATAATTCAAGTTATGATATTTTATATTTCAGGGTTGTTAGTGAATATGATCAACTTTATTCTCGTGTCTATGCTATGTTTTGTGAAGATGTGTTACAAAAGAAACTGATAGAAAATAAAGAGATAATTACCATGACGACATTAACAGAAACGTTTAACAATATGATTAAAGATAATATTGGTGAAAATGCTAATTTTATCCGGTAATTATTTCATTCTTCTTTTCGTGTTTGAGCCGAGAATTTTCCAACGTGGTTTTTCCCTTGTCAATGGTGCAGGACGGAAGGCCTGAGAAGGACAGCTGTCTAGTTGTTTGGATGGGACAAAAAACCGAGGTCCTGTGTACACATTGCCATGCACGTAAATGATCCCTTGGTAGTTGGAATTCAATATGAGAGTAGGCTGTAGTGCTGCTGCGCAAAATTTCCCTCATTGCACACTGTATGGCGTATGCCCGTCCTCCATTAGCCCAGGTTAGGTGCAGAAGAGTATAACTTTAAATCCCATTTTATTTCATTTTCATAGAAATAGGAGAAAATAATAATTCTACAATGTGTTGAAGTGACATCAATATTTACACAATGAAACTTATTTAAAAACTCCCTTTTACTATCTTTCCAGGGCTGATCGATTAAAATATAAAATAAAGAAAGATTTCCCTCAACTAGCTTTCTGTCCTCAACCCAGAAAAAATTTGAGTGAATTAGTCTATGTAGAATCCTTGCTAACAGAAAGTTTCACGACTAGAGAGATAACTGGTACTAATGAGAGTGATGTTGGCCTTGATGTTAATCCGACAAAGACCCTTTTTGATGCTTCTCTTATTATTAAAATGTCATTAGCAGAGAAATCAGGAACATCTTCAGACCTTAATTTAAAAAGTGCACCGGATAGGGTACCCTTGGAACTGTTTAATTTTATTTCGTGGGTGACAGGATCATCAGAAAAGCCCATCTTGCGTGATATGGTGAATGTTTCAAACGATATACACCCTTAAATTCTATCTATATGTCAGGATATCGTCTGTTTGGCATCAGGTGGCAGAAAGTAAACTTGTAAAGAAGCACTCAGTCTTGTCTTGCATTCTACTGACTGCAAGTTCACAAAGCATTCTCAGACTTCACTTAAGTTAAGAATTTACTCAAAATTGATCGCCTTATATTAACTGAAATATAGCCCTTTATAAAACCTTTGCTGCTTTAATGTATCAATTACATCAATAATAATGGATCAAAGATATTTCTCATTAACTGTGATTGAAAGTTGAGTAAATTGAGAATGCTTTGTGAACTCCTTGCCTGGTTCTTCGCACTTATTGACAATTTTACACTAAGTTGGCCATTGTTCATCAACTTCTACTGACTACAATTAAATAAAGTAAAGGTAATATTCCCCAAGTATACAACTTGACAAGACTGTATCATAGAAGTAGTGTTGCAACGTGTTTCCCGCACTTTCCGTACATCAACTGGTTACAAAAGTAATCCTGTTACTGGGGAAATATAAACAATAGAATTATTGAGCATAACATTACGGATTCATAATCCCTACACTAGGATTATATTTTTTAAAAAATGATTAAAATTTAGACAAATTGAAAATACATGAAATTGAAAATAATTATTGACTTTGAAACCATTTTACAAATGTAGCCGAGTTACAGCTTTCTACACAAGAAATTATTCGGAAAGGATACCGAGGTGCTATTCTTACTATATTAGTTTGGGACAATATTGACTTTGGGAAAGTAAGTGAATACTTGATTATATACTGAGGGTTACATTATTCTTTTAGATAAATTTGAAGCCATTGTTGCACAGAAATTCAATGAGTATCCATGAATAGATTTTTGGAGTAACTACATCAACCTTGTCCAAACTGTACTCTTGTTTGAGCTACGCTATTTGTTGCCTTCTTTTTTTCCTACATCATATGAATTGCACCAGGTATGCACACATGCTTATTGGTTAGATTTGATGCATCTGCCCATTTCCCATCCTGTATTAAATGTTAAAGGTCACCGGAAAAGCTTCATAAATTTTTAAAAATATTCATGGAAAGGATATGTTGACATAATTACAAGAATTACTGAAAAAGAAATTTGAAGCTTTTCTTGTGACCTTTAACATATTAAAAGATGGTACATGTAACTGCACTGTACTCTACCCATTTTCATAAACAGGCTATTGAAGAA
The DNA here is from genome assembly GCA_036850965.1 of Patella caerulea. NCBI lineage: Eukaryota > Metazoa > Mollusca > Gastropoda > Patellidae > Patella > Patella caerulea. Next base: position 75,472,178 of record JAZGQO010000007.1, on the reverse strand, counting down.
ACTTGTACATGTAACTGTGATTACTGATTGTCCGATTTTATAGTCCGCTTTAGATGTTGAAATTTCACCCAAGAATCTGGCCTATACATGTACAATGTACATGCATATTCTGTTGCATTTTTGTATGGAATAAACGCTTTAGGGGTCATATGAGCAGCTTTTGACTCATATGACATCAGTTATTCAGTTAACCAATCAACATTGGTGTTTCAAGTAGGTATACATAAATACATCTCCTGCTTTGATTTGCCTTCGGTTGCTTCAAATGTCTACCCACATTTCCGCAGTCCAACTCACCATCTAATTGTTTTTTTTTTAATAGGAGCCATGCGTCGGTTAAGTCAAGTGGGTAAGATGCTAGCTCCCTAGCCTGAAGGTCGTGTGTTTGATCTCTGCATTGGCGAGAAAGTTAATCAGGGTTCTCCAACATGGTTTCCCGGCCTTGTCAGGGGTGCAGGACGAAGGGCCTGACAAGTACCACTGTCTAGTTGTTGGAATGGGACGGAAACCAAGGTCTTGTCTATAGATTGGTGTAAACTTAAAAGATCACTTTGGGGTTGGAATTGAATATAAAAGTAGCCCATAGTGCTGCTGCCTCAGTAAAATTTCCCCTCATACATGTAGCACACTATATGGCATATGTCCGTCTTCTTTACCCCAGGCTTGCAGCTGTGGTTCGAGCCCTGGTGGAGATAAGGGCGCCTTCTCAACCTCATTGGGCCCCTTCTCAACCTCGTGGGTTTCCTCCGGGCACTCCGGTTTCCTCCCACTGCTAAAGACCCCACGCGCAAGCAAATTATTGAAATAAAATTAAAACCATGTTAGTCCCGAAATGACCTAGTTTGTGTTGAGTGGACGTTAAACCTCATTTCTCTCTCTCTTTAGCCCAGTCGGAGCAGGACAGCAGGATGTTAAACCCTATTTCATTCATGTTTTTTAGTACATGTAACTCTTCCAGATTCCGATGTACATGTAATGAACTACAAAATTTTAAATTATTACAACAAAGCGAATTAGGATCTTTGTTTTAATCAAATTGAGTTATAAATGTATCTCGAATAAATTTTTTTTCCATATAAACAACTGCTGTTAGTATGTCAAATATTACATTTTCTTGAAAAGTTTATTTAATAAAATCAGGACACAGTAAGAACTAGCCATTTCTACCAAGAATAGTTTTAGGAACAAAAGTTTTAGCTTTCAAACTATCAACTTCCGTCACGTCTTTTGTTTCTTCCAAATCTTTTAATTTTCTTTCATCTCGTTCCTCTTGAATACTTTTAGTTTTCCAGGGTGTATTTTTATCTTTTCGTACGATAGTTTCGAAATTATAGCCTATCACTCCCACTACAGCAGCTACAGGCCATGTTATGTAGACCGCATAAGTTCTCGCAAACCCCATTATTACCGGCCACATTTTCACAGAATTGTAGTTAGCAGACAAAAACACAAAATATAACAATCCGTAACTATTTTACACAACCTGAAAAAAACAAGGGAAATTATTGAAAAATAAAATATGGACTTTACATACGGTATATATATTACATAACTTTTGTCTTCAGCAAACCTCTTGTTTGCTCCCAATGTTAAAACCCCTAGAACCATACGTGTTAGTCCCAAAATAACATGTTTTTCTCTTCAGCAAGTTAGAAGTGACACATGACACAATTATATGAAATACTCTCCAGGCAGAGATTAGTTATGGAGAAACAGATTCTTATCGGCTTTGGGCTGGCCTCATCTGTTGCTGCCACATCCTATACGTAACTAAAATGAAAATAAGGCCTTTCCCCCATCTCTGTTCTAAGGCTATTTTGGAATACTTATCGTCTATTTTTCACCGGATAGAGGCCAAAGATAATAAAAATCTGACCGTAAGGTTGCAACGATATCAAATTCTGATATCGCCATTAATCATGATAACTGCTTTTGGAATTATCGCGATAAATAAAAGTCTACGATTATCAATTTTATCACGATAATTCTCTTTATCGTACAGTACTAACTTAACATTGAAATAAACATAATATTTTCAGTCTTGTTAACCGGGGATTCGCCGCACCGTTGCTACGGTACACCGATGTCGCGTGCTGCTTTGTTTACAAAATGTGTTTCGGGAACTTTCTCTCACCGATTTTTATTGTATAATTTTACAAGTAGTAATTAAACTATTATTTCGAATTCGATCCGGCCCCCGCACCGGTGAAAATGAACTTTGGATTTATTGCACCGACCTCCGCCCAAAAAAATCCTAAAATACCGGGGATTGCGATTATTCAACTTTGGCCGATACGATATCACTTGAAAAAAAATAATCGCGATAATGCGGCATCCCCGGGGTATCGCTGCAACCTTATCTGACCGGTACTAAAGGAACAAGACAGAGATCAAAGCAATAAGCTGGTGACTAACAGATTTATGGTCTCGGTAGACAAGCTCTTGCTTTTGATGAAAAGTAGTATATTCGGCGGAGAACATGGTGTATTCTATCTGGAGTCGTACCTTGTGTGATCTAGTCTCGGTCTGTTTTTAAAGCTGTTTTAGTGTTTATGTATGTCAGTTGGTAATTGTGTCACAGGTAATTTCATAGAGAAATATGGTTTCAAACAGGTAGGGGGCATTTCCCAGAAAATTCCCATATGCTCTTATGAAGGGGCGCTATTATGTGATTTAGTGGAGGACAGTGTTGTTCAACCTTTCCTTTGAACATATTCGAGTCTGAAACGTCACATACCCTAGTCTGAAATGTCACTTACCGAGTATGAAAAGCAAGGCCATATTTTGGGGGGTCTGAAATGTCGCGCTATCGAAATGACATCATGTAATCAATTCCAATTAATTGGCATTGGTAATAATACAATTGACCTTCAAATATCATTCAATAAATTATAGTAAGACTAATAAAATAGCATTATCATAATGTAGTCGGCTACCAATCAGAAGATACAGGCATTTGTATTATTAGCATAGCCAGCGACTTTGTTGAATATCAAACTTTATAAACTTACTTAATGACAATGACGGTATGGATTTAGTTGTAATAAGAATCGTAATCAAGTGATTTGTCAACAGCCTCAGGTCGAATTATCGTGTATGAGAGCTTATGACGATTTGCATAAGCGAACCCAGCTTTCTTGTGCACATATACAACTAAACCGAATCCCACACAGGACAAACCAGTTAGTACGCCAGTTAACATAAGTTCAGGGACTTCATGCCACCCCTGTTTCCACATAGACAGGCCTTTCACTGCTGCTACTCTTGCGGACATTTTACTAGCCCCGATTGTCACACCAATAATTCCATAGGTTCAAGTATTCAACCAGGGGAGATAACTCTTCGATTACGTCACTTAGGATAACGGGATTGGAATATTATGTTGAAAATAACAAAGTGATCTTCGACTTCGTAAATGTAATGGCGTACCTATAAGTTGTCAGTATACTTTACTTGAAAATTCTTAAGAAATGAAGTTTAATCATTCCACGCAAATGATTTAATTTTATTTCAGTCCATCAGTACGTCTTTATGACCAAGGCTGTATTGTTATTAATTTGCGGATAGGCTCAAGATCTAGAAACTACTTTTACAGGTGCATCTTTGTAAATCATGAGATATTATGTATCAAATCTACGTGTTTAATTCCATTTGCACAATGCTGAAATCTTACATTTTTACTATTTTGAACACTTTATCTCCATATTAAGGAGTGAAACTAAAATGATTCATAGTCCATTTTTAATCCGTAAGATAACCTATCATGTCACATGACTGTCACGTGCAAGGTTGAAGTTGATAATCAACAGAGACAGTGGCTGGAAGGAAATGTCAGGTTGATATGATTGCATGAGGTGGAGTAGATTAATTCCAAAATGGTGTAAACATCTGGGACGTGAAATGAAATACACAGGAGGATGTCCTTGGCAAGCTTATTTTACTTTAAAAATTGTGATAATATAGATTTAAGGAGTGAAACCATCGCACAATAATAAAAAGTAAAAACAATCATAAACTTCATAAAGGAAACGGCCTAGCCTACTAGTACTTAATTTAATAAAATTTATTTACCGATAAAAGATCGAACGAAGTTGAGGTACTGTATGTGTAATAGCAATTTAAATCAACTTATTGTGACAATACAATACCATTTCATTATTATGAATGAGTGATTTGATTATAAATTTAGTACTATTCTTCTGCTGCATACATTTAATATTTATTTGCAATTCTATTACTAATTCTATTCTGGTAATTCAAATGAAACAAAGGAATTACTCAATTAGGTTATTGAATAACAATACAATTAGCTGTGTTCATATCTTGTTCAAAGAGAATGTCATCAGCTGTCGCGTAAAGCCAACATATCCTATGATTACTATGAAAATCAATGAGCTTTAAATTAATATAATAATAAATCTATTTACATGAAAGTGATGAATTTAATTACGTATCAGCGTTAACTTCAAGGTGTCACCTTATTATAGGCCTATGATGCGATCTAGTGATTGACATGCCGATTTAGGATCTAAGTTCCAGTGTATAGATGTAGCATTTATAGAATTTTTGTTATATTGAATTGTACAGATTTGATATCAAGGGATTAACAACATATAATAATCTTCAATTTAGACATAAAAATACGAATTTCAGTTAGGACAGTCATTTTTTTGTGTCTGCAGTTGTTTTAGAATTTCGAAATGGAGGATCAATCAAATTCGGATGGAAACATGAATGTGTCACAAAGTTCTTCATCAAGTATTAATTCTCTGGATCGGATTTATCCGTCTTTGGAACCATTTACTCATCCGCATGATTCTGATGATGATGACGACAATAATTCGCAAACCAGCAGCGGTGGAACAAAATCCTCTCTGCCTCCATCCCCGAGTCACAAGAAATATCTGTTTCCCAAGAAAGAATATGTTGATCATCTTCGTCCAGAAGAAATTAATTGGTTTTACCAACAAGAGGGTGAGAAAAAATGGACTCCATTCATTGGTTATGATTCTTTGAGGATAGAGTGTCGATATCGAGCGCTTGCTATCAATTCGCCTGATGTGAGTAAAGATATTGATGTAAAGGAGAGAATTTTAGTGCGTGGTGGATTGTACGAAGTGGATGTGGACAGTAAACAATGTATTCCTGTGTATTGGTCAGGTGAGAACTTTTATCATTTGTCTTTGAGGGGGTTGTGGGGAAAGGGGTGGGGTTTGGATGGCCAAATGGTTAGCATGTGCGCACTGTATCATAGGGTCTGTCATTATTTGGTTTCGATTGCCCTGCTCCCTTTTCTCATTTGATATCATGGCCATGATGTGACAGGGTGTAGGGTCGCCTTTCCAACTTCATGGGTTTTCTCCGGGTCCCCAGTTTGTTCTCAAGTCTGCTAAAGACCCCTAATGTACATAATGTAAGGGTATTATTTAAATGAAATTCAACCATGTGTTAGTCTCGAAATGACCTACTTTGTGTCAAGTGGATGTTAAATCCTCTCTCTTTCTCTCTATCTCTCTCTTAAAATGTTGGTCAACTACCTGAGAGTCAGTATTCATTAGACAGCGTAAATTTAGTATGGCACTTTAGATCATTAGGTTTGCCTCTTGATCTTGGAAAAATAATTTTGAATGATTTGTCAAAATTTACTTTACATGTACATGTGATAAAACGCACTTGTGTTAAAATTTTCGAGAGGTTTCAAACACACCTGCAAAAAATTTGCTTTAATGCTTAAAGTCATAAAAAACCAATCTGATTAAAACACAGATCTTGTGTTGTTCCGTTTTTGATAGTTCAACATTTCACTTTACTTGTCTTTGCTACACTAGGATCTAGAAGAGTTGTTACATGTATATAACCCGCCTTCTGGATGATGTGAAATATTAGCCAATGAAACCATCTACATGTATTATGGTGATTTCTTTGTGTGCGATGCACGGAACTGTGGCTAAACCACTAGAAACAGTAAGTTTTTAGTGTGAGTAGCACGGCAATGCGGGTAACCCACTAAAATCAACAATGCTGATTGGTTTATCAATTGTCAAGAGCTGATTGTCAAGAGCTGCCCCTATCTCCATGCCACATACACTCACACCTGGGATTGCAACCACAGTCGCAACCCACAGGTGACCGGCCAGCTAGAGGTCGAAACGTGGCACTCTAGACCACTAGGCCAACCCACACCCTCTGAAATATTGTAAACTACATGTACGTGTATTAATTAGACATTTATTAACAAAGTAAGACCATAATCAACTAATAATGGCATCAGGTACTCAAGATTTTAACTACATGTAGATTAGAATGGTTCCCCATTTAAAAATTAAATTTAAAGATGGGAAAGCGAGGCTACGACTTGAATATATACCCGTCCGTGCCCTTGCTACCACTATCCACACATCTTGTCAAAACTACAAATATTGATAACTTGACTCAGAATGAAGTAATTTGAATAATATTTTCATTATATTCATCTTTCATTATCTATTTTTGAGCTACATGTATTATAGCAAGAATGGTCAGCTCTGTATCTAAATCTTACACAATGTATCATTAAAGGGACAATCCCGATAAGAACAGGATCTCAAAAATTAAAGTCCAAGTATTTATGACATCTATGAACCAAAATATAGAGACATGGTGTATTTACCTTGTCTCAAAATTTCAGCTCAAAATATTGAGTCGTTTGGACTTGAACGTCAACACTGCTTATCCGGACACGTAACCCTTTTAAGATTTCGGGTCAATATTTTCATTGGGTGACCTGATAATCGATTCCTGTTCCTCTAGAGGTCTTTACAGTGAATGACCCACGTGCTGTACTTGATAACAAAAGGTAAATTTCACCTACAGATTATTTTTATAGAAAAATGTCTGGTTTTATCCAGATACTGTATAATACAACGTTCTCCATTTCCAGATGAAGACTGCCAGGTTTAAGTTATTTAAAAGCATATCACAAATATCGGGTTAGTTGGTCGGCCTTAAGTAATGGGTTTTAAGGGATTTTAACACAAAATTGAGCAGTTGTATTCCCCAAAAGGTTATCGGGATTGGCTCTTTAAGCAAAATAAGCATGTGCTTAGGGCATTAAGGCAACGGATGAACCACAGAATGGTCAGCTCGGTATCTAAATCTTCTATAATGCATCTTTAATTTTGATAGTTAGTTCTAAAATATGTGTGTTCTGTTTTTAAGTGTTGCTTGAAGGTTGATATATTATTTATATCAGGATGTTAACGATTGAGTCCTTGTTGTCGTAAATTCAAATTGAATTCAAAATTATTTTTAGAACATCTGTAGACATGAAATTAATTAAATTCTAAGCTTCTTTTGAACATGACTCACTCCAATGAAACCTTCAAGACGGGATTAAAGTCTGTTTAACTAACATTTGTACAACATGTATGTATGTATTTGTTTGTGCAAAGCACGTTATTGATTTTTGATTTAAACTTCATTCTGGTGTGAATTAACACGAGAAACATGTAATAGGCTTTCGTCGCCACCTTCAAGTACGATTTCTAACAACAAGTCAAACAATCTATTTTCGTTAAAAACACATTAAAGCAGATAATCTGCTTTTAGTTTTAAAAAAATAACATGTTTTTCTGTTTACTGCCTGTAAAATGTAGTAATTGGCCTTTTAGTCGGTTTATGGAATGTAATTACTATTTTCTTAAGACGTTTTTTTTTGTGGGGAAGGATTTAATGGAGTAAAAAAAGTCAGGTTTTCCAAATATCCTTTCAAAAGAAATTAATATAGGATTAGATCTATTCAGTCAGTCGTATGAATATTGGATGACTTTGCTGATCTATGAATGCAACTCTCCATATCTGAAAATTGCTATCTTATCAATGTTATTAATCTGTTAAATGAAGATTACTGAGGGGTGTTATAACTGATGATTGTGCTGAATTAATCGTGGAAAATACCCATGCTTCTACTTTAATTTATTGTAGTGTAGGGGGTCAAGTGGTACATGTATAACAATTTTTGAATCAACTGGAACAACTGCTACTGTTTAATCATGAACAGAGAGAAGACTAAAGAATTGTCGATATAAAATGCCGATTTGCATAGACCCTAAGGCAATCTGATTAAAACACAGATCCAATTTAGTTTCGTTTTTTATAGTTCAAAATTTTGTTTTTACTTGTCTTCACTACTCTTGGATCTGGAGGACTTGTTATTTGTCTTGTGTTCTGCCTGAAATGAGGGGTCAGCCAATCAAATGGTCTGTTGAATCGACCGTTTGACCTTTTCATGCATGGAACTGTGGGTAGATATTACCAGCGGATAGAAATCAAAACAAAACAAAAGTAGATTTTAAAAAGCACGGCGGTTGCTAATTGGTTAATCGAATGACCAACGTTATTGGGTCAAATGTCCCGTGCTTGATACCTGACGTCATAGAACGTAAGCTCCCACTATAACTTGTTAGATTTACATGAGTGTAGGCCATCGAAAGTATAAAAAACGAAACGAAATATAGATCTATATTTTAATTAGATAGACTCTAAGACTCCCAACCCGTTTGACTGTGTCGTTTAATATTATATAAACAAGTGGGAATTATTTTATATTTATTTATATCTCCTACTTTTCTGCACCAACTGGGCTAATGTAGTCTCTGTCACCCAGAACCCCCTAGTCTTCAACGCACGGAGGGTATGGGCCGGTTCTCAATTATTGATGAAAAGTACTGGATAATCTACCACATAAAAAAACAAACTCCTGGTTACGCATTGGCAATGGAACCTTTTGGCTAAAGTCTCGGTAAGCCGGGCCGATTTTGCTAGATTCTATAAAGCGAGTCTGAAATATATCCCACAATTCACTTGGCACATCTATTATTAGACACAAAATAGACACGAGGAATAAAGCATGAATCACGATGAAGAATTAAGAAGATTGTCAGAAGCCATACAGCTGATTCATGACAAGAGAAAATTACTATCTCAATTGAAACCTTTACAAACAAAATTTTAGAGAGTGTCATTGTTGACAAGCGAGATGTTTTGATTGATTCAGTACGTGGTAACTCAAAAGACTGGACAATCCAGACAATAACCAACTTTTTGAGGACCCAACCAGACTAATATTCGTAGAATATTTGTTTGGATTATAGAGACGAGGGTTAATGAGGTGAAGCACACGCCAGATATCCAGATCGGCCATACAGGGAATTGAATTCCATCTGTCGAAAGTTATTTTCCGCAAAGATGGAACCTCAGTGAACATGTTAGACCAATACACCAGTTTTTGTAAATTTAGAGAGAATAGACTAGCTAGAACCTCCAGTGAAGATCATACGAGAGCTTTACATGTAGTTCTTGTACATGTAGTTGATTCAGTAAATTTATTAGAGCAAGGCTAGAACCAACAGTGAACATCATGTAATGGCATATTGTTCTTGGTGTTGATTGATTTCCAATACATGATGAATTATTGATGTCCTGATCAGGAAGTGAATATATTTAACCTTTCATCTACTTTTTATGTTGTGTAATATACAATTTTACGGCACTATTGATAATATTATACAATAAACTTACTTCATTAATTATTTTTTTTTGGTACTGTCACCTATCCAACCTCATGGGTTTTCTCCGGGTCCTCCGGTTTCCTCCTACTGCAACTTGCAAGCAACTGATTGAAATAAAATTGAACAATATGTTAGTCCCAAAATGACCTAGTTTGTGTCGAGTGGACGTTATTTGTACATGTACATGTAGCTTTGAAAAAGTATAACAGAAACATGCACAGGAAAATAATATGTACATGTCTCCCGTAATCTGGATAAACCTAGTAACACTGTTGAATGTAGATTTGAGAAAACAAAGGAAAACTGTTTAACTGGTTTGTTTCAGAATTAAGCTACTGAATATAAAACCAATTTTATTTTGTCTTTTTAGATGACGATAATTAGAGGCTTTTTCAGTGAACGTGAAAAAAAGCCTATTATTACATGTATGTGTACCAAGTCCAAATATGGGTCTAACTCAATTTTCATCCAAATCTGACTTGCTGGGTTTTTCCAGATTACGGGAGATGTATGCTAGTGGTTTGCAAGAGTCTTTCACCCTGAATTAAAGGGGCTTTATGGGAGTTTAGATAAAGCCATAATAGTTAAAAAAAGATAATGTAAATAGAATTTGCTGAAAATATCATTCGTATTCTTCCACTGTGAACCAAGATTTAAATATAGGTGTAGTCTTAATCATCTTCACTAAAGTTGGTACGATAAAAAAACCCAAACAGTCTTGATTATCCATTTTTGCATTTAATCATCAATGAACTTTAAATTAGTTTATATAACATTTTAGACCTAAAGAAAGACCCACAATAGACAGATATATAGCTCTTGCACAATGTATGTTTATTTTTTTATATAGTGAGAGAGAGAAATGGGGTTTAACGTCCACTCGACACTAACTAGATCATTTCGGGACTAACATATAGTTTTATTTTAATAATTCACTTGCGCGTAGGGGTCTTTAGCAGTGGGAGGAAACCGGAGGACCTGTAGAAACCCCACAAGATTGGACAGGCGACCCTACTCGTTGTCACATACATGTACATGTACAACTGGGGATTAGAAACCACACCAGTTGACACAATGACAGACTTTATGATACAGCCATTTGGTCATACAAGTAACACCGTTTGACTTTCAGGGAATGTAGCTCGTCGACGTGTGTTCTTTAAGTATCAGAAATGACTACAGATTCTTGTAATGCATCTTCAACACTTTATTTTCAGCAGCAAATAATTAAGAGCAACAATTTAACAACTTATTATTTAGTAAATATATCGGACCTCCAACTAGTATGTTCCCTAAGCTGGTCTCTCCAACTAATGATAATCTAGCATACATTTGTCTATTTATACAAATCAGTTATTAGACAGTGTTGACATAAACATATAATTATCAAAGAATTAAGACTTAAAGCATTTAAAACAATAGTTACATGTAGAAGAGACTTAACAGATCAACTACTTTAGTTGCCAGTCTGTCATAATTTGACTGACAGGTTAATTGCTGTCTAATGACTAACCAAGCATTAATGAAATTTAAAATATAGATTTTGAAATTTAAAACTGAATTGAAAAATAATAAAATAACAATGACCTAGACATCGGTCATACAAGCCCCCTTTTTATCAAGTAAAATTGCCTTTAAACAATAACCGTCATCAAAAGGTCATCATATTACCAGGTATATGTGTATATTGCCTGAAAACATTTGTGTACAAAAAGACCAGATGAATGTTGTGTTATATTGGAAACTGATGTCATACTTCAGCTGTAACTACTAGAAGGCATACATGTACATGTCCATGTGTAATTCAGAAATCAAAAAGGGTTAAACATCCAACTGTTGTACTCCTACTGGGATGATGAGCAATGAAATAGGGTTTAACATCCACTCGACACAAACTAGGTCATTTCGGGACTAAAATATGGTTTCAATTTTATTTCAATAATTCACTTGTGCGTAGGGGTCTTTAGCAGTGGGAGGAAACCGGAGTGCCCGGAGGAAACCCATGAGGTTGAGAAGGTTCCCCTATCTCCGTGTCACATACATTCACACCAGGGATCGAAACCACAGCCGCAAGCCAGAGGTGACCAGCCAGCTAGAGGTCGAAGCGCAGCACCCTAGGTCACTAGGCCATCCCCCCCACTGTTCTAAACTGACTGGGTTAATGAAGACTGGCATACATTACTTTCCGTAAACGTAAAATGTAGCGGTTGCAATATCGTAGAACCAGAATATTTTTTTGTGTGCTGTTAATAATTTGGATCGAAAGGTTAATGAACCCGTTAATTTGGAACGAAAAGGTTACTAATTTGATACATGTAAGCTCTTGAGAAGAGATAATAATTACTTTTTCTTTTTGAATTAGGTTTTTTATTTTGGGAGAAATGAACAACAAATCAAAATGGTCTGATTTATTTTAGCTCTTCTCATTAATAAAATCAATGTTTATCTGAGAATAACTCAAGTACGAAGTGGATAAGAATATCATGAATAGAATTAATATTTGATTTAACAATATACAATGTACATGTACAGATATATTGGTTTGGTTTGGTTAGCCATCGTCCCGTGAGTGATTAATATCAATGTATTGTCTGTCTCATGTATAAATCATTGAGATTGTGTATGAATAGATTGAAGTTATATCAAGCCAAGACCTGGCTCGAGCAATCTAATTAAAATATAGATCTATATTTCGTTTCGTTTTTTATACTTTCGATGGCCTACACTCATGTAGATCTATCAAGTTATAGTGGGAGCTCACGTTCTATGACGTCAGGTATCAAGCACGGGACGTTTGACCCGATAACGTCAGTCATTCGATTAACCAATTAGCGACCGCCACGTTTTTTAAAATCTACTTTTGTTTTGTTTTGATTTCTATCCGCTGGTGTTAGTATAGACGTATCTACCCACAATTCCACGCATGAAAAGGTCAAACGGTCGATTCGACAGGCCATTTGATTGGCTGACCCCACATATCAGGCAGAACACAAGTTAAATAACAAGTCCTCCAGATCCAAGAGTAGTAAAGACAAGTAAAAACGAAATTTTGAACTATAAAAAACGAAACGAAATAAGGTCTGTGTTTTAACCAGATTGTGGCTCGAGTTCACAAAACATTCTTAGTCTTAAAGTTCCAATAGCATATTTTTAAGTTATATTTTTAAAATTTATTAAAATAAAGCCCTAAAATAGATTGTACCTATAAACAGTCCTACCTTGTTAAAGAATAATCCTATTAATCCTATAATTCACTATTGCCAGTTGAGAAATTGGCAAAAATATCATTTTTAACTTCAAATTCAAACGTTTGAAGATGGCCGTCCATGGTGAGGAATGGGAAAACAAGGGAGGTAATTCAGTTACTATATCCTCAATCAGCTTGTGTCACCCATTTTAACACCTCTAAAATTTTGCCCATGATCGTATAATAGTGAGTTGACAACCTTTTGAGCAAAAGACATAGAAATAATTATGTTTTGACTTTCTTAGAAAATATGAAATTGGAACTTTAAGTTAAGAATTTACTCAAGATTTTTCACCTTATTTTAACTAATATGTAAACTTTTATAAAACTGTTTAAATGTATCAAATACAGCAATAAGAAATCATGTGCTTCTCTATCAAAGATATTTCTCATAAAGGGTGATTGAAAGTTGAGTAAATTGTTAGCTTGAGTCTGTGACTGCTTTGTGAACTTGTGGCCTAACCCTTCACATATATAGAAGTATTGCAATAGTTAAAGATACATTATAGGAGATTAGATAAAGAGTTGACTGTTTTCTGTATAATAGTTATGTAAATAGAAGATGTTGAAATATATCTTCAGAATTACTTCACTATGAACCAAGATATTAGCGATTGTATTTTGGGCCTACCCTTTATCATTATTACGGTACTAAAGTCGGTACGATAATAGATATAGTCTCGATTATCCATTTTTGGATAAATTTTTAATGTATGTTTATAACCCAAAGACTTTGGATCCTTTCCATAATGGAGCATTTCGGAAGTGATTTTATGATACATACATTTAGATGATGATCACCGTTAAGTTTGGTCACATTGAATCTTTTTGTAAAGCAATTTTATTTTTTTTTTGAGTATAGCTTCTGTCATTACAGGCCCCGGACCATTACCGAGAAAGAAATACTTGATTTTTCCCCGGATGTGGTCTAGTCATTCGGAGTTTTATAAATCCCTGTAATTATAATTAGAGCCATTCATGTATATAATTTGACTTGTTTATCTCTTGTTACGTGGGGGTTGGTCAGCGTGCGTGCTGTATCATAAGGTATGTGTCATTGAGTCAACTGGCGTGGTTTTGAATCTCCGGTTGTAAGTAACAAGGTGTATGGTCGCCTGTTCAATCATTGAAATAAAATTAAACCCTATGTTAGTCCCAAAATGACCTAGTTTGTCTCTTTCTCTTTTTTACTTGTCAAACAAGGAAAACCCGTTCTACAGGTTTCGTCGTATCTATGAGATATTTATACGGTATATTGTGTAGGTAATTAAATGATTTCACGTTATGTTGTTATATTGTACCATCGGAAGAAATTTTATTGATTTTGAGGTAACAATGATAGCAGATGGATCAGATGTGATACAGACATGCAAGTTCACTTTTAGATATTAGAGAACCGGAGAGAGGCCTTAGATTTATGAAACAGTTGATTTCCATTTATCTAATTGACTATATCTAGTTTTTCACAACTTAGTCCATACTTAATATTAGAAAACAAGAGAGAGAGAGGGAGTCTTTAAATTTATAAAGCTGTTGATTTGCATTTATATCTAGACAATACCTAGTTTTTAACAAGCTTAGTCCATACATAGACTGGGATTTAACATCCACTGACAACACAAGCTAGGTCATTTTGGGACTAACACATAATTTGTTTGCACGTAGGGGTCTTTAGCAGTAGACTGAAACCGAAGGACCTGAGAAAACACTTGGACAGACGACCCTACTCCTTGTCAGGTACATGTACAAGTGTGGAATCGAAATCACACCAGATGACTCAATGACATTAACAGACTAATTGGTTAATTAGCCTCATGTTTTTCCTCACACTTTGTTATTTGTTAATCCTTGTCAATTACACTATGAATTGTAACAACATAGGTCTTATGGCTTCTTCTTATATCACTATAAATATTACCTTTTTAGTTTACTAATTTATTATTTGTACTTGATAACGATAAGAGAATACTTGTCGAAACGTCGTGCTATACATGTACATGTATGTGTATAAAGCAGTGATTGTTTTCCATATAAATTGTGTTGTGTTTATTAACAGACTCAATGACAGACTTTACGCTAACCATTCGGCCAACCCCACATGTCAGAATAGGAAGAAGCTCAGTTGAAGATATTGAAGATACATTATGTATTAAGAACTATGTGTAAATCTGACTTTTGCAAGTCTTTCTTTTGGCTTCAGATATATTATATAGATTATTATTCAGACAGATATTTAAGATGTAATTTAAATGAAACTTTCAATATATTGATTTGTCTTCAGATAATTAAAGGACATTTAATAAAAGCGAAATATAATAACAAGACAGCTGTTCACAAGGTTTATCAACCGCAGCATTTTAATGAGAATACTCTCATTGTTATCAAGTAATGATGATTAATTTTTCATTCAAGCAATGATGATTAATTTTTCATTCAAGCAATGATGATTAATTTTTCATTATCTACTTGAACGACCAGAGTCCTGTTTCTTGAAATGGTGGTAACTAAAGATAAAGTCTAAAATATAGTAGATACTTCAATTTTGATTTGCAGAACACTAAAATCAATCTAATATTATCCAATCAAATTACTAAAATTTGGATTTTATCTTAGTTAAAATTTTGCCTGTAGGAAACATCATTAGATCGTTGTTATTGAGGAAATGACCTTTAATTATTAATCCTTCGGGGTTATTTTATATTATGTTGTTAGTGGTACAGGACCAAGGGCCTGACAAGGACAGCTCTCCCGTAATCTGGAAAAACATAGTAACACTGTTGAATGTAGATTTGAGAAAACAAAGGAAAACTGTTTTGTTTCAGAATTACATAAGCTACTGAATATAAAACCAATTTGAAGGAGAAGAAAAACTATTATTATATACATTGTACATGTGTAAGTCCAAATATGGGTCTAACTCAATTTTCACCGAAATTTGACTTGCTAGGTTTTTATACGCCCACATTTTCATGTGGACGTATATTGTCGTCGCCCCTGTTCGTCCGTCCGTCCGTCCATCCGGACGTCCGTCCGGACGTCCGTCCGTTCACAATTGTTTGTGAACAGTCTACAGGTCACAATTTTTATCCGATTTCAATGAAACTTAAAACATAGGTTTATCACCCTAAGATCTCAGTTCCTTTCGATATTGGCATGTATCGGACTGTAACTTCATGGGTTATGGCCCCTGATTGTACGAAAAATCATGTTTTTTAGCTTGTGAACAGTTTAGAGGTCACAATTTTGAACCGATTTGGACGAAACTTGAAATGCATGTTTATAACCCAAAGACCTTGGTTCCTTTCGATATTTGCGCCAATCGGATCGTAACTTCCTGAATTATGGCCCCTGATTGTCCGAAAAATCGCCCTTTTTAGCTTGTGGTCCCTCTGGAGGTCAAAATTGTTATCCGATTTAAAAAACCGTTTGATTATATCACCGTTCCATGGTTAAGAAGGTTGAGTTTGAATTTCGTGAAAATCGGACCAAAATTGACAGACAAAATGGCCGCCATTTGTACGCGAATAGTGTGAAAATATGTTAAATCAAGGTTGTGAACAGTGTAGAGGACACAATTTTGAACCGATTTGGATGAAACTTGAAATGCATGTTTATAACCCAAAGATCTTGGTTCCTTTCGATATTTGCGCCAATCGGATCGTAACTTCCTGAATTATGGTCCTTGATTGTCCGAAAAATTGCCCTTTTTAGCTTGTGGTCCCTCTGGAGGTCAAAATTGTTATCCGAAAAAAAACCGTTTGATTATATCATTGTTCCATTGTTATGAAGGTCGAGTTCGAATTTCGTGAAAATCAGACCAAAATTGACGGACAAAATGGCCGCCATTTGTACGCGAATAGTGTGCAAATATGTTATATCAAGGTTGTGAACAGTGTAGAGGACACAATTTTGAACCGATTTGGATGAAACTTGAAATGCATGTTTATAACCCAAAGATCTTTCGATATTTGCGCCAATTGGATCGTAACTTCCTGAATTATGGCCCCTGATTGTCCGAAAAAATGCCCTTTTTAGCTTGTGGTTCCTCTGGAGGTCAAAATTGTTATCCCATTTAAAAAAACGTTTGATTATATCACCGTTCCATGGTTATGAAGGTTGAGTATGAATTGTGTGAAAATCGGACCAAAATTGACGGACAAAATGGCCGCCGTTTGTACGCGAATATTGTGAAAATATGTTATATAAAGGTTGTGGACCTTATAGAGGTCACAATTTTGAACCGATTTTGATGAAACTTGACATGTATGTTTATAACCCAAAGATCGTGGTTCCTTTAGATATTTGCGCCCATTGGATCATAACTTCCTGAATTATGTCCCCGGATTGTCAGAAAAATCGCTTTTGTTCGCTTTTGGTCCCTCTGGAGGTCAAAATTATTATCCGATTTAAAAAAACGTTTGACTATATCACCGTTACATGGTAATGAAGAGAGAGTTTGAATTACGTGAAAACCGGACTAGAATTGACGGACAAAATGGCCGCCGTTTGTACACGAATAGTGTGAAAATATGTTATATCAAGGTTGTGGACCCTATAGAGGTCACAATTTTGAATCGATTTTGATGAAACTTGACAGGTATGTTTTAAACCCAAAGATCTTGGTTCCTTTCGATATTTGCGCCCATCGGGTCATTACTTCCTGAATTATGTCCCCTGATTGTACGAAAAATCACCCTTTTTAGCTTGTGGTGCCTCTGGAGGTCACAATTATTATATGATTTTAAAAAAAACGTTTGATTATAAAAACCAAACAAATTCTAATGATTTTCTGATAATTCCTTAATATGCGACAATTCTTGTTGACTGCCCGGACGATTTGGCTGCTGTGTGGGCGTATGTTTCGTTGCCTGGCAACCTATTTTTCCAGATTACTGGAGAGCTGTCTAAGCGTTTGGTCCTGTGCACATAAAAGATCCCTTGGCAGATGGAATTCGATATAAGGGTAGGCGATAGTGCCGCCACCCAGGCAAAATTAGCCTCATAGCACACTGTATGATGTAGGCCTGTCTTCATTAGCCCAGTCAGAGCAGAACAGTAGGACATTAAATCCTATTTTATATCATGTCATTTAGGTGTAATAAAACGGATGATATATTTAATGTTTTTTTTTCCGACCTTGTGGGTTTTCTCCAGGTACTCCGGTTTCCTCCCACCGCTAAAGACCCCTACGTGCAAGCGAATTATTGAAATAAAATAATAAACCATATGTTAATCCCGAAATGACCTAGTTTGTGTCAAGTGGAGGTTATACCCCATTTGTCTCTCTCTCTCTGATTTAAATTGACCAATAAGTTGTGTTTACAATGTAGAGGATTGTAAATGATATTTTGTTATTTAACAATGAAAAGAGGGGGAGGGAGGAAGCAAACTTGGACTAGACTTGGTAGGAAACTGGGGGAGAAGGGAGCAATGAATGGTTAGCACCTAGGTTATTTTATATCGTGTTGTTAGGTGTAATAAAACTAATGATGTATTTAATGGTTTGTGTTTGACTGTGAAGTGTATAACTACTATTAACATTGATTGTTGGTTTTATCGCCACATCAGAGATTTTATATCAGGTCATTATTACACTGATAGATCTACTAATAACAGCTGATATAATAATACATGTACATGTACATGGTAGCTAGATGATAGCTAAATACATATAGATAGATCTACTAATACATGTATAGTCTGATAGCCTATAATAATACATGTAGCTACGTGATAGCAGGTGCGGATCCACGGGTTGGGGGTGGGGTTGGAGGGTTCCTACATCATTATAAAAATGATTTCTCTGTTTAAAAAGCTCAATTTGTATGTATACCTATGTAATTTAGAGACAATGATGGCAGATTTCCGTAGCAGAAACCTAGCAAACCCTCTCCTGCAAAAGTTCCTGGATCTGGATAGCTTTTCCTTGTATATACCATACTACTCATTATAAACAACATATGTAAATGATAACTGATCCTTGTATACTACTCATTATAAATACATGTACATGGATCTACATGTACAGTTGTACTTCAAAAATAAAAGCTAATCTTGGTATATGTACATATACTTGTAGCTATTCTTGTATGTACATATACATGTACATGTACATGTAGGTACATTTATAACTAATCTCTGTATAGCCAAACATTGTATGTGTACATGATAGCTAATCCTTGTATATGTATGTGATAGCTAATCCTTGTATATGTACCATCATGTACATGATACATGTAGCTAATCCTTGTGCATGATAGCGAGCGAGAGAGTTGGGGGTTTAACGTCCACTCAACACAAACTAGGTCATTTCGGGACTGACATATGGTTCAAATTTATTTCAATAATTCGCTTGCACGTAGGGGTCTTTAGCAGTGGGAGGAAACAGCAGTGGCCGGATGAAACCCATGAGTTTGAGAAGGCGCCCCTATCTCCATGCCACATACGCTCACACCAAGGCTCGAAACCACAGCTGCAAGCCAGAGGTGACCGGCCAACTAGATGTCGAAGCGCGGCTCTCTAGACCACTAGGCCATCCCAACGCCCGTGCATGATAGATAGCTTATCGGTGTATAGGTGCATGATCTTATTCCTGAAGCAATGGCCCGAGAAGTCCCTCTCTGACCATTGCTGGAATAGCGTCTGTTTCTTGAACTTATGAGTGTGTCTATTCTTTCCGTTCAATGAAAGCTATCATTTAAGTACAGCAACATGACAGTCCTTCGTTTAATCTGGGTCTTCCCTAAAACTTTGGACAGTGATTCAAGGTATTCAAAAACGGTGAAAGTATGTTCGTTTCCAAACAGTATTGTTAACATTTCATATTCATTCGACTTGATAGCCTCGTTTGTCACGCAATTAGTTTTACTGCAGTATTCTGCTATGTACAGGTTAATTAGGCATAATAAAATATTTGGTCTGCATGTTGGCAGCTAGTGATTGGTTGGTAGATGGACTATTGACAAATCAAAATTTAAAACAACAATATCCACTCATAATAGCAGTGTGTAGTTGGATTACCTCTTATCAAACGCAACACTGCACGGAGTATGGTGCATATACATGTAGTTAATCCTTGTATAAGTGCATGATACTAATGATAGCTAAACTTTGTATGCACATGATAGCTAAACCTTAGGTGCATGTCTCTCCCTCCCTCTCTCATAAGAAATGGTTAGTTTGAATTTAGATACATTTTTCAGTCAATGGTTAATTGCATTTGTATGAAACATTATTTTAAAGAATTAATTGACGAACAAATTTCTATATTTCAGGAGATATATCCAACATAATGAGAGGAACCTGGTTTTATGATGGAACGTGGCAGCCATTGCAGGAAGGTTATGCTACACAATTAGAGACGGAACATTTAGCTAAATTTATGGGACAGAAAATAGTTGATGTACCATCAGTGCCTGGTGGAAAAGGAACAAAACCTGGTAACATATCATCATTTATTAACCCTTTGAACACTGACTTTACATGGGGTGTTACACGTCCCTCCCTGGATTTACAGGACGTCATATTAATTATGACGTCAACGTAATTGGAGCTTGAACACGCCCCAAGCCGCTAAACCGACATTTCGGGTATATGCGATATAACGTCAAGCCGGTTTTGCGGTATTTCGGGTTCTAAGGGTCAAACCTTTTGTGGGTTGATGTGACCAATTGGCCATACGTCAAACAGATCATTAAGGTGTCTACATGCAGTAGGGGGTAAAGAGAGAGATGGGGTTAATCTTTCACAGGACACAAACTAGGTCATTTTAGGACTAATATGGTTCAAATTTATTTTGATAATTCGCTTGAACGTAAGGGGGTCTTTAACAGTGGGAGAACAGTAGAAGAAATAGTGAAACCATATGAGGTTGGACAGCTGATACTACTCTTGTTGGGGGTTGGGATGGCCTAGTGGTCTAGAGTGCCGCGCTTCGACCTCTAGCTGGCTGGTCACCTCTGGCTTGCGGCTATGGTTTCGATCCCTGGTGTGAGCGTATGTGGTATGGAGATAGGGGCGCCTTCTCAACCTTGTTGGTTTCCTCCGGGCACTCCGGTTTCCTCCTACTGCTAAAGATCCCTACGTGCAAGCAAATTATTGAAATAAAATTAAACCATATGTTAGTCCCAAAATGATCTGGTTTGTGTTGAGTGGACGTTAAACCCCATTTCTCTCTCTATCTCTCACTACTCTTGTCACGTACAAGTGGGGAATCTAAACCATGCCACTTGACTCAATGACAGACCTTCTGTAATGACCACCCGGCCTCCCAACCCTACTAAATAGGGTGGGGATGGGGGAGATGCTGCATAACCTTCAATCTTATTAAAATATAGATCTATATTTCGTTTCGTTTTTATATTTTCGATGGCCTACACTCATGTAGATCTAACAAGTTATAGTGGGAGCTCACGTTCTATGACGTATATCAAGCACGGGACATTTAGCGACCGCCATGCTTTTTAAAATCTACTTTTGTTTTGTTTTGATTTCTATCTGCTGGTGTTAGTATAGACGTCATTGGCTGGTAATATCTACCCACAGTTCCACGCATGAAAAGGTCAAACGGTCGATTCGACAGACCATTTGATTGGCTGACCCCTTATTTCAGACAGAACACGAGTTAAATAACAAGTCCTCCAGATCCAAGAGTAGTAAAGACAAGTAAAAACGAAATTTTGAACTATAAAAAATGAAACGAAATTGGATCTGTGATTTAATCAGATTGCATAACCTTTATGGTTTTACATGGGTGCTCTCGTTTCTTCCTACTTCCTGATGATTAAACCAATAAATTCTTGGTTAAGAGTGGATCAATTAGACTGAAAATTTTAGCAAATTCCCTACATTATCTAGTTTTTAATTATTATAGTGAGAACTGCCAGCTCTTTATCTAATCTCCCATAATGTATCTTTAAGATACCTTTTGGCAGACAAATAATTTAGATATAACTGTACCACATGTTAGTCCCGAAATGACCGAATTTGTGTTAAATGCCTGCATTCTTCTATTTGAAAATATTCATTTACCGAGACATATATACAATATATTCAACACAAATGAGAGTTAGTATCCTTAGATCCATTTAGAAATAAAGACACCAAACCTTGTCTATTTTTTTTCCCATTTCCAGAGTTTTATGAGAATTTGCCCAGAAGATAAGAGAGTGTAACCATGGCAATAACACTTTTCATTTTGATTTGAATTAAGTTATATTAAATACATGTACACCAACTGAAGTATTTGTATAGCCGTAACTAAAGTAGAGTTTTTATATATCGTATTAAATTCTCAGACGGATTTAATTAAATGAAGCTTAACGTCATACTGTTCTTTTCCAACCGGGCATACATGTATTGCTATATGCTGTGATATGAGTTTAATTTTGCCAAGGCAGTGGCACTATGCATGACCGACTCTTATATAAAATTCTGACTGGCTAAGGGATCTATTACGTCAATGCGAATGTATACACGGGACCTCATCTTTTGAACCATCCGAACGACAGCTGTCCTGCACCTCTGCCAAGGAGAAACGTTAGGAATTTTCTGTAGCAATACAGGGAACGAACAGGTGACTCAAGGCTAGTGAACCAGCGTCTTTCCCACTTAGCCATCGTACCTCCTTCAATATCTGAGAGAGAGAGACAGAGACAGAGAGAAATGGGGTTTAATGTCCACTCGACACAAACTTGGTCATTTTGGGACTAACATATGGTTTCATTTTATTTCAATAATGCGCTTGCGCATAGGGGTCTTTAGCAGAGGGAGAAAACCGGAGTGCCCGCAGGAAACCCACGAGATTGAGAAGGTGCCCCTATATCCATGCCACATACGCTCACACCAGGGCTCAAAACCACAGCCGCGAGCCAGAGGTGACCGGCCAGCTAGAGGTCGAAGTGCGGCACTCTAGACCACTAGGACATCCCAACCCCCTCAATATCTGAGACAATCTACATGTATAAGATGCGTTATGTATAATTAGATAAAACTAATGGTAGGTCATTTTCCGGAGTAGTGTATGGTACAATTTTTATACTTCCACATTCCCACATTGCTGTTGCCCTGTCCGTCCAAATATATCATCAATACACCATAATGACAGTTTAATCACACCGAAACACAACAAAACAGCCCAACAAAATGGCCACTTCCTGTATGCAAATAGTGTAAATGTATGTTATAAAAAAGGACAGGGGACCTTCGAGGGGTCATAATGTTTACATGTATCTTGATTTTGACCAAACCATAAATTTATGTTTATATCACAATGATTTTGGTTCCGTTCGATAATCATGCATATCCAAATGAAACTTTCTGGATTATCATCCCTGATTACATGTATTTGAAAAATCGCATTGTGGACCTTCTAGAAGTTACAATTTGTATTCAATTTTAAAGACGGTTGAGTTTGGATTTCGTAAAAATCTGACTCAAACTCTCAGACAAATGGTGGCTCCTTGTATGCAAATAGTGTAAAAGTATGTACATAATACTAAGGTTACGGACACTTTAGAAGTCACATTTTTTTTAATCCAATTTTGATGAAACTTAAAATATATCTTTATATCCTAAATATCCCAGTCCTATTAGATACTCAATCATTGCAGACCATAAATTACTGGATTTTGGCCCCTGATTGTACGGAAAATCACATCTTTTTTTTTTACTTGTTCTCTATGATCTGTCTCTTTCGAAATGTGGTTCCATCTTGCCTGGCAACCGCTGGTTTGACAAAACATATTGTCAAAGATCTTAAAAACTTTTAAGTTCTGTTTTCCTTTATATCATCTTTCTTATATTTGTCCTCCGTAGTTTGTCATCCCGTCTCTCTTGAGAACGTCGTTAATATTCCTGATGATGAAAATCTGTATGTGGTAGTTAAAAACCAGACAGTGGATGACAGGTTGAATAATGGTCAATTTATATTTAATATTGTTATTCATATGTTAAAGGGACAATAACATTCTTGCTGACTTGGAACCTCCAGAAAATAAATAATACCCTTATTCTAAGTACTAGATGTTTAAATGTCCTACCTGATGTGTAAATTATCCATTACATTCTATTTTACTTGTCCAGAGGGTTCGAAAATATTTTAAAATCCAAGTCACATTTGAAAAGGTTTACGTTAGACTTTTCAAATCAATTGGTTGAATTTTTCCAATTTTTTAAAATAGGTGTGTTAAGATGAAATTTATATCATCAATTAATTGGAATACTGTAAAATAATACGATTTGTTAACCGGAATGAAGATTGGGACATATTATTCAGTTACAACAAGAGTGTTATTGGGGCTTTAAGTTGATCAATGTTCTAGACTTATATCCAGATAACAGCGGGTCATTGATTTTAACCTGTGTCATATGGCAATATGCTTTTCTATAAATGTAAAAGTACATTAATATTTCTTGGCTATGTAAACTCAAATGAGGCATACATACATGTATGTGACCTATTCCCACGAAACGGGGCGTTCCTCGCACAAGGTTTTTTTTACATACATGTAGACTAAGCCTGTTCCCCAATCCCATTCAGACAACCTGAATAGAAATATAATCTTTGAGTGGCATTTAGCGATTGGGAAACACATTAACAGCACACAGTTTTTATGGGATACAATCACTGTTTTATTCTAAAAGCACGACGTTTCGACAAGTATCCTCTTATCGTTATCAAGCATAAGAGGATACTTGTCGAAACGTCGTGCTTTTAGAATAAACCAGTGATTGTTTCCCATAAAAATTGTGTTCTATTAATGAATAGAAATATCCTTTATACAAAAACAACTTCGTTTTGTATTGCGGACACAAAAGCATAAACTTTATGCCTGAACTCCAAATGATAAGACAAATTTAAAGAAAGAAATGTATTTTTGGAAAGCTTAAGCAGTGGACTATTCAAATATTCTGCCAACACTATTTTTATAAAAATGAACAAGAACCTGGTTTTGTAGAAAAAATACAAATAGATAAAAAAAATAAAAATACATTTAAAAAAATCTATGTCTTCATGTACGGTACATCAAATTATAGTGTATGTGTGAAATAGCTTTGTTCGACTTCGCTTCCACGGAAGTACTTCTAGCTTTATTGTACATGAATTCATAGAAAAATAAAGATATTATAAAAATAACCAACAACTTTTTACGTCAGTTTCCACTGAAGTGATATCGAGTCTCATGATGCTATAATGTATATAAACAATGAAACATCAGCCATACAGTTTTATACATACGTAGCATAATAGATTAGCACGATAATAAAAAAATATCAGCTAGTAATAATAATAAATAATTGTTCATATCATATCATACATCTGTTGTAATTTTCAAAATTAGTTTATGACATGCTTCATTAGTTTTTATGTTATAATGACTTAATAATAATAATAATGTTTAAAGATAGCGCCGAGGAATCACGAAAGCTTTGTTAAACAAATGAGTTTTTAGTTTCTTTTTGAACAAGTTTATGTTGTCTACACTTCTACTTATTTGCTTTATTTCAGTGATACACAACATCAAATTTCATGAATTTCACATAGACTGGAATTCAGCCAATGAAGTCTTCCTCTTCAGTGAATCTGCTTCCTCCAAATTTATGAGAAAAGTCACCCACTCCTTTGGTTGGCAGAAATGTAAGTATCTTAAGACAGGAATATTGATCAACTATATTCTCTGAACTGCGGTGGGGGTATAGTTAGCCCGGTCATTGAGTCAACTGGCGTGGTTTCAATTCCCTGCTTGTACGTGACAACAAGTAGGGTCGTCTGTCCAACCTCGCGGGTTTTCTCCAGGTCCTCCGATTTCCTCCCACTGCTAAATACTCCTACACGCAGCAAATTATTGAAATAAAATTGAACCATTTGTTAGTCCCGATATGACCTACATGTAGTTTGTGTCGAGTGGACGTTAAACCACATTTCTCTCCTCTTTCTCACATTCTTTAAACATTACCTATCTTCACAATGTAAATATCTTACTACCAGGAGCCACAGTGGCTCAGTGAGTAACATCGGGCGTATTGTTATGTAAATGTAGCTACCATGATCACAATGTTGTTGTTGCTATGTTACAGCTGGAACTACGTTTCATCAGGCGTATTGTTACGAAGCTATAATGTTGTTACTATATTTCAGCTGGAACTAGGTTACATCTGGTTTATTGTTACGAAGCTATAATGTTGTTATTATATTTCAGCTGGAACTAGGTTACATCTGGCGTATTGTTACGAAGCTACATGTATAATTTTGTTACTATATTTCAGCTGGAACTAGGTTACATCTGGCGCATTGTTATGAAGCTATAATGTTGTTATTATATTTCAGCTGGAACTAGGTTACATCTGGCGTATTGAAATTACGAAGCTACATGTATAATTTTGTTACTATATTTCAGCTGGAACTAGGTTACATCTGGCGCATTGTTATGAAGCTATAATGTTGTTATTATATTTCAGCTGGAACTAGGTTACATCGGGCGTATTGTTACGAATCTACGTTGTTGTTACTATATTTCAGCTGGAACTAGGTTACATCGGGCGTATTGTTACGAAGCTATAATGTTGTTACTATATTTCAGCTGGAACTAGGTTACATCTGGCATTTTGTTATGAAGCTATAATGTTGTTACTATATTTCAGCTGGAACTAGGTTACATCGGGCGTATTGTTACGAAGCTATAATGGATGATAAACCACCGGACATAACACATCTAGTGTTTGTAATACATGGTATCGGACAGAAAATGGAAACAGGAAGCATTGTTAAATGTTGTAGAGAGTAAGTTAATTATTTAATTGGAGGGTAGGGTGGGGTGCATGGGGAGAGGGTGGGGGTGGAGTAAGTGAAGTGTTTTAATACATGGTATCAGACAGAAGTTGGTTATTTAATTTGAGGGTAGGGTAGAGTTTTTATCACTGTCACTCTCAACAACTGTGATCAAATTTCCACTCAGTTTACAAGTATCTTCATTGTGAAATAATACCCTTTTCTGTCTCTCTCTCCCTCTCTCGCCTGTCCAACCTCATGGGTTTCAACCTCGTGGGTTTTCTCCTGTTCCTGAGTTTTCCCCCCACTGCTAATTAAAGATCGCTTTATGCAGAAATATTATTGAAATAAAACCAAAACAGTTGTTAGTGCCAAAATGACCTAGTTTCTGTCAAGTGGACGAGTGGACTTTAAAACCCATTTCTCTCTCTCGAGTGCCCAATCTCATGTGTTTTCTCCTGGTCCCCTGGTTTCTTCCCACCACTGCTAAAAGACCCCAACATGTACGCGCAAGCGAATTAATGAAATAAATTTTAACCAGATGTTAGTCCCGAAATAACCTAGTTTGTATCCAGCGGACTTTATACCCTCTCTCTCTATCCTCTCTCTCTTTGCAATACCCATGTTAAAACCCCCTCTCTCTCTCTCTCTCTCTCTCTCTCCCCTCTATGAGAGTGTGACTGGTCAGTATGACCAATAGTTTGATGATAACTATTATCTAACTACATGTATATTAAACGTCGGGGGGGGGGGGGGATGGCCTAGTCGTCTAGAGCGCCGCGCTTCGGCCTCTAGCTGGCCAGTCACCTCTGGCTTGCGGCTGTGGTTTCGAGCCCTGGTGTGAGCGTATGTGGCATGGGACGCCTTCTCAACCTTGTGGGTTTCCTCCGGGCACTCCGGTTTCCTCCCACTGCTAAAGACCCCTACGCACAAGCGAATTATTGAAATAAAAATGAACCATATGTTAGTCCCGAAATGACCTAGTTGTGTTGAGTGGACGTTAAACCCCATTTCTCTCTCTCTATATTAATGTCTGTAATCCCATTAATGTACAGTCAGACACTTGCTACATGTCAGATTTATATTGATTTCTCCATGGGTGATTCTGGTCAGATGAAATGGCTGTCATGTCGTGAGATTTGTCATTTATGTAACATCATTTATTCACTTGTAGTTGACTTCACTAGACTGAACCCATTATCAGGTTCATTCCTACATTAGACTGAAGCCATTATAAGGTACATGTAGTCAACTAATTTCAACTAATTGAAAACTAAGAAGATAATTAGGCCAAGTTAAAGAGAGCTATAATATCATATGTACTCAAAATAACTGTGAACTTTCAAAACCACTAATATTGATATTGTACATATAATTTAAAGAGACACTACCACTCTTATATAATATCATATATACTCAAAATAGCCTTGAACTCCTTCAAAACCACCATAGTATTGATATTTTACATATACTTTAAAGGGACACTACCACTCTTATTACATATCATACTCAAAATAACCTTGAACTACTTCAAAACCACTATAATATTGATATTTTACATACATGTAAAAGTTAAAGAGGCTTTGTAATTAAATATAATTAGTTTTAGATCATACTCACAATGGACACACCCAGTTTCATTATGTATAGCAATCTTGAAACTAAATCGGAGAGATTTTTATTTGTAAATTTTTACATATTTTTGAAACAAATTTTAAAGTGTTTGGGTCTTGTTTTGCATCCACGTCCACAAGCAGGCTAAAGTCAATAAAATAAGAACCAAGTATGAACAATCCAAACCATTAGACAAAATTTGAAGTCCTAAAAAACATTTGTAGAGTGTTTAAGGTCAACAATTTCCGATAATTACTGTCAGAGTTATGGCCCTTGATCACTTATGCATTCTGTAGAGGCTAAAGTTAATATCCGATTAACTTTAAATTTATACACACTGTTTATGGTCATGAGAAAGAAGCCTATTGATTTTTAACAATTTTTGATAATTACTACCAGAGTTATATCCCTGGAAGCTAAAGATGATATTTGATGAAGAATCCTATTGATTTTCAGTGATTTCCGATAATTACTGCCAGACTGCTCAGATGAATTGGGTGTAGGCCTGACTTATTAAATTGATATTTTTGGTTTTGATTTCAGTCTTCGTACAAAAGTCAACCATTTAAAATATAAATTTTTTCCCGATTTTGATTCAACCAACCAGAGAGCTGAATTTTTGCCGGTTGAATGGAGATCATCGCTAAAACTTGATGGAGGTAACGTAGTTAACCTTGAAAAAACATAGTTTGGTATTTGAGTAGTCTAGCGCACAGCACTTTAGATCAAAAGGCCTGTCATTGAGAGAAGGGATGAGGGTAGATAGCCAAATGGTTAGCACCTGCCTATTGTGTCATATAATCTGTCATTGAGTCAACTGACGTGGGTTTGATTCCCTGGTTGTATGTGACAAAAAATAGGGTCGACTATGCAGGTCCTCGAGTTTCCATTCAATGCTAAAGACTCCTACGCGCAAGCAAATTATTGACATAAAATTGAATGATTTATTAGTCCTGAAATTACCTGGACTGTGCTGTGTTAAACCCCATTATCCCCCCTATATCTCTCTGTCATCAAGTCCAATGCTGTTGTTTTGATTCCAAGTCCGTCTGCAACATGTTGTAAGGTTGCCTTAATGCCTTCCTAACTTCGTGGGTTTCCCCGGGTGCTCCAGTTCCTTCCAATACTAAAGACCCCCTGCATGAAAATATTTTGCGAAGTGGATCATGCGCCATTTTTCAGACGTGTAAAATGACCGATGGGTCATGTCTAGTTTCATTCATTTTTCATATACCGGCATATACGGCCGACATGAAAACCATGGTAGCAACCCTGCACAAGCCTGTGTGAAACAGTCTTTAGGTCAAACCAAATCAATTTTCTAATTGGGAATCTTGATATCATTTAGCCACTAGCGTCCTGTGTTTTTTTTTATTTCCTTTCATAGAATCATATTTAAATGTTTTGAATTTTTGTTGTAGATACTGTTGATAATATAACTCCTAATAAAATGAAAGGTGTGAGAAATATATTAAACTCTAGTGCCATGGATATATTATATTATACAAGTCCACTGTATAGATCAGAGGTTAGTATATAAATCCACTGGTTAGATCACAGGGGTGGATCCCGGAATTTTTGCAGGAGGGAGTTTGTCATGCTTCTGTTAGGGAATTTAACAGTCGACTATGCATGATGCCATCATCATCTCTGAATAACGTAGGCATACAAATACACTGGGCCTTTCAAAGAGAGAAATCCGACACCCTGCTTGACATCAATTATTACAATAAATTCACATCAATTTTTATTATAAATTAATAGGATCACATTGTGATTCAATTTCATTGATGCAAAGCATTGTGATATCACACATGTCTATATCATTATTACGCGCCAATCATCAATGCCAATCCCACCCCACCATCTGATGGTAAATGGTAAGGAATGCGACCTTAATACTGTACTTTTCTCTTGGACCCCCCCCCCCCAAACCCCTCCTGGATCAGCCCCTTAGATAATCAGAGGTTAGTATATTATACAAGTCTGCAGTCATTGAGGAGCAGAGTAATATTCAATCTTGCCTATTTGGCATTGGTTTCCTTCTGACAGAGTCTCGATTAACAAGTGACATTGCTTCTATAATAAACAATCTTAGTCAAAACTTCAAACAACTATAACTTTGCTCAGAATTAAGTAATGTAAATGAAATTTTGCATAATTATTTTGAATTATCTAATTTGGAATTATTATAGCAAAAACGATCAGTTCTTTATGGAAATCTTACAAATGCATCTTTAATCAAGGGAATGGAAGTGACCTTTTTTTTTTTCTGCCTTGTCTACCTGTTCCCACCCATTGCAAGGTTCTTAGGATACATGGTTGGACCCAAGATTGGAGGGGGGTTGGATGGCCGAATGGTTAGCATGTGCGTGCTGTATCATAAAGCCTGTCATTGAGTCTGCTGATGTGGTTTCGAATCCCCGGTTGTAAGTGACAAGGCGTTAAGTCGCCTGTCTAACCTTGTGGGTTTTCTCCGTATCCTCCGGTTTCCTCCCACTGCTGAAGACCAATACGCGCAAGCAAATTATTGAAATAAAATTCAACCATATGTTAGGCCCGAAATGACCTAGTTTGTGTCGAGTGGACGTTAAACCCCATTTCTCTCACCAAAGGTTGGAGTGAACATGAAGCCCAACAAGAAGAAGAAAATCTGAATTATCATGAGTACGTCTATTTTATTTTCAGATCACCCACAGCCTTCAGTCTGAACTAAACAGGCTTTACAAAATGTTTTGTTCACGACACCCTTATTTTGAGGCCAATCGAGGCAAAGTCTCAATAATTGCTCATTCTTTAGGTGAGTCATTGATTTATTTAATTGAAAGCATATGATATCATGTGTGTGTAACAGATAACTTAGAACTGTTTGAGAAATCTGACCTTTTCATGTTTTGTATTTGTGGGTGGCCTCCCTCGTGGGCTTATTACTTCTGGTCCTAAAGTGTGCGCTTCAGATCATAAGGGGTGTTATTGAGTCAAGTGGCATGGTTTTGATCCCATGCTTGGATGTTACATCCGGGCACTCCGGTTTCCTCCCACTGCTAAAGACCCCTACGCGCATGCGAATTATTGAAATAAAATTAAACCATGTGTTAGTCCCAAAATGACCTAGTTTGTGTTGAGTGGACGTTAAACCCCATTTCTCTCTCTCTTTCTCTCCCTCATTGTTGTATATTGTTTATGTTCAACCGACTGTGTTGTATATTGTTTAAAGTACCATGATATATTTGTGTATTTATACAGGAAGTGTGATAACCTATGATATAATCACAGGATGGAATCCATTAAAGATGTACGACCAATTTGTTACCTCCGTTATAGTAAGTTTTTTCTTTAACAATTTTTAGATCTGTCCCGATTCCAAGATGGCTGAGACTTGCTCATACTTGCTTTTACAATAAAAACAATCTAAATATATGTTTTCTTGTTGGCGATATTTGATTTGAATCCTGTATTATATTTGATTGTATATTTTACAGAATGAAGAGAGACAACAACCATGTGGTTCAGATGAATTAATAGCAGAGTTAGACAAAGCTAGAAGAAGGTAGGCATCATTACTCGTTAATTAGGTGGTATTTGATTAAAAGACTGATCCTATTTCGTTTCGTTTTTTGATGTTTAACGTTGCAAATTGGTTATTTTTAGAGTGAATGAACTGGAAGCTTCAGTCCGTGAGAAACACAAATCTACACCAATGCTCAATTTTACAGTAAGTTATTCTATTATAGTGACTTGTAAGTATGGCATTGTTGCACTAACCTGAGGGTCCATGGTTCGATTCCACTGTTGGTTTGGATAGTTTTGTCTGGTTGTCTGATCAGTGCTAAAGAGAGTCTGGTGGTGGAAAGTGTCATTCATATGGGACACAATAATACAAAGTCATGTGTATACCATTGGCAGCATAAAAAAAACCCCGACAGTCGGAAAATGAAATTTGATTAGGTCCGGACAAAATGTCCCCCATAGGAAAGTGGACAAAGGCGTTTTATAACTGGGGCGCTGGAGGCGAAAAAAATGAAAGAAATTGGAAAAATAAAACGGGAGAAAAATGCTAAAACCATTGAGAATAATGAAAATGTGCCCTAGTTAGAGGGGCCCTAAAGGCAGACAAAAGGGCCCCACTTCTGACAAAAGGGCCCCTCTGGCTAAGGGAAATCGTTTTCTATACACTGTGACTGTCGAATCCATTACTGAATGAGAATGCAGTCATTGCATTGGCATAAAAGTCATCAATCAAGGACCCCCCCCCCCCATCCTCACCCCCCCTCGAAAGAGGGCCCTCAAAATAGTATAGTCTCTGCCGTGATAAACCTTAAAACGCCCCTGAAAGTGGAAGTTTTTATTTAATAGACGAGGAAAGTAAGTAAGGCGTTAAGACTCCATTTCATTTCCATTTTGGAAGTGAGAAGAGAGAAACAGCGGTTTTTACATTTACTCGACACAAACTAGGTCATTTTGGGACAAACATATAGTTCAGTTGTAGTATTTCAATAATTCGCTTATGCGTAGGGGTCTTTAGCAGTTGGAGGAAAACAGAGGACCGGGACCAAATCCACAAGGTTAGACAGACGACAAGCAACCCTACTCCTTGTCATGTGTAAAACCGGGAAATCTAAACCACACCAATTGACCCAATGACAGACGGAAGGAATATAAAAATACCAGAATTTATGAAGGAATATTGAAAACCTATTTTACTATAATTTCAGATAGAAAACCTATTTTGCCTTGGTTCACCACTTGCTGTATTTTTAGCGTTACGAGGGATGAGACCGCAAGGAACGGGAACACAGGAACATATTATACCATCGTCTGTATGTAAACGTCTGTTTAACATCTATCATCCTTCCGATCCTGTCGTAAGTATTTTTATCTAGATTTAAGTAACGTTAATACCACAACCAGGTTTTCCCATTATCAGTGCAACAGGACCAAGGGCCTGGCAAGGGACAATGTATCAATGTATAGCAGTTTGGTTTGGACAAAAAACTAAGGTATGATGTGCAAATTAAAGATCCCTAGGCAGTTGGAATTTGATATAAGAGTAGGCTGTAGCGCCTCTGTTCAGGTAGAATTTCCCTCATAGCACAAGTATGGTGTATGCCTGTCTTCATTATCCCAGTCGAAGCACAGCAGTATTTTTGATAAAAAAGACACTCCAAAATACAGCTTCCCCCCCTCCCGCCTATCAATCTATTTAGCTATATCTGCCTATTGCAGGCCTTTCTTTTGGCTTGAATCGTTATCTAAACTATTTAAAAGACATTTATTAACAAACCAAGATCATAATCCACTCTCTATGGCATCAGATACTTGAGATTTAAACTAGATAAGAATGGTTCCCTATTTAAAAATTTAATTTAAAAATGGAAAAGTGAATATACAAGTGTCCTGGTTACCACAATACACACATCTTGTCAAAACTACAAACATTGATAACTTGGCTTAGAATGAAATAATTTGAATGAAATTTTCAACATATTCATTTTACATTATTTATTTATGAGCTATTATTATAGCAAGAACTGTCAGCTCTTTATCTAAATCTTAAATAATGTATGTTTAACCTGTTAAGTGCATAGATCATATATATAACGTCCTGGACAACTTCCACTCACTGTGTGAAGGGCGTTATATAACGCCTTGGAGGTATTTTCCCCAATCAGGAATAAAAAGGTCCAAAAATGACACCATAGGGTCGTAGTTAACGTTTGAAAAACGTCACGTTTAACTATTATATTGAATTACTGAGTGAAATGGACATCATGTTTTATATTTTTCAGGCTTACAGATTAGAACCCCTCGTATTAAAACACTATGCTACCATAATGCCTTTACCTATTCACCATTATAATTCACCAAAAAAAGTACCGTACGTAAAGTTAACACGGAAAGCCTACGCTGCGTTAAAAACCATGTCCGAGGAACAGATAAATAACAAATCTCTAAAGATCGAAGAAGTTAGTGACTCATACGACAAGGGTGACTCGGATTCGGCCTCAGAGAAAACCACTAGTCACTCGTCCAAAAAATTCTCTTTTTGTAAGTTTGATTAATATGTAGAATTTAGGAAACTTTATAGTTCAAAGTTTTGTTTTATTTGTCTTTACTACACTAGGATCTGGAAGAGTTGTTATATCACTAGTGTTTTGGTTGAAGTGAGAAATCACCCAATGAAACAGCTCTGTTATGGCGAGTTCTCTGCAAGGAATTGTACGTAAAGCCCTACAAACGTCAACGCTGATTGATTAATCATTGTCTGACATCATAAGGTCAAAAGCCATTCTATGACCCTGGCACGACCTCCGGGTACAACTGATCAGATCTTATGTAGTGTAGGCCTTTGAAAGTATTAAAAAAAACTAAAACAAAACAAAACGAAAGATAGATCTTATGTATTATAGGCCTTCGAAAGTATTAAAAAAAACGAAACAAAACAAAATATAGATCTGGTGTAGTGTAGCCAATCGAAAGTATAAAGAGAGAGAGAGAAATGGGGTTTAACGTCCACTCGACACAAACTAGGCCATTTTGGGACTAACATATGGTTTCATTTTATTTCAATAATTCGCTTGAGTGTAGGGGTCTTTAACAGTGGGAGGAAACTGGAGTGCCGGGAGGAAACCCACAAGGTTGAGAAGGTGCCCCTATCTCCATGCCAAATACGCTCACACCGAGGATCGAAACCACAGCCGCAAGTCAGGGGTGACCGGCCAGCTAGAGGTCGAAGCGCGGCACTCTAGACCCCTAGGCCATCCCAACCTCCCCGAAAGTATAAAAAAAAAATGAAACAGAATATAGAATTCTATTTTAATCAGATTGTCGAGATAGTTCCTCTAGATCAGTGGTGCAGGATAAGAGGGTCTGAAAACGCACAGAGTCTAGTTATTTGAATGAGATTTAAAAGAAATCATGATAGTTCGGATTCTAAATAAGAGTAGGCCATTTCCCTCAAAGCACACTGCATGGTCTTTTCATTAGCTTTAGTGATTCAACTTGTAGTTGGCACAGGTGAAACATAATCTATTAATTTGTTTCACTTTCATAAACAATATAATGGGACTTTGAATTTCAGGATTTCTTTTATTTTGCTTGAAGTTAATGAAAATACAATTAAATTTTTTGTTTGTTTTGATAGCTAAATGGCTGTCTGGTCGAAAATCAAAAGACGAAGAAGCACTGAGCGCAGAGTTAAAGATGTTACAGAAATTTGATAATGAGGCTCAGAAATTACAGGTAGAATATCTGGATCCTAAAGATATAGATAAAACAGGTATGTCTTATTAACTTGGGTTAGTAGGGGTGGTGAGTTGGTTCGTGGGGGTGAACAGGTAGTTTTAATAAACGTCAAAATGTTTGTGGGGCAGGGACATTCGATTGCTATTCTATCAATTCCAGACGATCTGGATTGACAATTGAGTATCCCCCAAATGTTGATAACAAGTTTTAGGGAATACTTGACTGAATGTTTTATAATTGAATTCTCTAAATCCCCCAAAATAGTGGCAATCGAGTGAAAAGGGGATTTCAGGTAACAATGTGTGCATCAAAAAATCTAACCACCAACCATGACATCTGATACATAATCGTTGTGTTTAATTACGCCAAGATTCTACTCACACCACCTCAGTTGTCCAAGCTAACCGAACTATATCAGGACTGAAATCTACACCACTCGATGGCAATTCTGTCAATTCGGACGTTCTGGACTGACAATCAAACATTCCCTATATTTATCATCATGGGAGATAATAACTATTAATATTGGAGTCAGACAGTGAAATTTACATTATGGTATACCGTGACAATATGTATATATTTATTGACAGCAAGGTATAATCTGTCATCAAGGGAGATAAGCTCTATTACTAGTGGAGTCAGAAAGTGAGATTTGAGTTGTGGTAAACAATGACTATATGTATATATTTATTGATAGCGAGTTGTTTTTAAAGTTTGATTATTTATCAAACAGCAGAACGTGTTATTAGAAGTAAACCTAAAACTGTTTATGTAGAGAGAAAATATGTAAACTGTGGTAAGACGAGTATTAATATATTTGGTAATGGAAGACAACTCTTTATCTTGGTGTACACAGGGACTCATTTATTTTTAATCGCTTAGATAGGCCATGCCAAATTGAATTTCAGTCCTCGCATAGGGGGCCAATATCAGTTGAGGGGGCTGAGGCTATTTGCACGAAAATTTCTGTTGTCGCTCGAAATTTTAGAATGAATCAATCATTAACTAAAACAAATTTTTCACAAAGCTTTTTATTTTTAATTAATTACTCAAACATACAAATTTGCAATATGTTAAGCAAAAAACACCTTAATGTTCCACATTCTCTGATGTTTGTGCCCGAAAAACCTTAGCTCCTACGATTGTGGGTCCTTGATAAACTAGCAACCTGTACCCATGAATGAATTTTTTGATTAATATTTAAAAACTTAATAATCAGAACTAAAAGCCTTTGGGAAAGAAAAGTATTATTTTTTTTAAAGTTTATTTATTCTGTCCCTAAGAAGTAAGTGAAAATTAATCGATATTCCTCGA
This sequence comes from Patella caerulea, assembly GCA_036850965.1. NCBI lineage: Eukaryota > Metazoa > Mollusca > Gastropoda > Patellidae > Patella > Patella caerulea. The sequence goes on along the minus strand of JAZGQO010000007.1, from coordinate 75,435,442 downwards.
AGAATAAAATTGGCATGGCCTTAATGAATATTCTCATCTGACAGGAGGTTTAATTCTGAAAAACATAAATCCACTAAAATCATAAATAAAAGAGTCACGGACCGTTTGATTTTAGCGGATATATGTTTTCTCGACCAAAACCTCCTATCTCTTAGCGATATTGGCCTGTAATTGAAACTATACTCCATGTTTTCGAGAATATGGTTGCTGATTGAAACTAGACTTCTATTTCTTCTTTCAACACTCTGCTATTTAGATGTAGTATTGTGCATCTTTTGCATAAATGATTCATATGCTCAAATTTTGGGTTTTTTGTTTGATTGATTTGTTTCGTCTAGGATGTCAAAGAAATAAAACTGTTTTATATCACAATATTGATGTTGTTCAAAATAAAGACCAAAATAATTTAAGAGTTTTTGTGTACCTATGGATAATGTGTGACGTAGATAATGAGACTCATTGATTCAACGATATATCCATACTCCGCGCAGTGTTTCGTTTGATTAGAGGAATCCCACTACTCACTGCTGTAATGAGTGGATATTGTTGTTTTAAATTTCGATTGGTCAGTAGTCCGACTACCAACCAATGACAGCTGCTCTACAAAAGCTTTACATTTAAAGCGAGCGCCAATATTGGACCAAATATGTTTACATAACAATACATCATGGCTCACGATTTTAATATGCCCACTTTAACCCGTGCATAGCAGAATACTGCAGTAAAACTAATTGCGTGACAAACAAGGCTATCAACATTGACAAATGTAAACAATACTGTATGGAGACAAACAACATACTTTAACCGTTTCGATACCTTAAATCACTGTCCAACGTTTTAGGGAAGACCCAGATTAAACGAAGGACAGTTATGTTGCTGTACTTAAGTGATAGCTTTGATTGAACGGGAAGAATAAACACACTCTGCAAATCAGAAGCTAATCCAACAATGGCAAGAGAGGGATTTCTCGGGCCATTGCTTCAGGAATATGCCTATATCATGCTAGCACTACCCATTTACCTTCCCAAACATGTCCAAAAGTGTAGGAGGATTACACGAAACGACGCGCAAACAAAACCGATAGGACAAACATGCAGACAAAACACAAATTACACAGGCATTGTAAGAAATATCAATTCAGTAGCGGTAAGCATCGACTGCACTTTACACTCCATGGCCTGTAATGATAGTGCTACAGGCTTCACAAAAATGAAAAACAAACTTACAAAAGAAGAAAAAATGCTGCATTCGATTGCAATATTGACGCAATGAAAAAATGTGACAGGTCCTGACAGCAGTCATCTGCTGAATGCTGTTTCTTGATATTGAATGATTCTGTCTTCTTGTTTAAATTCCTATTTGGTGTATCTATCTGGTCCAGGGGGTTGGGATGGCTTAGTGGTCTAGAGTGCCGCGCTTCGACCTCTAGCTGGCCGGTCACCTCTGGATTGCGGCTGTGGTTTCGAGCCCTGGTGTGAGCGTATGTGGCATGGAGATAGGGGGCGCCTTCTCAACCTCGTGGGTTTCCTCCGGGCACTCCGTTTTCCTCCCACTGCTAAAGACCCCTACACGCAAGCAAATTATTGAAATAAAATGAAACCATATGTTAGTCCCGAAATGACCTAGTTTGTGTTGAGTGGACGTTAAACCCTATTTCTCTCTCTCTCTCATCTATCATGTCGAACATATTTTTATATAAAGATTCGTAATTGGGAAAGCAGGAAGGGGTTAGTATTTGTAGAGTAGTTCTTGTGTTGGGGTTTAGCTTTTATTAGATTTTATTTTCAGGTGTTTTTTATTTATGGTGTTTGATTTGACTCAGATGTTATAAGTTCTGTTTGAGAAAATCAAAATGACCATTATATTTATGTTGTGCATGATTCTTTTGGTTCGAGAACTAATAAGGGTGGCTTGATAAAATTCTACAGCCCTTAACAAGAACTTTGTGCATTTGTTGGTGTTTTTTATGGAAACCGAAAGATACGCATGTTGTCAGAATATGTGATATTTGCAGTGGAGATGAATAATAAGCCTAGTCTGTGTTCATGGGATCAATTGGCTAAGTGGGTTGGACGCTGGCTAACTAGCCTGGAGGTCGGGTGTTCGATCCCTGCATTGGCCGAGAAATTTCATCCAGATTTTCCGGCGTGGTTTCCACTTGTCAGTGATGAAGGACGGAGGGTCTGACAAGGACCGCTGTCTAGTCATTCGGGTATGACTAAAAACCAAGGTCTCATGTACACATTGGCTTGCATGTAAAAGATCCCTTGGCAGTTGGAATTCTATACAAGAGTAGGCCGTAGCGCCGCTGTCCGGGCAAAATATCACTCAAAGCACACTGTATGATGTATGCCCATCTTCATTAGCCCAGGTTAGCAGCAGAACAGTAGGACGTTAAACCCCATTTCAATTCATCCAATCCCTGTTCAGGATTGTTTCGCTTTGTTAAACCTAGTGAACACTCGACGCCAAAATTAATGTCCAATCTGTATGAAATTCAAATGCTTCAATTTAATTTGTGAAACAAAGAAGCCTATTTAATTTCTGCAATTTCCGTCAATTATTTGCGGAGTTATGGCTCTTGTTTTACTTTGTTGAACCTTGTGAACTCATAAACGACAAACGTTTCAGAAATCTGGTAGAATGTTCTCTGTGTGTAGAATATCCTTTCTTGCAAAAATACATTAAATAATGTTTTCACTTGTATTTTTCAGAAATGGAATATCGTTTAGATTATCAATTAAAAGAGAGAAGTCTAGAGAACAGCTACATGTCATTGTTGACGTCACATACATCCTACTGGTCGAACAAAGATATAGCATTATTTATATTAACACATCTTCATCCTCATCTACAGGAACAAAACGAATAGAAGATTAATAACATGTGACCAGGCCTGGAAATAACATTTCTAGATGCACCTTACAAAACTTAGTACCGGACATGTATTAATAATATCATTAAAAAGAGAAATCAGATGACAGGCATCAGAGGTTTTGTGCCTGACAAAGCCTGAATCTGTGCCTGACATTGTCAGTAAGAGGTGCCTTTTTTCCGGGCGTGCATGTGACACAATTACACTGGAACCCCTGGAATACAAGTTCCTTGAAGGATTTATTTATTTCTAGCAACGTTTCGACGAGGGTTGTCCCGTTTCTATCGAGCAATAGAAATAAATCTTTCAAATAAATGGTATTCAATTACTAATGGCCACTTAAAGGGTTTAAAGCGGGAATTTCATATTTTCTAAGAAAGTCAAAACATAATTATTTTTATGTCTTTTGCGCAATAGGTTGTCAACTCACTATTATACAATCATACGCATTATTTTCAACACTTAAACATGTTTCACATCGGAAATAATAACACAATTACCTCCCTTTTTTCCCATTTCCCCCCATGCAATAGCTATCTTCAAAAATTTGAATTTAAAGTTGCAAGTGATTTTTTTGCAAATTTCTCAACTGGCAATAGTGAATTATAGGATTATTCTTTAACAAGGTAGGACTGTTTATAGATATCATCTATTTTAAGGCTTTATTTTGATATATTTTAAAAATATAACTTAAAAATATGAAATTGCAGCTTTAAAGGTTTACTAGTTTGACATATTCTGTAGAGCGTATAGGATTCCCTCTTTGAATCCTGATACCGATATCGAATTACAGTGGTTGACTGACTTGTTTATCCAACGTTACAGGCTGTATTATTGGTTTATCTTCATCCCCCCCCCCCCAAAAAAAATCAGCACAGAAAATCGCATAGGTCATTTTGGTCGAACAATTATTTATATTAACACATCTTCATTCTCATCTAAATGAAATATATGGAGTAAAGATTTTCTGTTTTTTCTGATGACATATTCTGTATAGCATACAAGAGATACACTCTTTGAATTCGGTATTGACATGCAGCTACAATGGGGTTAGATCTAAATATTAAGGCCATCTGCCGATTTCATCAAGGTCATGAATTGTAAATAGGGCTAGCACTAACCCTAATCCACAATCCTTGTAACAATTACCTGGCCTAACATTGTATGACATATTCTGTAGAGCATACAAGAGATTCAGGTGGCCTTGATATTTAGATCTTATACTACAATGGTTCTTGTACTGTCAGAAACTATTGTTCCTCAGACCGCCTCAAACTACCCAAGCAATGTATAGCCATAGGTTTTCTTGACGACCGGTAGAGTAGATCTAATTTATAGATCTAAATTATAGATAGCTGTATGTAGTCATAGCCATATATAGCCATATGTTTTTTGACTACCAGTAGACGAGATCTAAATTGCAGATAGCCATATGTTTTTATACCTAAAACCATGCACTATAATGGTAACAATTATACCTAAATATTGTTGATGAAGACTTTTATCATCACAGTGTCTGCTTGTCATCGTTAATGTTTTTGATGTTAAGTGTGACATATGAAGATGGATATATTGTCTGAAACAATGCATGTACAAGAACCAACGCATGTCTTAAGAAAGATCAGTCATCCACGGTTCTTGGTTTGTTTTAGCATCAGGTAGAATTTCAACAGAACCTCAAACATATAACGATGTTTATAATGTGTGAGATAACAGGCGCGGATCCAGGGGGGGGGGCCAGGGGGTCCGGGCCCCCCCCCCCCTTCTCAGACTTGAAAATTTTTTATTCGATTTTATTGGCGACTTTTAGACCTGTAATTTTTTAATTTACCTTCTGGAACTACGTCAGAATGCACCAAATTGAATCTAATTTACCAAATTTTCCGGGGGGAGGGCCCCCAGACCCCCCGTTAATTGGTTGAGTGCCTTTTATCAAAGCTAGACCCCCCCCCCTGCAAAAAATCCTGGATCCGCGTCTGAATAATGCATGTAATGGCACCATACACATATCTTAGCTCTTAGTACCACAGTCATCCAGGGTTCTTGGTTTGTGTTCGATATCAGGTAGAAATAACTTCAGTAGTGTCTGACATTTTGTTATTTCTAGGCCAGTAGAAAGTTCCTGTGTATTAAAAGCATAAAATAGATTTTATAGTTGAGGACAGAGTATTATATGGGGAGAATGTGGCCATGGTCAAGGTTGAGTCAACTGGTGTGGTTTCGAATCCCCGGTTATACGTGGCAAGGAGTAGGGTCGCCTCAACCTGTTTCACAGAGAATTACTTACGAATTATCCCTGTAACGGATGACAATCGAAAACACGTGCGTTGACTGCACGCCTCGTAGTCATTGGCTCAACGGCTCGTGCAATGTTTACTTAACACCTAACTGCTTCGGGCAAAATGATGCATTTTACTCATTTTAATACCCATTTACACTAAATAGGAAATATCTTTTAACTAAAAATACTTCAAACGTCTTTATTTATTTTTATTTTACCTCAAAAAAATGTTTGAGAATTTAATTTGTCGGAGTAAAAAAGTTAATATGCCGTACTCATTAAGCCTCGTCGATGTCATGCTTATCAGTGATTGTAGCGGCCAAGCGAATATTCACTGCGGGATCAGTTTGGGGTCGCCTGTCAAGCCTTGTGGGTTTTCTCAGGCTATTCCAGTTTCCTCATACTGCTAAAGATCCCTTAATGTCTAATTGATTATTTATATAACATTTCAAGACTAAAGAAAGACCTGCAATAGGTAGATTTAGCTCTGTACCAGTTCTAGTTTGCCATAGAATTGTATCCCAACAGACCAAAAGTAGCAGCTTATGGTTGCAAACTAAAAAAAATACAGTTATGGATGCTACATAGTACCCTGGTTATGGTTGCAAAACAGTAGCTATTGCTAAATATAAGCCAATTACAGTGTCATGTCTAGATATTAGTTAGTAATGGTTGCTAAATAACAGCCAGTAATTATAATTAGTTGCTAAATAGTAGTTAGTAATGGCTATGGTTGCTAAATAGTAACAATTTATGGTTGCTTAATAGTACTGGATTATGGTTGCTATACAGTAGCTAGTAATGGTTGCTAAATAGTAACAGTTTATGGTTGCTAAATAGTTATGGTTGCTAAACAGTACCTGGTTATGTTTGCCATATAGCAGCTGGTAATGGTTGCTTGATAGTATCCATGGTTGCTACATATTTATTTGTGTATAAGGTTTTTTTCATAAACTTAGTATTTAATAGTCACAAATTTTAGTGTAGAATTACTTGTTCTTTTTTATAATTTTGGGGGTTTTTTTTAGATGTGAGTCGCTGATCATCATTTGAAATGATATGTAATATTTCATAACTTAATACTATAGGCTTAATCTTCTCAAATTCATTATGTAATGGTAAACTAAGAAAAAAAAAAACAAATAATAAAGGTAGATAATATTGTTCCAAATTAATTAATGAAAAGATTAACATTGTTCGAAGTTAATGAATGGATATATTAACACATGTTACATTGTTCCAAATTAATGAATGAATGAATGAATGGATTAACATCATTCTAGTTATTTAATTAACATATTTACCTTCCCTAATTAATTACATTTTACAGGTTTAACATTCTAGTTAATGAACTTGTTTTACATTGTTCTAATTAATTAACTTGTTTAATATTATTCTAATTAATTAACTTCTTTAACCTTGTTCTAGTTAATTGATTGTAGATATAAAAGAAGTGTATTATATTTTGATTTGTCAGATATTTTTGACTATGCTTTGTCAGATATTTTTGACTATTCTTTGTCAGATATTTCTGACTATGCTCTGTTAGATGTTTTTGACTGTTTTGTCAGGTATTTTTGACTTTGCTCTGTCAGGTATTTTTGACTTTGTTCTGTCCTGAATTTTTGATTGTGCTCTGTCAAGGAATGATTGACTGTTTTGTCACATGTTTTTGACAGTTTTGTCAGATATTTTTGACTTTGCTCTGTCAGGTATTTTTGACTGTTTTGTTAGGTATTTTTGACTGTTTTGTCAGGTATTTTTGACCATTCTCTGTCAGATATTTTTCATAACGTATTTGTCGGCTATTTTTTGTTTTGTAGTGCAATAATCTTTTGTTAATTTTTCGTTGTTCTTTTTTCTTGATGTTGTATTAGTGCATTTACAGAATGAGCATCTACAGAACTTAGACATCTGTTGGTCTATTACTTGATGTGTTTTATGTAACTTAACCACGGGGAACATCTATGGACAATAGAGAGCTGGGAACAAACTGGATAATAATTTCCATGATAATGCCATAATCTGTGATCTCGTAAATTCTTAAAACATTCCCATGACATTTGGCGCTCAGTTGTCTTCCCCACTTGCTTATTATTTCTAACAGACAATGCGGTTCATTTTGTATTGATTTCGGACTGGTAAATCGTCAAAATTAATATTATCCCACCTCTATCCAAAATAACCAAAATATGCACACACACTTTGGTTGATTTGGGCCCTGTACGCTTGTACAACTATGATTAAATACTTGATTGGAATTACTGTTTATATTGGAAAGGAACGACAAGCCATTATTTTTTCAGGGAGGTCAGTTTTGAGTATCGCAATGCTTGGGCTTTAATAACTACTGATCCTATCTAATGAAATTTCTTTAATTTATTCCTCTCAAAATTGTTATTTTAACTTGTTGTAATGTTGGTAATATATAGTTATTATTGTAAATTAAATTATTCAAAAAAATCTACACTAAAATATTTTAAGATTGGTGTTTTTTCTGAATAATACCCCATTATTTAAATTTTTTTTTATAAATTCCACCATGGTTATATGATGTTGTTATTGTGATAAGTCTTATCACAAGTAAAATATTTATTATTATAATTGATTATCTATATGTGATTATCTATATGTGAGTATATGTAATTGATTATCAATAATCTACAATTGATGATCAGTAACCTGTAATTGATTATCAATAATCTATAATTGATTATCAATAATCTATAATTCATTATCAATAATCTATAATTCATTATCTATAATCTATAATTCATTATCAATAATCTATAATTCATTATCTATAATTGACAACCCACAATGTAGAATTGATTACCCACAATCTCTAATTGAATACCCATAATCTCTAATTGATTATCAATAATCTCTAATTGATTAACCATAATCTCCAAATTGTTTACCCATTTAAATTAATTGATTATCCATAATCTATAATTTATTATGCTCAATCTAAAATTGATTATCCACAATCTGTAATTGATTATCCATAATCTATAATTGATTATCCATAAGTGTTTATTGATTATTCATAATCTATAATTGATTATTCATAATCTATAATTGATTATCCATAATCTATAATTGATTATCCATAATCTATAATTGATTATCCATAATCTATAATTGAATATCACAATCTGATTTTCCTTAATCGATAATTGATTATCTATAAATAATTACCTATTATTGTTGTTGTGTTATATTTGTATATTGTTCAACTTATTATGTATAAATATCTATTATTTTACCAATCTTGTCTTTCAAGAATCCTTGCCAATTAAAGGATTTAATGGTGAAATATTTATAATTGTTATATTCAAATGATGTCCACATTTCCTATTTTTCTATCATTGTGCCAAAACTTCTGTGAACTATACTGTTGAATAAATAAAGAAAAAAATAATTCTTACACATTAAACACTGCTTTTCTTTTCTTACTGTGTTTATTATTGGGTTATTTACTACACATTGAAGAAGGGATGGGTGTGGATGGCCGAATGGTTAGCGTGCACTCTGTATCATACGGCCTGCTATTGAGTCAACTGGCGTCGTTTCGAATCCCCGGTTGTGCGTGGCACAAGGAGTTTGCTCGACTGGACGCCAGCGTCGTGGGTTTTCCCCGGGTACTCCGGTCCCCCCCCTGCTAAAGACCCCTACGCGCAAGCAAATTATTGAAATAAAGTCAAACGATATGTTAGTCCCGAAATGACTTAGTTTGTGTCGCGTGGACATTAACACCCCCTCTCTCTCTCTCTCCCCCTCTGTCTCTCGCTCTCTCACACACACATTGAAGGTCAATTATAAATATGGTATCACTGAGGCGAACGGTTAGTGTGTGCGCGTTGTATCATAAGGTAGAACTGGAGTATTCAATTCCTTCAAACAGTTTCTTAGTCCCCGAAATGACGTAGTTTGTCAATCTGTTTCACAGAGAATTACTTACGAATTATCTCTGTAACGGATGCCTGTCCAAAGCACGCACACCTCGTAGTCATTGGCTCAACTGTTCCACTCGGCTAATCTCGACAGATTCCGTAAACTACGTAGACTACATCTAGTCTCGGATGTATGACAGTAAGTGATATGTACCTACGCCCATACATTTGCGATGCGGCTACCGGTTTACTTTAACAGGAAAACTTGACGCTATTACACAAATTGGTAACCTATTCGGCTAGCGACCTATTCGACCGATCGAGCTGCAACCTGTTCGTTGGAAACCTATTTAGAGTAAAGACAACAGTCTCTATTTATCAACCAATAAAATCCAACGTTATGTCTATCAAATGAAAGTAGAATATATTATTTTTTATCCATTCCTTCAGCTCAGAATAGAAGTGTAATTTCGTCATTATCTTACAGCTGGATCGGTCGAATAGGTCGCTAGCCAAATAGGTCGCCAACTTGTGTTTGGAATGGGCGCAGCCATGTTTCATCCGGGACCTTTAAAGTAGTTCCAATATGGCGGAATTCATCGTACAGCCGAGTTTAGATTCCGAAATCTTACGAGGTTTGCCGAGTGTCAACTGTTCGTGCAATGTTTACTTAACACCTAACTGCTTCGGGCAAAATGATGTATTTTACTCATTTTAATACCCATTTACACTAAATAGGAAATATTTTTTAACTACAAATACTTCAAACGTCTTTATTTATTTTTCTTTTACCCCCCAAAAATGTTTGAGAATTTAATTTGTCGGAGTAAAAAAGTGAATAATTCGTACTCATTAAGCCTCATCGATGTCATGCTTATCAGTGATTGTAGCGGCCAAGCGAATATTCACTGCGGGATCAGTTTGGTAGTTTGTGTCGAGTGAACGTTAAATCCCATCATAGAACTGTACTAGAAAGGAAGTCCGACTGGCGGTTTATGTTATACATCGCATGCGCGAAGTCAATATCCCTCAAGTAACTTCCGGTTAAACAAAACCCTGAAGAAATGCGTATGGAGTCCTGTGAGCTTCGGAATAAAATAAGAAAAAAAACATCGTCTGCACAACTTCCAATTACCAAGATATATTCGAAATGAATGTTTAACCATGTGTAAGTTATTTTGTATCAATACGGTTAGTTGTCAGTACATTTTCGTTCGTATAGAAGGATACTACGATACACAGCCAACACAGGCCTTACAATACTGATAGTAGTAATAGTCAATAACATTATTAATGTGACATAAAAGTATGATAAGTTATTGAATTTTCATTCTATTGCAATATAAAACCTAAATTTGTTTCTATTTGATTATTATAAATAATATTTCATCAACGTAATAAAAACTATGCAGCTAGCTAGAATCTACAATTTTCTAATTATACAGGCCTATACTACATGTAGGCCTATAGTCATGTTTTATCTTTACTTTTTAGGCCTACGTTTTGGGTTGGTTTTTTTTTTGGTGTATCAATATTCATTACTTCAAGGTGTCTTCATAGCTCCACCCCCCCAAAAAAGTAGATTTATAGCTAAAATTTCCCTTTTAGTTTTAGATTGCAAGAAATACTGTTTTGTTTGCAACATTATTAGATATATGGTACCATATACGTCTTTACCTTGTATAAATAAATAAAAAAATCTGTCTTTATTAATTAAATATGTAGGAAAATTCAAATAATATTTTAAGGAAATTTTCTATAAAATTCAGACCTTAATAAATGGTCTCAGCAATTTCTCAATTTCAAATGTGCTATCAGTATTTTAAAACAAAATATGTATGCACACTGAAATTTCAAGGTAAACTTTCAAAAAAAATCATTTGAATGGATGTCTGTTTCTCTAAGCCCTCATTTAATATTGAAAACATTATAATGTGTAGGTGGAAAATATTGATCGCTATCAAGTACAGCACATAGGCCATTCAACGGAAATCGATTTTCAGGTCACCCAACGAAAAAAAAAATACCTGAAATTTTAAAAGCGTTACGTGTCCGGATAAGCAACTTAGCCATTCTTAGTCAAAGCAACTCAATATTTTGAGCTCAAATTTTGAGACAAGGTATACTATACGCCATTGCTCTATATTTTTACGTTGAAATTTCATACGTACTCAGACCTTTATTTTTGCGACTCTGTTCAAATTAGGATATTGGTCGTATTGACATTATAAAATTAGCATGAATGTAAGTCTAAATATCAGATAGTATCGTGGTCTTTTTTCCATTCTTACACAATATTTATTTAATGAATGAGTATAACATTATCTAATAATACATAATTATTGGATAGGAAAACTATCTTTTGGGATTATGTTGAAAATATTATTATTAATACCCCTTTAAACTGCCCAATTTCTTTATGAATATGTTAATACCCCTTGAAACCCTGCACTTTATTTCATTTTAGGCCTCTGAATATATGATACTCTTCACTGCTACAACTCTCCATAAATAACAAAGTGTGAAAAAGACTATGTCAGTAATTTCGGAAGAGCGTCTGGCAAGGTCATTGTCTATTCGATTCGTTGGAGTACATGTAAAAGAATCCTTGACAGAATTTGAAATAAGAGTAGGTAATTAATGAGTCTGCTGTCTGGGCAAAATTTACTTCATAGCACACTGTTTGTCATTATTTGCCAAACCATGCAGAAAAATAGGAGATAAACCTCCATCTGTTAAAATATGCAGCCTGATCTTCTATTGCTATTTGGAGGTTTTCGGGTTATTTTTTGTTAATGTTTGTAATTGAATGAATAAAAGAGTTCTTTTTTTTTATGTATCTTATTGTTGTTGAAATTTTTGTTAGTAATATTGTTCTAACAAGAAAAGACCCCTGTACGCCATTGCTCTATATTTTTACGTTGAAATTTCATACGTACTCAGACCTTAGGTGCAAAAGAGTAGGACGTTAAACCCCATTTCATTTCAACTTCATGGGTTTACTTCCACTCGAAAGCGTGTGCGCTTTGATAATAACAATGCAAAATAAGACTTGTCTGCTATATTACCTTCTATGGAAGTTGACATTTAACTCTAAGAACAACAGTTCAAAATTGAAGAAGCATGGACAGAAAGATGCTGTCCGGGCAAAACTCTCCTTCCTCACATTTTGCAAATAGTCATAGAATAAAGATTACCATATGAAATACTGAAGGATTGCATGTGTTGACAAGATAATGTTAAAACCCAATTCCATATATATGTTTTGGATTATGTACAATTTAATAGCAGCATAACAGCATTATTGATATAAAATTATAATTTCATGATTACTTTTTGTCTATTTTTTTGTATGTCATATCAAATTTTCTACCAATTGAATCAGTGAAATGGGGTTTAACTTCCTACTTTTTTTTCATTGAAAATAGTTTTGAAGAATCAGTTTGTTTACAAAATTATGATGCCAATGTGTACAAATGAGCTTGTGTTTTTTGTCCCATCTACACAACTAGACACTGTTCTTTGGCATGCTGTCCCTCCTACACTACCGACTGGGAGAAACCATGCTGCAAAATGCTAGCGAACTTTATTGACTAACACCAGCATACATAATCCTTATATATTCAGATTATTATTTTTTTTTCTTGGGAAAAAATTATAATGAATCAATTTGAATTAAAAAGATCAAGCATGAAGACAATGATTCTAATATCAAGATTTTTATTTTTGTATGAATATATTTTAAGTGCATCTTTTCTTTTCTGTGAAAATAGATTTGAAGAATCGGTTTGGTTACAAAAATTATCATGATATTTACATCCTTAAATAATGGGGGGGTTGGGATGGCCTAGTGGTCTAGAGTGCTGCGCTTCGACCTCTAGCTGGCCGGTCACCTCTGGCTTGCGGCTGTGGTTTCGAGCCCAGGTGTGAGCGTATGTGGCATGGAGATAGGGGCGCCTTCTCAACCTTGTGGGTTTCCTTCGGGCACTCCGGTTACCTCCCACGCGCAAGCGAACTATTGAAATAAAAATTTAAAAACCATGTTAGTCCCAAAATGACCTAGTTTTTGTTGAGTGGTGAAACCCCATTTCTCTCTCTCTCTCTCTCTTAAATAATGGACCCCAAACAAAAAATTAGTTTTATTTTTGCATCGATAAAAAATTATTTATATACGAAAATATTTTAAGTGCATTTTTTTTCTGTGAAAATAGATTTAAAGAATCAGTTGTTACAAAAATACACATGATATTTACAAATGTAAATAATGAACCCAAAACAAAACAGTATTTTCATTTTTACAAAAAATTCAAGAAAATCTGTAGATCGATAAAATATAAAAAATGAAGTAAAAAAAATACAGTCTTCATGTTATTATTAACTTAATAAATAAAATTGTCTCAAAATTTCCAGTCGCTATTTCAAAATGATTACAAAATAATAACGCCAAATATCAGTTCACCGGCATAGGCTTTGCAATGTACTGCTCTATATGGCCTATATTTAAGTACTTTTTTAAAATATAAATACTGAAGTAAAAAAGACGGTCTACGTGATATTATTAGCTTCATAAATATAGGAACGTTGTCTCAAAATTTCCAGTCGCCATCTCATTTACAATTATTTCAAAATAATAACATTAATATCAGCTCACACGACCCGGCTTCATTATAAACAATAGCAAAGCCTTCGACCGGAAGTAACTTGGGGGATAATGACTTCGCGCATGCGATGTACAACATAATTCATCGTCCAATGACAGAAACTGCAGGGTCAGTTATCCATATTATATACGATCTATGATCCCATAATATAGGACACAGATCACTAAATATTTCTACGCCGGTACCCACAAATTGTAGGGCCAAGTTATTTTTAGTCTTTCTCTCCCTTTCCCTTTTTCCCCCTTTTGCATGGTGATTTTTGTTTACTTTTTGGTGTAGAATCGAAGAAAAGGGTTTGAAAATACATTTTCTGCCAGGTTTTGGTGAATATTCATGATTTTGAGGCGGAAGGATACAAGAGTTGTGAGGTTGCTTACGTTGAAAGGGGGGGCCGAAAATTGCCTGGTTAGCTGTCTCTACTTCCAGCTTGTGTATCTCAAGTTTTTCATGGTGAACCTCATACATGCTTTTGGGCCAGAGTTTGCCACATGTTGCTCCATCTGTGGCAGAAAGCGTTCTACCCAACGAATATTTGGGAAAAAGTTACAGCCGATCTAAGAGACAAGAATTAACATTGAAGTCAATGGGGAAATAATTAGTGATCTGTGGCCTTATCTCTGGTATTTTATTGTAAATCGTAGTTAGTTAACGTAGTTATCTCCCTTATATAGAGTAACTACTACTGACCCCTTTCATACCGCTTGAGGAGACCATTCCCCACAAGGAAAATTCAAATTCATCTATTTGGGGTTCATTTCACGGGCTGACAAACTGGACCGGTTGTAGAAGATGAGGGATCCAATTTGGGAAGCCCGAAGTTACAGGATATGGATACCTTGTATAATATGAATAACTTTAACTAGACTTCACAATTATGGCGGTATATTAGTGCCAAAATTCTAACATGCTATCGTCTAACTTCTAACGTGCTATCGTCTAACTTCTAACGTCTATTCGTGTAACTTCTTATCTAAGACAATGTATATTCTAATTTCTTCATTTGTTCCTCGTAAATGGGGCCTTCTAATCTTGCAATTTTTATTCTATTTCATGTTATTTCTATTATTGTAAGGACAAATTTTCATTTCGACAACGCTTAACATGTTTAGAATGAACATTGAACAAATTTAGAATTTGATACGTCTACCTAGCAACCGTCATTATGACGTCGTTTGGTGTCGCCACTGTATGCGCAGCTATCCACGCAATTACTGCTCACGGCCGGAAGTTAAGACCGTTTTACGGCAGTTCGTGAGAGAAAAGTAAACATCTTTTTGCATTGCCCGTATAGATAGATATACGGTCCATGCATGTACAAATGACAAGATATCAACTTCAAGATGGAACACCAAGAATGTATTAACTTTTTAAGTGGCCGACTTCAACGTATTATTTATATACTTGAAAGTAACAGCTATAACTCGTTAGCAGACATTATGAACAATTTGGAAATATTGATGGGTACATTTGCTGATGTTATAAACAGTCCATCCAATTCCAATGATCTTGACCAGGAGATGCCACATGCAATTTTACAGTGTTTGCACTTTTTATGTGGCGCAGTGGATCAGCTGGATCGATTAAATACGGATCAAATAGTAACACAGACACGACACCCTATTGTGGGGACAAGTACTGGCCAACGAGGTAGACCAAAATTTTGCATTCCAGTAGAGACATTGGAATACCTTTTGGATAACGACTTTTCAGTCCCACAAATAGCGCACTTACTTTCATTGAGCAAGAGAACTATTTTTAGAAGGATGTCAGAATATGATTTATCTGTTAGAAACTTATACAGTGATATAACAGATGAGGAAATTGACACACAAGTAATTAAAGTTTTACATCAATATCCAAATATTGGGTATCGCAGCATCTGCAGCCATTTAAGAGCCTCTGGGTTAAGAGTTCCAGTCAGTAAAGTGCGTGACAGTTCTCGCAGAGTTGACCTAGATGGAGTGGTATTCCGAAAACTGACTTCAAGTCCAATTCAAAGAAGAATTTATTCTGTACCTGGGCCAAACTATTTGTGGCATGTAGATGGATATCACAAATTGATCAGGTAGGTATATTAATACTAGAAGTTAATGTTGGAACAGGTCCAGAAAAATCCAGATGAGCTTTCTCAGCCATTGATGCAGGGATTGAACTCGGGGACTTCCAGGTTAGCAATGGTTTCTGCTTGTCAGTGATGCAGAACAGAGGGCTTGATATGGACAGCTGCCTAGTCGTTTGGATGGGACAAAAAACTGAGGTCCTGTTAACAAAATGGCGTGCACGTAAAAGATCCCTTGGGAGTTGGAATTCGATATAAGAGTAGGCCGAAGCCGGAAAATTTCCCTCATAGCACATTGTATGGCATATGCCCGTCTTCCATTAGCCTAGGTTAGGTGCAGAAGAGTAGGACGTTAAACCCTACTTCATTTCATTTCCAGGTTAGCAAGCCAAAGATTTTACTCACTTAGCCACTGTGGCTCCCCACCACATTACTATGTACAAGATTGATTAATCAGATTTCTTAATAATTATATAAAATGATATTAGACATTTATTTGTAGTCCAGAAAGTCTGTATTTTAAAGGCATTTTAATATTTTTAATTGCAAATTCATACATGTTCACAGTACAAGTTAGATATGTTTTGCTCTATGTTTCAGTTGGCGCTTTGTTATTCATGGCGGTATTGATGGATATTCTAGGCTTCCGGTGTATCTTAAAGTTAATAATAACAATAGGTCTCAAACCGTCCTTGATTGTTTTAAACATGCTGTCCATGAATATGGAGTTCCCAAAAGGGTGAGATCGGATAAAGGTGGGGAAAACATTGGTATTGCAGAGTATATGCTGAGAGCTCAAGGATGTGGAAGAGGTAGTCATATAACAGGAAGGAGTGTTCATAATCAGAGGTATGGTATATTTTCTAAAAACATGTATTATTTGAAATGGGAGAACACAGCCTACAACATTTGTCCAAAGCCTGTAGTTTTAAATTACCGTCTCTATAAAGGATTCACAAATTTCAGCTACTTCATGCATGACCCATGTTTCATTCAATGGTATTTGAAACTGAGGTCTGAGCTGGGACCTATTTTTATACACCAACTTGAAATGTGGTAGTATATTACCCCACTGTCTCTTCACATATCAGTAATAGTGTATGTCTTTAACAATTTTCATTAATTAAGTGAGTGACTTGAAGAATTTTGTAAACGAAAGTTTTTACAAAAAAAGATGCAGTGTGTTTACTATGGGTAGCATATCCCTGTCCAGTTTGAATTCACATGTGTGTTGATGTTTGATTCAGGTGTTGCTAGACAGTGGATATTTTCCTGCAGTTGAGTGAACCGACTTAGATGGGGAAATAGTTTCTCTCTATATGTGTATATCTGGTTTTTAATATGAACCAGGGGAGGAAGAGAACCAGATTGACTCTTGGTCTCAATGTCTGAATATACAAGTGTATTATTTCATTGAAACAGAGATTGTGATTCGTTGATCCCCAGAAAAATAATGCGAATTGTTTTTATTGTAGAATTGAGAGATTTTGGAGGGATCTGTGGTGTGGTTGTGTTAATGTATTTTACAATCTATTCTGCTATATGGAAACCAACAACATTCTTGTACCTACAGACGAACTTCATCTTCAAGTCTTGCACTATGTATTTTTACCCAGAATTCAACGTAGTCTTGACCAATTTTGTGAAGCTTTCAAGAGAAGACCATTGAGGACAGAACATAATAAATCTCCTCTTCAACTGTTTATTGCAGGGCAGATTATCCACTCAACTATAGATTTACAAGAGGTACACCTTATTGCTACCTTAAACATCTGTTATTTTTTTTTACACCCACATCTCAGTATGGGCATATAATGTTGCCACCCAACAACCTGATTTTTGTTAATTTTGATGAGAATCATAGGGGTCATGAGAGGACGAACGACATCAATATTTAGCATTTCGCAACCTTTTGTTCCTCCCTTCCCTTTATTTCTCAAAGATTTGAAGGATCCTCATTACAGTAAATTTGGGCTTATTTCCATCTATTGCTAATTTAAAATGTAGAGTCGTAACTAGAGCATACAAATTATAATTACTCATGCTGATGATATTTCCTTTGAATATTGGGAAGTATAAGACAAACTTTATTTTTCAACAGAATGAATTGCAAGATTATGGGAGGAGTCAAGAAGGTGTTTCAATGTCAGGCCATACTTTTGATCCAGTGGAGGTTCCTTCAACAGAATTTCCAACTGAACAGTTGATGATGGTAAACCCGTTAGCTGAATCCGAATCGCATGGTATAGACATTTTCATCAGATGCAGAGATATTTTAATTGCCAATAATGTGTAGAACATAATATGTATGTTTATGTACTTAAAGATACATTATGGGAGATTTTTTATAAGGAGTTAACTATTCTTGCTATAACAGTTCAAAAATAGATGATGAAAGAATATATTGAAAATTTCAGTCAAATTACTCTATTCTGAACATAGTTACTACCAGTGTCATGTTTGACTAGAAATGGGATTGAATTCCATCTTCACCGATTTTTAGCATGGCCGATCATTTGATTGACATGTGTTAACTCCACCTACATAATCTTGTTGTCTTTTGTCAGTGTCATCATATCCGAATTTGTGTTTTACCTTTTTGGATTTTTATAACTATTGGATAAAATGAATGAGACAGTAAATTTCCATTCTTACCTGTAATTTGGGCATGTGTTAAATCAAGTGAATATAGGACATAATATTATAATACAATTATGATAAATCTATAGGTAGACACCAGGGGCGTCGTGCCTGTTGGGGAAATAATTTTTTTTTTATTGATATCATTAAGATAGAAGACCTGTTCGTCTGTATTAGTCATCACATGGTCTCCAGGAATTGTATTATTTGTCATTATCTGTGTTTAGTTTATTGCACTTTAAATAGTTTAGATGTCATTTGTTGAGGCCTCGCTAAACAGCGGCCTCATACACTCTATCATTTAGCCTCGACCCGGGAGTATGATGTCAACGGTTAAACCCTGCCCACCACGCCATTTAAAAATTAAAGTAGACAACGAATCCAAGCCAATCGTGGGTCTACAGAGATGATTTTGTGCTTGTGTAAATAAAGATCTAATTTATAATTTCTACATGTATGACATCTGAAACCTAAATAAAGACTTGCAATAATCAGATTTAGCTCTTGCATAGTGTATGTTTAAAGCACAATTAAAAACTTTAAAACAAACTTTTTGTTACATATTTTATTTTTCAAGTAGCAAAATTTAATATTTGCAATAACAGCAAAATTGACTAAAAACCATTTATTTTCATGCTGTCAGGACACTCAGAAATGTTTCTAAAGAATAATATGAGAATTTCAATAGATTGATTAAATGAATTTCAATAGATTGATTAAATGAATTTCAATAGATTGATGAAATGAATGACAAAGACCACAAGACAAATGTACAAAAATTAATAAAGATATGTGCATTTTGGCAAGTAACGAAAAATATTCCCATGGATGATTTACAAACATTAAAAACTGATCAAGAGTAACAACCCCATGAAGTAATTTTCCAAAAAATTTACTTGTATAAGATACTTGTGAAAATTAAAAGGCTTCGTTACTCATGACCATAAAAACAGGGTGATAACAATATGCGACATATAGGCACAAAAATCAAAACATTGGTACTTTTCAAATTCAATAATAAGCCAAATTATGGGAAGAATTTAAAATAGTAAAACTTAAAATAAACCAAATGTACACAAAATCAGACAGTCATTTTGTTTTCCAATACACTGATTAAACTAGACCAAAATAACTATTAGCAAATGCATAATCAAACATATTAAACACTATGTCTTTTGTAACATCGCACTTCCTAGATAGATTAAGAGTACATGTGCATGTACTGCTTGTTGGCAATAGAGTATCACTGGCGGTAAATTCAATTGTCGGAGTGTTTGTAAAGCCCAGAATTGGTACTTGATCTATACCTGTAATAAATTTAAGTATGTCTGATAGTTGTATACTTCCTCGTCTGTGTGCTGAAAAAGAAAAATATTCTTGAAAGTAAGACGATCTATTCATACAAACAGTCTTACTGTGCAAAGAAATGAACTAAGGTTTATTGTTCAATCAATGCCTGGGTAATAAAAGGTCCAACACATTGCATATGTTCTTTCCATGGTTAGATGAGCAATGTGGGAAATGTTGCCCCCAGATGTTTAAATTGTGCTGCCAATTTGTAAGCAGGACTTAGGGGTTAGATCTAAATATCATGGCTACCTCCATATTTCATCATGGTCACAAGATGTAAACAGGACAAGCCCTAGCCCTAGACAAAATCTGGAGGTGGCCTTAATATTTAGATATGACCGAACCAGGGTTCATTGTATCATTTGAGGGACTAGTCACTCTTTTCCTTTTCAGCCTGGGGGTTGGATGGCTGAATGGTTAGCGCATGCACATTGTATAATAAGATCTGTCTTTGCGACGACTGGTGTTGTTCCAATTACCTGTTGTTGGGTCGCCTGTCCAACCTCTTGGGGTTTTCTCAGGGTTCTGGGGTTTCCTCCCAATGATCTGACCACTGACAAGGGGTCCATACTAGTATCCATTCAGATTTGAAACAACTATTTAAAATACAAGAAATAAATATACCTGCCACCTCCTTCATGTAGTCGAGGAAGAATCTGTACATACTCTTTTCTTGGATATACCCATTCGAACCTTCCTCAGAAAATTTTACTTTTAACAACTTAACTAATGTTGGGTAGGTCAGCAGCAAAGTTTTCCCATTATTCATGTCGAACAAAGACATTAGATCTTTCTTAATTTGGCACAACTGAAATATATATTGGTAATACATATTTTATCTGGTTATCAGATATAAAAATACACTATTCTGCTAGGTGTATTTAGGTTATTTGTTAACCTTGTAATTGCTTAAAATGGGTGGTCTATCTGGATTGCGGATGATATTTTGGGTAAATTAGGTCTCATGGAAATAAACTAGGTCAGCAACATCAACCATCATGTAGGAGGATTTAGTCATAGCCTTTGGTGCCCACCCCTCACAGCTAATTTTGAGAAATTGGGGCAAGCAGTATCCATATTAGTAAACTGTGTTTGCAAAGTGACCAATCTAGTAAGAGTGCCCTGCCATCCTGGTGGACGGGGTTCAGTCTTCCTTGATTAGTTCCTGTTGGCTGCCATGAAACACTTGACAGTGTCACACTGGAATAGTGTAACACAGGGTAGTGCTGTACACATATGTACACAATGTGAATTGATTGCAATCCAGAGACATTTAAACTTTCTTATTTTTAAAGGCTTATAACAACTATTATTTTGTTGCACTGTAAAGTGCCCTTGAATACATCTTTGCGCTATGTCAATTTTGTAATAATTATAATTTAAACACTGTTATAACACATTAAACTTTAATACCTGCAAAATGCCAATTCTTTTCAATCCAATACTAAATTGTTTCATTTCTTGTGTGTCTGGGGTCAGAAGAACTCCCCTTGGATCAATTAACAAATAAGGCACTGGTCCACCTTCTAATAAAGACAATCCTGAAAGTAAAGATGGAAAGTCCAATTTTAAGTTTTTAGCGAATATGCAAAGTTATGGAAGTTACTAAAATCTAAAGGCCAATTAATGCTATGAGAATAAAATGATCTAACCATAATATATTTTTAAGTCATAATTTTGCTTATATACCTACCAACAACAATTCCAGCAATTTCAAAAGCCTTTTTGTGAAGCAATGTCAAGTATGCTTCATGTCCAATATCCTTCTCAGATACTAAATAGCCATCTTTTATCAATCTTTCTTTAATGGCTTGCAGAGCTAATGTAAGAAATTCTCGTCTGGGTCCTCCCATGTCAGATGCCTCTTCACCAATGAAAGTGACGTCTAGCAAATAGGATATATCTACATTTCTGGAAAACTCTGATAACATGTCATTAAAAATATCATCACGTGATATGAATATTTCAAAAGCTGTATTCTCCTTGCTGTCATAATCTTCTTCAAGTACATCCATTTTCTTCCCTCTAATAAATTTCTTGCTATATGTACTTATAATGAGATCCGGACTTTTTATATCACACCTGTGAGGTAAACAAAAGTTTCAAACAATGACTGTTGGCAACAAAAATACGCCCACCACTGCCCTAGTCGTCCAAACAGATATGGGTTAAACAACTCATAAAAAATTTCAACAAGATAACTTAGGTCATCAACATTCCATGGAAACAAAAAAATGTAAATCCAAAAAAATTCCTAAGTAGGAAAAGGCACAACTACTATAATAGGTTGAAGTGTGTACACACACAGTTTAAAAAAATATCTGGAACAATTTATATATATATGCTCCGGAAACAAAATCGGGACAGAGGTGCCCTTTTCAATATCCATCCCTATCTTCGTCTGGTGCAGGATAAAAAGAGCAGATCATAATTAAATGAGAGCTCAAAAGCAAAAAAATTGTTTTCAAGCATTTTAGGATCTAACAATATTTTGTAGCAAAGGCAAACAACACTGAAAGTTATATTATTTCCTCCTACGATGATAGACATCTAATATAAATTTCAGGGATAGATAATTATCGATAAGTGTTGAAAATCTACAGGCTTCTTCATTTCATTGAGATACACAACCCATATCAAAATACACACTGAATATTACCGGAATGAAATTTGAATGAAAGACAAAGATAAGCATTTGGTATGAATACAGTAATGGGAAATTTCAATCAATGCAAGTTTGACCAAAATATTACAACCATGTGAAAAAGGCTATACAATAATTAATAATTTAAACAGCAGGCAATCAATAAGACCTACTTTCTTGAAATTCTTGCATATAAAACCTCAAGAATAAACTATGGGATAAAGTATTTCTATTTTAATACCTACATTTCCAATAGTGTTTCTTTTAGGCACCGTTCACGATGTACATTTTCATCTTCGCTTCTTATACTACAAATACAAAAATAATTTAGAAATTAGTGTGACCCAGCTTGAATATATAGCAATATGCTATCAATGTTTCAAATTTGTCCTCCATTTTTTTTCTGTATCAAGCTAAACTAACAGTTTTATCGCTTTTCTGTTACTTTATGTAAGATTTAGCTGAAGACCCAGACGTTTCAACGTTAATAGTTTAAAAATTTAATCATAATTACTTTATTCTTAACTTGTTCGATCCCTGCATTGCCTGAGAAAGTTCATTGGGATTTTCCAGCATGGTTTCCCCTTGTCAATTGTGCAAGATGGAGGGCTTGTCAGAGGCAACTGTCTAGTTTTTGGGATGGGACACAAATCTGACATCACCTGTATATCTCAGTGTGCATGTAAAAGATCCATTGACAGTTGGAATTCAATATAAGAAAAGGCCATAGTGCCTGCTCAGGCTAAATTTCCCTCATAGCACACACTGTATGTAGTATAACCATCTTCATTAGCACAGCCAAATGAAGTTACGAATGTATGAAGTTTGACAAGATTTAGCCTAAATCGTCTTGATAATCAAGTGCCAATGCCACAACAATCTATGAAGTTATGTGAGTAAATGTCTAAATAATAATTTATAGTTAATTTGAAGCCAGACAAAACATCTGCAATAGACAGATTTGGCACTTAAATAATGCATACAGATTTAGCATTTAAATATTGCATCTTTAAATATGTTACACTAAAATTTTCCAGTCATTTACCTTAAGGCAGTCACAACTTCTGATTGTTTGTCATTCTCCCCAGCACTAAAAAAAAAAAAATAGAACATTTATTTCAACTCTTACTTGCAAAACTTTCATTCAAGGCTTCAATTTAATACTTGGATTTATATGACTTTCTTGGAGAGGAGACAGAAGGTTTAAAGTCTACTCAAGAAAAACCTGGTAATTTCTAGGCTTATCCGGCTTACCTGTGGTATAATAATATTTCAGTAATTTGCTTACGTTTAGGGGTTTGCGATGGGGAAAACATAGAGAAAACAAAAGTTTCTCAGAAAAGAAAATGCAAAAATAAACAATACAAATAAGAATAAAGTTTTCGGTACAGACCCATAGATCTTCTCAGTTCAATTTCACAGTTAAATACAAGGCATCATAACATACTATTAATGCAAATGTTCAACAGATTGAGGTCAGATATACCTTTCACTCAGACCATTGCAGGTTGAAGAATGAATTTCTATGACATCTTTATTAAAACTGTCTTGACACAGCGGACACTGAACATAGTTGATTCTGAAAAATATTTAAATCATAATCCAATAAAAATATAACTTATAAATACCAACATATAATATACAAAACGAACATCTGAAAATAAAACAAACCAATAGAGAGGCTGATCTTCCCATCTTAATCCCAAAATAAACATTAATAAGTTGCACATTCGTCTCGTAATAAAGTATCGAGCAATCAAATTAGTTATCACTCTGTTAAACCAGAGCAGAAAATATTCACAAAAGAACATACATAAGTTTCATTACTCTTTCTCAACAATCTAACACTATGGCTGTTTTATTCCCAAATGAAAAGATCACTCGGCAAACCTCGTAAGATTTCGGAATCTAAACTCGGCTGTACGATGAATTCCGCCATATTGGAACTACTTTAAAGGTCCCGGATGAAACATGGCTGCGCCCATTCCAAACACAAGTTGGCGACCTATTTGGCTAGCGACCTATTCGACCGATCCAGCTGTAAGATAATGACGAAATTACACTTCTATTCTGAGCTGAAGGAATGGATAAAAAATAATATATTCTACTTTCATTTGATAGACATAACGTTGGATTTTATTGGTTGATAAATAGAGACTGTTGTCTTTACTCTAAATAGGTTTCAGACGAACAGGTTGCAGCTCGATCGGTCGAATAGGTCGCTAGCCGAATAGGTTCCCAATTTGTGTAATTGCGTCAAGTTTTCCTGTTAAAGTAAACCGGTAGCCGCAGCGCAAATGTATGGGCATAGGTACATATCACTTACTGTCATACATCCGAGACTAGATGTAGTCTACGTAGTTTACGGAATCTGTCGAGATTAGCCGAGTGATGAAAAGATGACCCAGACTTGTCTTGGTTTTGATTTAGGGAAACTATACACCAAGTTTCATCACTCTCTCAGTTAGAATCAAAGTAATCATGTCCCAGAGCATCAACCAACCCCATTGCATATCTCTGCTCAGTCCTTGCGGAAAATTATAATCATCAAACTCTGTCAAGGCATTTAACTGATCAACATCTTAAAACCGAGTTATTATGTTCCTTAGGCTAAAATTCACATCATCAAACTTAGTAAGGACATCCACACCAAGTATGAACATTAATTCTACCTCAATTGGAAGAAGAGTTATTCTTTGTACTTTTTCTCAACTATCTTCTAGTTAATGGCATTAAAAACAATATTAAGAATAAACAAGCCAACAGTGAGGCTGATGTTCCCCGCCGAAATCCCAAAATAAATAGATGAAACATATTAATTATTCGCCCATTTATTTTTTTCAAACGTATAGAGCAATCAAACTGTACATGAAGTGTCATCCAAAAGTGTTTTATAAAGGAAAATGCTAAAACTGACGAGAAAAATGAAAATGTACCCTAGTTAGGGGGACCCTAAAGGCAGACAAAGGCGCCCCTCTATCCAAGGGAAAGGGCCCTCGTGTCCGAATCATTCGTTTCTATACACTGTTACTGTCGAATCCATTACTGAATGAGAATGCAGTCATTGTATTGGCATAAAAATCATCAATCAAGATGAACCCAAGTTATCTTATCCCAAAGTATCAACCAATCAAATTGCTTATCTCTGCCTACCCTAAGCAGAAAATGCTCATCTTCAAACTCCATCAAGGCATTGACCTAATAAGCATACACACCAATTTTGAACATTTTAACTCAATTAGAAGGAGAGTTATTGTGTTCCAAAGTCTCGGCAAATCAAATTGCTTATCGCTCTGCTTACCCTGAGCAGAAAATGCTCATTATCGATCTTAGTCAAGGCATTACTGTAATGAAACTATACACCAAGTTTCATCACTCTCACTTAATTAGAACTAAAGTTATCGTGTCCCAAAGCATCAACCAATCAAATTGCTTATCTCTGCTTACCCTAAGCGGAAAATGCTCATCTTCGAACTCCATCAAGGCATTGACCTAATAAGCATATACATACACCAAGTTTGAACATTTTAACTCAATTAGAGAGCGAGAGAGAGAAATGGGGTTTAACATCCACTCAACACAACTAGGTCATTTCAGGACTAACATATGGTTTAATTTTATTTCAACAATCCGCTTGCGCGTAGGAATCTTTAGCAGTGGGAGGAAACCGGAGTGCCTGGAGGAAACCCACGAGGTTAAGAAGGCGCCCCTATCTCCATGCCACATACGCTCACACCAGGGCTCGAAACCACAGCCGCAAGCCAGAGGTGACGGGCCAGCTAGAGGTCAAAGCGCGGCACTCTAGACCACTAGGCCATCCCAACCCCCAACTCAATTAGAAGGAGATTTATTGTGTTCCAAAGTCTCAACCAATCAAATTGCGTATCGCTCTGCTTACCCTGAGCAGAAAATGCTCATTATCGAATTTAGTCAAGGTATTACTGTAACGAAACTATACACTAAGTTTCATCACTCTCACTTAATTAGAACTAAAGTTATCTTGTCCCAAAGCATCAACCAATCAAATTGCTTATCTCTGCTTACCCTAAGCGGAAAATGCTCATCTTCGAAATCCATCAAGGCATTGACCTAATAAACACATACACCAAGTTTGAACATTCTAGCTCAATTAGGAAGAGAGTTATTGTGTCCCAAAAAGTGTGAAGGACAGACAGACAGACGGACGAACCCATTTTAATAGTCCCAACTTTATTCGAAAGGCGGGGGACAATAAAATGTGAACATATCGTGATATTAAACATAACAAGTGCCAGTATGAATGGGAATAGTGAATCTCAACAATGCGTAAAATAAAACATAGATAAGGTGCCCCACGCAGGGAAAATTTGCTCTAATAACTGCTGTTTACCCTCAAATGATGAGCTCTCAAGTGATTACACAACAGAGATAATCAGCAGTATGGTAGTGTAAATATATACATCTTTCAAATTAATATATGAATATTTTGGCATTATTATCAATATGTTTGGAGATATTTTTTGATGGTGGGGCACCCTATACCAGACTATTAATAACACATTCAAATTACTTTGCCGGAGTTTCATCTAAATTTTCTGTACATTTCACTGCCTGAAATAACAAGTTCAGTAAACACTTCCACCATAATCAGACATGAAGAGTTATTTTTGTACAGCAATTTGAAGCTTATATCATAAACCTCAACTGTGACAACCATTTTAGTAAAATATACAACTGGGTAGATTTTATGAAAGTTGATCAAAATTTACCAAAGTATTAAGTCTGTTTAAATTCATTGCAATTCTCTAGTCATGAAAAATAAATTAAATTAACACCCTTATTAGTTGCATCAAACATTTCCCTGGATTTAGATTGGGATAACGGTGAATTGAAATGGGGATTAACATCCTATTTTTCTGAACCGGCCCAGATTGTTTAAATAATAATGCACCAATCAAAGATATCCTTTTGCATTTTTGTATGAAAACAATCTTTTTTTTTAAAGTGTCATAAATAGTTTATAAGTGAAATACATACCGGTACACAAGTATACTTGCATATTGGTTGTTGCGACTTCTTCATTGGCTTAAAATTGATCTCTGGTAAAATATCTAGGTCATTATCATCATTGTTACAATTTTTCTGAAAGTAAATGAAAGACATTTCAACTTACATTAAATATAAGAACGCAAGTAAAATACATAAAGTAAAGAAAAATGAAAGGTCTTGCAAGATTAAAGATGAATTGGTCATTATAATACTAGTTGCTCTATCATAAAATGTAACATGCCAATAGTGAGGCTGCTGCCTGCGCATTAAATCTCAAAATAAAAAGATGACACATATTACTGATTTGGGGGTTGGGATGGCCTAGTGTGTCTCGCATTGAGCTCCAGCTGGTAGTGGCTTGCAATCATGGTTTTGATTCCTGGTGCGAGCACATGTGGCTTAGGGATAGAGGCACCTTTCCCTCCCGGGAAAGAGTATTGCGCATACACTCAACATACTGAAAAAAATTTTAATAATAAGACAACTTGTCTTCGTTATCACACTAGGGAACAAGCTTAGCTATGGTATTGATGTAGGTAAATTTGTAGTAAGGTAAGTTTCACTGTAATCATAACAAGAGTCATTGTTTAAAATAATCCCTGAAGAACAACACAACAGGCGAAAATGTCAACTTAATTAAAATTGAATGTTAAATACTTACATCACAATCCTCTACATGCCTCCTTAAATTCTTCAAGGGTATTTCATCATTGCATATTATACATACTTCAGTTGGTCCCTGAGACAAGTCCTAGAATTACAATGGGTAATTTAAAGTACAGAAGAACAACACCACACATAGCTGAATAAAGTCCAAGAAGACAAACCAATACATAAGACACATCAGTACACACAAAACATTGCAATCAAGTGAATGTTCCCAAGTCTGTCCTTAAGCATCCATTGCAACTGCAGCCCATATTCCCAAAGCAGCAGAGATACAGACGTCAATCATAACGAAATACAACAAGAAGAGAGGCAGCTAAAATCCTGAAAACGATAAACGAAATTGGTTTTAACGTCCTACTTTTCTGTATCAAATACATAAAATCAAACATAATATTGTGAGGGAAAATTTGCATATCTGCCTACCTACTCTCCACTAAATTCAAACTTTAATGGGTTCATTTGCGAACCCAAAACACCTTACATCATGATTGTCTGTTATAAAATATATCAATGTCAGTACATTAAAAAAAAAAAATGATTAAGATCTTATTAATTTGTAGAAATGGGGCAAACCAAAATCCAAAACAGGGGATGCAATTGATAGGGTCAATATATAGTACAATGTAGGAATGAATATATTAAACACAGTAAGGACACAATTCCTTCTCCAAAAAATTATGTACTAAATTTAATATGAAAGAAAAAACTTACATCACCTTCTACAGATACACTGGCAAAGGCCAAATTCCTTTGAATTGGCCTTGCATAGCACATTGCTTGGCCCAAACAGCTCTCATTTGCTAAATAGTTTGTGTGGAAGCCCGTAGATGGCTGAATCATTAGTTCCAAAGACGATCTGCTGCCAAATTCTGTTCGCAGAAGTTCATATCCACCGCAGGACTTGAGTGCCGGAAATACACTTTCCAATTTTTCTTTAAAGTACAGAGGGTTGTCATTTTTTTCAAATGTTACTTTTTTCTCACCCAGTCCATTTTCAAATGATTCTTTCTTTTGTTCTCTAGTAGGTACAAAATTCTGAAAAAAATAAGTCAAAATTCAATTAAATTACTAAAAAGGAATCTAATCAGTAAAAGGATTATCCTTTGCTTGCTTCTTTTTCCACTGTCTAATCTCAGAGTTCAGTAGCCCGATTTACATGATCCACCATTATTCCAACTCATATACGGTAATAATAATTTATATCTATATTTGATAATTAATATATTCACTGTTTTTGTGTCAAAATTGGTATTTTAAATTGAAATTGGCAATTGTTTTTGTTAAAAAAAACGTTTCTCAAAATGTGATTTCTAGCAAGTGATTTGAAGCAATACATGGGTTATGTCCCTTAGTTACAAATTCCATACTTGCTTAGAGATCGCATTTTGAGGAGGGAATTTTAACTTTAAAATTTTATGATTTTTAATGAAAATAAAAATTCAACTTTAGGAAATGAATATTATCAAATATTGATATAGATTATTGTGATATTAGTCAAAATAATGGTAGATCAGGTTTGGAATAAAGAACGTGGTGTGTATGCAATTTCAAATATCGATATATAAGTTATGAGTTGAAATTTAATGGTGGATATGGGTAAATCATGCTACATCACACAGTCTGCAGTATCTCCAAGTCTTCCTCCTCACAATCGCTAGCCATATACAACCAACAACTCATTCTCTAAAATTATTCACTGTGACTGACTGTCTTATGTTTATGTGATTCAAGGGCTCATATTTTCACAGTACTAAGATACCATCACTATTGATGAGAATTGACCATACCAATAATTTGTGTGTATATCATGATGTCGAAGACTCTGTATACTGTTGTTAACGTTACTTTTAGTGTTAAACGTAAAACAAAGTAAAATGTAAAATATTGTAAAATGCTACCAAGTATTAATACATATAAATTTCGCACCTCAAAGTTGCAATTTCATATTTTTTAAGTTATATTTTTAAAATGTATTAAAGTAAAGCCTTAAAGATTGTACCTATAAACAGTCCTACCTAGTTAAAGAATAATCCTATTTATCCAATAATTCACTATTGCCAGTTGAGAAATTGGCAAATATATCATTTTCAACTTTAAATTCAAACGTTTGAAGATAGCTATACCATTGGGGGAATGTAAAAACAAGGGAGGTAATTGTGTTATTATTTCCTGTGTCAATGATTTTAAAGTGTGGAGAATAATGACTATGGTCGTATAATAGTGAGTTGACCGCCCATTTATTATTGAGCAAAAGACATAGAAATAATTATATCTATGATCTATGTTTTGAATTTCCGGTTCTTTGAAAATTGAAATTATCGCTTTAACTAGGCCTAAGCGTCAGTACCTACCTGGTCTTTGTCAATTATTACAGAGAACCTGTGCGTCCAAAAACTCACAGGCCCACTGACTGAAGTGACAGTGGCAGGGAAATGTTTCTTAGTACTACTAGGCCTAGTGCCAGGCCTGCTGTAACTACTGTAAGGGGAAAAAAGCTTCTTGATTTCTGATGCCGTGGGTGGAGCATGTGAGGTTGGTACATGTATTTCGGGTTTATTATTCTTAATATTATCTGTTTGTTGAGATTCTGATACTTCGGTAAGTGCCTGTGCGGCCTGCTTTAAAAGATTCAGAGCTTTCGATTTGGCAATTGAATCTGACATCTTTTAGCCGGTTGTGCCAATGCCGTTATTCGTAATTGTTGTCGTAAAACAGTATAAACTTCCGGCCGTGAGCAGTAATTGCGTGGATAGCTGCGCATACAGTGGCGACACCAAACGATGTCATAATGACGGTTGCTAGGTGGACGTATCAAATTCTTAATTTGTTCAATGTTCATTCTAAACATGTTAAGCGTTGTTGAAATGAAAATTTGTCCTTACAATAATAGAAATAACATGAAATAGAATAAAAATTGCAAGATTAGAAGGCCCCATTTACGAGGAACAAATGAAGAAATTAGAATATACATTGTCTTAGATAAGAAGTTACACGAATAGACGTTAAAAGTTAGACGATAGCACGTTAGAAGTTAGACGATAGCATGTTAGAATTTTGGCACTAATATACCGCCATACACAATTGATTAATAAATTTATACAATTAAAATTATAATGGAAGTTTTGCTGCTCCCGGAGTGACTTGAATTTTTGTTTTCAGTTGATGAGCTACGGGACCTCTTTCTACAGTGCGGGGAAATTGGTCAAATGTACCAAAAAACTACCCTGCGTAAAAACATTGCTGTACTTGTGCAAAGATACTTTTAATCAAATATTACAAAATTGTCAGAAAACTCTCATTGGACTGTAAGACGTATTGTTGATTTTCTCTACCCCAATCAGGTTTTGCCAAGTAGACAGGCAACGAACTTTTGACTTTTTGTTGTTGCAGATTTCATGGTATAGATTACCCGTTCCTGGTCGGTCGTATATGCCGGTTGATAATGAAGGGCCGAAATGTCTCGTAAAACTATCAATTTTTCAAACCAACGTTTTCAAACAAAACTACGATCGACCACCGCCATGTAACTATAATATTCTACGCCACACATACAGCAGCCACATAATGTCATGATTGGTTTTATAGAGTTGTATACAAAGTTGTTAACAGAGGAGAGAAAGAGGATTTATGGATTAACGTCCACTCGACACAAACTATTTCGAGACTAACATATGATTCAATTTTATTCCAATATTCGCTTGCGCGTAGGGGTCTTTAGCAGTGGGAAGGAACTAGAAGACACGCAAAAACCCACGAGGTTACACAGACGACCATACTCCTTGTCACTTATAACCAGGGAATCAAAGCCTCGCTAGTTTACCAGAGGCGGATCCCCCCCCCCCTAATTTTCGACAGTGCCCTTCTTTACTGCTGATAGTGTCCTTTTTCAGACCCAATTAATATGTCCTCTCCGAACGTTTACTTAGACGACAATATCAGCCAAATAGCTCTTGGAATGTCTACAGATGCAAGGAAATGACGGATAATTGTCTTGGTGCCCCCCCCCCCTCAACCCCCTCGTAGCGGCGTGCCCCGTCTCCGCAAAGTGCTCCCCCTTTCAAAATTCCTAGATCCGCCCCTGTTAACTCCATGACATACCTTATTACGCAGCGCCCACGTGCTAGCCATCCGCCCCACCCCACCCCCAGAGGATTATACAGAGTGTTGTTTTGATAATTAAATTGGGAGCCAAGGCAGACTATAGTTGGGATGGGGTCTGGAATTGTTAAGAACAAAATAATGTTTTTTTTTCTACTTTTATTTCTTTTAATAATGAAATCCTCTACATTGATAATATAGACATGCACGTGATTATAATGTAGCATAAAATCGACGTTTAACTGTAATAATGAAATTTACATACACGGTGAGCAGTTCATATGATCATGGACCTTATAATACTTCAATAAGGACCATGCTGTGATACTGCACCAGATAGGGAGTCTGGTCAACCATTGAACAATCTAATTAAAATACAGAACTATATTTTGTTTCGTTTTTTTTTTATACTTTCGATGGCTTACACTACATAAAGATATGACCAGTTGTACTAGAAGGTAGAGTCAGGGGTCAGGCCATACGACACACCTGTGCTTGCCTACTCCATGATCAAACACGATAGCAGATGGCTTCCATCTTGTTTACTGACGGTACTACTTATTTTAAGACAGACTCGGCTTTCCAATTTATAATATCTACGTCATTGGGGATTTCCAATTTATACTCACTGGTTGCTATGACCCGCTATGGCGTTGTCTAGAAACGCGCGTGCTCGCGTTAGTTTAAAATTTTTGCTATACGTTTAACATGGACTATTTGATGTAATTTGTCTGATTTGATTTGGCCCCATTTCCATAAATTTAAGTTGTTTTTTAGAAATTTTTAGCAAATGTTAATCTTAAGTGTTTTTTAATTCTAGCCGAAGTAATTTTTTTTACAATTTATAGCGAGTTAAGTTATCGTCTCTAAGAGGCGGGCGTAGTATTTTAAATGGCGGCCATTTGCCATCATGTGTATTCTTGAAGTAGGTACACATGATGTAATCGTATGGGGTCAGGCGCGGATCCAGAGGGGGGCGCACCCGGCGCACGCCCCCTCTATTTTTTGAGGTGGCGAACAATTTTTATCTCCATATATTCTCGCGAGAAAGGAGAACAAAAATAGTTTAGGTTGGAAATCCTAATTTACAGTATTAGTATGAAATTAGTCCTTGTGGGCATTTTTTTCACTCAAAAATCACTGTTCCGGGCTTCGCACTCCCAAGTAGGTGCGGCACGCCCCCTCTTTCTGAAAATCCTGGATCCGCCTCTGGGGGTCATATGTTCCGCTTTTGACCCCATGACGTCATACAATGACTAATCAATCAGCGTTGACGTTTCTTTGGGTTTATGGGTTTACCCACAGTTCTGTGCAGAGAACGCTAAGAAGTCGCCGTAATCCGTCACGACAACCAAACGCTGGTAATAACGACCCTTTCAAATCCCAGTGTAGTAAAGACAAGTAAAACAAAATTTTAAACTATAAAAAAAACAAAACGAAATACGACCTGTGTTATAATCAGACTGGCAATTGAAATAGCGAAATAAAATGGTGTAAAACGACCTGGTCTAATGAAGACGAGCATCTGTCACACAATTGTTTTATGAGGGAAATTTCGCCCGGGCAGCAGAGCTACGACGTCCTTTAATGTCAAGGGTTCTTTTACGTTCACGCCAATGTGTACACATTGGCACCCGTGTTGCATCACTGACAAGTGGAAACTCAGCCATAAAAATCCCAAGGAAATTTCTCGGTCAACGCTTGGATCGAACACGTGACATCCAGCTAATTCAGCTAGGGCCTTACTCACTGAGCGACCGCGGCTACCAACTGTTATACCAGACTTTACAAGTATTGTGTCAATGGCAATTGGGTTACCAAATAGCTTTTTTTGTCTAAGTTTAGTGCTAAGTAATTAGAGATTCGGTCCCGATGATGGTTTCTCGGGATTTTCCAGTGTGGTTGCCCCTAGCAACGAACAACGTAAAGTCGTTCGGATAGGACGAAAAGGCGAGGTCACGTGTACATCTCTGAGTAAGTATTCAAGGTCCGAAGTTTCCTGCTTGGCGAATGTCCGTCTCCATTAGCCAGGTCTCTGCGGTTGCCGCAGAAAAAGGGGACGTAAAACGCCATTTCATTGCTTTTCTTTTTAATCAGAAATTAGCAACCTCTAAAGATTATAGGAGTTGATATATCTATTTAATTGGTGCAATATTAAACGTAGTTTCTATCATCCAGGAAATACGACTGGAATATTGAGACTATATTATATAGTATATATAACGCCACTAGTGATTTGCTAGTCTGGCGAATAATCAGTACAAATGAACGCGGGGGGGTTTACCTGTTATTCATGCCCGTATCTAGACACCATTAAGCCGGGGGCATTACCTTTCGGTAGGGGGGGGGCGAAAATTTTGAGGAAATTTTCGGAAAGGTCATTGTAACAGACTGTTGTAATCATCATGCTATGTAGTTACCTAGGCGTCTAATAAGCATTTTAAAATAAGTATTCAAACCAAAAAAATATCTTTTTTAGGTTATTATAAGGAACTGTGTATACTTTTATGATTGTTAGCAATTTCTGAGCGGGGGGGGGGGGCGAGCATTTCACGCGGGTGGGGGGGGCATGCCCTCCAGCGCCCCCTGTAGATACGGGTCCGCTTTTAATGAAACTAAACCCGGAATCTGCAAGAACAATATTAACTGGTATTAATATTAATTCCTAAAGATACATTATGGGAGATTAAGAGCTGGCAGTTCTCAATAACTAGATAATGTAAAGGGAATCTGCTGAAAATTTCAGTCAAATTGATGTACTCTGAACCAAGAATGTAGCCATTGAATTTTTGACCTAGCCTCGATCATCATTACTTAAGTCGGTACGGTAAGAAACATAGTCTCGATTATCCAATTTTTAATTTAATCATAAATGAGCGTTGAGCAACAGATCGGTTTCCAATCCAGTAAATGTATCAGCCTAAATATGACGTTGAGAGTTTATTATCGTCTGAATAAGTTATGTAAGATACATTATGTGAGATAAGATAAAGAGATGGCAGTTCTCACTATAATAGTTAAAAACTAGATAGTGTAAAGGTAATTTGCTGAAAATTTTAGTCAAATTGATCCACTATTACCCGAGAACGAAGCGAGTGAAATATTCACATAGCCTCGGTCATCATTACTAAAATCATTAATATAAACAGCATAGTCTTGATTATCTACTTGATTGGCCGTTAAGCGGCATATAGGAATTTAATCCGCCCACATCGAAGGCTCGCCTTGACATCGAGAGTTTATTATGGTCTGGATAATTTAATTAATGTCTAATTGATTATTTAGACAACATTTCATACCCAAAGAAAGACCTGTAATAAGCAGATTTTGCTCTTGCATAATGCTATTTTAATATCTAATTAATTTAACGTGAGGAAAGGACTAGATTTTATTCGAAAATTTCTTAGTTCCTGAGTTAAAATATGACGTAAGGCACCGAGTATATATTGATAACATTTTAAACACATTCATATAAATATTAACATTAAAGACATTTTAACTAGGGACCTGTTTCACGAAATTTTAACTAAGATAAAATCCAAATTATAGTAATATGATTGGATAATATTAAAGTGATTTTAGCGCTTAGCCAATCAAATTTGAAATATCTACTAACT
Organism: Patella caerulea; assembly: GCA_036850965.1. NCBI lineage: Eukaryota > Metazoa > Mollusca > Gastropoda > Patellidae > Patella > Patella caerulea. Next base: position 75,399,624 of record JAZGQO010000007.1, on the reverse strand, counting down.
AAAGTGTGGATTTTATCTTTAGTTAAAGGAGCTAAATCGCTAATATTTTGGGCCTAGAAATTCACACAAGTAGGTCGCAACGCATATAATATTGTAATATGAATGTATATAAACTGATTTACATTCAATGGTTTCCGCTATTACCCTAATTTCAAATCAGCTAAGTACGGCCAAATTTCTAGCGTCTGGTTATTCCAGTCTACACATGCCGTTGGATTTGGAGCAATGTTTCTAGCCTCGTTCCTTGAGTCTCTTGCCAGAACTGGGGCTGAAACGCATTATGGTACACGATTCGTGTACCGATGGTAAAATGTTGTCTTATATTGGATATCAGAAGCTCATCTTTTTCCGGTAAGGTCACAACATCGATGTTCATTTGAATTGACAAATAATTCATGTTTTCAATGTTGAAGATATTGAATGATATCGATTTAGAGACTTAGCTACTTTAAGATTTCTTGAAACAGTACCAAGGTTGCAAAACTATGCAGCACAATTACGGTTTATAACTGAGCGACGTTTCGACTAGGGTTCTCTGTATAGTTATTATGAACTTTGCTCCATAGAATTGTAACCTGCTTATTCCAGTTCAATTACTTAATGTCATTGAAACAATTAAAGATAATAACCAATATAATAAAACACATTCAAATCACCCCGACGAAAAGGAACCCCAAGAATAATGAAAGCTAGGGAGAAGAACATGGCCTAATAGAACAATTAACTCTTCTGGTGTAAGAAATCTGAACGCCCTTATGTTCTCTGTCAATTTAGCTAGATTGCCCGGCCCAAACTTCACAAACCTCGCCCAAACTTCACAAACCATTGTCTGGGAAAATATAACATGTGCATGCAACTGAACAAAACAGTGTGTCGTGGTTTCATATTCGAGTTAAAACAGCGCCACATTTCATGTGCCCGAAGGCAAGGTAAACTGCGCTACATTTCATCTGCCCGGATGCCAGTTAAAACAGCGCTACATTTCATCTGTCCCAAGACAAGTTAAAACAGCGCAACATTTCATATGTCCGACTCAAGGTAAACAGCGCTACATTTCATCTTCCCGACATTTCATCTGTCCAAGTTAAGACAGCGCTACTTTCTATTTTCCTGGATGCAAGGTGATCAATGCTACTTTTCATTTCGATTAAATATTACATGCTTGGTTATCCAGCAAATAACAGAAACCAGAAGTATTGACATGTATATATGCTGCACACAAAGAGGATGATGACGATATTAAGATAACCTAACGGATTAGGTCTACGATGATGGATTTCTATGACAATAAATTATTTTAAAACATAGAATGTTTTCTTTTTAAAATTCTTAGTCTATGACTGAAAATGTTCATTTCAGTATCGCATATTTTGCATCTTTAAGCGAAGCTCCATGAATGACGTAATAATACAGAAACTTGCCATTCTTTCAAACAAAATATTTGGTTTAAGAACGACAGAGGTAAAGCCTTGTCCAGTAAATTCATATATTGGTGATAACAATGACGTCGTAAAGTTAAATACGAAACTCACGAGGTATCGTTCCATATATTATTAATACCTATGACGCCAACAAGTTAAATACGAAATTCACGAGGTATCTTCGTTCCATATATATTACCACTGTTCACTTAGTTATTATTGTTTACGTTCCCAGAACAGAACTGTTTCTGTATAAAAAACCCAGAACACTTTTATTTGGCATCAGTTTCCAATACATTATTTTAAACACACGCACGTGTAAACACTAAACATTTCAAGCGCGTCACCTGTTTTCATTGACGTCATTTTCATTTTCATTGTCATTATCTTCGAATTCTTCATCCGATTCGGTTTTAAGGGTGCTGGGTTTAGCGAGCATGACACTGATAGTTTGAAAATCTGTAGGTTCGATTAAATCAATGGGTCTTTCTCCTTTATCTGTTTTACTCCTGTAGTCACCGCCTTTCTTTAGTAAATACCTGAAATTATAAACAATGAAATTAATCAGGATGTTTTACTTCTGATGTCTAATCCTTGACTGAAACCAACAGGACGGAAGCCGGGGTTAACAATCTTTACTTATTGGCAGAACGTTAAACCCCTTTTCATTTCACCCAAAGTTCATCTCATCAGTGCCAAAATGTCATGCCATTGATCAAAAGAATTCCTGAACATGTTGGTAGACATTACTGCATTAGGTCTAATTATAACATTACCTACATAGCCCAGCTTAACCCGACTAGAATCGTAGGGGCCCTAACACGACGAAAAGATTATTCCAAATCATTTTGAATGGCATGCATGCGTAGCATACAGTTAAACTGTCCGTAAATACAATAATAATTACACAATATCCGATCACATACGCCGCTGGATAGATTACCATGATACTTTCATCTCGAATTTGATTTTCTCTTTTTGCCATGAACCACGGGACTCTAGGCCTGGGCCCCCAGGCATAACACAGTTGACTTCAACCTTACGACCAGCAGCCGCTCTGTTAAATCTTACTGTAGTGTAAATAGCCCTTAATTCCTATAGTATACGTATAACCTACATACAACAAATCAGAAGTGCGGTCTGATTTTATTATTACAGTAATTTAAAGTCACATACATAACGCCAGCCTTCCGACCAACAGTCACTCTGAATATATGTTAAATCTTTCTGTAGTGTAAATAGCCTTTAATTACTGTAGTGCAAATAGTCCATAAGTAATGTAGGGTAACAACTCTTAATGCAATGTATACAGCTCTCATTGTTGTGTAAACAGTCCTTACTGTAGCGTAGAAATACAATCCTTACTACTGCCGTGTAAATATCCCTTACTGTGGTGCTAATAGCCTTTACTGTAGTATTAACATCCCATACTGCAGTGTAAACAGCCATTATTGCAGTGCAAACAGCCCTTGGTCTAGTGTAAAGAACCCTTACTGTAGTGTAAACCGCCTTATTGAATTATAAACTGTTCTAACCGTAGTGAATGACCCTTACTGTAATGCAAAACGCCTTACAGCAGTGTAAACAGCCTATACTGCAGTGTAAACCGCCTTTACTGCAGTGTGAATAGCCCTTACTGTAGTGTAAACAGCCCTTACTAGAGTGTAAACATAACCTACATACAAACCAAACAGAAGTGTGATCTAAGTTTATGAGCACCGATAGACCAGTACTGATTGTACTTTCTACATTCTAAATATTTGTATTAGTGACTGATTCCTGGTTTTCAGAAATAATTAGATTATATTTACAGGTAGAATGGTGCCAATCAAGTCTGTAAGTGAGTCTGGTGGAATGCCAGGAACCATGTTAACATTGATATACATCATGATGGTTTGATATAATGATGATTATAACTGTTATTATATGGAACCTGCCAATCATCAACGACTTTTGTTTACTTTGTAACGTTCATATCCAATCTGATCATCCCGTTCACATATTGGCGTGCACATAAAAGATCTCTTGGCAGCTGGATTTCGAATCAAGAGTAGGACGTAGCGCCATTGTCCGGGCAAAATTTCCCTCAAAGCACATTGCATGTCGTACGCCCATCTTCATTAGCCCAGTCAGAGCAGAACAGTAGGACATTAAAGTCCATTTCATTTCATTTCAAAATCTAGATTTTAGTTTTATTTTATCGGGACTCCGTATAGTTGGTTTTCCCTCGTCAGTCGTACAGGACAAACGATCTAGAACAAAAAGCCAAGATTCCTTGTACAGGTGGTTATGGCTGTTAAAAAACCCTTTACAGTTGGTATGCTCGTCTCAAGTAGCTCAAGTGGGGCCGAAAAGTAAGACGATAAATCCTATTTTATTTTCATCTCATGTACGAATAATACTATAAGTTAATGTATTATTTATATATTCCTGTCATGGTAAGAATATTCCTATAAATATAGGCATGGAGATTATCTAATTCAGTATTGTTACATGCTTTAAATGTCACACTGGTATTTCTATATATTGATATGCTCTTCAAATCTGATTATTTTTCTCTTTATACGAGTTATATAACCTCAGTAGATATAAGGCGATAGCCTAGGTTTCTCGCGAGTGTGGTATATCATTGTATAACCCCCTCCAGTACTTACATAGGTATTAGGGTTAAAGGTTTGTCTATTCTTCACCGACTCGGCAAATGAAAAAAAAAAACCCAGACATATTCCTTACAATGGCCTACGAGTGAAATATTTTGTCTGGAAAGCGAGAGAGAGAGAGAGAGAGAGAGACGAGGTTGACAAGGCACCCCTATCTCCATGCCACATACGCTCATACCCGGGATCGAAACCACAGCTGCAAGCCAGAGGTGACCGGCCAGCTAGTGTCTGGAAAGCGGTACTGCGGCAAACTCTTATTACGTATTCCAAATGCTCTCTCTCTCACTCTCTCAAAAGACAAAACAGAACAGAAATAGAATGACACGGGTTACACATTATGCTGGACAAGTCTGTAGAGTAATTAAGGTTTAAAGTTTGGGTGGGCCCTGTGTAATGTGCTCTACATTATGCTTCAGGCAATTCCAGCCGGATTTAACAGAAAAGTAGAAATACCAAAGACTTGATGGTGTGTATTTTTACAGATGTCGATAGATCTATTTCAGTGTTTATCATTCTCAGTGCAATCTCTTAAGTTTCTTCTGCCAAAGTTTTAAAGGCAGGTTGCGTGTCTGGTTTCCCTTTCTACCGATATAAAGAACAAAGTTATCTCTATGAAGGTTCGATTCTCTTGGTGTAAAGATTAAAACCTAATCGGATTCAAATACAGATTTATATTGTCGCGTCAGAGGTCATACGAGAGGCTTTTGACTCTATGATGTCAGACTCTGATTAATCAACCAGCGTTGATGTTTCCGTAATCGATACACCCAGAGCGTAGGCCGTAGGGACAAGCGGTGGTCCGCACCGGGCAGTACTTTTATTTATGATAGATATTCCCGGTAGCGTAGTTAATGGAAGGGATGCGCGGGCAGTGCGCCCCGGGCAGCATTCTTATTTATGATGTCTATTCCCTGTAGCGTAGTTAGGAAGGGTCAAGTCTGTCCGCCCTCGGCAGCACTCTTATATTTATGATGTCTATTCTCTGTAGCGTAGTTAGGAAGGGACAAGTCAGTCCGCCCTCGGCAGCACTTTCATCTATGATGGATATTTGCAACCACCGTTATTATTTTATGAGGTTTACCAAATTACTTTTCCGCACCAATCGGACTGTTGTAAACGGCCATATGCCATTCAGTGTGCAACGTAGGGCAATTTTTCCTGGAAGGCGATACTATACGTCCAACGCTTATTCAATTTCGAACTGCCAAATGTTCTTTTATGTGTACGTCAAGGTTTAGACAGAATCGCGACTGTTTGTCAATCGGCACGACGAGACGATATCTCTGCACCAATGACTAGGGTGACACAATCCTCACAAACGGTTTCCATCAACACTGAAATGTAGCCAGATCACCATGGATACCAGACATGCGTAGTCTACTTTTATTAAAAGCGAAAGTAAGTTTCAGTTTAACACATCTAAGATCTGTGCGAACTATCTCTTTAAAAGCGAAGGTAAGTTTCAGCATAAAACATCTAAGATTTGTGGCAACTCTCTCTTTAAAAAGTTCGCATGTTTTGTTGTGTTGCAGATGTGGATAAATATGAAGGTCACGCCATCTGCCGTTTTCAGATCTTTTGTTGTTCAAAATTAGAAACCTAAGCTCCGTGTAAATTATACAGTCTCATCTCTTGGCATTTTGGAAAGTTTGGGATCAAGGCAGAGGTTAGAATGTATATAGTTAATGGCTTCTCCCGATCCAACTTAGCTGTACAGCAGCCAGATTCGTTAACATCAATCGTCGATACCCTTTAAGATATTATGATCTTAAAAAACATGCAGAACATGATGCAATATCCGGCGAAATAAACAGATGCAACAAGTCTATTTCGGACATTACAGGTTCAGGAATCTAATATAAACCTTGAGAAGCACTTTGGGTGTTTTGAATAGCAGGACATGTAAGAATCCTTCTTTCATTTCCAGCCTTGCGAAACACCAGGAAATTGCACAAATACCAGACTTGCCAAAAGCGTTAAATACTCTTTTGGAAAAATTTATCAATTTGAAAATACGCCTTAGAGTCATTTGCTTTATATCCACAACCAGATTGTGGATTAGAATAGCCCTTTGAGCATTTGTTTATACACAACTTTTCCAGCCTGCTTTAAAGGAATTATTCGATTGGCCACCATTTTGGTATTTATGGTAATATGACGAGAATCGTTTTGAGAATTCTCGTTTTTACGAAAGCCTTTCGACAACTCTGTTTCTTGAGTTTCTACAGTTATAGAACAATCTGGCAAAATATACCCCATCGGGAGCTACCTACACCAGAGCCTAACCCCTAATCTTCTGGCCCCGAGTTCACAAAGTATTCTCAGACTTAAGTCAAGAATTTACTCAAATTTGTTTGCCGTATTCTAACTTAAATATAGTCTTTTGTAAGACTTTTGTTGTTTTAATATATCAAATACACCAATAAGAAACTATGTGCTAGATTTTGTGTTTCTGGATCAAAGATATTTCTTATAAACAATCACTGAAAGTTGAGTCTGAGAATGCTTTGTGAACTTGGGGATTGGTCTGAGGGAGTTTCCGATCTCCGATCTTCCCAGCCAATCGGCAAAGACGATTCTAACCATTGACTTACTTTACTATTTGTGAATGACCTTCAGCACATGCGGCATGTAATGGCGTCCAACAATCTGTATCTCTCTTATTTACGTCTGCTCCGTGACTTACAAGCATGCGCACTGCGCCATAATTACCATCTAAAGCTGCCTGGTGTAATGGTGTTAGACCTGAAATTAGAAAGGCCATATAAGTTTAGAATGCAAAGCACGAGACGTTTGGTGGACCTTGGGGTGTCACCTTGTGGGAGATTGTTCTTATACCCTTGGATCGTTCTTAGATTACCAGTAACTTTGTCCATTAGACCCCTTAGCAACCCTACAAAACGACCACCTACACAAACCCCTGAACAAAATGGGTTCCACAATAATTCTTAACTGAGAAGTTTTCTTGACGGGGATTCAGTGGATTTGTCTAGTAGCCCTCCTCACTAATCGCATGCAAATGACACTTACACATGCGTTTTTGCAAAAGGGATCCTGAAAATTCAGCAAGAGGGAGAGGGAGAGAGGGGTGGAGTGGTGGGGTTAAGGTCCACTCGACACAAACCAGGTCATTTTGGGACTTACATGTGGTTCAATTTTATTTCAATCATTCGCTTGTGCATAAGGGGCACGTGCAGTCGGGGAATCGAAACCACGTCAGCTGACTCAAAGACACACCTAACGATACAACGTACACGACCTAACCATTCAGACCCACACCCTGGCAACTATAAGACAAAACGTAGAAGAAGTGGTATTGTGTAGTATGCGCCAATTCCTGATAAACAGCTAAACAGATCACTGCTAATATCTAAATTTATCGCGAGATAGTATACTTTATCTAGGCATTTGGCGTGACCACTAACATAGATAATAAACTGATCATTTCGACGAGACGCCTCCAGGATCAAAGAACATTATTTCACAAAACAGCCATTTTAATTACCCCGACTCGGCATGTTGTTTTGCAATTGCGTCCAGAGCCAAAACCAGAACCAGGACCTAACACAAACACATCCAGACAAAAATTAATAGCTTGGTAAAAGTGGAAGAGTGGAAGAATAATAATCAAAGCCCAGGAGAGTTCGGAACAAACAAAAAGATCTAGAAAACACCATTCCAAAAGAAAGCTGCCCTCAAAGACAGATATAAAAATCTCTTCAAAATGAAAACAGAAGAGTTTAATTCACCGATCTGTGTTATAAATGGCTTAAAGATTTCAGGGTGGGAGGATGGCCGAATGGTCAGCACGTGCGTTCTGCATCATAAAGCCCGTCATTGAGTCAACTGGCGTGGTTTCGAATCCCCGGTTGTACGTGACAAGAAGTAGGGTCGCCTGTCCAACCTCGTGAGTTTTCGCCGGGTCCCGTGGGTTTCTTCCCACTGCTATAAGACCTCTACGCGCAAACGAATTAATGAAATAAAATTAAATCATATGTTAGTCCCGAAATGACGTAGTTTGTATCGAGTGGACGTTAAGCCCCATCTCTCTCTCTCTCTCTCTCTCCCTATCTCTCTCTCTCTCTCTTTAAAGATTTCATCAGTAAAATAAAAGTTTACAGCCATTCTGATTGTCTGCTGCTTGATTACAGCTTATATTTATTGGTCTTTGATAAATATCCCAATCCTTGCTGCTCGTTGAATATCGACTGAAAGCTATAGTAGTTTCCCGTGTGACCTTTGTGATTCCAGTTTCTGGTAAAAGATTAAAGATACGGCTATCAAATGTACTTTTGGTTTCTCCTTTAACGATTTGTATAAGATTTAACTATGTCAAGCCTTTATTTGTTAAATGTGTAACATAACTTGACACTGCTGTGAATAATGTTTTAATCCAGGACGCATTTTGATTGTTTACTAGGATGTTTTTCTACTCTTCTCAGGCCGTATCACTGAAATCCACCTTTCTACCACTTTAAGTGAAAGGTTTATTCCTCGCTTCTTTAGAATTTTATTTGTAATCTATATTTTTGACTAACGTCCTCTTTGTGGGGCTCTGTAAAAATGGAGAGTACACTAGAGCTGTCCAGTAACTAAAATTTGATGTAAGGAGTAGCGCGGGTAGTAATGTCGGTCTGGTGGGGGTAGTCTCGGTCACCCAGAATCACCTAGTCTTCAACATATGGAGGGTCTGGGTCGGTCCTCAATTGTTGACGAAAATTTTAGAGAGTGTCATTGTTGACAAGCGAGATGTTTTGATCGATTCAGTACGTGGAAACTTAAAAGACTGGATAATCCAGACAGTGACCTACTTTCCGTCAAATTTTGATGACCCATCCAGACTAATATTCGTAGAATATTTGTTTGGATGATAAGAGACTGTGGTGGGGGTTGGGTGGATTACCACTTCCGGTTTCGGAGTTTTGCTACTTTCGGTTTATTTCTATACCCGTGCTACGCCGGGTCAACCGCTGGTATTTATCATAATCCAAAGGTGTCACGGTGGCTCCGTTAGTAAGGCACTGGTTTCTCGACCTGGAGGTCACGGATTCGATTCCGGTGTTAGCCGAAAAGTTCCCCCAGCGAATAGCCTAACAAGAAACAGCCACCAAATCATGTATCTATGAAATTTCTTCAAAGTCTTTGAACACAGAATGATTTATTTTTATGATTTTATAAAACGGGATGTAAATCAACTAAAAACATACTTATGGAAAAACAGCTACTGATTTATTTAGGCGACGTTTCGAAAAGTATTCTCTCAACGTTTTCAAGCTAATGATGTAAATCATTGCCTCTGTCAGGTTGAAATAATTCAAATTTTTCAAATTGTTGATTTCGTAAACGATATGACTTGATTCTTAGCCACGAAATCGGTATAGCTCCATACATACGTCTTTACACTCAGCATGAGTTAGTTGCGGCAGGATGTTGTGTATTTTTACATCTGTCAAGTTTAAATAATTTACCGATATTTGTTGATATAACGATTTCACAAACCGACATGAATGATAAGTAAACCTAATTAACATATTTCGTCTTGTAATTATCTTCTCTGGATAGCTCTGTTCATGTAATCTAATTCTTTCAACAAATCTGCTATCAGCAGTCCTGTGTTTCCGTTGTTTTTAAATTTTATGTTTATAGTTTTATAACCCATTAATTTTTGAACGCAGAGGCGGATCCAGTGGGGCGCGAGGGGCGCCCCCCCCCCCAATTGTCGACAGTGCCCTTTTTTACTGCTGGAAGTGCCTTTTTTTCAGACCGAAATATGTCCTCTCCAAACGTTTACTTAGACGAAAATATCAGGCAAATAGCTCTTGGAATGTCTACAGATGCAAGGAAATGACGGATAATTGTTTTGCCCCCCCCCAACCCCCTCGCAGCGGCGTGCCCCGTCTCCGCAGTAAGTGCCCACATTTTGCGCCCCCCCCTCTTTCAAAATTCCTAGATCCACCCCTGAATCGTCAGAGTTAAGGCGCGACTCAGTGAATAAGGGTTTACTCGTTAACCATGTCTCTGGGGCTTCAAAACCTGAGGGCCCGTGTACACATCGGCGTGCACGTAACAAAGCCCTTGGCAATTAAAACGCGAAATAAAAGTAGATCGCCGCGCCGCTGTCCTGGCAATATTGTCGTCATGGCACTCTGCATATAGCCGCGGTGACTCAGTAAGTAAGACGTTGGCTTGCTAGCCTGGGATCACGTGCTCGACCCAGATGTTCCCCATCGCCAGTGGTATAGGGCATAGCAAGCGACAACGTATAGTCGTTGGGATCGGCTGTGTACACATTGATGTGAACGTAACAGATTTCTTAGCAGTTGGAGCACGAAAAAAGAGAAGGCTGTAGCGCCGCTCTACGGGAAAAAATCCCCCCGTAGCATACTGTATGGTCCATGCTCATTTTGATCTGCGTAGTCGGCACAGAAAAAGATTCCTTGACAATTTGAGTTCGAAAAATGGGCTGTAGCGCTGCTCCCCGGGAAAAATTTCCCCCATGGCATATTGTATGGCCTATGTCCGTCTTCATTTACGTAATCGGTACCGAAAAGTAGGACGTTAAACCCTTTTTCATTTCATTTCTCTGAATTCTCCTTTAACCCTTAGAACCCGAAATGCCGCAAAACCGGCTTGACGTTGTATCGCACATACCCGAAATTTCAGTTTTGCCGCTTGGGGCGTGTCAAGCTCCAATTACGTTGACGTCACAATTAATATGACGTCCTGTAAATCCAGTGAGGGACGTGCAACACCCCATGTATAGTCAGTGTTCAAAGGGTTAAAACATCAGTAAAGTAAAGTATTGCATGGCGTATCGTATTAGCTTGGAAGGCATTCCCCTTGTTTAATATGTTAATGTCGATCGACACATCATCCAATAATAGGATAAGCTTCTACAATTTTCTAAATTGTTGTTACGGTCTTATCTCAATATATTCGTATAAATACTTTGTGGTGAGAAATGTTGGTATATCCGCACATTCTTATAATACTTGACCCATCCGTGCTAACAAATCAAGGCGAGATTTGTAGTACGAATGTTCTGCATATCTTTCAGTAATATCAAATGCCAGAAATTGATCACCATAGCCACAGCAGGCTATATATAATCAGAGAGCTGATAGATTCTTGCCGAGTAGAATGTTTGTAATTTCCATATGTGATCGCTGTTACAAACACATATCAATTAAAGAAACTCCTTTTAGACATGCATCTGTTAAATTGAATTGGTTCTTGGAAATAATGATAGGCTTCTGGAAGAAATTCTCATCAACGTGAACGCTGGATCTGACCAGATCAATTTTAGTTTGTTTTCACAAAAGGTTCTCGATGCTTGTGATGTAATTGAAATTTTTTGCCCAAGTCAATTAGATTACACATCATTAACGTTGCTTGATACTAGTCAATTTTAGATACACTGGACATAATATCAGACGCCAAAGTGTCTCTGTTTATTTCTGACTTTTAGATTCAGCTTTGAATACAAATGCAGGCGCGGATCCAGGATTTTTTGCAGGGGGGCGGGGGGGGGGGTGGTCTAGGTTTGATAATTGCTTAACTAATTGCGATTAACGGGTAAATTAGATTCAATTTGGTTCATTCTGACGTATTTCTGGAAGGTAAATTCCAAAATTACATGTCTAAATCGCCAATAACCCCCCCCCCTCTGGATCCGCGCCTGAAATGAGGCTACATTGTTATATTTAACACACGTAATTCTGCGAGAGGGAGCGAGACAAATGGGGTTTAACGTCCTCTCGACACAAACCAGGTCATTTTGGGACTAACATGGTTCACTTTAATTTTAATAATTCGCAAGCGCGTAGGGGTCTTTAGCAATGGAAGGAAATCGGAGGACCCGCAGAAAACCCGGGAGGTTGGGCGGGCACCCCTACTCCTTGTCACGTACGACTGGGGAATCGAAACCACGCCACTTGACTCAATGACAGGCCTTATGATATATCAAATACCTGACGTAATTCTTGATAGGTTTATATTTCAAATTTCAGATTTCATAATGCAAATAGGGATAGGTATCATACCTGATAGCACACGTGATGCGGCAATAAATTACAATCTGTCTTAGAAATAATCAATACTAGTACAGATGATACTTTCATTAAACACTATCGGACAGATAAACATTTGATTTGAACTAGAAGAGATTTGTGTGATTATTATTGAACTCATGACTCGGGCCACTTGTTTTTTTGGTAATTAATGACATCAAAGACCACCATAAAATAATGATCAACACTTAAATGAGTTGCTATGTCCCAAAAAGATCAATTCCTAAGCAACGGTCAATTAATAATATTATTTCTCTTCTCTTCGAAACATTAAATTGTGCTAATTAGTTTATAAACTACTTAATAACAACATTATTAAGTTTGTTATCAATAGGCTGTAAATACAGAACTGTTGGTTTATGACTTTGATTGCTGAGGAAGGTTGCTGTTTGATTGCTGAAGGGGCTTGCTAATATCAAACGAGAATATCAGCAGCCTTATTCACGAAATTTTAACTAAGATAAAATCCAAATATAAGTTATTTGATTGGATAATATTAGATTGATTTAGTGCTTAGCCAATCAAAACTGAAATATCTACTAAAATTTGGATTTTATCTTTAGTTAAGATTTCGTGAATCAGGGCCCAGGTCGCCAGTAATTTTATTTTAATCTTTATTTGAATCTTTATTTGAATGATGTACTTTTTATGAAAGTGTAACGCGAATTCCTGCAATTACCGCTAATAATTGCGGTACACGACTATTCTCATGAAAGCCATTTGGGATATGTAATGCGCCAGGTTGTTTCAAGTACCTATTTAAGATACTTCGCCGATTTGCTTTTAGCATCTCATTACGAAATCAGATCAACCAGAAGAATACAAGTTAACCGACATTCAAAACAAAAGGTAAACCGACAATTATTGTTAGCTATGAAGGTTTCCAAACACACGAGAAGCCCCGAGAAAGTTGATTTATTTTTAAAGATAATGGTCTAACAGACAACATTTGTACTAACTATGTGAAGTACTCAAACGAGAAATAGTATAAGATTATTCTAGATTAAACATACTATACCTAGTGTATGTACCCAGTCACATGATTTGATGTCATTTACCATGTCCATGTGTTTTGTGACCAGTGACTAGTTCTCGGTTTTGTCTTCTGGGTTTCTATTTGGTGGCGCTGGTTTGATATGTTAATTACAATGTTTTTGGCTGGCCCGCGAGTTTTGTCCTCTGGGCTTCTATTTTGTGGCACTAGTTTGATATCTTAATTTTGGCTTGTTTTGCTTGTTCGCGATTCTGTCATCTGTGTTACTATTTAGTATTTTGTAAGTGTGGTGCGGTTCCCCTGTACTTCATATCATACCAATCTGGCGCAAGATCTATTATCATTGAAAATGGCTGTTAATCAGAAATTCCTGCTTGTATATGATGTAAATGTGAGGTAAAGATATAAACCTGTCATTGCCATCGTTTCTTTCAGACATCAAGACTCGAGTTCAACTGATATGATACATACTAAAGTGTGATGAAATGTATTTTTTTTAGCTCAGCCAATTTCTCAAATTTCTAGTTCTGTTTCGTCAATTTGTGTACAAGTTATGGGTTCTGGCAATGAAGAATACTTAGTCACAAGTAATAAAAGAACCCTCCTCATCGTTTGACCATAAGCCAAACCATAATTACCCAGAATATATCCTAACAAGATCCAGTGTCAGTCGCCAAAGCTCGTAAAAGATGTGTATTATGCATATTCCAACATAACTTTTTGGGTGAAATACTGAAATTTCTCCAAATTTGTTAAACAGTTGTTATGTTATGGGAGAAATTTTAATGTGCGTAGTCATTTAGTCAAATGGTGGGGTTTCGATTCCCCGGTTGTACGTGACCAGGAGTAGTGTCCAACGTCGTGGATTTTCCCCGGGCCTTCCGGTTTCCTTCCACTGCTATATTAAACCGTGTGTTACTTAGGACCGGACAAGTAAGCACACTCTGCCTTGTGTACGAAATGTGTGCACGTCTTTCTTTGACCAGTTTGTAAAAAAAAGACGCTTGGCCCAATTGCATTTAATTCCCTGCAAACGTGGTGGTTAGAAACCAAAAGCTTACTTGATGGAATTATTATCACCCTTTAGACATGGACATTTTTCTGACAGAAAGTGAAGCAGATCTCATCACGATCTATAAATAACTAACAGTATGTCATATAATTACTCGGTGGTTTAAACAAATTAACATTCTCGAAATATCACACTGAACGTTACATATAGAAACCACCATTTGTAACTTAAAGGGAAATCGTTGTAGAGGATAAACATATAGTCGTTCGGATGAGACCAAAAACAGATGTCCCGTGTAAACATTGACGTACACGTAAAAGATGTTTTGGCAGTTAGAATTTGATATAAAAGTAGACTCTAGCGTCGCTGCCCGGGCAAAATTTCTCTCACAGCACACTGCATGGAGTATGCCCGTCTTCACCTTCACTAACACAATCGAAGAAGATCAGTAGGCCGTTAAACCCCATTTCATTTCCATATACAATTCCAAGATTAAAGGGGGTCACGGTGGCTAAGTGGATAAGGCGGGTGTTCGATCTCTGCATTGGCCGAGAAAGTTCATCTCGATTTTCCGGCGTGATTTCCCCTTGTCAGTGATGCAGAAGGAGGGTCTGACATGGACAGCTGCCTAGTCGTTCGGATGGGACGAAAAACCGAGGTCCCGTGTACACATTGGAGTGCACGTAAAAGATCACTTGGCAGTTAAAATTCGATATAAGAGTAGCACCGCTGCCCGGGCAAAATTTCCCTCATAGCACACTGTATTGCATATGCCCGTCTTCCATTAGCCCAGGTTAGGCGCAAAAGAGTAGGACGTTAAACCCCATTTCATTTCCAAGATTATAGAACGGAATAACAGCGGTTGGTAACGATATAATTACCATGGATTGGTTAGATAATTGACCTCGAACCTATAACTACAGCCATTAACTGGGATGAGTCATTCGGCACCATTACCACAGTTCCATCATATTATCTATATATGTATACTTAATGTATCACATGGCCTCTTTGACCTTACAGAAGAAACAAACAGACATATGGTGTTATTTTGGTACCCTAAGCTATTCCAGGCTTTCCCAAGGTAATGCTTGCCGCCGTGGTTCACCTTGTCAGTCGTGTAGGACGGAGGGCGCATGGTCAGTTCTCCAGTCCCGTGTATACATTGGCGTGCACGTACAAGATCCCTTGGCAATTGGAATTCGACCTGAGAGTAGGCAACAGTGGTGCTACCCGGGCAAAAGTATGCCCGTCTTCATTCGCCCAGTCGGAGCAGAACAGTAGGACAACCCCATTTCGTTTCAATTCATTTTCCCCGAGGCATGGAGTCACGGTGTCTCAATGACTAAGGCGTTGGCTCTTTAATCAATGTTCCACCTTGTCGGATGAGGGGGGGCTAGTAGTCTAGAGTGCCGCGCTTTGACATCTAGCTGACCGGTCACTTCTGGCTTGCGGCTGTGGTTTCGATCCGTGGTGTGAGCGCAGGTGGCATGGAGATAGGGGCGCCTTCTCAACCTCGTGGGTTTCCTCCGGACACTCCGGTTTCCTCCCACGGCTAAAGACCTCTACGCGCAAGCGAATATTTGAAATAAAATGTCAAGGATAGCACGTAAAAGAACCCTTGACAGTTGGATATCGAAATAGATGTTGGCATAATTGCCGCTTTCCGAGAACAATTTCCCTCATAGCATGTCCCCGTCTTCATCAGCACAGTCGGTCTATAAACGTAGGACGTTAAATTCTATTTCATTCTCTATTGTTAATCCGGGGGTTTGGGTTGGGACGAATGGTAGGTCAATGAGTGAAATGACGTGGTACCGGTTCCCTGCTGGCACGTTATAGGGACCTCTGCGTCTCTCTCTCTCTCTCTCTCTCTCTCTCTCTCTCTCTCTCTCTCTCAGTAATGCAATATAATGGCCGAGTAATTATCACGAATCAAATAACACCTATTTATTCCAGTAATTGTATATTATGATATGTTTAGAATGTCAATTTCTGTTTAGCACTGTATAAGCCATATAACTGACGATGACAACATAACAAATCCTATTTCAGGGCGTAGTCCTATGGACTGCAGTGCGATCTGACTTCAGAAAGTGTTTGTTGTGGTTTTGAGGCCTGATAATCGCTTGGTTCTGACAGATTCCACTGTGGTTATGGCTAGTTGTCATATTCACTTATAGTGTTACCAACAGTCTACTGTTCATAAATAAATTGATTCATTCAGCAAAAGATCTCATTTACCGTAATGAAATGAGATCATTTATAACTATTTAGTGAAAGTTGGCCGAGAAAGCCCTTTGTCAGTGGTGCACGGCAGTGGGTCTAGTAAGGGACAGCGTAAAGTCGTTCTGGAACGTCCCGTGTAAACATCGGCGCGAACGTAATAGAAATAAGACAACGCCGTAGCGCCGCTGTTCCATCACAATTTGCTGCACACTGTAGGACGTTAGAAATGAAATGGGTTTTAAAGTCCTACTGTTCTGACCTGGACTGGGCTAATGAAGACGGGTGGGTGTGGTGTCAGCCGAGTCGATGCATTATGTTAGGAAGTTAAACTCCATTTCACGTCATAAACTCCTCTAATCTCAGGTAGGTAGGTAGGATATATAAGTACTTGAAGTGGGTCATAACCTGTTCATTTATCACCCAAGTGACAGTTAAATAATAAAAGACGACACAAAGCATAAACTGGACACTTGACCAACCTATTTAATAATCTTATATACGTCATCAAATGACCATTTATTGAAATTTATTTCCCTATTAGGGGTTGGGCAGCCGACAGGTTAGCGTAGTTTCGATTTCCTGGTTGTACGGGACAGGGAGTAGGGCGCCTGTACTATCTCGAGTTTTCGTCGGATCCGCGCCCCTCATCCCATTGCTAAAGACCTCTACGCACAAGCGAATCGAGTTTTCGTCGGGTCCTTGCCCCTCATCCCACTGCTAAAGACCTCTACGCACAAGCGAATTATTGAAATAAAATTGAACCATATGTTAATCGCGAGTTTACCTAGTTTGTGTCGAGTCGACGTTAAACTCTATTTCCCCTTTCCCCTCCCCCCCCCTCTCTCTCTCGCGCTAGTCAAGGATGTGAATTTATCTTCGAAACCGACTTTTCCGTTCTGCACCACTGACAAGGGGAAGTCACACCGAGATCGACTCAGTGACATCCTGATTAACGAACCAGCGTGTTACACAGAGAAACATCGTGGCACCAAGCTGGCTGAGATTCGCCATTACACTTAGTTGGTGTACAATTATAATATGGAGTTTTCTATCTAGCCGTTAATGGAACCGATTTATAAACATAAGATGGACGGGGATAAAGAAATATCTCCATTAGACCATAATTTTATATTGAATCAGTGAATGGATCCACACGGCTTTCACCCATCAGATAACATCGGTAGGTGAATAAACTATTCTAGATCTGGTGTTGTGGTGTCGAGAGGTCTAACGGGGGGGAGAGAGAGAGAGAGAGAGAGAGAGAGAGAGAGAGAGAGAGTCCACTCGACACAAACTAGGTCATTTCGGGACTAACATATGATTTAATTTTATTTCAATTGTCAATAATTCGCTTGCGCGTTAGGGTCTTTATCAGTGGGAGGAAAGCAGAGTGCCCGGAGGAAACCCACAAGGTGAGAGGTCTAACGCATGTGGTTTAGGTCATAAGGTCAGTGATTGAGTCAAGTAGCGTGGTTTCGATCTCACACTTGTACGTGACAAGGAGAAGGTTTGTATGTCGGGACCCATTGGTTTTCTTCTTGTCCCAACGTTCCCCCTTCACTGCTAAAGACAGCGGCGTACTATCGAATTATTGAAATACAATTGAACAATGTGTGGTATGTCCGTGACTCAAATGACGTGGTTCCAGTTTCCCTGCTGGAACGTTATAGGAAGCCGGGTCGCAAGTCCATCCTCGTGCCCCCCTCCCCCACTCTTTCTTCCTCCCCCCTCCCCTCTCTCTCTCTCCAGCTTTCCCAGTCCGTTTCCATAATTTCACGCCAGCAGTTTATTCTGATTCACAGTTTATAATAAATATCTGTCGACATGATTAAATTCTAGTTCATTATTTATTCACCTAACAACAACATCATTTCAACTGGTCGAGATCTTATCAGTATGATATTCAACACGTCTAAAACTCGTCATATTACAGCTTTATTTTTTTATTTTTAAAAAATTCCAATTTGTCAACGCTTGTGTATTTAGGTTTTAAAATTCCGTTTAAATTATCGTGTAATCAGTTTGTAAAATATGCGGCATATGTTTTCTTCCGTACTTAAATTTTCTCTTCCTTCTCTTTTTTAGTCAATGTGTATACGGGACCTCGGGTTTTCGTCCCATCCGAAAGGCTAGACAGCCGCCCTTGTTGGGTCCCCTGTCATGCATCACTGACAAAGAGAAACCACTCCGGTAAGTTCCGGTGTATTTTCTCGGATTACACAGGGATCGAACACGGTATTGAAGTTATAATTTTTTGTGACAATATACAAGCAAGATGGAATTCACAGACAGGAACCGGAGGTCCATGTCGCAGGCCCTGTTCACAGATAACAGAAAACACATCTTTAACTAGTCAAAGAAATTTCCGACGTGGTTTCCCCTAGTCAGTTATACAGGATGGGGGCCTGACAACGGGGAGCTTCCTGGTCGTGTGGATGGGACGAAAAACCGAGGTCCCGTGTACACATTGGCGAGCACGTAAAAGACCCCTCGGCAGTTGGAATTCTTCATTAGCCCAGTTTGAGAGCAGAACAGTAGGAAGTTAAACCCATTTCTTTTCTAATCAAAGAAACCAAACCTAGAAATTATCATTACGACAGTTCAGCTGGTGGATTATATATCTTAATACTACCAGGTGTATACCAGAAGTCTTCAACTGATGGAACCAGTAATCAAAAAGCCAACAGGTGGGAAATATACTTTAGCTATGAAATGGTTTAATATCAAACAGATTAATATATCAAATTTTATCTTGACCTTAAGTTCTTAGATAACATCATTATTTACATCTATAGGGTAAAAAAGCCCCAACGTAAAGATATACTATCCAAATGGTTCACGCTTCGTGATCATTTTGGCACATCGTAAAAATCCTTCTTTGATTAAAGAGATACAGCGAATTAAAAATCAACGTGATGTTAAAGCGGCATTTCAAAATATTTCACAATAAGAAAGGCGGTATTTTTGTTATTGTTATATTGGATCGGAGGACAAATATCGTGATTTTAAAGCGACATGGCTATAATTTAAAAAGAATATATTTCAGTTTGCTTAATTTTGTCTTCCGGTTCGGCGCTTTGTGATGTCAGGTTCGAACATAAACAGGCCGCAAGTCCAGGGCACTGTACAACAAAATTATTGAAACCGAACCATATGTTATTCCAGAAATTATCTAGATTGTGTCGAGTTACCCGTAAACCACCCTCTATCTCTCTCTGTCACCTTGTGCTAGATGTACAGGATAATGAAATGAAATAGGGTTTAACGTCCTACTCTTTTGTACCTAACCTGGGCTAATGGAAGACGGGCATACGCCATACAGAATGCTATGAGGGAAATTTTGCCCGGACAGCGGCGCTACGGCCTACTCTTATATCGAATTCCAACTGCCAAGGGATCTTTTACGTGCACTCCAATGTGTACACGGGACCTCGGTTTTTCGTCCCATCCGAACGACTAGGGAGCTGTCCTTGTCAGGCCCTCCTTCTGCATCACTGACAAGAGGAAATCACGCCGGAAAATCGAGATAAACTTTCTCGGCCAATGCAGGGATCGAACACCCGACCTCCAGGCTAGGGAACCAGCGCCTTATCCACTGTGATCCCCTGTACAAGATAAACTAAATGTTCGGTATGAAAACTCTCTATTAATTGAGAAGTCGTATCAGGGTGATCCAGCCCAATAAGCATCTATACACTTATATACTTCACCTCCCGTCCGTGAGTTAATATTCTTGTTTTTGTTGTGTTTAGTTTTAAATACTGATAAATCATATCGTTGTTCTACAAGTCATGGATCAGATCTTATCCTCAGATGTCAGAGATCGTGACATTGTTATCACAAAGATTATGTTTATATAGTTATAGACTATGGACATTTCATGGTTGTCTACCATGTGAACGATGTACCATAGTCTTACATATGGTAGTAAATTAGCATTGGTGATATTGTGGCCATTCATGCATTGTTGATATGACTCTCTATCTCTTGGTGGCTTAACGGCTACTTCAACAATAGCGGGAGCCACTGTGGTTTAGTGGGTTAGATGTTTGATTTTTTTTTTTTTTTTGGCGGGGGGGGGGGGTCTCACCGTGGCTCAGTGATTAAGACCTTGGCTGGCTCACCCGTAGGTCTCGTGTTTGTTCCCTCCACTGGCCGAGAATGTTCATCCAGATTTTTGACCTGTTTCCTCTTGTCAGTGATGCAGGGCGGACAGTCGGACAAGGACCACTGTCTAGTCGTTAGGATGAGACGAAGTCCCGTGTATACATTGGCTTGCACGTAAAAGATTCCTTAGGAGTTGGAATTCGATTATAACAGTCGGAGTCGAGCAGTAGGACGTTAAACTCCATTTTATTTTATGTTCATTTTCAACAACAGCGAAATCGCACACTGAGGATAATATTAGTTCTAGCCCTGAGTTCACAAAGCATGCTCAGACTTCAGTTAAGAATTTAATCAACTTTCAATCACCGTTTATGAGAAACAAAAACAATTGCACATAATTTCTTATTGATGTATTTGATACATTAAAACAACAAAAGTTTTATAAAGGGCTCTATTTTGGTTCGAATAAGGCGAACAGTTTTGAGAATGCAATGCAATTTATAGGAACTAATAATCAGAGTATACTACTAATCTGTAACATGTTCATGATTGTAGTATAGCTACCACGTTAGAGATTTACGACCAATAACCACTACTGTTGTCTTTGTTCAAATATAAATAAATTGTCTGATACTGGACTGGACTATTTACAGGAACTAATTAGAGTACCATTCCACTTTATCTTGACCTTGACGATTTACGAGAAACCGTTTTAACTATTGTCGTATTAATTACAATCGAAATAAAGAGACTATCTGGACAGGGCGGGACTTAGTTACTATAATGTAACGATAACTATAGCTGGTTATCGTTACAAGTGGTACAGTCTAAGACCGTTGACGCAAGTTCAAATAGGTTAAAACGCACAATTGTCATTACAGTTTGTATTAAAATAAGTAATCATATCATACATAATGAAGTCTTAACAACTAAAAGAGTTACCGAACAGTTTTTCTTTGTGGTTATGCGTTTTACATTTTCTTAGCGGTGTTCTTGTAATGTGCAGGCAGCCATGACACAGGCCAGTTGAAATCTCGCCAAATACCGCGACGCCTTAACTCCGCCCATCTTTTTCCATATAAGGCAATGCCTACGATACGCTGACCCAGCACAGATACTATAAGAGAATCTCGGCTGAAATGTCAAAGACGCCAATTACATCCTTTTTTTGAACAATAAAATCTATTATCAGTTTTTGTCCAGGTTTGAGCGACAAATTTATGCCCAACCTCCCCAACATGCAGTCTATTATTGTTTCTGACATATTTTCCCACGCTAAGGTCATTAGCATATAATTACGGTCATATGCCATATATGGAAGGGGCGTATGATCACGTGAGTTGGATTGCGCATGCTCTATTTGACTGGGCGGCCATTATAATTTCAGAACTTGAGAATTTTCATGAAGGGATTTGATTTTATCAAATTATTTATTTATGCGGTAAGGCTTCACCTTTATTTCAATGGGGAATTGATTTATTATATGTTAAGCTATGTGCAGTACAGTTTTGGGTTAGTGTCTGTGTAAATTAAGGGAGCTATAGGCCAGTAAACTTTTTGTAGTCATTTGACTACAAAACTTGCGCAAAGGAACTCTGTAGGAAAAGCCACTACTGTGCCTGAAGTATGACGGAAGGCATCAGTAGTGGAACCATTTCTAGGCGGGACTATGTATACAGGAACCATTCAGAGTGTCATTACAAATCGCCTTATCCTGCCGTTTACGAGAAATATCATTAAAGTAGCTAAGTCTCTTACTCAATATCATCCAGTCTTACACGTCGAAAACACGAATCATTTGTTCAATATTTAAGACAAAATAAACATTTTACCATTTGTACACGATTTGTGTACCAATGGGATTCGTGTACCACAATGCGTTTCAGCATCATTTGTTACAAGTGACCAGAAAGAACCCATGTCAAACGGTGGCACGTGCAATAGACTCGAATAACCAGACGCCAGAGATTGCTATTCGATTGAGACTTCTGGCGTATTTCGCCGAAAATAACTGATTTGAAATTTAGAGTCAAAACGGAAACTATAGAAAGTAAATCAGTTTATATACATTGATATAATTGTTATATGCGTTGCGATCAATTTGTGTCAAATTCTAAGTCACAAATATTAGTCAGTTAGCTCCTTTAACTAACGCCCTTTTGCCAATCTCCTTCTCAGGGATATATATTTAGGAACTGATTAGAGTATCATTACAATTCGTCTTATCTCGACGGTTTACGAGAAACAGTTTTAACCATTGTCTTTTTAACCAATCTAAATAAAAGAGACAGACGCGATTAATCTTTAATTCTGATCTACGTATAACAATCTCGTCTTACGTATAGTAAACTACCCTTCTTTATGTAGACATCAGCATTATCTTTGTCTTTCAGTCGTCTACAGAAATCCTTAATGACTTCTATTTTAGGTAAATCGATCGTATTGATCCGAAAAAAGCCGAGATAATATAATAGGACACCTTTTTTTTCTGGCATCTGCATTTCCATTTATAGAAATCAGTGCAATCAGACTAGGAAATACGAAAAATACGAAAAAATAAAGAAAAGAAAACCAGATATGCTAGGCAACGAAACATAGCAGCCTGGTATAGTCTTCGCAATTAGATGATAATTTGAGCCTCTAGAGCCTCGGCAAGATTTGTCAGAAACATAAACATTTCATAAATCATCATTTTCAAGTCATTTAGATCAAGATTAAGGTATTGCAGCAGCTACATAATTTAGCATGAATCAATGGCAATAACTCTCGGGGTAATTAACGAAACTGTGTAAGTACATAAAATCGTTCAAAATAAATGGGGTTCTCTAACTGAGGAAAACCAATATTGCGTATAACTTTACTTCAACAGAATGGCACTTTGTAGGGTCTTGTAGAGAGTATGGGCAATTCAACAGGATGGCACTTTGAGTCTTTTAGGGAGTATGGAACGTCGACTAGGATGACACTTTGAATCTATACGGGTTATGGACAATTCAACAGGATGACCCTTTGAGTCTTAAGGGAGTATGGAAAACCCAATAGGATGACACTTTGAGTCCTTTAGGGAGTATGGAAAACCCAATAGGATGACACTTTGAGTCTTTAGGGAGTATGGACAATCCAACAGGATGACACATTGAGTCACATATAGGGAGTATGGACAATTCTACCGGATGACGGGGAGAATGGACAATTTTTGAAGAAACTTACCTGCATCATTTAAAGCATTTAAGTCCATCTGTAAACTGGCTCTTCTCAACATAGAGTCCATCGCTTTTAGATCATTCTCTTTTATATTGTCTAAAAACACGAGTTCATCCGGAAACCTTACTTTCGGTTTCGTCTTATTCTGTTTGGCCAACAAACTTGCTCTTCGACTCATTTTGATCTTTTGTCCCCACTGATCAACGAATCACAAGATAAACAAATAAGAACTTTGCGAAAACTGTTATTCTTTTCTTTCTTAAAGAACTTTTTTTCGAAATTCACAATTTCCTTTTAAGATTGACACAAAAATTTAATGAATTCCCTGTATCAATATAGAATAACTTTATTGAATAATTTTATAAGACACTCACTGTTTTCAATAGATTACCGATTGTATCCGTGAAATATGTCCTATTGGAATAAGTTTACTGAACAATAACTAACCAAGGCGTATCCGTGAAATAAAGTTTGTTCAAATTATCAAGCTACACGAAAAGAAATATTTTCTGTTGACTAAGTATGTATTGTCCAAGATAAAACTTGACTTGTTATGTATTAATAACTGTCCAATGCGTTATCAGTTGGTGTTTAAGGTTAATCTTGACTGGTTATAGATGTAAGATAGTCTATAGTCTAGATTATCAGGGCGTTCTGGTGACGTGTATCGTCAGTTGTTTGTTGATGTATAGAATCTATAGTCTAGGTTATCCGGGCGTTCGGGAGACTGGAATATATCTATATTATATCCTACAGGCGTAACTACATGTTGTTCTTCTGTTCTGAAAATAGACACAAAGAATTACATTATAATTTCAAACATTTTCAAAAATCCAGAATGGAGAGACACTGCATACTTCCGGTGGCCTACGCTACATGAATATCTGGCAATTTGTTGTGGGAGGACGCGTGAGAGGTCATACGAGCGGCTTTGGCTCTATGATGTCAAACATTTGATTAACCAATCAGCATTACCGCTCTGTGCATCTCATGCCAAAAGCTCGTCGTAACAGACCGTTTCATTAGCTAATCTCTCAAATCATACAGAACACGCCAATGACGACAACTCCTCAAAAGGCATGAAGTAAAAACAAAACGAAATAGGATTCTTGAGTTTAAATCAGATTGGGGCGTTTGCCCATATGCTTTGTGTTTGCCCACCATTAACCTTATTTCATTCATTTCTATATTTAAAACAGGAATTACCGCATTGGCGCGTCACTATACGAATATAAAGCACACGGTTGAGGATTGAAGTTCGAGGTCAACAATACAATAATTCTGGGGAGTTTGTAAATTAAGAAATGAACAAATCCAGATTCGGCTATTGGGCAATCAAGGAGGCCATCATGACCAAGGGTAAATTAATGTCTTAACGTTCACCACCGACGAATTCTCTTAAAGATTGTATGTCTTATTCATATGGTAACTTGGAACTAAGGTAGGGCTTAGTCTATGATCTAGTTAGCTCTGGTCCTCAGACTATAGCTTAACGGTAAGCCACTTTTCAGATATTGAATGATCCAAAGGACTCAACACAAGACTTCGCCAAGAAATTGTTATCGTCCGGTTCAAGTGTACTCGCAGGGGCGTAAATGTGGGGTGGGGGGGGGTGGTACACCCCCGCAGCCCAAAAAATAGTCGGACGCAAAATCAGCGCAGTCGGTCGCAAAGTAGAGGTAGTCGGTATCAAAATAAGTATACGTCACGCTACTCACGCAAAACTTTAGTATAAAAAAAGTCTGTCGCAAAATCAGTGCAGTCGGTCGCAAATTAGGAGCAGTCGGTTGCAAAGTAAGGGTAGTCGGTATCAAAATAAGTACTCACTGTATGCGTCACGCTACTCACGCAAATAAATAGTCGATCGCAAAATCAGTGCAGTCGGTCGCAAAGTAGAGGTGGTTGGTATCAAAATAAGTACTCACTGTATACGTCACGCTACTCACGCAAAACTTGGTAGTATAAAAATAGTCGGCTGCAAAATCAGTGCAGTCAGTCGCAAAATAGGAGCAGTCTTAGTATAAAATAACCTTGTTAACTTATCATTTTTGAAAAGATGTTGTGTTTCACTCTCATTCTGTTGTGAGTATAATGTTAGTCTTACAACAAAATGTAACCCAGGGAGAAAAATAGTCGGTCTCAAAATAAGTGCAGTCACTGCAGTCGGTCTCAAACACAATGCAAGAATAGATCCCAAACACTATATAAATGCATGAATCCGTGAGCCTAAATTGCATACGTCACTCTTATTCTGTTGTAAGTATGTTGGTCTAACAACAAAATTTCACCAAGGGAGAAAAATAGTCGGTCTCAAAAACAATGCCAGAATAGATCCCAAATGCTATGTATTTGCGTGAATCCGTGTGCCTAAATTGAATACGTCATTCATAACTATAGTATAGAATAACCATGTCTGCTTGTCACTCTTATTCTGTTGTGAGTATGTTGTTCTATGAAATGTTTTCTACCACGTCAAAAAATAGTCGGTCACAAAAAAAGTACTCACCGCAGTCGGTCTCCGACTAAATGAATTAATGAGATAAACATACAATCATAAAACAAGCAAAATTGACAGATAAGCCTCAAGATTCTGTCCCTTTTCTTATCAACCCCAGTCCCCAAAATTTAAAAGCTCTGTTACATATCTGAAAAATTTTTTCGCGCCTTCGGCGCGATTCCATTATAACATCATTCTTCTGTTACATATCTGAAATTTTTTCGCGCCTGCGGCGCTCGATTCCATTTTAAAATCATTCTTCTACTCCTCAGTTGTCTTATACTGTCTCGACACTATCATATTCACGATTATAGTGAACTGCCCAGCTTGTAGTACCACTGGTGTGTGGGGCGGGGGTATGTGCATCAGTCGGTCGCATTTTGGCTAAACACCCCCCAAACGAAATCGTTATGTACGCCCCTGTGTACTCGTATATACTACACTAGGAACAAAGCCCCATATCAGGTGTAAATAAAAATGTCAAAATTCTCAATGATCAATACTAGAATGTTCAATACCACACTTTATGTAGACAAGAGAGAGAGAGAGAGAGAGAGAGAGGGGGGGGGGGGTATAACATCAACTCATCACACACATATGATTCAATTATTCTATTCCAACAATTCGCTTGTTGAAGAGATTTTTTGAAGTGATCAAGGGCCATAACTCTGGCAGTAATTATCGGAAATCGCTGAAAATCATTTCAATGTGGGCGTATAGAAATATAACTTAAAAAAATTATGAAATTCTCGCTTTAAGCATCCATTACACACGTTTCATTCAAAATTAAAAACAAAACAATGATTCACGTGAAAAAACGCAAAAATGCGTCCGGCAAAAAAGTGGAAAATTGTTTATGGTTATGAATATTCTTATTAATGATACACCGGGGTTGCGGATGAACCATGTTCTCGCATGCAATTTACCAATAAAACTATGGGTTACGTACGCGCATTAATCACTCGGCGTAATGAGCCTCAAGTGATTGATGGACGTAACAGAAAGTTCAATCATATAGCTTAGTTAATCATATCTTACTCAATAAAACATCCACAGTATTTACATATTCACCGGTTTTTAAAGGTAATTTCCCGGGAATATTAATAAACAGTCACTGTTCTTTATCATTTATGAAACCAGGGATGACCCAGTAACATACAGTTATTGATCTGCAAAAAACATTTCCCACACACACAAATAATTACTCTCCTTAATATCAGATCACTCTCCTTAAAGCCCCCAAAACACTCTTGTTGTAACTGAATAATATGTCCCAATCTTCATTCTGGTCAACAAATCGTATTATTTTACAATATTCCAATTAAATGATGGTATAAATTTCATCTTAACACACCTATTTTAAAAAATTTGAAAAATTCAACCAATCGATTTGAAAAGTCTAACGTAAACCTTTTCAATTGTGACTTGGATTTTAAAATATTTTCGAACCCTCTGAACAAGTAAAATAGGTTGTAATGGATAATTTACACAACAGGTAGGACACTTAAACATCTAGTACTTAGAATAAGGGTATTATTTATTTTCTGGAGCTACCAAGCCAGCAAGAATGTTATTGTCCCTTTAGATTCTAAATCACACTTCTTATCAAAACTGGCAGAGCTTTTCTAGGGGAGCGATTTTGTTTCAATTTGTGGTATAAGGGAAACTTTTTTCGACTCTCCTATAAAATACAAACAACAACGATTTAATAACGATGGCGCAAGAGCTGTTTTTATTCCACGTGATTATTAGTAGCGATGACACAGGGATTTTTTTTTTATTTCCGTAGTCTTTATTTCAGATCTTCTGAAAACCCGACCAAGAAGAAACTTTATTACAGGAGGGAGGTGTTAATAAAAGGGAACTACATTCAAATCAATGACTTGGAGCTGAATTTAAGCAGAATCTAATCATAGTGCTTGAAACGCAAGATCTGTGTTCTGGCCATTCATTTAAAGGGAGAATTTCATATTTGCTAAGAAAGTCAAAACATGTATTTTGCTCGATAGATTGTCAACTCACTATTATACGATCATAGGCATTATTTCCCACGCTTAAAAATCATTATACGATCAAAGGCATTATTTCCCACACTTCAAAATCATTCACACTGGAAATAATATCACAATTACCGCCATTGTTTTTCCATTCCACCTGTGCAATAGCTATCTTCAAACGTATGAATTTGAAGTTAAAAATGACAGTTTTACTAATTTCTCAACTGGCAATAGTGAATTATAGGATAATTCTTTATCAAGGTAGGACTGTTTATAGATACAATCTATTTTAAGACTTTATTTTACTACATTATAAAAATATAACTTAAAAATATGAAATTCTCGCTTTAAATAAGAAGAGGCTACATTAAATCAACAACTGAATATAAGCAGAATGTCATCATAGTGCCTCAAGCGTAACACCGGTGTTTTGGTCACATAATTTAATAGCACGCTAGAAAATCCATAGGATTTTTCTCGGACAACACCGGGATCGAATACCGGATTTCCCGGATATGGGGGGCAGCTCATTATTTACCTCAACGTCTAAAAGTTAAAGCCCACTGAAGATTTCGTCAAGCTCGCGAGAAATAAATAGATTATTGACGAGATTGTGGTTAGAGCTAGGTCTAGGGTTAGAGTTAGAGTTAGTGCTAGCTTTATTTACATCTCGTGGCCTTTAAAGCCTTTGACCAAAGCTGCAGCAGCTCTGTTTACATTTCGTGGCCTTTGATCGAATCTACAGTTGGCCGTAATGTTTAGAACTAACCGGCTATCGACCGATTCACCGTAGCGCCTTTCGCTAGGGATTTAAACAAGTTGTGAATACAGTTAATTTGCTACAAAAAATGATCTTTTTCATTCCGGATGTCATATTTAAAAATAAAATTGCGAATCCATTCTCCATCAAGAAAAGGTGAACTTACAAAAAATATACAAAATATATAATTTAGAAAGCTACAGACATTTTTTTTAAAGAAAATTCAATCACGCACGATGGATGATGTGTTAATGGTTCAATTAAACAAGAAAAAAAACCCAACAAATATTTGAAGTTATATTTCGTAAAGCCAGAAATCGTTTTTCAAGTTCAATCAAGCACGATAGGATAGATGATATATGTCAGTAGGTTAATTAAACAAGGAAAAAACAAATATATAAGTAGTTATATTTCCTCGCTTCAAGTATTTTGGACTAAATAAACCATGATGGCCCACATCCATTCCAACTCAACATTAAATAAACTCCTGCTATAAGATGGAATAGGAAATGTCGGCAAAGATTAATCCTATGAGCCACCAAGAGAGGGGGAGGATGGGGTTTAACGTCCACTTGACACGACTAAGTAATTTCAGGACTAACATATGGCTCAATTTGATTTCAATACATTTTGTGAAAGACAATTAAACGTAAAATTGGATAATCGAGACTTTGTTTTGTTTTATCTTACCGACATAATCATGATGATCGAGGCTAGCCTAAAATTCAAAAGCTAATATCTCGGATTCAGATTGGAGCATTTCGACTGAAAGTTACAGTATATTCTATTTACATTTTTTTTTT
The DNA here is from genome assembly GCA_036850965.1 of Patella caerulea. Lineage (NCBI taxonomy): Eukaryota > Metazoa > Mollusca > Gastropoda > Patellidae > Patella > Patella caerulea. The sequence continues at coordinate 75,369,871 of JAZGQO010000007.1, read as the reverse complement.
GAACTACATATAGCGAGAAATGTCAACTCTTTATCTGATTTCCACAATCCCCCTTTAAAGCCCCAATAACACTCTTGTTGTAACTGAAAAATATGTCCCAATCTTCATTCTAGTCAACAAATCGTATTATTTTACAATATTCCAATTAAATGATGATATAAATTTCATCTTAACACACCTATTTTAAAAAATTGGAAAAATTCAACCAATTGATTTGAAAAGTCTAACGTAAACCTTTTCAAATGTGACTTGGATTTTAAAATATTTTCGAACCCTCTGGACAAATAAAATAGGTTGTAATGGATAATTTACACAACAGGTAGGACATTTAAACATCTAGTACTTAGAATAAGGGTATTATTTATTTTCTGTAGCTACCAAGCCAGCAAGAATGTTATTGTCCCTTTAAGCCGTCAAATATTAGTGTTTAAAAAACGTAAATAAGGGTAAGAGATTTTAACTACCACTCAAATTGGTTAGCTACGTGATTTTCTCAAATCAACAAGTAAAGTTAGTAACGAGATCTAACTCCGTTCTGAATGACTTGATGTCTGAAACCAGCTAAACATGATGATAAAAACATTGTAAGGTTAATTATTTTACCAGTTATAGTGGTGTTTTAAAGTTCGTCATACGATCCGTCATGATATTTATTACCATAGTTACATGTTTATTAACAAAGGCTTGCAACAGTTATTTCACAAAAAACGGTACCCAACCTCTCGACCATAACTAAACGGGGTTTATTATATGTGTATGGAACGGGGTTTAGTGTCACGTCATCACAATAATTCGTTCATTTTGAGACTAACAGAGTAATTCTTAATGGTGGCTTGTATTCCCGTCAACGCTTCTTCGAATTGCAATTGGTTTTGATTCTTACATGTGTTGGGGGAGAGGGATGGGGTGCGGTTGGGTTGGGGTGGTTGTCAGTGAGTAAGACGTTGGCTCGCTTATCCGTAGGTCTCGTGTTCGATCCCTGCATTGACCGAAAAAGTTCTGGCAAGGTACAACGTATAATATAGTCGTCCGGATGTGACTAAAAACCGAGGTGCCATGTACACATTACTTCACGTAAAGATCCCCTGTCGACATTGGAATTCGAAATAAGAGTAGTCGGAGTGCGACTGTCTGGACACGATATATCCTTGTGAATCATCTATTGGGTAATTTTTCGGAATTGTGAGAAGGACTGGATATGAAATTATTTCAAATTTAGTATTTTTATTATCTTGGAGTGATAACGTCTCTATAATTTGTACTCTAATGTACTCATAAAAACTAGGTTTGGCCAGATTCGTATAAACAACTTCACGTTGTTTACCTTTTAGTGAAAGGCTTGATTGGATGGGACAAGCGTAGACCCCCCCCCCCCTTAGTGTTTATGTTAAAAGATAGTCAAATAGTTTGCTATGATATGGTCCGGGTGCCTTACGTCTTTCAGATTTCTATGTTTATAAAATTGTCCATTAAGTGTAAAGATCTGTTTAATCTTGGTCGATCAACCAGACATTCACAGATTGCAGAGATTTAGGTTTTAAGAGTCTGGATGTTCGAAATATTAAATACACAGATACCAGTGACGAAAGAGTAAATTTATGCCTTTTAAAATGAACTCAGTTTGCACTTGAAATAAAGAAGGCGGTAGAAGTGAGCGCCAGACCATTTTAAAGTTTGTTGCGCACTAATGTAATCAGGTTCAATTTTTAAAAATTTTCAGTGAGTAGTACTGCGGTGGCTAGCTAACATAAAGGTCACGGAGCTGACCGAGAAAGTTTATTGAGATTATTTACCAGCGTGGTTCCACCATGTCCGTGGTGTAGAACTGAAATCCTACGTATAGTCGTTCGGATGGGACAACAAATGAGATCCTCTTCATATTTGCGTACACGTAAAAGAACCCTATAGGTAGGTGGAATTCGATATAAGAATAGACCGTAGTGCCACGGGCAACATTTTTCTCATAACAAACTGTATAGCGTATACCCGTCTTCGTTAGCCCACTGGCTAATATCCTAAAGACTCCATTAGCCCAGTCGAAGCATAACATTAGAACGATAAACCCCATCTAATTTCATTACGAAAGACTCTTTCATAGCGCTCTGGTTTGTTTGTCGAGAATTCGACATACAAATGATGATGTCAATGACCGTATATGATGATATGAAAAAGAAAACAAACCCTTGTTGATGCATCGTCAGCAATATTTGTTACCAGATGAGATGAGAAAATATATTTTTATACCATAAAAACATGGAAGATGGGAGATGTGTGATCAAGAAGAGATTAGAAATGAGTGGTACTAGTAAATGATGGTAATTAATATAAAGCATGCTAGTAGAATAATAATATAAACATTGCTAATAACTTGCAGGTGGCCAACTATAAATATACACTTGGTTTTTATACATCGTAAATATGTTCTGAGAGACAGAGAGAGACTAGAGACACAGAGCGAGAGAGGTCATTTCGGAACTAACACTTGTTTTAATTTATTTCAAGAAATCGCTAGCGTGTATGAGTCTTTAACAATGGGAAGAAACAGGAGGACCCGGAGAAAACCCAGGTGGTTGGAAAGGTGGTCACGCGAATGAAAACCACGCCAGTTGACTCAATGACAGACATTATGATACAAAATATTGAGTTGGAGGATGTTCCATTTAGAACCCAAGCTGTTCGGAAGTTTATATACGACAATGTAAACGTCTTTCCATACGGTGACAACGTTTGTATCGTTTTAAATGGAATACATTATCTGAAATTTGATCGCACAGTTTGTGTGAAGGTTTTTTTTTTTTATACAATAATGAATTGTGTACACGAGTTGGTATAATATTGGATATCAAGATAAGTTATTTTGTGTTGACAGAATTAAGATTAGAGTGGTTGTCCCTCCCTCCCTCAATTAAATGTTGTTTATTTTTGTGGATCATGTATCATACGCTAGCCACCAAAGCTTATATTATCTCACCGAATATATTTTTGATTACTTATAAGCGTTTATATAGCGCCATTTCCACAAAAATGCTCAATACACGTATAGGGGAGTTTTAAGGTTTATCATGGGCGCAGGCTATACTACTTAGAGGGGGCTCTTTCGCGGGGGGGGGGGGGCGGTAGGTGGTGGTGTTGCTTGATAATTTCCATACCAATGGAATGATTGCATTCTCATTCAGTAGTGGATTCGACAGTAACAGTGTATAGAAAACGACTGACGCGGACTCGGGCGTCCTTTCCCTTGACAAGAGGGCCCCCTTTGTCAGACGTGTGGTCATTTTGTCTGCCATTAGCCCCCCCCCCCTAACTGGTATATATTTCCATTTTTCTCATCCGTTTTAGCATTTTTCTCCCGTTATATTTTTTCAATTATTTTGTTTGTTTTTTCTTCGCGAGGAGGCTCAGCTTTAAAACGGCTTTGACAATACTGTTCTGCTTCCACTGGGCTAATGAAGACGGGCATAATGCCCACCATCTCTCTCTCTCTCCCTCTCTCTCTCTCTCTCTCTCGTGCACAAGGGTGATACACTTTATATTGGGGTGATACACTTTATATTGAGGTGATACACTTTATATTGACGTGTAGCTGTGTCAAAAGTATCAAATCATATTGACTGATACGATTAATTCAATAGTGACGTAAAGGAACGATTAAACTTTGTCCCCCTCGGTATCTTATTTCTCGGGACATTAAGAGTTTAAACCTCTATCAACAGTCTATGTTGTAATATTAGATATACAACGGATAAAACTTTCAGAAGACAACATATTTCACCACCATGTGACAATAAGTTGAGAATTAAAATTTGATCTTTATAACATAACAAAGACATTATCACTCATATCTAGAAATAAAATTCATTGAATTTCGAAGAATGTCATAAAATAAAAACTTCCCGAAAGCCACAAAAACAAATGTACGATTCGTTGGGTGTTAGCCAATAAATTAAAATAAAAAAAGGGCCGATCTTATCACCACAACAACGAGTCTGTGTAGTGCTTTTGATGTGTTCAGCTTCCAGTGTGCGAATGTTGCGTGCCATGTCCATGAGTTTATACTTGTGTGCAGCGCGGGTCTCCTACAGTTAGCAGGGGCCTGAAAGGACAATTGTCTAGTCGTTCGGATGGGTCGATAAACCAAGGTTCTGTGTACACATTGGCCTGCACGTAAAGATACCTTGGCAGTTGGGATTTGATATAAGAGAAGGTCGAGGGGCGCTGCCCGGACAAATTTCCCTCATAGAACACTGTATGTCGTATGCAAGTCTTCAATAGTCCAGTTTAGGAGCAGAGCTGTAGGACGTTAAACCCCATTTCATTTCTTGTCTCCTACACTTACTGTGTAGATTCAAACAGCAATAATAGTAATCATAACAATGTTACTGCACGTTTTCGTCTCGACTATTTTGTTTTAAAATTATAATCGAAAATCTAAACCAGCCGTTGCCAGACAACATACGCGCACATTTTTCAAGAGATGGACAGAAAACACGCTAAACAAAAATGCCATTTTTTTGTACAATCATGGTCCATTATCAAGTTCTAGACCGATATGCATTAGTATATTATTTGCGTACAAATAGCAGCCAGGTTGTCAAGCAGTTCCGGTCCAATTGTCACGAGATTTTACTCAACCATTGTAAGTGTGTAACGGTGATATATTTGTTTTTTTTTTTAAAAAAAGCAAATCAAAATTGTGACCTCTAGAAGGTTCCACAAGCTAAACTAAAAACATTATTCACCAGTTGGCGGGGTTTATTTTTTCTACAGGTAATTTGTTTATCTTTAATAATGACCATGTGACTAGATTAAGCCTTTTTAGTAATTGTGCAATATTACAGATCAACTATTAAGCTTTGATGGCATTTATGAAAGCTACTTGATTTCACCAGTGAATTAGAAAATGATGACCTTGGATCGCGGAATCAATAGTTAAAATACATCACAATTTAAAGATTAAAATTATTAACTTGTGACTGGATCATATGATAACACATCCCTTGCTTTATCTATTTCCGGGAATACTTTGGATCAATTACGCAATCCAGGTTTCGGAAGGTTTAACGTCCTACTTTTCTGCACAATGTTTTTATTTTTTATGGCAAATTTAACTTCCAATACATTTAATATTATGGACAGGTTGATTTAATTAAGAGAGGGAGAGAGAAATGGGGTTTAACGTCCACTCAACACAAACTAGGTCATTTCGGGACTAACATATGGCTTGATTTTATTTCAATAATTCGCTTGCACGTAGGGGGTCTTTAGCAGTGGGAGGAAACCGGACTGCCCGTTGGAAACCCACAAGGTTGAGAAGGCGCCCCTATCTCCATGCCACATACGCTCACACCAGGGCTTGAAACCACAGCCGCAAGCTAGAGGTGACCGGCCAGCTATTGGTCGAAGCGCGGTACTCTAGACCACTAGGCCACCGCCCCCCCCCCCTGATTTAATTAAATTATTTACATATGAATGTGTAAAATATAAAAGGTAAGTAAACATACTGCAAAAGTAATAAGTTCTTGTATATCTTAAAGTCAATTTAAAACACAGTTTTAAAATCGCTGGCGTGAGAAGAGGCGGTGGTCATCTTCTCACTTTGTCATAATGAAAGCAAGTTGAAACAGGAGATCCAGCTGTTTGATGCCATCGATGCGGATTGAAAAATGTGGTAAAAACGAAGTTCTCGCAGTAAAAACCATTATAGCTGGACACGTTCGATCGTTCGTTTCTGGAGTTTAACGTCCATTTGCACAAGGGGTGATGCCATAGACAGTATCTGGACCTGTGCATATGTCGTTTGTGTGAAATAGGGTTTAAAGTCTTGTTTTTCTGCTCCCATCCTATGAGGGAAACTTTACCCTGACAGAGGCGTCACGACTCACCTTGATCACGAACTGGCAATGGTTCTTTTACGTGCATGCGAATGGTTCTTTTACGTGCATGCGAACGTGTCAAGGGACCTTAGTTTTCCATCCCATCCGGACGACAAGGTGCTTCGCCTTCACGATACCGAACCATAAATATTGATATTTGATCTATTAATGATATTAGAAACGGGGAAAGCGTGGGTTGCATAATCTGATTGACCTTAGCTGACCTCTACCACTGACCGCCAGACTATAGTACACGGCAATAGCTGGGTATGGTATGAATATACCATAAACAACCAATATGTTCAGCTGATCACCGCAATAAGTCAATCAATATCGACAACACCAATCTTTCTTAACCCTCAATTTTATATATAAAACCAAATGTGTCTATAGATCCCGGTCGCCGCAGAACAGGTCGAGGTCTCTAAATGATCAAAGTTGTTTTTTTTTTTGTGATCGAGCACTTCAAACCTACACAGTTCTTTTTCTATAAAGAGTAAAGATAGGTTGCCAGGCAACGAAACATACGCCCACAGCAGCTAAATTGTCCGGGCAGTCAACAAGGGTTGTCGCATATTTTTACTTTTTTCGGTAATGAAACATTTGTAATAAAGTAAAAACTGATTAAGAGTAACAACTCATTATGTAATTATTAGAAAATCATTAGAATTTGATTGCTTTTTATAAAGTTTTACCCCACACTAACAATTAGTATATACATGAAACATTTAATATCATGGATTTAGCTGTTCAGTTATCTAAATTCATTGAAAATCAAAATACTTGTTCGTTTCAACACCTTGAACTCTATGTATCAATCTGAAGTCAATCGGATGGTAACTTTGGCCTCTATAGCGTCACAAGAATTTTTGAAGTTATCAAGTGAGATAACTCTGGCAGTAATTATTTGAAATCGCAGAAAATCAATAGGCTTCTTTGGCCTCTAGAGCGTCCACAAGATTTTTTGAAGTGATCAATGGCCATAACTCTGGCACTAATTATCGGAAATCGCTGAAAATCAATAGGATTCTTTGTCTTATGACCTTAAACACTGTGTATAAATTTAAAGTCAATCGGATATTAACTTTGACCTTTAGAGCGTCCACATGATTTTTTAAAGAGATCAAGGGCAATAACTCTGGCACTAATTATCGGAAATCGCCGAAAATCAATAGGCTTCTTCGTCTCATGACCTTAAACACTGTGTATAAATCTAAAGTCAATCGGATATTAACTTTGGCCTCTAGAGCGTCCACAAGATTTTTTGAAGTGATCAAGGGCCATAACTCTGGCGCTAATTATCGGAAATCGCTGAAAATCAATAGGCGTCTTCGTCTTATGACTTTAAACACTGTGTATAAATTTAAAGTCAATCGGATATTAACTTTGACCTTTAGAGCGTCCACATGATTTTTTAAAGAGATCAAGGGCAATAACTCTGGCACTAATTATCGGAAATCGCCAAAAATCAATAGGCTTCTTCGTCTCATGACCTTAAACACTGTGTATAAATCTAAAGTCAATCGGATATTAACTTTGGCCTCTAGAGCGTCCACAAGATTTTTTGAGGCGATCAAGGGCCATAACTCTGGCACTAATTATCGGAAATCGCTGAAAACCAATAGGCGTCTTCATCTTATGACCTCAAACACTGTGTATAAATTTAAAGTCAAACAGATATTAACTTTGGCCTCTAGAGCGTCCACAAGATTTTTTGAAGTGATCAAGGGCCATAACTCTGGCACTAATTATTGGAAATCGCTGAAAATCAATAGGCTTCTTCGTCTTATGACCTTAAACACTGTGCATAAATTTAAAGTCAATCGGATATTAACTTTGACCTTTAGAGCGTCCACAAGATTTTTTAAAGAGATCAAGGGCCATAACTCTGGCACTAATTATCGGAAATCGCCGAAAATCAATAAGCGTTATTGTCTTATGACCTTAAACGCTGTGTATAAATTTAAAGTCAATCGGATATTAACTTTGGCCTCTAGAGCGTCCACAAGATTTTTTGAAGTGATCAAGGGCCATAACTCTGGTATTTATTATCGGAAATCGCTGAAAAACAATAGGCTTCTTCGTCTCATGACCTTAAACACTGTGTGTAAATTTAAAGTCAATCGAATATTAACTTTAGCCTGTAGAGCGTCCACAAGCAATTGTGGACGCCGGACCGACGGACCGACGGACCGACGGACGGACGGACGGACGGACGGACGGACGGGGGCGACGACAATATACGACCACATTTCAATGTGGGCGTATAAAAAGTACCTCATCAGTAAGACGGCAATTTCCAGTACTCATTTCGGAACTAACATATGGTTCTTTTTTATTGCAATAATTCGCTTGCGCGTTGGGTCATTAGCCGGGGGGGGGGGGCACTCCTTGTCACATGATGATCTGACCAGTCGTACTGGAAGGTCGCGTCATGGTTTACGTTTCTAGTGGTTTACCCACAGTTCCACGACAAGAAATGAAATGAGGTTTAACATCCTACTCTTCTGCACCTAACCTGGGCTAATGGAAGACGGGCATATGCCATACAGTGTGCTATGAGGGAAATTTTGCCCGGACAGCGGCGCTACGGCCTACTCTTATATCGAATTCCAACTGCCAAGGGATCTTTTACGTACACCCCAATGTGTACACGGGACCTCGGTTTTTCGCCCCATCCGAACGACTAGACAGCTGTCCTTGTCAGGCCCTCCTTCTGCGTCACTGACAAGGAGAAATCACGCCGGAAAATCGAGATGAACTTTCTTGGCCAATGCAGGGATCGAACACCCGACCTCCAAGCTAGCGAACCAGCGCCTTATCCACTTAGCCATCGTGACCCCCTCCACGCCAAGAAGTCGCCGTGGTAGCATATGGTTTCATTGGTTAATCTCTTACGCCATCAAGAACCCAGATGATATAACAACTCTTCTCGACTCTAATGTAAAGGCAAGTAAAACCAAATTTTGAACTATAAAAAACGAAACGAAATAGGACCTGTGTTTTAATCAGATTGTTATAATTACTGGCTCTAACCATTTTACGGAATTAAGTACCGCACTTCAGAATTCTCCACTTATTGTTCCTTTAAAGCGCCAATAACACTCTTGTTGTAACTGAAAAATATGTCCCAATCTTCATTCTGGTCAACAAATCGTATTATTTTAGAATATTCCAATTAAATGATGATATAAATTTCATCTTAACACACCTAATTTAAAAAACTGGAAAAATTCAACCAATTGATTTGAAAAGTCTAACGTAAACCTTTTCAAATGTGACTTGGATTTTAAAATATTTTCGAACCCTCTGGACAAATAAAATAGGTTGTAATGGATAATTTACACAACAGGTAGGACATTTAAACATCTAGTAGTTAGAATAAGGCTATTATTTATTTTCTGGAGCTACCAAGCCAGCAAGAATGTTATTGTCCCTTTAACAATATAAATAGATAAAACTAAAACCGTTAATAAGTTGGATTAGTTGATGAAAAGACCGACGGTCCTCGCTTACTTCCATTCAACTATTGATGATCTCATTAACATGGACTGTTTTGTATACAAATCAATGTTGTCAATGATTTATAGTCGATAAGACGAGAGAAGGAAAATACGAAGAGAAAATCGTTAATGTAGATTTGATTAGGACTAAAATAACCATATCATACATTTATTACTCGGGAATACAGTCTGAAGAAATAGTGTGATTGCAGATTGATTCATTTGATATGAAAATATTATTTGAAAGGCCTTTCATTCGCAGATTTAACAGTCATGACGGTTTTAAAAACAAAATGAAATTGGTTTGTTCGCAAGATGATAATAGCCTGAATATGTCCATTTCCGTTTTGAACCTCTTCTATGCTTTTGAGAAAATAGTAACCAAATGCTGCTTCATCTCTGATACAAAGCGTTCAACCCCAAGACAATTTGGGGAAAAGTTAGAATCGGTCAAAGAAACGATAATTAACATTAAAGTCAATGAGAAAGTTATTTATGTACTGTGACACCTTAAAAAGCCAAGCCAAGGGTTCTTTAACGTGCACGTCAATGAATACACTTGACATCGGTTGTCCTCAGTCCTGCATCACTGTTGGCCAAAGACACAAGCGTTAACAGATATGTCAATGGAGACATTATTGATGTACTGCGGCGGAGAGCACCACAGACCCAAATACATTCAAAAACAATTACATTTTGAATTATATTATGATGTGGGTGTATAATAAAGTCGGCTATGAAACATGATGTTACTTTTTATACGACGAAGATCTGTCACCAGTTGAATAAACAACTCAATACATTGAAGAAAAAATCATCAAATAACAATTACTTATCTTAAACTGATTCATTAAAAATAGCTTTCGTATTGTCCAACCAAAAATCAATACTGTGGTATCGAGCTGAATTTTAAATATGTTGCCATAACTGTTAGTTAATGTTCTGTTTTTATCTTCAATAAGAGAGAGACGGGGAGAGAGACAGACAGACAGACAGAGAGAGAGAGAGAGGGGGAGGAGGTAGCGTCCACTCGGCAAAAACTAGGCCATTTCGGGACTAACATATAGTTAAATTTCATTTCAATAATTTGTTTGCGAGTAGGGGTTTGTCTTTAGCAGTGGGAGGAAACCGAAGGTACCGGCGAAAACCCACCAGGTTGGACAGGTGACCCTACTCCTTGTCACGAACAATCGAGGCTTCGTCAATAAGCGTCATTCTACACATGGGATTTTGCACATGTAATGCCGATTGTTTTGACTTATAAAGTCTGTTGCCAGTTGAAATAAAATACAATAGTTTTAACAGCTGTCAGAAATCCATTTTGAACCGAGTTTCATCATCTGTAGCCGTTATATCATGTAACGGGTCACAAGCAACCCCAACCAGACAAAGGATGGATTTATTATATTACTTCAATCATACAGTCTGTTGTCAGCAGACAGTAGTACAACATAGGATATTTCTTAAGTGAAATGAAATGAAATAGGGTTTATCGTTCTATGGCTCTGCTCGGAATTGGGCTAATAAAGATGGATATACGCCATACGGTGTGCTGGGAGGGAAATTTTGCCCGGGCAAAGGCCTACTCATATATCGAATTCCAAGGGATATTTTACGTGCATAACGTTGTATACACGTGTCCTCGCTTTTCGTCCCATACGAATTATTAGACATCTGTCATTGACACGCGGAAAACACGCCGGAATATCTCCATAAACTTTCTAGGCCAAAGCAGGGATCGAATACGCGACCCACAGGCTAGCGAGCCAGCTTTTCCTCCTACTTAGCCACGAAATTTTGAACTATGAAAAAACGAAACGAAATAGGATCAGATTGACGTTATACAAGGTTATTTTGTTCGTCAAGACTTCTTCAAAAAGAGAGAAGTCATCTTAACTCGATACAAAGTTGTAAAACAGATCATTATACGTCTCTTCTCCCAGATCTGTGAAAAAATCAAGCCATTAAAGTCAAAACATCGGTAGAAATGAACTCCATGAAATTTCAGAAATATGTTGATCATGTCGTGTCTCATTTCCCTAAGATATTTAAACAATTACATAATAGAAATCTATTCTGTTCCTGCAACATATGGCGAACAGCTGGTGATCGCGGTAAAACGGGTTTTTGTGTTAAAACATAGAATACATTGTATTGGACATTTGAATACCCTGAATAACACAATTAAATCAATATAATGAGTAGAAATGAAATAAAATCGGGTTTAACGTCCTACTGTTCTGCTCCGAACTGGGCTAATGAAGACGGGCATACACCATACAGTGTACCGTGAGGGACATTTGGCCCGGGCAAAGGCGCTCCAGTATTTTCTTATATCGAATTCGAACTGTCCCATCTGAACGACTAGACAGCTGTCCTCCGTCCTCCATCACTGACAAGGAGGAACCGCGCTAGAAAATCTGGATGAACTTTCTCAGCCAATGCAGAGATCGAACACCCAACCTCCAGGCTAGCGAGCCAGCGTCTTACCCACTTACCACCGTAGACACCATATTGAGTAGAAGTAACACAATTATGCATAGAAATAACTAGTTTTAGTCCAGCGAATGATGAAAAGATGATGTTCATCCTAATGAAATTATACGGAGTTTAACATCCTACTACTCCGACTGGGCAGGGGGTGGGGGGTGGGATGGCCTAGTGGCCTAGAGTGCCGCGCTTCGACCTCTAGCTGGCCGATCACCTCTGGCTTGCGGCTGTGGTTTTAGAGCCCTGGTCTGAGCGTATGTGGCATGGAGATAGGGGCGCTTTCTCAACCTCGTGGGTTTCCTCCGGGCACTCCAGTTGCGTCCACTGCTAAAGACCCCTATGCGCAAGTAATTATTGAAATAAAATTAAACCATATGTTAGTTCCGAAATGACTTAGTTTGTGTTGAGTGGACGTTAAACCCCATTTCTCTCTCTCTCTCTCTCTCTCTCTCTCTCTCTCTCTCTCTCTCACACACTACGACTGGGCTAATTACCGAGCTAATGCACTGTGCCACGAGAGAAATTTTGTCCAGTTTTAGTCCAGCAAAAAATGAAATGATGACGTGGTCACTGAAATATGACGTATATACACAGAAACATGCGCAGTAAAACCTAACAAGTACCGGTACACAATTTACCAAATCTAATGAACGAATTCTACAAACAAAATCAATTTAGTGGACGAATTCTTCAAAATCCTTTTACCGAATCTAATGGACGAATTTTTCAAAATCCATTTACCAAATCTAATGGACGAATTCGACACAATCAACATGTTACGTTTGCAATGCGTTAATAAAATAGTCATACCACACAAGAGATAACCCCCACCCCCATCCCAAGAAAAACATTCTAATCAAATACCCCCGTACGCCCACAACTACAAACAAACATGAATGAACTGTGTTAACGTTCGTGTCGCACTGCGATGGGTGAAATTTGGATATTTCAATAGAGATAACCTCCACCCCTACCCCCATCCCAAGAAATATATATTAATCAAATATCCCCGTACGCCTACTGCTACAAACAAACATGAATGAACCGTGTTAACACCCAGTAGACGAGATGGTATCATTCAGGTAAAAACATATTCATACACCAAGACTCCTTTCATTCTCGTGTAACCATTATAAACAACTGGGTCTTGTTTCTCGTTAAATTATTATAATATCACAAACTAAAATATCAATCTTTTTTGATAAAAATGAATGAAATCGTTGATAGAAAGAAAAAAAAAAACCCGCCCGGGTTATGTTTTATTGGCGGATGTGAAATTAACAGAACACAGTTTTTATGGGATGCAATCATTAGTTTTATTCTAAAATCACGACGTTTCGATAAGTATCCTCTTATCGTTATCAAGCACAATGACATTTTGTAAACTTGGGGTCAATATATATACAAAATTCATAGTGAAACCACAAACATGGATTAAAATAACAATAACAAAAAGAATCTAAGAGGTAAAGGTACGTAAAACGCAAGCACAACACGGTAATTAGCTTACTAAATAAAATAGTTAACTGGTTTTACTGACAAGAAAATCAAAATGAAAACCTCTTTTTAAAAAAATACTAGCGAGCCCTATACAAATGCAGAAATTTAATTCAATTTTATTTCAGAAAGATCACTACTGTTGTAAACGTAACCAGGGTTGCCCCAGTACTATAGCACACTGTATGGCGTTTGCCCTGCTCTGTTAGCCCGGATCGAGTCGAGGGCCGTACGCAGGATTTTAAAACTGGGGGTGCAGTAGAGTGGTGGGGCGCCAATATAATGCCCGAGTTACTGGGCGCGGAGCGGCAACACCCAACATCACCGTCCCCCCTCCCCCGCGATATTTTTGAACATTTGACTGCCGAATATTTTTTAGGAGAGGCAGTTGCTCATAATTATAACCACGTGTTTTTTTTTTTTATAATTGAGAGGTTGTCAAAGTTGTTGAGGGGGCGCCATTTTTCTGGGGGCGCTATGTACCCCCTCCTCCCCGCTGAATGCGGCCCTGATCGAGTCGACAAGTAGGACGTTAAATTCCATTTAATTTATTCACTGAAGCCATTATGAAATATGGCCATGGATCGGTGTCCAAATCAGACGTTCTTGGACAAAGTTGACATTTTTTTTAAACGGAAGGGGATTGACGGGTAAGTGATATCGAATATCTAAGTAAAATCGTTGTCTCCACGAATCATTAATGACTAATGGGTTACAATTAACGCCGCCTTTAGTCATTATCTATCTGGGCGTTGACATTGTTATTATGTAACATGATCTTACAGCTTCCAGAATACAGCTTTTAGCACTCTGAGCGGTACCGACTTTACTTATACCCCCTCCTGCGACTTGACGTAACAGGTCGTTCTGGTAGCCATCTATCCGGACCTTACTTGCATCTCCCACCGCGTAACAGGTCGTTCTGGTGGCCATCAGCACCCCCCATCGAGATTTATACAGTAACGGGTCGTTCTGGCAGTCAGTACCAGCTTTGGCCCACATGTAACCTTCCATCCAAATAGCCTTTATGATTGTGAGCCTACCAGTATCATAATTAATGTTGTATCAATTTTCGAAATATTTATTTTTTAAACCCATGCTATATTTCGACGATATACACGAGGACCGCTGTTACACCCCCCCCCCCCCCAACACGAAACAAATGTAATATTTTAGAGTAAAGTAATCTCTCGGCTATAAGACTAAAGTAATCTCTCGGCTAGCCTTAACCATGGTTATCTATATAGCCTAGTCTTTCAAATGGAACGGAAAGTCGAGTCACGTGTATACGTTAGTATGTACGTAAAGGAACTTTTGCTAGTTGGAATTCAATTGCTGCTCGGTCCATAATTATCTCATAGCCCACTGTATGCCTTGTGCCCATCTTCGTTAGACCAGTCGCAACTGTACATGTCATTGGTAGGTTAAACCCTGTTTCATTCATTCATTCATACAAAGATCGAAGACGGTCTTGATAAAATGACATCATAGATTTTGGGTTAGGGTTAGCAGTCTCAACCCTTACCTACCCTACCCTACCCATCCCAACATATGACGTCAGATGTACTAGACCGTCTCCGTCCAATCCATCGAACTCCATCTTGCGCACACCCTAACCCTAACCCTAACTCACTCGGCAAATCTCGGCAGATTCCGTAAACTACATCTAGCCTCGGCTGTATGACTGTAAGTGATATGTACCTACGCCCATACATTTGCGATGCGGCTACCGGTTTACTTTTACAGGAAAACTTGACGCTATTACACGAATTGGGAACCTATTCGGCTAGCGACCTATTCGACCGATCGAGCTGCAACCTGTTCGTTGGAAATCTATTTAGAGTAAAGACAACAGTCTCTATTTATCAACCAATAAAATACAACGTTATATCTATCAAATGAAAGTAGAATATATTATTTTTTATCCATTCCTTCAGCTCAGAATAGAAGTGTAATTTCGTCATTATCTTACAGCTGGATCGGTCGCTAGCCCAATAGGTCGCCAACGTGTGTTCGGAATGGGCGCAGCCATGTTTCACCCGGGACCTTTAAAGTAGTTCCAATATGGCGGAATTCATCATACAGCCGAGGTTAGATTGTCCGAAATCCTCCGAGGTTTGCCGAGTGCCCTTACCTACCCTACCCACCCCCAACATATGACGTCAGATGTACTAGACCGTCTCCGTCCGATCCAGCGTTCTCCATCTTGCGCACACACTATTGTTATAGGCATTAAATATGCATACCATTTTTCATTGACTACAGCAGATTAGAGGAAAGACTATGAAGACATCCATACTATGTAACCAGGGCAGCTGTTTATTGTACTGATTATCTGATATCAATCTTTCGGGGATTCCTGTCAGTTTGTATTATGTGTTCTGTCAACAACCTGTCCAATCGTCTAGTAATATTCAGTGATTAAGTGCAGTTTTAAACTAATTTACTACAGAAAAAAAAGGTTTTTAATAAATTATTTGGCCCAGCGGTTTACTTCTTTAGCTACAAATTGTTCAAAACAGATTCCAATAAATAACACGTGGCTACTCTGAACCAACGTAAATACCAATAGCAATATACAGTATTTGAACATGTTAAATACTATGTTGGGCACAGGCCTATGCATACACAACCTTGAATGTTATTTGGGCGAGTGTTATACCATGTTGGACACAAGCTTGCTTATTATACAGTGTCTTTATGGGGGGGGGGGTGACCTAGTGGTCTAGAGTGCCGCGCTTCGACCTCTAGCTGGCCGGTCACCTCTGGCTTGCGTCTGTGGTTTCGAGCCCTGGTGTGAGCGTATGTGGCATGGAGATAGGGGCGCCTTCCCATCCTCGCGGGTTTCCTCCGGACACTGCTGTTTCCTCCCACTGCTAAAGATCTCTACGCACAAGCGAATTATTGAAATAAAATGAAACCATATGTTAGTCTCAAAATGACCTAGTTTGTGTCGAGTGGACGTTAAACCCCATTTCTCTCTCTCTCTCTCTCTCTCTCTCTCTCTGGGCGTCATTTGAGGCATTGGACACAAGCTACACAATATTTGAACGTTATTAGAGGCTTTTTTAAATACTATGTTGGACACAAACGTGTGCAGTATACAGTCTTCGAATATGTTGGACACTAGCTTGTGCATTATACAGTCTTTAACTTTATTCCTGGCCAACTACTATATTGTATAAGATGAATCTCAATAGCGAAGATTAGCCCGAAATGTTCCAATTCCGTGCAGTAAATGTATATACAAGGAAGGATATTATGAATAGAAATATTTGTCAACGGAATCATAAAACTTCCTAAACATAGTAAACAAGATCAAAATTATATTCTGAATCACGAGAAGGTCGACGACGTGTGAATAGAATCTCTAATAGAATGGACGAGGTTACTGATCTTTCTCCATCGACTGGGCTATTGAAGATGGGTATACGCTATATAGTGCAAGGTGAGGGTAAGCTTCTCCAGACAATCTTTGTCGAATAACGAATGTCGGAGGTCCTTTTAAGTATACACGAAGCCAGGAACCTTAAAATATGTTGGTACCCCCATTTATATGTAATTCAAAATATAAACAATAATAAATCATAAACACCCATATATACGTAATTCAAAATATAAACAATAATAAATCATAAACAACCTGCAATCACGTGATTAGATTATTTCTGCGATTTTATACGCGTTCTTATTAAAGATACACTATGTAAGATTTAGATAAAATAGTTCATCTGAAACAGCTCATTCAAGTTACTTCATTCTAAGCCAAGTTATCACTGTTTCTGTGTGCATTGTGGTAACCATGGCACTCGTTTATTCCCTTTCCCTTTTTAAAATTAAATCTGTAAATTGCGAACCGTTCTAATCTAGTTAAAATCTCGAGTAACCGATGCCATAGAGATTTGACTATTATGGTCTTGTTTTGTTAGTAAATGTCTAATTAATAGTTTAGATAGCATTTCAGGCCTAAATAAAGACCTGCAATGGGTAGATTTAGCGCTTGAATAATGTATATTTTGTTCACCTCTGCACGGAAATTTGGTATTTCGTCATTTCCTGGCCATCTATCGACATTTCAATTTTAAATTACAATATTTACTTTAATCTTTTTATTTGGTTTTATTTAAATATGACGGAACTGGGTATTAATCAAGAAATCACAGTTAGGGTAACAAATAAACCTCCACTGGGTCAAATCATCAAATACGTTTGAAGTTTGAGTTTTATTTCATGTCCGTTTTATGTCATTTAAAAGCTCACTTACGTGATGAATCCACATAATTATATACCGTTTATATACAGTCTACATTACTAATAATTAATGAAGACGTCTCGACATTTTTAACTAACACGACGCGCTTTTAATTAATATATTTTCGTTTATAGCAATGAGATCATTTCTAATAACCTTGTATTTTTAAGTTTGGTCTCAATATATGCACATTATTAATCATTAATAAAATGAAATGGGGGTTTAACGTCCTATTCTTCTGTAACGACCGGGATAATGAAATGAAATGAAATTCGGGTTCGGATTAACGCACTGCTGCTCTGCTTCTATACTGGGCTAATGAAGACGGGCATACGTCATACAACGTGCTATAAGGGAAATTTTGTCTGGACAGCGGCGGGGGGGTTGGGATGGCCTAGTTGTCTAGAGTGCTGCGCTTCGACCTCTAGCTGGCCGGTCACCTCTGACTTGCGGCTGTGGTTTCGAGCCCTGGTGTGAGCGTATGTGGCATGGAGATAGGGGCTCCTTCTCAACCTCGTGGGTTTCCTCCGGGCACTCCGGTTTCCTCCCACAGCAAAGACCCCTGCGCGTGCGCTAAGATGATGAAAATGGAAAAAATAAGACTTGTCTGCGATATCACCTTCGGTGGAAGCGGACGTTAAACACCAAGAACAACATGGACAGCGGCGCTACGGCCTACTCCTATATCAAATTCCAACCGTCAAGGGATCTATTACATCCCCGCAAATGTAAACACGGCCGGGATATTGGTTTTTCGTCAGATACGAACGACTATACAAGCCCTACGTCCTCTTCCACTAAACCACATCGGAGATGAAAGCGGGCATCCACACACTGTGCATTGATCTAAACGGCCTACTGTTATTTCCAATTCCAAGGATTCTTTTACGTGCACGCCTACTTGTACACGTGACCTCGGTTTTTAGTCCCATCCGAACGAATAGACACTACTGTTCTTGCTATTCCATGGGGAAATCGCGATGAACTTTCTAGGCGAACCCCAAGACCTGCTGATTAGCGAGCAATCATTACTGAAGTCGTCTCGTTAATTTTAACTAACACATTCGTCGTAGAGCGAGTTTCAATAATATATTTTACTTCAAGAATAAACTATGCATACTTACATTTAAAATCGAAAATTATCCAATATTCATTCAATGACAAAATTGAAGACAAGCGTTGAACACAGAGAGCAACTAATACTGACGATAACTGCTATACACAAAATTATATCAACACTAGTCCAGTCTCACGCCTTCTGTCGACTAAGCTGCGCGTGCTGTTCTTCACTGTAGATATATCATACTTGGTATGTTTATATACAAACTCCTAAGTCATATATAATTTCACGAACAAGGTCATGCGAGGCTGTAAAGGAGAATTCGATACCTTACTTCCCGGAGTTCAGGATAATTGAGGACAAACTCAAGCATATGGCCTGTAGCTAACTAAAGCCTTGAGTTTATAACGCTACATCTGCGGGTTTTTAGATGTTTTTTGTTTTGAGTTCAGAATTATCAATGCTTCATGCAGATGTGTGGGTAATCGATAGTTGGCTATTGAATTAACGCAAGGAGAAAATGTATAATCTAAAGTCATAATGAATGGAAATAAAATTATCGACAAGCGAGCCTCTCATTTGAAAGTTTGCTTCATAAACACGAAATTAGACAAAATGAATCAATAGGCCGTGTCATTGGGTTCAAAAAAAAAAAACGTAACGGGAGTTTTCCATTATTGGCCTAGTTCTTAGGATGGGGATGTAATATAGAATTGTGTATTGTGCTTCATAATTTAAAATCGTTTTATTAATCGAGTAAATTGGCAAAATCATAATGGCTAATTTTCATAAACATTACACATGCTATTGTGTAAATAATACGTGCACGCAAATTGCAATGCCACAGCAAACTAGCCAAGCGCTTATTCTGATGTGTGTGCCAGTTGAACACCTTGAATAATACAGTTTAAATCAGTATATGTATAATGGATAGAATTAAACTGGCCCGGAGTTCACAAAGAATTCTCAGACTTAAATTAAGAATTTACTCAATTTTCAATCACTGTTTATGAGAAATATCTTTGATCCAGTAACACAGAACTTTGCACATCGTTTTTTTGATACATTAAAATAGCAAAAGATTTAGAAATGGCTATATTTGGGTTCAGTTAATTTTGAGTAAATTCTTAACTTAAATCTGCATATGCTTTGGGCACTCTGTATCAGTTGTAGCCCGACAAATGATGAAAAGATGACGGTCTTGTCGCTGAAACATGGCGAATGTACAGGAACATGTGCAGTCCATCTTAATGGAATGAAATGGGGTTTAACGTCCTACTTTTTTGCTCACATTGTGTTAATGAAAATGGACATACGATATAAAGTGTGTTATGATACGGCCTATTCTTACGTCGAATTCCAACTGTCAGTGGTTCTTTTACGTGCACGTCAATGTTTACCCGGGACGTCAGATATATTTCGTATTATCCGAAATACTGGACCCTTCGCCCTGCACCAATGTCACGAGGAACCCACGTCGGAAATTCCCGCGTATCTTGCTTTGCCAACACTGGGGGCGAACCCGATGTCACGAAGAACCCACGTCGGAAACTCACGAGTATCTTGCTTTGCCAACACTGGGGGCGAACCCGAGACCCTAGCTTCTTACTCAACCAACGCGGCTCCCAAGTTATTCTCATGAGAACTGAATAAAAATAAAAACTCAGGCCTGTCCTCTACGTATGTTTGTAAACTGTTAATCATTTCAGAACTTATCTCATACCCGTTTCAACTAGGACAGAGAAGCGTTAAAGGAGCTTTTGATGTTTTATCATTTAAAGGCGGCAACGCGCAATATTTCAACACAATAAACACGGTCTATCAAATTTAAATACATTTTAGTGTTGGTTTCACGGATTGTAAACATCAGTAAAAGACAGGGCTTTAATGTCCACTCAACACAAATTAGGTCATTTCGGAACTATCACTCGGTACAAGTATATTTCAATAATTCGCTCGTGGGTTGGCGTCTTTCGCAGTGAGAGGAAACTGAACGACACGGAAAAAATCTCAGAGGCTGGTCATGCGAGCCTACGCCTTGTCACGTACCAGAGGTATGTGTAAATGAATGAAATGTTGTTTAATGGTACGTCAGCTTCAACCGGGTTATATTGCGTCAATCATTATGTGATATTACTCGAGACAAAGTATAGAAATAAGTAATTAAATTATCTATATACATAAAAACAAATATCACAGTAAATATCAACTAAAAATAAATATCACAAACATTATGTATATGTATTTAAAACATGAAAGAGAAAACCAGATATATACGATTAAAATTTCAATACAAAGTTGTCTCTCTTAAACGTAGGTACTAGGGAGAATCGAAACCATGACTGTTGACTCCATGGTATACCTCCCCCACGATTTCACAAAGCATTCTCAGACTTAAGAATTTACTCAATTTTAAATCGCGGTTTATGAGATATATCTTTGGTCGAGAAACAGAAAACTTTTTTTTCTTTGATGTATTTGATATATTAAAACCTCAAAGATTTTATAAAAAATTTTTAGTAAAAATAAGGATATCAATTTTGAGTAAATTCTTAACTTATATCTGGGAATAATTTGTGAACTGGGGGCCTTATTATATAAAGCCCGCGCGCGTTATCCCATTTTACATACTCCACTACGCCCCGTGTCATTCAACCAGTCATTTAAAAGCAGATAGTTTTTATGATTGGAACACGAAATAAAAAAATCAGTGAACATTGATAAAATCGACCCACAATTCCCGTTAACCAAACCACAGAGTATTTAAAGGGCGCAATCCATCATTACCATATTGTCGAAATTCAACGGCCCCGAGACTGTTTTTCTGTAAATCTATTGGGAAACTTTTTTTACTATATATGCCACAGTAGTTAATATGACATTAGCAAAGAATTAGTTCCATATAATCGATTCTAAATAAACTTTTATTCAACTATTATTTGACCGTAATACCAAAACCAGAATTATTAATCTTTTTATATGTTTATATGTATTTGACCTTCATTATTAAGGTATAGTTTTATTCTCATTTGCATAATCGTTTTACACTTGGAGCCATCACTACATATTATTGTATAAGTTGTAAGGCGGTCACGTATCGACCCTAACAATCAAGTCAACTGTACATTACAGTCCCGGTTAAAGGGCCGCATTTGTTGAGATTCCTCATGCTTGCACAATTAACCAACGGTCGAGGCGTATATCATGATAAAAACCGGAGCGCCTATATTGACAGTCGCTGCGTGTAATTATTAGCCCGTTCCTACGGCCGTTAAACATGTTGCTGTTGGTATTATAGTGCGTTTGCTGTCATCCATGTTGTCGTGAGTATTTTGGTGCGTTTGCTAGCTGTCACCCATGTTGTCGTGGGCATTATAATGCGATTGCTGTCATCCATGTTGTCGTGGGTAATATACTGCGTTTGCTGTCACCCATGTTGTCGTAGGTATGAGCGAGAATTTCTTTCTGCCGGCAACTGATGCTAATCACCAGCCACAATAAGAATCAACACTAACCGAAATGACCCGGTTTTCTCGAGTGACGTTAATCCCCATTTCCACATCTTCAGGAACATTTTAATACAAGAGTACGAAGTAAAAACGAGAAAGAAATGGGGGATTTGTCTTGGTTTAACAAATGGTAATATTATGTGAAATCTCTCAGGATGTTTGGTATCTATAGTTACACGCGTAAATCATCAATGTGTATTTATTTTGGATTTAAACTGGATTGTTCAACTAATTCAAGTCAATAATTGCCTTCAAAAGCAAATACTTCTTCTTATTATTTATTTATTTTTCTAATCAAGTGTTTGTCGTGATTATTAGCGCCGGATAAGCATCACCCTGCCATTAAAATGATAAACGCATGAATTCAGAAACATCTGTATTTAAACAGTACTGTTATTTATTTGATACGTTTTTTGTTCCTTAGTTTTTTAACCATGAAGAGGTTTTTGTTAAAGAAAAAATATAAATATTTGATGTTGATGTAGATCCGCGCACATTTTCCATCTGTAAATATACATTATGAGAGAGAGAGAGAGAGATTAACGTTCACTCGAAACCATTTAGTCTGTTCGAGACTAACAATTTAGTCATTGCGCGTACGGGTTTTGCAGTGGGGGAAAACTGAAGGACCCGGAGAAAACACACGAAGTTGGACAGGCGACCCGACTCCGGAGAATTGAAACCACGCCTGCTGACGCAATGACAGACCTAATGATACAACGTGCGCGCGCCAACCATTCGGCCATCTAACCCCCATTTAGATAAATAGCTTACAGTTCTCGTAACAACGTTAGCAATGATAATGTAGACTACACTGTTCTTTAAACGGCCATAACTCCGCACAGAACGAAGTAATTTAACTGACATTTTCAACATGACGTTCACTTTTCATAATCAATTTCTTAACTACATGTATTACGAAAAGTGAACGTCATGTTGAAAATGTCAGTTAAATTACTTCGTTCTGTGCGGAGTTATGGCCGTTTAAAGAACAGTGTAGTCTACATTATCATTGCTAACGTTGTTACGATAATTGGAAAAGTCTCAATTATCCAATTTCGAATTAAATTATTAACTGGCAATCGTGTTTTTAAATCCGTTAAAAATTAGAATCACCCGATGGCCTAAAAGAGGTGATTATTGGCTTGACATGTGAATAAATCTGTAATTAATGATTTATGTGAAAGTTGAGGCCTAAAGATCTTGAAGAATGAAATTTACAGGCTTAAAGTAGCAATGGTTTTGCCCCTGTCTGAATAAGCATGGCGTCATTAATGAGCCTCTGATAATACTAACTGTTAAATGTACTGATTATTTTTTTAATAATTTAAACCCCGTTAAGGGATGCCCTCTGGCCTCTCCAATCTTACCAGTATTTATCCTTTGATAACTTCGCTGTCCGTAAACAAACGCCA
This sequence comes from Patella caerulea, assembly GCA_036850965.1. Taxonomy (NCBI): domain Eukaryota; kingdom Metazoa; phylum Mollusca; class Gastropoda; family Patellidae; genus Patella; species Patella caerulea. The sequence goes on along the minus strand of JAZGQO010000007.1, from coordinate 75,346,272 downwards.
ATTTGATTGCACACAAGCCTAATTTAAATGGTTGAACTTCATATGTATTTAAAAAAATGTGAAATATTTTCGAATACAATAGGCTTAATATTTCACTGCCCGGGGTGTGTGCTGATAAACAAATCAATGCTGCTTTGGTTGCGAAAACAATTTATTTCGTTTGCAAGCATCGTATTTGAAAAATGTAGGAAATGTTGAGATACAATAAGCTATATAGGTGTCTTTAATATCGATCACGGTAAGAATAAATAGAACAGTTTAAAGGGGCACTTATTATAAAAACAATTAAATGAAATGAAATGTTGTTTAATGGAACGTCAGCTCCAACCGGGCTATAGTGCGCCAAGCATATATATATATACACAATTAAAATTTATGATAAAATCCTGTCTCTTTTAAAAAGTCTAATACTTTACCATATAAACCCAGTTGGGCAAACATGTAAAATTCGATCTAATATCCTTGAAATGCTTGCACTCAATCAAAATGTGCTTAACTGTCAAAGGAACATGACAGTGTTCACATTCCGATTGAGGGTCTCGCTTTAAAATGAAAATATGAGTTAAAAAAGTGAAAAATAAAAACAATTAAAAAGGGGCACAGTTAAAAATAAGTCTAGTAATACCTGTGTAATTTTTTACCCGCGCCATTATCAAATGAAATGAAATGAACTTGGGTTTAACGTCCTACTCTTGCATTATCAAGAGCATTCCTTTAATATAGAATGTTTTAAGACCTTCGGTAAACCATTTAATGTTATTTACTTCAAAGGAAGAACTTGGCATTTTAATAATCCCAGGTCTTGCTTTGTTTAAAAAAGAATTTTAGTTTTTATTATAGTTTCTTACTAATTATCCATTACCCGAGTAATTCACTTTTTATAGTTTTCATCATTACCCGAGTGTTTCACGTCTACCTTGTGTTGATATAAGATATAATATGTTTATATTAAACGATGAAATAATAAACAAATGTAACGGGTAAGTAATTTATAGGTATTTTGTATATATTATAAACTACATTGTTAAATGAAATGGGCGTTGTAAAATAATTATTTTTTTCAGGCGAGTACAGTGCTGACATTTTTACCAGGTAGTCAAGAGTTCGATCCCTGTACTGCCGAGAAGGTTCTGTGGCAAAGAAACAGGCGTATAGTCGTTCGATGGGACTAAATAACCGAGCTCATGTTTTTACATTAGCGTGCACGTAAAAGAACCCTTGGTAGTAACAAAAAATGGAGAAGGGTTGCCAGAATCAACGCTGTCTTGATCAAATTTCCCGCATAGCACACTGCACGCCTTCCTTAACCCTAGCCTGGTTGATTTCGAAAGGTGGAACGCTAAGCCCCATTTTATTTCATTTTCCGCAAAATTACAGAAACTTAATTATCACTTTTTACTGACTTTAAAGTGTGAACACCCTTTAAGATGGATGAGTAGGCAACACGAATGCACGTCAGGAAGAAAACGGCAGCCTTCAACTTGCGAATCAACCCAAGGACAGAGCATGTCATCTTCAGAATGGAAGAAAACATCAGGAGTATGTCTGTCAGTTGGATTTCATCGCTTATCGCAAGGTCTGGCCACGTGAGGTAAAAAGTTTACCATAACAAACCAACACTATTACCGCTAGTCGAACCCTCTGTACCCGGATACCCACAGTTTGATGACGTCATACACATATGTTGTAGCATCAACAGTTTCTTCGTTTATCTTGAAATGATAAACAAATGTTTACACAGAATATGGTCAGTGATAACAAGATCCGGTTCCGTCTGGTTCCACTAAGAATTGCGTAGTTATATGGTAAATACATACATCACAATTCCATGGAATATAATTTAATATAATTACTGAGCGACGTTCCGGTATCAGTATCACTTCTATAATGACTAGAGAAGCCTATTCGAAACGTCGCTCAGTAATAAACAAGAAATAGGCCTTGTATACCTTTACATCCTTCAAACTCAACCATTCCCGAGATATTGGAGATTTAGAGTTTCAATGTCGGCCATGTTGAATTTATGTTATAATGTAGGCCGTGTGACGTTATCATAGAAATTCTATGGACGTTATGACGCCACAGGGACGTCATTTAGCACTGTTTTTTACTGATCGTTAGAGCTCAACTCTTTAGTAATTATTTTAATAGTAACTCAGTTCCCCTTATGACAGATGCAGGACGGAGATCCTGACAATGGCAGCTGTTTAATCGTTTGGGTGGGACGAAAACCCAAGGTCCCGTGTACACATTGGCGTGCACGTAAAATATCCCTTGACTGTTGGAATTCGATATAAGAGTAGGTCGTAGAACCGCTGTCCGGGCAAAATTTCCCTCATTGCACACTGTATGACGTCTGTCCGTCTACATCAGCCCAGTTCGGACCAGAACAGTAGGACGTTAAACCCATTTCATTTCATTTCATTTCATTTCATAGTAGGCTAGTTCCATACGTTATTTTGCCTTAATCTAACTCGTCTGTATCCTTCAAGTTTAAATTTAACTGAACACAGCTTATCAGATCAACCCAACCCACCACTTTATTTTAATCTAAATCAATGTCACCTTGAATATTTAATCAAAATTCATGAAGCGTGAAATTGAGAAATAAAAAAAATCACTTAAAAAATATTGGTGCATGGTGACATAGTAATGTTATGTTAAATATGTTATTTCGTTTATGAAAAGAACCCAACCGGGAATATTGGGACCTCTTGGAAATTTCTAAGGAAACATTTCTCTGCAATATTATCCTTTGTGGAAGCGGACGCTAACCTCTACCTTAATATCATTTCATAAAAAGATAGTCGATTTAATTATAAGAATCCCTGCAAGTTCATTGGGATTTTCTGACGTGGTTTTTTGCCCTTGTCAGTGTTGCAAGACAGCTGTGTAGTCGTTCGGATGGGACAAATAACCCAGGTCAATTGTACATTGGCGTGTACGTTAAAGACCCCTTGGCAGTCGGAATTTGATATAAGAGTAGACCGTAGCGCCGCTGCCCGGGCAAAGTTTCCCCCATAGCACACTGTATGGTGTATGCCCGTCTTCATTAGCCCAGTATAAGAGCAGAACAAAAGGACGTCAAACCATTTAAAGGTGGATTGTGCAATGCTTCATGTACAATACACTAGAATTTTGAAATCTATATTTTGAATTATTAAAAGATTAAATATTATTCATCATTGATATTTATACTTTAAGGGTGATTTCTAAAAACAAGCCGGGATTTGATTTATAATATTTATTTAAAATCTTTATTAATAGATTTATCAAAATGTAATATTATTCATGATTAAAAACACAAATACTAAAGCTTAGTAAATGACTAAAATATAAACACAAGGTTGAATAGATAAATATATAAGTTTTTCTATTTCGGGATTTTTCAAAACCGTACCAGGTAACCCTTAATGTCTTTCATATATAAACATTTTCAAATGACCTTTAAGACGTTACGTAGACTGGTTCATCAATACAGAAGTCGGTACTTCATCAAAGGCGAGATATAGGTAATAAACGTTATCAGTAAGCAATAAAACCGATCTTCATTTTCACGCGACATCAAATCCCCGATAGGAATATTAAAGCGATAAACGTTATGTTATTCATCCAGAGTTATCTCTGATGTAATAAGAACATAACCAAACAATCTCTTTAGTTATAGCAAAATTTATTGCAATAAATAATTAAAGATGGCGTTATAATGTTTAGAGAGAGAGAGGGGGGGAGAGAGAGAGAGAGAGCCTCCGGAGTGTTAGTTTTCGCAATACCTCCGTGATATTTAGGAGAGCGAGAGAGATAGAGAAAATGAGAGAGAGAGAGAGAGAGAGAGAGAGAGAGAGAGAGAGAGATATGCTCCCACCCCGCCCTACACTGAGACTTCGGAGTGTTAGTCTTCGCAATACCTCCATGTAACAGATTTGGCCTTTAGCAGTTAGGAGAAACCGGAGGCCCTGGAAAAAAACCCACGAGGTTGGACAGGCGAGGCTACTTCTTGTGTTGTACAACCTGGGCATCAATGACAGACCTTATGATTCAATGCGCACGCTCGAAACCATGTGCTATATCTAAGACGATATTAGTCAAATCAAGAAAGTTGTGTGATAGAAGGCTGATTAGAAAGTTGTTAAAACGAAATCTGATTAGAAACTGGTGTTGTGAAGGTCACGTCATCATTTATAGGTCAACTCATCGTTTATTTAGGCCAATTCAATCATTACAAAAATGTCGCGATAAATTTACATCGCTCCCCGCCCACTGAAATATGTAATGCTAAATATTTGCACTCAGGTTTAAGCTAATGCTATTTTCTTTGTAGGTAAAAAGGTGAGCTGTCGATTTTCGGCTCTAGTTGAAATTTTGTATGTAAATTATGCAGCGTGACATTGCTAAGCTAAATTAGCGAAAAATGACAGTTTTGGTCTAGGATTAGTCAAATAAAAACCGGGTTTAAAATATAGGTTTTAATGGATATATCATAAATAGGTGCGACGGAGGGCCTGGCACGGACAGCTATCTAGTCGTTCGGACGGTAACAAAAAGCGAGGTCCCGTGTGCACATTGGCGTGCACGTAAAAGATCCCTTGATAGATAGTGACGTTGTCCGGGCAAATTTCCCTCATAGCACACTGTGTGGTGTACGCCCATCTTCATTAGCCCAGTTCGGGGCAGAACATTAGGACGTTAAACCCCATTTCATTTCATTTCATTTCTACTTTCACCCAGTCAAAAGCCTATTTAACTCAAGGCACGCTTATTTTGTTCGTGTCAGTTTTAAGGCACGCCTAAACTTTGGCGAGATGTAATTAAGGGCAAACTTCTACTTTGATCTTGTCAAAAAATTATTTTATTAAAGGTAATTTCGTTTTCAAATGCACATTTAATTTTGTCTAGTCAGATGATTATTCAATTAAAGGTACATTTAATTTGTTCGAGTCAGCTGATTATTTAATTAAAACACACTTAATTTGGTTGAGTCAGCTAATTATTTAATGAAAGGCACACTTAATTTGGTCGAGTCAGCTGATTATTCTATTAAAGGGACACTTAATTTGGTCGAGTCAGAGGATTATTCAATCAAAGGCACTTTAATAAATGACTCACTTAGTCTGGTCGAGTACAAGGATGAGATGGAAACCCCACCAGCTGAACCTCGTGTTTTAGCTTTAGTAAGACAAACGGAGAAGGTGGCCCGCCCTCTCTTTTCACAACAGCGTATTTATAAGTGTGTTTTAAGGAACTTTTGATATCCGAGGACCTTTTTATTTTGTGTTTTAAACAATTTTCAAGTGTAAATAATTTAATTACATCAACCTGTCCACAATATCATATTCATTGTAATGGACGTTAAATCTTTAATAAACAACAACAACACACTACTTGACCCAATAATAGACTTAGTTACATCTAATGAGCAAAGCATGGACCACTCGACCAACGCACTCGTCGCGCTCCATGCGTACATTAACATGACCAGACCACTCCGTTACAAATAAACGTATCATACGTGCAAATCATTTCATATGTTTGTAATTATATTATTTTTGAATCATTAGGGATTCGATTTTACACCAATTTATTGTTGAAAGAATACAAATATAGTCTACGCACACGTTTCTATATAAAACATATAGAATCAATTGATTCCAACTTCTACCAGAACCGTGCAATATATCCCCAATAGATTCATTTTTAATGATTTTCTTGACGAAGTTCAAAGCGTTTGTACTAATAGACCTTCTTGGTTTAATGGAGTTCTGAGTAAATGATTTACAAGTTGAACACTAGAGAATATAACTATAGTTGGTTTGATTTTCAATCTGTGTCTAGGGAAATTTATATCAATAAGCTTTTTCTTGTCCCATGTGGTGTTTTTTAAAGACAAGAGATTCTGTGTTTAAACGTATTTTTTTTAAAACGAACTTTGGTTCCAATCTCAATGTCTTTCATAGAATCGTCTTATTTGACCATAGCTTCGTTACTCTATGATTGGTCATATACTGAGCGCCATAGAAAACGTATCACTTTACTTTTTTGTATAACAAAAATGATATTTTATTTATTTTGCTTCTTATTGTGAACAATATTCAAATGGGAACACATCAATAACAACCCATTTCTACACTTATGGATGTTTTATGTGTAATCAACGGTACAAAGTCAGAGGGGTCAAAACCAAAAGTACGACACAGATGTCAGTAGCTCGTGTGTCCTCCACTGGCTCTTACGCACGCTGTGCAGCGACGTAGCATGAAATTAACCATCTGTGTCGCACTTTGATTTTGAACCCTCTGACTTTGTACCGTTGATTACAGACTAAACATCCATAAAACAAAAACAAAATAACACGACAAACCTACGGACAAGAATCACAGACTACACTGGTGTTGGCTGCGAAAGTTTTCTCGCATTGTTTCCTTTTGTCAGTGGTGTATGTCGGAGGTCCTGTGCAGGACGGCTGTCTAGTCCTTCGGATGGAATAAAAAACCGAGGTACCATGAATTCGATGTAAGATTAGGCCGTAGCGTCGCTGCTCGGGCTGATTTTCCGTTATAGTACACCGCAGTATGGTCATGTTCAATATTATTTGAGTTAAGATATTTAAAAATGATTTTAAGTTTACGTACCTGTCGTTATAAATTCAATACAAAGACTTATTGTGAGAAAATATTAAAACACTTAACAAAACACTAACTATGTATTTATCACCTTTACATCAGAGATTCTATCTGTAATATAACACATGTAATTGTTAGTCCTTGTCGGTAAGACGTAGTAGTCTTCAGTCATTCTCGACAGTCAGGGCCATAATATGAGAGAGAGAGAGAGAGAGAGAGAGAGAGAGAGAGGGAGATTAGGTTTATCGTTCATCAAAACAAACTAGGTCATTTCGGGACTAATAAATGTTCAATTTTATTTCAATTATTCGCTTGCGCATAGGAGTATATAGCTGTGGGAAGGAAACCCAATGACAGAAAGCCCACGAGATTCGACAGGCGATCCTACTTCGTATCATGTCAAAGTGTGGGACTTATTGACTGACCTTATGATCTAATGCGACGCGTTAAACATTTCGCCCTTCTCCCATCCGAAGATGCATGATCCAAATTCTAATTATTATGATCCGACAGGGCTAATGAAATGAAATAAGGTTTAACGTCCTACTTTTCTGATCCGACTGAGCTAATGAAGACAGGAATGAAAGTTTACCGATATATACTGATATAAATGAATTAGAGCAATATTCTTTTATGATCTGATACGATACCTAACATGTGAATGAAATGGTGTTAATGGCACGTCAGCTCCAACCAGGCTATATGGTGCCAAACATATGGTGACATTGGCGAGACAAATTAAATAAATAACACATAAATATATTTATATACATAAATAAAAACAGGTATCACAGAAAATAATGTTATTAAAATTAAATACAACTAAATATAAGTCCTTAATGTATATAAATAGTTAAAAACAAAAATACGGATTATATATATATATATATATACAACCAACATTATGTTACCCATCACCAGATATGAATGCATCTAAAATCTTTGATACACCATGCATAGTTTATCATCTATATGTCCTTGTGAACAACATGCTAACAAACCGGTCAGTGATCTACAGATGTGGGCTAATCAACAAAACACTATACAAAATGTTGCCATAAACTAAATGTCAATCAAAAAAACCCTAGCTTCTAACATCCCGATTAAACACAGATTTATGCAGAAAATCTGCAAATAACTTAACCGTTCTGCGCACAGTGAACTATCATCTTTCAGAATGGACCTCTGCCTTGAATGGTCGCCATATTTCAAAACTGGTATGTATTTTAATTATTATGTTGTTCTTATCCATTTCATTTTTTCACAAGGGAGAGAGAGAGATAGAGAGAGAGAGAGAGAGAGAAGGAGAGAGAGAGAAGGAGAGAGAGACAGAGAAGGAGAGAGAGACAGAGAGAAGGAGAGAGAGAGAGAGAGACGCTCACGAATAGCCCCCAAATCCATTCTGATATGTACGTTTTTTTGTAATGTCCGCGTTGCGTGTCTTATCTGTATAAACGCGTTCTGTGTAATTGATTGTGTGTGGTGCAGTCCCCTTGCACCTGCCATTACACCATTTTCTGTTGTTTTTTTTGTCGTAACCCCATCTATACAACACAACATTCTTTATGACGATCATAATAATATATTTGGTGTCTTGACAAATGTACGGACAAGACACCAAATTAAATATATTATTATGATCGTCATAAAGAATGTTGTGTTGTATAGACATTTGTGGGGGTTGGGATGGCCTAGTGGTCTAGAGTGCCGCGCTTCGACCTCTAGCTGGCCGCGCACCTCTGGCTTGCGGCTGTGGTTTCGAGCCCTGGTGTGAGCGTATGTGGCATGGAGATAGGGGCGCCTTCTTAACCTCATGGGTTTCCTCCGGGCACTCCGGTTTCCTCCCACTGCTAAAGACTCCTACGCGCAAGCGAATTATTGAAATAAAATTAAAACATATGTTACTCCCGAAATGACCTAGTTTGTTTCTCTCGCTCCCGTACATTTGTTTCGTTTAATTGTTGTGTGTAGTGCAATTCCTTTAAAGCTCCAATAGCATTTTTTTAAGTTATATTTTTAAAATGTATTAAAATAAAGCCCAAAAATAGATTGTACCTATAAACAGTCCTACCTTGTTAAAGAATAATCCTATTAATCCTGTAATTCACTATTGCCAGTTGAGAAATTGGCAAAAATATCATTTTCAACTTCAAATTCAAACGTTTGAAGATGGCCGTCCATGGAGAGGAATGGGAAAACAAGGGAGGTAATTGGTTAACTATTTATTCAATCAATCGGTGTCTGCCCAAAAAATTTTGCCCATGATCGTATAATAGTGAGTTGACAACCTTTTGAGCAAAAAACATAGAAATAATTATGTTTTGACTTTCTTAGAAAATATGAAATTGGAACTTTAAACATTTTATATTAGACCATTTTCCATTCTATTCGATTTGTTGTTTAACTGGGACCGTCGTTCTCTAATATATACATCAAAAAGCTCTTTAGGTCAATCATAATAAAAGATACCCCACTCTTTAGGTCAATCATAATAAAAGATACCCCACTCTTTAGGTCAATCATAATAAAAGATACCCCACTGTTAAATAACACACTTATACCATAGTTTATACACAGACAGAATTTTGTATTATAATATCTATATAGATGTAAAGAATAGGTAATTTGATGTATGTATATATATTATGTAAATTGCGGTGTATTACGCGTATATATATCACGTATTAAATACATCATGCTGGTTCACTCAATAAAATTAATTGCGGAGGCGGGAGGGGGGGGGACTTTTATTGTGCATTTAAATTCGATATAAAGAGAGAAAATGGATTTAACGTCCACAAACTAGGTCGCGCTACATTTTTTAGATTAATAATTCGATTGCCTGTCCAGTTCTATAGCACTGGGAGACAGCCTGAGAAGCTGGAGAAATTAAATTTTGTGAAATTCGAAATTAGCGCTCTTAACTATATAATGATATTTGGTCTTATGGCAAAGACGGAGCATAGAAACCAATTTAAAATAAACTCGGCACACGACATGCTTTCGTGATTGCTTTCTCCCAAACTGATTATTTTCGCAGTTTTAAATGAAAAAATAGCTGCTTCAGATATTTAGGGCATGCGCATTTCGTTACTTGTCCTGTAAATTTGTGGTGCCATATAGTACATACACGTGCGTAACTGTAACCTCCTACGGTCGCTGCCAGAACATTTAAGCTGGTTTATATTTATAGTGCGTGTGAACAAAATACTCCCTCGATTGAAATGAAATGAAATGGGGGTTTAAAGCCCCACAGTTCTGGCCCGACCTGGCTGATGAAGGAACATTTTGGACGGATAGCAACAACACGGCCTACTCATAATATTTCGAATTTTAACTGTGAAGGAGTCTTACGCCCCATTCGAGATAGATAGATAGAAATGGGGTTTAACGTCCACTCGACACAAACTAGGTCATTTCGGGACTAACGTTTGGTTTAATTTTATTTCAATAATTCGCTTGCGCGTAGGGGTCTTTTAGCAGTGGGAGGAAACCGGAGTGCCCGGAGGAAACCCACGAGGTTGAGAAGGCGCCCCTATCTCCATGTCACATACGCTCACATCAGGGCTCGAAACCACAGTCGCAAGCCAGAGGTGACCGGCCAGGTAAAGGTCGAAGCGCGGCACTCTAGACCACTAGGCCACCCTCCCCCGCCCGACCCATTCGAACGATATTGACTTCAATTAGTTGATAAATGGCCATCTGAACGGCATATATATATGATTCATAAAAACAGCGGCGGATAATTATGATAATTCGTATAAATGTTATTTAATAACCCAGGTTAAAGAAATAAAACGACGACCAACAGCTGAATAATAAAACGTCTACCTATAATCAGTGGTGTGTATGTAATAATATGTATGTGAAATAGCTTTATTTAACGTCCGCTTCCACTGATGTGATATCGCAGACAAAAGTAATAAAATTTCTAGATATATTTATAACACCTATAAACAATGATGTGTATGATAATATATCTATAACCAATGAAGTGTATGTTAATATAACCTCTAGATATATTTATAACATCTATAACCAATGATGTGTATGATAATATATCTATAACCAATGAAGTGTATGTTAATATAACCTCTAGATATATTTATAACATCTATAACCAATGATGTGTATGATAATATATCTATTAACAATGATGTGTATGATAATATATCTATAACCAATGAAGTGTATGATAATATAGCCTCTAGATATCTTTATAACATCTATAACCAATGACGTATATGATAATATAACCTCTAGATACAAGATCTATAACCAATGACGTATATGATAATATAACCTCTAGATACAAGATCTATAACAAATGACGTATATGATAATAATACTGGGTATTCAGCTGTATGTAATCATAATAACATGCTTCAATATGATCCAAGTTGTTTCTGCTCCCAGAAGCCAGCATGAACCTTGTATAAATATTGTTTTTCCTATAAAATATTTTGAGATCTTTGATCAATGATGTAAATAAAGAAATAAAAATTTAAAACTTACATTTTCCCTTTTTTTCAATAATCCATGAATTAAAATCCCTTTAAACTGCTTTTCACGGATGTCAACAATTCATGAATTAAGCACCCATTTAACTACTGTTCCCAGGTTTCAACAATCCAGGAATAAACATATTATTTAGATCCGTATAAAATCAACAGTCATAATTCTATTCACGAATAGCTTGAGCCCCGGTGGAATAACTGAAAGTATGCCGTAAAAGAAACGAATCTCCTAGAATATTTCGGATATTCTCTTCATTAGTAATTACACGCGCGATTAATGGAATAAATGAACGTAAAAAGAATGGCACGAGCGCCTTGGAATATTTATATCCACGTATAATTACTCATCAACTGTCGGTTTGTCCGATTCGAGCCCAAAGGGAACAATTGTAGCATGTACCACAACATAACTATAGGGCGCCTTGGAATAATAACATCCATTTAACATTAGCTATCAACTATCAGTCTATTGCTTCACACTATATAACACGTAAAAACACTCGAACTCAATTGAATAATTGCATCAACCTGCGCAACATAACAAGCACCCAGGAATAATTAGATCCAAGTTTTATAAAACTATTGTTCATTGTAACAGTCGTATATATAGGCCTATATAAGGCTTAAAGGGTAACAATTAGTTTTATGTGTTGACGGTAAACACACATACATACATCGCTTCATTCCTTCTAAGTCAACCGTTAACTTGTCTTTCGTGTGAAAATAAAACATGGTCGTCTTTAATTCAATCATCTCTTTACGTATCACACGCTTTTTTAAAGGGAGGCTACCAAGGGAAAAACTTAAATGTTTATTCTTTTGAAATCATTGATAAATGTCAAGGGAGAGAGAGAGAAATGGGGTTTAACGTCCACTCAACACAAACTAGGCCATTTCGGGACTAACATATGGTTTAATTTTATTTCAATAATTCGCTTGCGCGTAGGGGTCTTTAGCAGTGGGAGGAAACCGGAGTGCCCGGAGGAAACCCACGAGGTTGAGAAGGCGCCCCTGTCTCCATGCCACATACGCTCACACCAGGGCTCGAAACCACAGCCGCAAGCTAGAGGTGACCGACCAGCTGAGGTCAAAGCGCGGCACTCTAGACCACTAGGCCATCCCAACCCCCCATAAATGTCAATGAGGATAGATTTTTTTTTATCTATTATTGAAGGACTTTTTAAAATATATTCTATTTTCTTTGAAAGGTCCAATACTTAATACAAAAAGTACGGGAGTAATGTATGAACCTGGTACATGACGTCAAAAATCGAAGTCCGTCCAGGATTCGCAATTGTCCGAGGAACTAGCTTATCATGTATCATTTTGATCATACTCTAATTGGCGAACACTTAAGAGTATTCAACCAGTTTCTAGTCCCCGAAATGACTTAGTTTGTGTCGAATAGATAGCTCGGCCCATCTCCTTATCTCTCACTCTCTGGACCAGTTTCTTTGTCCCGAAATGACCTAGCTTGTGTCGAATGAACGGTAAAGCCCATCTCTCTCTTTCTCAAAAGTTTCTGGTTCAAAAGATAATTACTGACAAGAAACAATACAAGCTAGTTCCACTACAGATCCTACCGACCAATACATTCTTAAAATCAATCAAGCTTAACGTACGTCATGGTTCATCTGATATTCACGTTGCGATCAAATAAATGATTTCATACCATCTTTATTGTTTTAAAAACATCTGTCAACGCCTGAAGCATAACTTATTTCTATCCACATGAAGGACAAGATGGAATTTATCTAAAGTTTTTGTATTTTAATAATTAAAATTATATAAAGAAAACATATGTTATATATTGTTGCATTATTGGATTCCAATCACGTGATGCCGTTTTCATTCTGTCTGCGAGTGCAATGTTTTCTTTACGGCAAAAGGGTGGCAGTGGTGAAGAATGCTCACTAGTCCGCGGATGCACTTGTGCATAGGTTCACTTGTACGCGGATTCATTAGTCCATCGATATCTCTTATAACGTTAGGGTTGAGGTAGAGTTAGGCTGGTTGATACCCATATTTCTTAAAGCGTCGGACAAGTGAAACCGCGGACTACTGAACACCCCCTCGCAGTTGTTTAGTGAGTAAATTACTGGCTCGCTAAAATTATATAAAGACTTATTTGAAGCAGATAACCATTGGCCTTCTTTAAAGGAATATATATTTTCTCTTTTGAATTTTATAATTTTTGCCCCACGGTTCTGAATAGTGGAATGACAATTCAACTTTTGTTCATTTAATAGTGTAAATATGATATGTATGAATACTGGTGGATAAGGTTATTGTAGTCTACAGTATATAATACCAATTGTTGTCACTTGAAGTAAGAGGTGATAGATACTAAAGCCCGATTTACACAAGGTTTATGGTCTCTGGCAGTAGCCGAGCTTCGTGTGTTTACGGCCAACCGGGTCTACTTGAACACACCAATATGACACTTACAATAGACAGTACCACCGCCATTGTATGTCACATTATTCATTCTGTATATCTCTTGTAGATCTTTCATTTTGAGTGAAGTCTGAGTCTTACAGTTTTTGCCTCGATTGTCATTACTGCAGTTGCTACGATAATAAACAATTATTGTACGGTTATTTTATCAACTAGCAAACGCGGGTGTGGCGCCAGGCAGGGCAAGCTTACCCTTCCGGACACCTGTTACCACTGTTTGTTGTGTATCTTGTACACGATTAACAGTCCATTTGCTGATTACACTATTTTGCCTATAATACGTTTCTTAGGACTTCGAATTTTGTCTAATGGTTTGGATTGTTCGTACTTGGTTTTTATTTTATTAAATCTACTAAATATTGGAGTGTTCCGATACCACCGAGAGTTACTCAGGGTAAATTAATAACTGTCTAATTCATATAACATTTCCGGCCTGAAGAAAGACCTGCAATTGGCAGATTTAGCTCTTGTACAATGCATGTTTAACTTAACTCGCAACTTTTTGTGGACATGGCAAGTCAAGCGTGAAAAAGTAATTTGTAAACACAAGTTTTGTTTACGCATGGTTGATTCGGCTAGTTATAGAAATCTGATATTTTATTGTGTGTGTACTCAAATAACGGGTTTAATATAATTGTTTAGGGACGTCCGGTCACTTAAATCACAAAAGATGTCTTCACAGATTCAGCGAACCAAAGATGTAACAATCAGCAGAGACAGAAAGAGCGGTTCGGTTTTTCAACCTCTTCAATCTTCATAAGTTGGATGAGTGAGAAATGATGTTTGACGTCCACTTGACACAAACTAGGTCATATCGGGACTAACATATGGTTTAATTTTATTTCAATAATTCGCTTGCGCGTAGGGGTCTTTAGCAGTGGGACGTAAGTTGGATGGCCGAATGGTAAGCACGTGCGCGCTGTATCATAAGGTCTGTCATTGAGTAAACTGGCGTGGTTTTGATTCCACGGATGTACGTGACAAGGAGTAGGGTCGCCTGTCTAATCTCGTGGGTTTCCTCCGGGTCCTCCCACTGTTAAATACCCAAGCAAATTATTGAAATTAATTTAAACCATATGCGAGTCCTTTAGTCCCGAAATGACCCAGTCGAGTGGGCCTTAAACCCATTTCTCTCCCTCTCCTCTCTGTGCCCCCACCCACCTTCTCTCTCGCCATGTACTTCTGTGTATATTACCAAGTCACATTATTTCAGAACGGAACTCAACAAGAGGAAGGAAAACAAGACATTCCAATGACGACATTTCACACCAAGCGCATTCTATTCGCTTGTAATAAATGGAACTCGTTTGTAACAGAACATTCAAATAATTCTTAAAGGGACAATAACACTCTTGCTGGCTTGACAGCTCCAGAAAATAAATAATAGCCTTATTTTAAGTACTATATTTAAGTGTCCTGCTTGTTGTGCAAATTATCCATTACATCCCATTTTACTTGCCCGGGGGGAGAGAGGGGGTGTCGAAAATATTTTAAAATCCAAGTCTCAAAGATATTAGATCGCGTTTTTACGGTTATCAGTCATTACATCACATGTTGGCCCAACCGGGTTTATATGACTAAGTGTTGGACTTTTTAAAAGAGACAGATTTTTATCATAAATTTTAATTTGTATTTATATATCATTTCATTTTTTGTATTTTAGTTATATGCATATATCTTATCTTTAATATTATTTGCTGTAATATTGTTTTTATTTATGCATAACATTACGTTAACCTTTTCAAATTATGTAGTACAATTGTTCCAATTTTTTATATTATGTGTGTTAAGATGAAATTTGTATCATCAATTAATTTGAATATTGTAAAATAATACAATTTGTTGACCAGAATAAAGATGGACATATTATTCAGTTACAACAAGCGTGGTATTGAGCCTTTAAAGTTCCCTTGGATTACAACAAACAGCGGATTACCCACAGCCGGTTACCAGAATTAAAGACAAGCTTGTAGTTAAATAAAACAACTTCAATACAAATAATTCATCGTCTTTCAGCCAAACAAAACCCCCCAAAACATTACATGCCGATCAACTTCTCACAGGTGGGTAAGAAAAAAGAAGTGAAATGACACTGGGTTTAGTAATGAATGATTGAAATGTTGCTCAATAGCACGTCAGCTCCAATCGGGTTATATTAGCCAAACATATGGGGATTAACACGAGACATAAATGAATGATTGAAATGTTTTTTTAATGGCACGTCAACTCCAACGTGGCTATATGGAGCCAACCATATGGTGAGATTGCTCGAGACAAACTTGAAACAAAACGTCACAATGTAATCATATTATATACACGAATAAGAACAAATATCACAGTAAGTATATTATTTAAAACAATAAAAAAAAGAAAATCAGATATATACAATTAAATTTTTTCGGAAAAAAATCGTCTCTTAATAAATCTCGCGCTTTACAATATAGACCCGATTGGGCAAACAGCTGATGTAGCGATTGGGTACACGAGACCAACTAAAAACTATCGCATTAATATACGTCATTATAAACATGAATCGCGGTCTATATAAAATTTAATGTATATTAATATTGAAAATATAAAACATGACAAAACATAAGTATATAGACAAAATATTTTCGAAAAAAAAAAAATTCTAATGCTTTCAATAAAGCTCCGGTTGAGCAAATAATTGACGTAGAAACTGGCCAGGGTAGAACTTAGGGTTCAGCGGTCAAGTGATCGATCTTCACACGCGGACACCTGAAGTGGAGTTTAACTTCCTACTATTCTGCTCCTCCTGGGATAATGAAGACGGACATACGCTGTACAGTGTGCTATGAGGTAAGTTTTACCCAGAGGCAATATGGCCCTCTCTTACATCGAATTCCAACTACCAACGGATCTGTTACGTATAAGCTAATATTACAGACGTCCCATCCGAACCATTAGACAGCTGTCCTAGTCAGACCCTCCGTTCTGTATCACTAACGGAAAGTCCCCATAAACTTTCACGACCAGTGCAGGGATCGAAAACGCGACCTCCAGACTAGCGAGCCAATGTCTTACCCACCGTGGCTCTCGGTATTCGTAAACAGAATTGTCTCACCTATGACGAATGTAAATGAAGTACAACAGGTTTGATTGATATGTGGTCTACTCTGTTTTAAAAATGAAATGAGCCCATCTATAAGACTGTTTACATACATCCACAAGTTGACAATACAACACAGACATAACACGCACCTGTTTATACTATTGTTGAACTGGGGGAGATACAAGTAAAACCAGTCTTATATTTAATCTCATTAATTATCCCTGTATACGAGGAGGAAACGAAATGGAGTTTAACGTTCTATTGTTCTGCTCCGAACGGGGCATTCGACACGAGGAGGAAGATTTTTAAAGAGAGGGGGGGGGGTGTAGGAAGAATGTAACTTGCCAAATTTAAATGTTCCTAAGGTCACGAGAGAGAAAGCGCACCTGAATGTTGCGAGGATAGTGAGTAAGGGTGAGACTCGTCGCAGTGATTATCCTGTCCCGAATTTTAATGGTGAATTAACATTTCTTACTTTACGGGCTAGCCTAGGGCAAGACTCTGGCTTGTTAGCCTGGAGTTGCGCCCTCGATAACGCATTGGCCAAGAATGTACCTCGGGTTTTTCCAACGCCACTTCTCCCCGCCAGTGGTGCAGGGAGATGGGCCCTACAAAAATGAAATGAAATGAAATGTGGTTTTATGGCACCGTCAGCTCCAACCGGGCTATATTGCGCCAAACAAAATGATGATTCTTTTGAGACAAGCTAAATCATATCACGATCTTGTATATGCATAAATAAAAACAATATCACAGTTTATCAAATTTAAAAATAAAAAACAATCTTTTATGCATATAAACAATAAAAGTTAAATATTACATATATATATATTATAAACAAATTAAAATTTATAATAAAAACCTGTCTCTTTTAAAAAGTTTAGTATTTCGCAATATAGCCCAGGCTGGGCAAACAAGTTATGTAGTGACTGGCAACGGTAATACCGTGATCTTGTATTCTTGAGATGGTTGCACTCAATCAGAATGTGCTTCACTGTCAAAGGAACATGGCAGTGTTCACACTCTGGTTGAGGCTCTCGTTTCAAAATGAAAACATGAGTTAAAAAAGTATGACCAATGCGAGAGCGACACAAAACCACTTCATCCCTCCTACTGATTCTATAGGAGCTTGGCCAGTCTCCTAAGAGAGGCTTAATGTGATGAAGTTTATTTGTATCTGCAAGATCCCAAGACCGTTGCCAGCGGCCATAAATGAAATGTTTAATTGAAGATTTAAAATCAGTATATGGTATTAAAAAATAGGATAAGGGAAGATCTAAAGCAGACTTGGCAGCCGAGTCTGCTAGATCGTTCCCTTTTAAATCCATGTGACTGGGGAGCCAGCACAGGACAATGTCCTTGCTGCTCAACTCGAATGTTAGTAGCAGACGGTAAATATCTGCTACTAATGGGTGTTCAAGCTGTTTGTTATTTATTGCTTGCAAGGAGGACAAAGAATCAGAAAATATTATATATTTTAAATTGGATGATGATTGGATGAACTCCAAAGCCTGTAGAATGGCCTGGAGTTCAGCTGTAAAGATGGAAGCAGCAGGTGGAAGACGGATAGAAATTGTCTCGGATGGTGTTACAGTAGCCGAAGCTACCCGATCATCATCCTTCGAACCATCTGTGTATATTGGAGCATAATCACCATATTTAGACCTTAGCTCTCGAAAGAGAGACTGAAAAACCATAGAGCTAGTATCTCTCTTTTTGTGTTGAGTAAGATCGAAATCGATCACTGGGGGGGATACAGCCCACGGTGGAGTCTCAAAGAGAGGGGTATTCGCAATACTGTCAAGGCTGATACCAGCCTCAGACAAAAGGGGTTGAATGCGAATACCAAATGGTGGAACGACGTTAGTCTTCCGCATATATAAATGCACATGATAGGGTCTAAATATGGTGTTAAATGAAATGTGATGAGGCAGAGATGCAATTTTTGTGGCATACTGCAGTGCAAGTTTATCACGTCTGTCGTGCAATGAGGGCTCGTGCGCCTCGACGTATAAACTCTGCACTGGAGATGTTCGGAATGCTCCTAAACTGATTCTAAGTCCTTGGTTGTGTATGGTGTCGAGCTCTTTGAGATAAGACTCGCGGGCAGACCCATACACAATACACCCATAATCGAGTTTTGATCTTATTAAAGCTCGATATAATCTGAGCAAGACCTTACGGTCTGCTCCCCAGTCAGTATTTGATAAGACTCTCAATATGTTGAGGGCTTTCAGACATTTCTTCTTCAGGTTTTTAATGTGGGGGATAAATGATAATTTCTTATCAAATATCAGCCCCAGAAATTTGGTTTCATCCACAACTGGAAGGCGATTGCCATCCAAATAAAGTTCTGGATCTGGATGCAAACCTCGTTTCTGACAGAAATGCATGCAGACAGTCTTGGATTTCGAAAAACGAAATCCATTTTCGGTTGCCCATTGTTGAAGCGAATTCAAACAAAGCTGCAACTTACGTTCGATTATCCGCATGTCTGTAGAACCATAGCACATCTGAAAGTCATCAACATAAAGAGCGCCATTAGTGCCTGGTTTAAGGCACGCTGGGATGGTATTAATTTTTATTGCAAATAGTGTTGGCGACAAAATACTTCCCTGTGGAACCCCCATTTCTTGAGGAAATGGGTCAGAGAATATTGATCCCAGTCGTACCTTAAATGACCTATCTTCCAGGAAGTTTTTAATAAAGATAGGTAAGCGACCTCTTAGGCCGAGGTTATGGAGGTCGCGCATGATACCGTGTTTCCACGTAGTATCATATGCTTTCTCCAGATCGAAAAATATAGCAACTAAATGTTGCTTCTGGATGAAAGCGTCCCTGACGAACGTTTCAAATCTGACGAGATGATCAAGAGTGCTCCTTTGGGACCGAAATCCACATTGGAGGTCTGTAATGAGGTTGTTGGACTCGAGGTACCAAACAAGCCTTCGATTGATCAATCTCTCCATGGTTTTGCAAATACAGCTAGTTAAAGCGATCGGACGATAGTTAGTAGGATTCGTATGATCTTTACCCGGTTTAGGGATGGGAACTATTGTGGCTTCATGCCACGAAGGAGGGAAATTCCCATCAACCCAAATCCGGTTGAAAAGATCCAGTAAAATTAGAAGTGTTGGATAAGGTAAATGTTTTAAAATTTGATAGTGTATCTCATCTGGACCAGTTGCAGTGTCCCGAGCTCGCTTTAACGAGTCACGGAGCTCCGCAATGGAAAAACGATCATTATAGCATTCATCATTGCGGGACTTGAAATTAAGTCGCCTTTTCTCCTGTTGTTGTCTAATGCCTCGAAAGGCATCAGAGGAGAAATTGGATGATGAATTATATGAAAATGTACTGGCCAGAGAATTTGCAATATCAGGAAATGTTGTTATGGTGGTATTATCAATATTTAGATGGTTAACTGATAATGCACTACTTTTACCTTTAATCCTACGAATCCTATCCCATACCGACTTAGATGTGGTACGGGAATTGATCCTTGAGACATAACTCTCCCATGAAGATTTCTTTGCTTGACGTATGGTTCTACGGGCCTTCGCCCGGACCATTTGGTATGCCGCAATATTCTCCATGGAAGGATGGTTCTTTAATCGTCTCAGGATACGATCACGCTCTTTGAGAGCGGATTTGCAATCGTCGTTAAACCATGGTTTATTGAAACGTTTTGGTTCTGTCGTGGTTTTTGGAATCGCCTGCTCAGCTACATCTTGAAGAATTGAAGTGAATAAGGCCATGGGCTCATCTGCATCTTCTAACTCCTTTGTATCAAAGGAAAAGAGACACAAAGATTCAAATAGAGCCCAATCAGCCTTATGCAACTTCCACCTCTGGGGTCTTTCGACCGGAGAGGGACCATTATTATCAATTATGATAGGAAAGTGGTCACTACCACATAGATCCTCATTTACTCTCCATGTAAAATCCTGAAACAGGACCGGAGAGCAAATGGTGAGATCCAGAGAAGAAAAAGAAGCTGTGGCAGGATGTAGATAAGTAGGCGAGTCATCATTTAATAACCACAAATTATTAATGTTAATGAAGTCCGCTATTTGTTTACCTCTGTTGTTATCATCTGGACTACCCCAGAGTGAATGATGACCATTGAAATCTCCCGTAATAATAAACGGGAGAGGAAGTTGTGCAACAAGGTCATCAAGATCTCTGGGATTAAGATGTAAACTTGGTGGAAGATATACAGAGCAGAGTGTTATAGGAATATGCAAAGTCACCCGAACTGCAACTGCCTCTAAAGGCGAGTTGAGGGTGACTTGACTTTGAGGGATATCTCCATTAAGAATAATAGAAACACCCCCATGAGCTCTACCATCACCAACTGCGTGATGATGGTAACCAACAAAATGTCTAAAAGACAAATTGTCAGAATTCCGTAAAAAAGCTCCCTGTAAACAAATAGCCAAAGGATTGTGCTTTTGAATTAATAATTGGACTTCATTA
Source organism: Patella caerulea (assembly GCA_036850965.1). NCBI lineage: Eukaryota > Metazoa > Mollusca > Gastropoda > Patellidae > Patella > Patella caerulea. The sequence continues at coordinate 75,325,126 of JAZGQO010000007.1, read as the reverse complement.
AAATTTGGTTTTAAACCACGACAATTCCATTGAATAATGGAGTTTAACATTGTCAGGGAAATTTAATTTTTGGCGGTTTACCGTGTGAGTCCTTATGAACGTCCACTACGGTAGTACCGTCCATCAGATCATCCCCATATTTATTAAAGAGAGTGATAGGATTGTTTGAACCCTTTTTACCCCTCTCTTTCAATTTTAAAAATTTTTGTTGTCTCTTGGTTAGCACCGTTGACAACTGCGTACCCTTAAACTGCACCGCGGACCCAGAGGACCTGGAATCAACAGTATCAGCTTTAGAGCAAACAAAGGGTTGAGCCCCCTTGCCATTTTGGGTGGGAGTATTGGGAATAACCTCAATGACTCCAGATACAGGCAAGGGAGATGAACCCTCGTCGTCAGGAATGATATCAGTGCTTTGAGTCGAGCACTCCCGCGATTGGGAAGGGCTCGAGACCCCTTTACAATGATCTGATGTAATATTTCTAGGCTTTTCAACTTGATCAGGCCAGGTTATGTCTGTCTGAACGGATGCAGATTTCGTAGATGCTTTAACAACACTCGAAAAAGATTTCCCTTGTGGTGCAATGGGAAAGAGTGAAGTAAGCTCTACTTGTTTCCTAGCATCGAAGTATGATATTTTTCTTTCAGACATAATCTGTTGAATTCGTTTCTCTTTCTGCCAAATGGGACATTCGCGAGAGTAAGCAAAGTGCTTACCCTTGCAGTTGACACAACAAAATTCCGCCTGGCAGGTAGTGCTCTCATGGCCATCATGACCACATCGAGCGCAGGTATCTTTACCTCTACAGACGGTCTTGCTGTGACCAAACTTTTGACATTTGTAGCAGCGAAGAGGGTTTGAAATATACGAATCAACAGGAATGTTTAAATAACCTGCCTTGAGAGTCTTTGGAATGTCGGGACGATTGAAAGTGAGGATATAGGTACTTGTTGGAATTACCTTATCCCCTCGGCGTATACTAATTCTTTTAACATGAGAGACGCCTTGAGATGAAAGGTATTCTACCATTTCATCCTCACTGCTGCCTTCAAGATCTCGACATCTAATTACACCTCTACTTGAATTAAGTGACCTATGTGGTGACACCTTGATAGGAATGTCTGCTAAGGACGTTGACTGGAGTAACATGGTCGCATGCTGCTCCTTGGCACATTCTATCAAGAGTGTTCCATTTTTAAGTTTTTTAATAGCTTTGGGTTCACCGGCTAAGCCGGCTATACCCTTACCTATTAAAAATGGCGAAACTTTAGATAGGTCGGTAGAGGGACTCTCAATCAAGAGAAACCTCGGCCATGCCTTTGTAACTTTTCTTTTTAAATTAAACAAATCAGAAACGTCATCTGTACTATGACGTTTCTGTTTATTATTTCCTATTATTGGGGTGGGTGGGACTGGGGAATCCATGAAAGTATTTTTTTAAGTTTCACCCCTCGTCGTCCCCCAGGTTACTTCCCTGCCTACCAGGGGGAGGACTAGCGCGGGTAACCAGCGCATGGCCTCAGGGCTCGACGAGGGGTATACTCAAGCCAGAAAGTAAAAAAATACTTGTCTAACCTGATTGACCCGAGCCGCCGCCCTGTAGAATGTACTAAGGACACAAAGGTAGATAATTGCTGAGTGAATAAACAACAGAGCATTACACTGGGAAAGGGTACATTCTACAGAGCTACAAACGACCAAAGCCGATTGATCAGAGTGGGCCACTCTGACCTCCCGTCTAGGTGAACCATGGGCCAAAGTAATGTGTTGCAGAGAAAGGGCTCGCAAGCCAAATCCCCACTCAATTACCAGGATTCCACTCTCCACCGACACGGGTCGCAACGCACGGCAAACACTTTGCCCCATTACAGGGATCCTTTTAGTCGCCTCTTACGACACGCAGGACATACGAAGGGTATATTCTTATCACCCCCTACACCCCAGGGGGGAGGGCCCTACAAGGACAGCTCCCTAGTAGTTCGGATGGGACGATTAACCGAGGTCCCTTGTAAACTTTGGCAAATAAAAATTCCCTTAGCACTTAGAAATCGATATAAGAAGAGGTCAGTGCTGCTCCCGCGACAAATTTTCTCTCACAGAACGGTGTATGCCGTCTTCAGTAGCCCAGAACAGTAGGACGATAAACCCCATTTCTTTTCATTGTGGTCTATCCGAATGTATAACGTCTGAGCATAAGTTCAAATGAGCCAGAAATTTACACATACTAAGGCAGGTCTTTGATTGAAGCTTGGATTTAGAATATAAAATGGGAGATAACTCCTAGTTCGTAGTCGTAGTAAGATTTCAGACTACTAATCTATACCTTTATACTTATGCATTTGTAATTGGGTAGACCAAGGAATTATACGAAATGAGATGTGGTTTTACGGCACGTCACCACCTACCGGGCTATATTGTGCCAAACATATGGTGATAATTTCGAGAAAGGTTAAATTACATCACAGAACAAATTACATGCATAAATAAAAACAATATCACAGTAAATATTATAAAAAATAAAATAAATCTTTTATGCCTATCTAAAATACAAAAAATGAAATGATATATAAATGCAAATTAAAATTTATGACAAACACTCGTCTCTTATAAAAAAAAATCCTACACTTAGTCATATAAACCCGGTTGGGCCAACATGCGATGTAATGACTGATAACCGTAAAACCGCGATCTTATATCTTTGAGATGCTGGCACGCAATCACAATCTGCTTAACTGTTAAAGGAACATGGTAGTGTTTACATTCTGGCTGAGGCTCCCGCTTTAAGGAGAAAATTATGTGCGTTAAAAAGTATGACCAATCTGGAGAGCGACATAAACCAACTTCATCCCTCCTGTTAAGACCCGTAGGAGCTTGGCCAGTCTCCAAGGAGAGGCTTTATGTGATGAAGTGAGTTTGTGCCTGCAAGACCGTTTGATACATGTATATGTTGTTACTTTTATGTAATTTATTGTGAATAAAGTTGTTAGTAGTTTAAATTTAGTAGTTGAAAAAAAGCGTACTATACTCTTAACACCATTGTATTCGACAATCCCCTAGATTGATTATATTCCCCATGAGAATGAATGAAATGTGGTTTAATGGCACATCCGCTCCAACCGGGCTATATTGCGCCAAACATAAGATGATGTTACGAGACAAACTAGAAACAAATAATCACATTATCTATATATACATAAATAAAAACAAATATCACAGTAAATATCAACTAAAAATAAATATCAACTTTATGTATATATATTTAAAACATGAAATAAAATATCAGGATATAGACAATTAAAATTTTCGATAAAAATTTGTCTCTTTTAAAAAGTCTAGCGCTTTACCATATAGACCCGGCTGGGCAAACAGATGATGTAGTGACTGACAACGGTAATATCGTGATCTTGTTTGCTTAAGATGCTTGCACTCAATCAAAATGTGATTAACTGTCAAAGGAACATGACAGTGTTCACATTCTGGTTGAGGCTCTCGCTTTAAAATGAAAATATGTGTTAAAAAGGTATGACCAAGACGAGAGCGACACAAAACAACTTCATCTCTCCTGTTAAACCTGTAGGAGCTTTGCCAATCTCCAAGGAGAGGCTTTATGTGATGCAGTTTGTTTGTACCTGCAAGATCCCAAGACCGTTGCCAGCGGTCATATATAAATGAGTTTATAATGTATTTAAAATCTTTAAATGGAATGTAAAAATCAGATACGGGAAGATCTAAAGCAGACTTGGCAGCCGAGTCTGCTTGATCATTCCCCTTTATATCCGTATGACTGGGGAGCCAGCAAAGGACAGTGTCCTTGCTGATGATCTCATTTGATAGTAGCAGACCATAAATGTCTGCTACTAATGGGTGATCAAGCTGTTTGTTGTTTATTGCTTGTAACGAGGACAAAGAATCAGTAAATATGATAAATTTTGAATTAGAAGATGATTGAATGAACTCCAATGCCTGAAGAATGGCCTGGAGCTCAGCTGTAAAGATAGAAGCAGCAGGTGGAAGGCGGACAGAAATGGTCTCGGATGGCGTCACAGTAGCCGAAGCTACCCGATCACCATCTTTCGACCCATCTGTGTAAATAGTTATATAATCACCATACTTAGACCTTAACTCTCTAAAGAGAGATTGGAACACCGTTGAGCTAGTATCTCTCTTTTTGTGTTGAGAAAGATCGAAATCAATCTTTGGCGGAGATATAGCCCATGGTGGAGTCCTAAAGACAGGGGTATTCGCAATACTGTCGAGGCTGATACCAGCCTCAGACAAAAGGGGTTGTATGCGAATACCGAATGATGGAATAGTATTAGTCTTCACTAGATACAAATGCTCATGGAGGGGTCTAAATATGGTGTTAAATGAAATTTGATTTGGAAGTGATGCAATTTTCGTAGCATACTGCAGGGCCAGTTTATCACGTCTGTTGTGCAGTGAGGGCTCATGCGCCTCGACGTATAAACTTTCCACTGGAGATGTACGAAATGCTCCTAAACTGATTCTAAGTCCCTGATTGTGTATGGTGTCGAGCTCTTTGAGATAAGACTCGCGGGCAGACCCATACACAATACACCCATAATCGAGTTTTGATCTTATTAAAGCTCGATATAATCTGAGCAAGACCTTACGGTCTGCTCCCCAGTCAGTATTTGATAAGACTCTCAATATGTTGAGGGCTTTCAGACACTTCTTTTTAAGGTTTTTAATGTGGGGGATAAATGATAATTTCTTATCAAATATCAGCCCCAGAAATTTGGTTTCATCCACGACTGGTAGGCGATTGCCATCCAAGAAGAGTTCTGGATCTGGATGTAAACCTCGTTTCTGACAGAAATGCATGCAGACAGTCTTGGATTTCGAAAAACGAAATCCATTTTCGGTTGCCCATTGTTGAAGTGAATTCAAACAAAGCTGCAACTTACGTTCGATTATCCGCATGTCTGTCGAACCATAGCACATCTGAAAGTCATCAACATAAAGAGCGCCGTTTGTACCTGGTTTAAGGCACGCTGGGATAGTATTAATTTTTATTGCAAATAAAGTTGGAGATAAAATACTTCCCTGGGGGACCCCCAGGAAATGGGTCAGAGAATATTGATCCCAGTCGTACCTTAAATGACCTATCTTCGAGGAAATTTTTAATGAAGATAGGTAAGCGACCTCGTAGGCCGAGGTTATGGAGGTCGCGCATGATACCGTGTTTCCACGTAGTATCATATGCTTTCTCCAGATCGAAAAATATAGCAACTAAATGTTGCTTCTGGATGAAAGCGTCCCTGACGAACGTTTCAAATCTGACGAGATGATCAAGAGTGCTCCTTTGGGACCGAAATCCACATTGGAGGTCTGTAATGAGGTTGTTGGACTCGAGGTACCAAACAAGCCTTCGATTGATCAATCTCTCCATGGTTTTGCAAATACAGCTAGTTAAAGCGATCGGACGATAGTTGGTAGGATTCGTATGATCTTTACCTGGTTTAGGGATGGGAACTATTGTGGCTTCGTGCCACGAAGGAGGGAAATTCCCATCAACCCAAATCCGGTTGAAAAGATCCAGTAAAATTAGAAGTGTTGGGTAAGGTAAATGTTTTAAAATTTGATAGTGTATCTCATCTGGACCAGTTGCAGTGTCCCGGGCTCGCTTTAACGAGTCACGGAGCTCCGCAATGGAAAAACGATCATTATAGCATTCATCATTGCGGGACTTGAAATTAAGTCGCCTTTTCTCCTGTTGTTGTCTAATGCCTCGAAAGGTATCGGAGGAGAAATTGGATGATGAATTGAATGAAAAGGTACTGGCCAGAGAATTAGCAATATCAGGAAATGTTGTTAAGGTGGTATTATCAACATTGAGATGGTTAACTGATAATGCACTACTTTTACCTTTAATCCTACGAATCCTATCCCATACTGACTTAGATGTGGTACGGGAATTGATCCTGGAGACATAACTTTGCCATGAAGCTTTCTTTGCTTGGCGTATGGTTCTACGGGCCTTCGCCCGGACCATTTGGTATGCCGCAATATTCTCCATGGAAGGATGGTTTTTTAGTCGTCTCAGGATACGATCACGCTCTTTGAGAGCGGATTTGCAATCGTCGTTAAACCATGGTTTATTGAAACGTTTTGGTTCTGTCGTGGTTTTTGGAATCGCCTGCTCAGCTACATCTTGAAGAATTGAAGTGAATAAGGCCATAGGCTCATCTGCATCTTCTAACTCCTTTTCATCAAAGGAGAAGAGACACAAAGATTCAAACAGGGCCCAATCGGCCTTATGCAACTTCCACCTCTGGGGTCTTTCGACCGGAGAGGGACCATTATTATCAATTATAATAGGAAAGTGGTCACTACCACACAGATCTTCATTTACTCTCCATGTAAAATCCTGAAACAGGACCGGAGAGCAAATGGTTAGATCCAGGGAAGAAAAAGAAGCTGTGGCAGGATGTAGATAAGTCATCATTTAATAAACACAAATTATTAATGTTAATGAAGTCCGCTATTTGTTTACCTCTGTTGTTATCATCTGGACTACCCCAGAGTGAATGATGACCATTGAAATCTCCCGTAATAATAAACGGGAGAGGAAGTTGTGCAACAAGGTCATCAAGATCTCTGGGATTAAGATGTAAACTTGGTGGAAGATATACAGAGCAGAGTGTTATAGGAATATGCAAAGTCACCCGAACTGCAACTGCCTCTAAAGGCGAGTTGAGGGTGACTTGACTTTGAGGGATATCTCCATTAAGAATAATAGAAACACCCCCATGAGCTCTACCATCACCAACTGCGTGATGATGGTAACCAACAAAATGTCTAAAAGAGAAACTGTCAGAATTCCGTAAAAAAGTTTCTTGTAAACAAATAGCTAAAGGATTGTGCTTTTGAATTAATAATTGGACTTCATTAAAATTTGGTTTTAAACCACGACAATTCCATTGAATAATGGAGTTTAACATTGTCAGGGAAATTTAATTTTTGGCGGCTTACCGTGTGAGTCCTTGTGAACATCCACTACGGTAGTACCGTCCATCAGATCATCCCCATATTTATTAAAGAGAGTGATAGGATTGTTTGAACCCTTTTTACCCCTCTCTTTCAATTTTAGAAATTTTTGTTGTCTCTTGGTTAGCACCGTTGACAACTGCGTACCCTTAAACTGCACCGCGGACCCAGAGGACCTGGAATCAACAGTATCAGCTTTAGAGCAAACAAAGGGTTGAGCCCCCTTGCCATTTTGGGTGGGAGTATTGGGAATAATCTCAATGACTCCAGATGCAGGCAAGGGAGATGTACCCTCGTCGTCAGGAATGATATCAGTGCTTTGAGTCGAGCACTCCCGCGATTGGGAAGGGCTCGAGACCCCTTTACAATGATCTGATGATATATTTCTAGGCTTTGTAACTTGATCAGGCCAGGTTATGTCTGTCTGAACAGATGCAGATTTCGTAGATGCTTTAACAACACTCGAAAAAGATTTCCCTTGTGGTGCAATGGGAAAGAGTGAAGTAAGCTCTACTTGTTTCCTAGCATCGAAGTATGATATTTTTCTTTCAGACATAATCTGTTGAATTCGTTTCTCTTTCTGCCAAATGGGACATTCGCGAGAGTAAGCAAAGTGCTTACCCTTGCAGTTGACACAACAAAATTCCGCCTGGCAGGTAGCGCTCTCATGGCCATCATGACCACATCGAGCGCAGGTATCTTTACCTCTACAGACGGTCTTGCTGTGACCAAACTTTTGGCATTTGTAGCAGCGAAGAGGGTTTGAAATATACGAATCAACAGGAATGTTTAAATAACCTGCCTTGAGAGTCTTTGGAATGTCGGGACGATTGAAAGTGAGGATATAGGTACTTGTTGGAATTACCTTATCCCCTCGGCGTATACTAATTCTTTTAACATGAGAGACGCCTTGAGGTGAAAGGTATTCTACCATTTCATCCTCACTGCTGCCTTCAAGATCTCGACATCTAATTACACCTCTACTTGAATTAAGTGACCTATGTGGTGACACCTTGATAGGAATGTCTGCCAAGAACGTTGACTGGAGTAACATGGTCGCATGCTGCTCCTTGGCACATTCTATCAAGAGTGTTCCAGTTTTAAGTTTTTTGATAGCTTTGGGTTCACCAGCTAAGCCGGCTATACCCTTACCTATTAAAAATGGCGAAACTTTAGATAGGTCGGTAGAGGGACTCTCAATCAAGAGAAACCTCGGCCATGCCTTTGTAATTTTTCTTTTTAAATTAAACAAATCAGAAACGTCATCTGTACTATGACGTTTCTGTTTATTATTTCCTATTATTGGTGTGGGTGGGACTGGGGAATCCATGAAAGTATTTTTTTAAGGTTCACCCCTCGTCGTCCCCCAGGTTACTTCCCTGCCTACCAGGGGGAGGACTAGCGCGGATAACCAGCGCATGGCCTCAGGGCTCAACGAGGGGTATACTCAAGCCAGAAAGTAAAAAATACTTGTCTAACCTGATTGACCCGAGCCGCCGCCCTGTAGAATGTACTAAGGACACAAAGGTAGATAATTGCTGAGAGAATAAACAACAGAGCATTACACTGGGAAAGGGTACATTCTACAGAGCTACAAACGACCAAAGCCGATTGATCAGAGTGGGCCACTCTGACCTCCCGTCTAGGTGAACCATGGGCCAAAGTAATGTGTTGCAGAGAAAGGGCTCGCAAGCCAAATCCCCACTCAATTACCAGGATTCCACTCTCCACCGACACGGGTCGCAACGCACGGCAAACACGTTGCCCCATTGCAGGGATCCTTTTAGTCGCCTCTTACGACACGCAGGACATACGAAGGGTATATTCTTATCACCCCCTACACCCCAGGGGGGTTCCCCATGAGAACAATAGCAGGTGGCACAGTGAGATGTCCCCTTTCATTCCATGGGGGGTGGGGGGGTATAAGGTTATAAAGGTGTCCTCCCATTTTTCAGACCTCCCAATTTTTAGACACGTTAAGTCAACAAAAGGTATGGATGGTTGCTCTCAAGTTAATTACACTGTTACCTCTCTGTAGTTATGGACTGTTCCAAATGCCATGATAACATGATAAGATAAAATTAAAGATTTTTGTTCAGGTTAAGAAACTTTCTGGGTATTGATAAATAAACAATCGAGACAATTAAAACATACAAGAGTTTATTTTCATAAAAAGGATCAACGTTAACTGTCAAAACATAAACAAAAACCAAAAACACAAAAGGTTACATTTAAGAAATATGAATTAAAATAAAGCGACAAAGTACATTAAACTGCTCTTTGGGAGAGACTATACGTATTTAACCAAGTAAAAGTATTTACAATAAATAAAGTAATAAACAAAGTTATAGGATAATAGGTTTAAATTTAATTGAGTAGATCTACCTTATAATATTATTACAATACCAATTTAAATAAACATAAAATATAAACAATGTACCCTAATGACAATAATGGGCTACTACATATATTTGTTCGAATCATGTATGATTTTTTTTTAAAACATTTTCTTTACAGTGGTTTTTAATTTTTTGGTTATAATCATACATAATTCGAACAAATATATGCAAAGACTTTTTCAATTAGTAATCACAAATATAAATCAAAACACAAATGATGCATGTAAGACGAAATAGTCACAAGCACATAATTACAATCCAATTCATCCAATTTATCCCAGTTTAAGCAAATGTCCAACAGCGTCGAGAAACTCCAAAGGAGTTTGTTGGCCAGCACGGAGCCTTTCCTGGAGTCTGACTAGTCGGTTTTCTGTCTCCCGGTAGACTCTCTTTCTGCGTTGGGGAGCAGCACCAAGGCAGATTTGGGCAAACTTTGCTTTCTCTGCAGTCTCTATTTTTTGGCAAATTTGTACAAATCTGTATATATTGGGATGATTGTGAGGGAGTTCCTTATTTAATCTGCTATGGAACCCTTCGAGATTGTTGTTTGTTCGAGGGCCGATAGTCTGGTGGTGGTTCCATAGATGTAGCGGAAATCGGGCACCATAGTCCACCCATGTCTCCACCACGTAATCATTCATCTCCACTGCTCGGGGAACGTTAGGTGTCGCAGCCATGGCGGCTAGCCAAGTATCCTAACATCAGCCATGGCGGCTAGCCAAGTATCCTAACATCAGCCAGGGGGAGCAGAGGAAGTCCAGCAGCCCGTCGTATCCACCTCTGTACCTTCTTTGTAGGGGACTGAAAGGCCAAGGTCTTGTGTTTTCCTCCAAATTGCCTGGGTGAAATGGAAGAAGCACCCTTTCACATCTGCAGCTGGAAAATCCTGTTGAATTGTTCGGATGGCTGCCAGTTCGAAGTCTGTCTGCACTATAGTAGGTTGAAAGGGGCGGTTAAAGGTCTGTTGGATCTTGTCCTTAAGTAAACCAAAGAGTCTGGTATAGGTTGTCTGTGTTCTGTCGGGCATCAGGACGAAGACAAGTGGATACATGGTATTACCACTACGTGCATGGATGACGTACAACTGACTCCATAAGGCTGGACAGGAGGAAAAGGTGCCGTCCATGTAGACAGTGTCTGCCAACTGCAGAGTGGCAAGCTGGTCGTCTGTCGAAAAAGCTATCAACTTCACCATCACTGAAGAGCAGAAACCGTCTGCCGTCTTGAGTCTGGGTCCAGGCGCCTTCAAGGTTGACATCACGTCGACTTTGTGGAAGGACGGGTATAGATTTTAGCCTGTGTCTGTATAGTGCACTACTAACACTTGGAAAGGAAGGCATGTTCTGTGCTACACCAGCAGTCAATCGAGAGATCTCATCATTGTATATAGCTTGGAGAGGCGTTGTTTCCTCTCTGGTTCGCTTTCTCAAGGTGCTGAGAAATCTAACGGTAGAGCTGTCTTTTGGTGGGTGGGAGTGAACTCCCGTCAAATTTACAATGAAATCACAGGAAGTAGTACACTTTCCTGAGCAATTCTTCTCGGAACATCTCCAGTGAACAAACTGTCCCCTGACTTTGTTCTTCGAGTATGTATTTTCTTGAATGAACACCTGAATACCCGTCTGCGACTGCACATATTCTACTCGCTGAAGTCCAGCCATGTTTGTGTTGACTCTGACCCCAGTACTGCATTTTTTTACATTTCATGGAAAACTCAATATGACCCCAGTACTGCATTTTTTTACATTTCATGGAAAACTCAATATAACTAAGTAACTCAATTAGTGTCACTAAAATCTATAGTTATTGTTATTGCATGTAAATGCAAACATTGTTGGGTTTATTTCTTTCTTTTATGATTTTTATGATATAAAAATAAGTGTTTTATACTACGTAAAAAAATTATTCTATTAAAATCCTTGCATGATCTAAAAGAATACTGTGAAAGCAGTGAGAGAAATTATAATCCTTGATTGTTTAAAATAAATGCTATGAAAACATGTTTAATGGTAAAATATACCTCTAGTCGCTTTAATAAAATAATCTAGTTAGCCTTTTGGTCAGGTTCATTATGTGTGTAAGTAGGTAACACTGGTTGTAATCACATGTCACGACTGACTGATTTGTCTGAAAAATGGGTGGTCTGAACTTTGGGATGTCTAAAATATGGGGGGTAACCGTTATAAACATGTTATCTTGTTATGTAATTTTATTTTTTAAAATTAATTCATTTAAAACTAATTGGCTTGTGTTGTTGCAGTCATCTGGAAGATGTATCAGAAATAATTACCCTTGATGGCTTCAAGAAATTTCTTACAGAAATATGCAGTCACTCATACTGCAACTGCCTGTAAAGGACAGTAGGGCGTGACTTGAATCCGAGTGATTTCTCCATTAAATTTCACATAAGATGGGCGAAGAAGTTTTCGGTACGCATAACAGATGGTTCTATATCCACTGCAAGTTCAAACCTGATTTAAATTAATCCAGTTATCCTCACTCGAAGTCTCCCGTAAAACGACTTTTCCAAATGCGTATGCATATAGGGCAATCAATATTGTTCATGCATGCACATATTAGATTGCTACATGCTTTAGGGCGAAACTTGCGTTTTGATTGGTCAATTAGACACTATTTATTGGACACTAACACCCCTCTGTTTAGTAATTTCTTTTAAAATCCCAAAATAGCACGTTAACATGTCGATAAACACTTCCTGTTTCGCATTTAGATGGGTGTTATTTCCAATAATATCAGCCGACAATAACTAATATACAAACAGCTTGCGTATGGAATTAAAATAATCCACTTTGCAAAACAGTTATTTTAAGGTTGTTACTTACTTGTTACTAGGGTGCATCGTTTCTTCGTGGCTAAATACCAAGATTTTTTTCAGTACATTGCAATATTTTTTTTAAACAATATTTACATATTATAAAGATACAATATTAAATTATGGGATCTGAAAACAAGCCGGAGCTTATATAAATTAATTTCCCGTAATAAATTATTTACAGATATAAATACATTGTTTTATAATTATATTCACGATTTTTATACATATAATTACAAAAGACATTTTTATTCTCACTTGATGAAAATACTTAATATATACATTAATTAGTGTGGTTACATGGCTATTTGCTGAGCTACGTCAGAGCGATAATTTATTTACTGATGGACACAGATCACGAATGGTAGTATGAGCTAAAGAAAAAAAAGTAGCCTAATTTTCCCTTCATTGTATTTTAATCCTTTTCAGACGTGGAATTGTTGAAGGTTTTTAAAGTTGAATATTTTGCCACGGGTAGTTGTTCTTCCTTATTCAACCACGTGGATTTGTTTTTCTTTAGTTTTTAATGTCTCTATTTTATGGTAATTTTATTCTCTTTTCAATTCTCTAACCATGCTCCACTCTGCAGGTCAGCAGTTTTAGTTCACAGTTCAAGTGTAAGAATGATCCGGCAGGGCTTCCTCTTGTGTTTACATTCAATTGCCCTTTCCATTAGACGGAAACGGCAAAATGTAGCAAAGTCATACATTTTCTTCTCCTTGACCATAGTGCATGCCTTTCGACTCCCGACCTGCTTTTGTCGTTTTTCTGGTGAATTCGTTCATCCTCCATTTGGTTAAAGGCCTATTTTGTTTTGGGGAAAAGGGAAGTACCAATTTTAATGGTCTTTTTGCCGAAGATTCTCTAATGCAAGTGTTGTTTCGTAAATCTGTCGACGATAGCTTGCCCACAATTTACATTTTTGGGTAGGATACGCGTAGAGACCGGTTCAAGACCTTTCATTTTTGTGTATTTGTTTGAAATCGGGTTTTTCAAGTTCCCATTTATAATGTAAGAAGTCGCGAAAATGTGCAAAGCACCCCCCAGACAATTGAACAGCTACGACTTTTCAAACGGCACATGAGAGTTGCTTCTAAGATCTGCTAGCCTCTCCACTTTCCACATTGGATGTTTAGACTCTCCTCTATTTTCTCCGTCTGTTATCACACATTCGACAAGGATGCCCTGTAGAATAAACTCCTTGCCTAAATTTTTTCCCATGTCCAGCTCGGAAAGAGGGGCCTCTGCTAATAAGTTGGCCTTGCATCCTCCGTGACCCTCTGGACAATCTACAGAAAGGCCTTTCCCCATCAACCAGGCCCCAACAGAGTTTGTTTTGCATGACTGCCCCTAAAACATACCGATATTGCCTGTGAAGCCCCGATATTGCCATGACCAATTGTTATGCAGTTTATTATATTTGGTTCCCTGGCACCCCCTTTTGCATTGATGGCTTTAAGTTCATCAACTTGTTTCTCTCATGCACCGGGCAATAAATACTGGAATAACCAGACACTATAGATTGCATTTCGATTGAGACTTCTGGCGTATTTCGCGCAACATAACTAATTTGAAATTAGAGTAAAAACGGACACGATTCAATGTATACCAGTTTATATACACTATTACATCATTTCATGCGTTGCGACCCATTTGTAACAATTTCTAGGCCAGATATTAGCTCCTTAAACAAATGTCAGTACAACTGAATGTTAATATATTACGATGTCTTTCATGCTTTGATCTTCCGTTTATTTCTTGGGTGTTTTCGGTTATTTTCTTTGCGAAACGGTTAATAAAAACATGTTTCGGAATTATTAATCATGTATACATGTGAAAAGAAAGACAAAAACCATTGGAAATACGTGGTCTTATTCGGAATATGGGGTGTTTCAGATGGTTTTGGTCCGATCCCAGCATTGGCCGCGAGTTCATACAGATTTTCAGGCGTGGTTTCCCCTTGTCAGTCAGGCAGGACCTTGCAAGGACGGTTGTCTAGTTGGGACGAAAAACGGCGGTCCCGTGTACACATTGGCGTGCACGTAAAAGATCCCTTGCAGTTGGAATTCGATATAAGGGTAGGGCCGCTGCCCGGGCAAAATTTCCCTCATAGCACACTGTATGGCGTATGCCGGTCTTCCATTAGCCCAGGTTAGGTGCAAATGAGTAGGACGTTAAACCCCATTTCATTCCTCTTCCCCCGTATGTTCTTATCAGTCTGCCAATTTGTCGTCCATCCAGCCATTTTCTCGTGTACTTAATAAATTGTAACGGCTTTAGTTTCCCGAGATGCATTTAAAATGGACGACCCGTTCACTTATTAGACGAGACGTTTAATTCACAGACGATTCATTCATCTGATGCGTTTACTCATTCGACAAGCCGTTGAATTTTCCGTGTTTAATTTCACGCGAGCCGTTTATCCGGCCAGTTCATCTTGGTTACGATTATTTACTTACAAATAAAAATGCGCACACATAGATGCTCACCTTACCGTGGTCGGAATAGTACTTTCCATATTCCTATAAAATAGTATTCCACCATTGACAAATTCATCAAAAATCGGTAAATAACATTCCAGGTAAGGTGACAGTATTTTTTCTTGAATCTGGTTCTTGGATGACAACAATCGCATAACTTCCAATAATACTTTTATTCTGCTTTTTACAATAGGTACAAACATCGTGACGTAAACGACCGTAGAACTAACTATATGGAAGGAGTCATGACTTAATTAGCTTGGCTTAGCACCAGTGTGCTAACAAACTCCAGAAGCTCTCGTCTCGTCTTGTGCCAAGGCGCCCATGGCCTTCGCTCAGTCCTGGCCGGACCTCACTATAGTATCCATTAGGTACCTTCATCTAGGCGCCCACCTAGCATGGCCTCCTGGACGTGACTGGCGATTCGTTTCTGTTCTGAGTTTATAAAAGTATTCAAAACAAAGGAGCTCATTAGACACCTGTGGTTTCGAGCACTGGTGTGAGTGTATGTGGCATGGAGATGGGGAGCCTTCTAAACCTAGTGGGTTTTCTCCAGGCACTCCGGTTTCCTCCCACTGCTAAAGACCCCTACGCGCAAGCGAATTGTTGAAATAAAATGAACCATATGTTAATCCCAAAATGACCTGGTTGTGTCGAGTGGACGTTAAACCCCATTTTTTCTCTCTATCTTTTAATTGCCATCTCCCTTTCAACCATTTCGTCCCATAAACGACCGTCTTCGGTTCAACCCACAGTATTTAAGATGCAACACTTTTTTTTTTTAACAATTTAACTATACTATTAAAAAAAGTAGGGGATATTTGAATTTGGGGGCATAATACTAAAATATGCAAATGACTACGAAAAAGTCACTATAGAACCTGCCCCCCTGGGGTGTAGGGGGTGATAAGAATATACCCTTCGTATGTCCTGCGTGTCGTAAGAGGCGACTAAAAGGATCCCTGTAATGGGGCAACGTGTTTGCCGTACGTTGCGACCCGTGTCGGTGGAGAGTGGAATCCTGGTAATTGAGTGGGGATTTGGCTTGCGAGCCCTTTCTCTGCAACACATTACTTTGGCCCATGGTTCACCTAGACGGGAGGTCAGAGTGGCCCACTCTGATCAATCGGCTTTGGTCGTTTTTAGCTCTGTAGAATGTACGTTTTTCCAATTTCTTTGCTTTGTTGTTATCACTCAGCAAGTGTTACCTTTGTGTCCTGAGTACATTCTACAGAGCGGCGGCTCGGGTCAATCGGGTTGGCTAAGTATTTATACTTACTGGCTTGAGTATACCCCTCGTCGAGCCCTGAGGCAATGCACTGGACATCCGTGCTAGTCCTCCCCCTGGTAGGCAGGGAAGTAACCTGGGGGACGACGAGAGGTGAATTTTCAAAAAAATATTTCATGGATTCCCCAATCCCCCCCACACCAGTTAATAAAAAGAAACAGAAACGTTCTAGTACAGAGGACGTTTCTGATTTGTTTCAAAATAGTTTAAAAATATCAAAGACATGGCCGAGGTTTCTCTTAATTGAGAGTCCCTCTACGGACCTATCAAAAATATCACCATTCTTAATAACCAAGGGCATAGCTGGCTTAGCCGGTGAGCCCAAGGCTATTAAAAAACTAAAAAACGGAACTCTTTTGATAGAATGCGCTAAGGAACAGCATGCTACCATGCTGCTTAAATCCACATCCTTAGCAGACATTCCTATCAAGGTGTCTCCGCATAGGTCATTAAACTCAAGTAGAGGTGTAATTCGCTGTCGGGATCTTGAAGGCAGCAGTGAGGAAGAAATGGTGGAATACCTTTCTTCTCAAGGCGTCCAACATGTTAAAAGAATAAGTGTACGCCGAGGAGATAAGGTGATTCCCACAAGCACCTATATCCTCACTTTCAATCGTCCCGACATTCCAAAGACTCTCAAGGCAGGTTATCTTAACATACCTGTTGATTCTTACATCAGTAACCCACTTAGATGTTACAAATGCCAGAAATTTGGACATAGTAAAACCGTCTGTAGAGGTAAGGACACCTGCGCTCGCTGTGGCCATGATGGCCACGAGAGCGCTACCTGCCAGGCGGATTTGTGTTGTGTCAATTGCAAGGGTAAGCACTTTGCTTACTCTCGCGAATGTCCAGTATGGCAAAAAGAAAAAAGAATTCAACAGATAATGTCTGAGCGGAAAATACCTTATTTCGATGCTCGAAAGCAAATAGATCTAACTGCGCTCTTTCCCGTTCCATCTCAAGGGAAATCCTTTGCAGGCGCAGTAAAGGTATCTACAAAAAGCATCTCCGTTCAGACAGATTTAACCTGGCCAGATAAAGGGAAACTCTCTATAATATCGTCAGATCATATTAAAGGGGTATCGGGCTCCTCTCAAACAAATGAGGGCTCGATCGAAACTATCATTTCTTTGACTGGCGAGGGTTCATCCACCTTGCCTCAATCTGAAGTTGTTGGGGTTGCTCCCAACTCTTCCTCCAAGAACGGCAAGGGATCACCCCCCTCGCCTCCCCTTGAACCTGTCATCCTTGATTCCAGTTCTTCTGGGTCAGGGTCACAGTCAAAGGGTAATTCTTCATCAAAGAAAGAAAAATTATCAAAGTTTCGAGAGGGAGGAAAAAAGGGTTCAAAAGACCCTATCTCCCTCTATAATAGATATGGGGATGATCTGATGGACGGTGTTACCTATGCGGATGTCCATACGGACCCGCATGGGAAGCCGTCAAAAAATAAAATTCCCTGACAATGTTAAATTCCATTATTCAATGGAATTGTCGTGGTTTAAAACCAAATTTTAATGAAGTCCAACTTTTAATTCAAAAATACAATCCTTTAGCTATTTGTTTACAGGAAACTTTTTTACGGAATTCTGACTCTTTGTCTTTTAGACATTTCGTTTGTTATCATCATCATGCAGCTGGTGATGGTAGAGCTCATGGGAGTGTTTCTATTATTCTTAATGGAGATGTTCCTCAAAGTCAAGTCACCCTCAACTCGCCTTTACAGGCAGTTGCAGTTAGGGTGACTTTGCATATTCCTATAACACTCTGCTCTGTATATCTTCCAAGTTTACATCTTAATCCCAGAGATCTTGATGACCTTGTTGCACAACTTCCTCTCCCGTTTATTATTACGGGAGATTTCAATGGTCATCATTCCCTCGGGGGTAGTCCAGATGATAACAACAGAGGTAAACAAATAGCGGACTTCATTAACATTAATAATTTGTGTTTATTAAATGATGACTCGCCTACTTATCTACATCCTGCCACAGCTTCTTTTTCTTCGCTGGATCTCACCATTTGCTCTCCGGTCCTGTTTCAGGATTTTACATGGAGAGTAAATGAAGATCTATGTGGTAGTGACCACTTTCCTATCTTAATTGATAATAATGGTCCCTCTCCGGTCGAAAGACCGCAGAGGTGGAAATTGCATAAGGCCGATTGGGCCCTATTTGAATCTTTGTGTCTCTTCTCTTTTGATGCAAAAGAGTTAGAAGAAGCAGATGAGCCCATGGCCTTATTCACTTCCATTCTTCAAGATGTAGCTGAGCAGGCGATTCCCAAAACCACGACTGAACCAAAACGTTTCAATAAACCATGGTTTAACGATGATTGCAAATCCGCTCTTAAAGAGCGTGATCGTATCCTGAGACGATTAAAGAACCATCCTTCCATGGAGAATATTGCGGCATTCCAAATGGTCCGGGCGAAAGCCCGTAGAACCATACGTCAAGCAAAGAAATCTTCATGGCAGGGTTATGTCTCCAGGATAAATTCCCGTACCACATCTAAGTCGGTATGGGATAGGATTCGTAGGATTAAAGGTAAAAGTAATGCATTATCAGTTAACCATCTCAATGTTGATAATACTACCTTAACAACATTCCCTGATATTGCTAATTCTCTGGCCAGTAATTTTTCATTCAATTCATCATCCAATTTCTCCTCAGATGCCTTTCGAGGCATAAGACAACAACAGGAGAAAAGGTGACTTAATTTCAAGTCCCGCAATGATGAATGTTATAATGATACCTTTTCCGTTGCAGAGCTTCGAGATTCGCTAAAGCGAGCTCGGGATACTGCAACTGGTCCAGATGAAATACACTACCAGATTTTAAAACATTTACCTTTTCCAACACTCCTCATCTTACTGGATCTTTTCAACCGGATTTGGGTTGATGGAAATTTCCCTCCTTCGTGGCATGAAGCCACAATCATTCCCATCCCTAAACCGGGTAAAGATCATACGAATCCTACCAATTATCGCCCGATCGCTTTAACTAGCTGTATTTGCAAAACCATGGAGAGATTGATCAATCGAAGGCTTGTTTGGTACCTTGAGTCCAACAACCTCATTACTGACCTCCAATGTGGATTTCGGTCCCAAAGGAGCACTCTTGATCATCTCGTCAGATTTGAAACGTTCGTCAGGGACGCTTTCATCCAGAAGCAACATTTAGTTGCTATATTTTTCGATCTGGAGAAAGCTTATGATACTACATGGAAACATGGTATCATGCGCGACCTCAATAACCTCGGCCTTCGAGGTCGCTTACCTATCTTCATTAAAAATTTCCTGGAAGATAGGTCATTTAAGGTACGACTGGGATCAATATTCTCTGACCCATTTCCTCAGGAAATGGGGGTTCCACAGGGAAGTATTTTGTCGCCAACACTATTTGCAATAAAAATTAATACCATCCCAGCGTGCCTTAAACCAGGTACTAACGGCGCTCTTTATGTTGATGACTTTCAGATGTGCTATGGTTCTACAGACATGCGGATAATCGAACGTAAGTTGCAGCTTTGTTTGAATTCACTTCAACAATGGGCAACCGAAAATGGATTTCGTTTTTCGAAATCCAAGACTGTCTGCATGCATTTCTGTCAGAAACGAGGTTTGCATCCAGATCCAGAACTTTATTTGGATGGCAATCGCCTTCCAGTTGTGGATGAAACCAAATTTTTGGGGCTGATATTTGATAAGAAATTATCATTTATCCCCCATATAAAAAGCCTGAAAAAGAAATGTCTGAAAGCCCTCAACATATTGAGAGTCTTATCAAATACTGACTGGGGAGCAGATCGTAAGGTCTTGCTCAGATTATATCGAGCTTTAATAAGATCAAAACTCGATTATGGGTGTATTGTGTATGGGTCTGCCCGCGAGTCTTATCTCAAAGAGCTCGACGCCATACACAACCAAGGACTTAGAATCAGTTTAGGAGCATTTCGTACTTCTCCAGTGGAAAGTTTATACGTCGAGGCGCACGAGCCCTCATTGCACAACAGACGTGATAAACTGGCCCTGCAGTATGCTACGAAAATTGCATCACTTCCAAATCACATTTCATTTAACACCATATTTAGACCTCTTCATGAGCATTTATATCTAGTGAAGACTAATACTATTCCATCATTCGGTATTCGCATACAACCCCTTTTGTCTGAGGCTGGTATCGTCCTCGACAGTATTGCGAATACCCCTGTCTTTGGGACTCCACCGTGGGCTATATCTCCGCCAAAGATCGATTTCGATCTTTCTCAGCATAAAAAGAGAGATACTAGCTCGACGGTATTCCAATCTCTCTTTACAGAGTTAAGGTCTAAGTATGGTGATTATGCTCCTGTTTACACCGATGGATCGAAAGATGGTGATCAAGTAGCTTCGGCTACTGTGACGCCATCCGAGACCATTTCTGCTCGCCTACCACCCGCTGCTTCTATTTTTACAGCTGAGCTCCAAGCTATTCTTCAGGCTTTGGAGTTCATTCAGTCCTCTTCATGTTTAAAATACATTATATTTACTGATTCTTTGTCCTCGCTACAAGCGATAAATAATAAACAGCTGAAACACCCTTTGGTAGCAGACATTTATCGTCTGCTACTATCACATGAGTTTATCAGCAAGGACATTGTCCTTTGCTGGCTCCCCAGTCACGTAGACATAAAAGGGAACGATAAAGCAGATTTGGCTGCCAAGTCTGCCTTAGACCTTCCCTTATCTGAATTTTTAACGCCTTATACGGATTTTAAATCCTGTATAAATAATTTTATTTATGACCGATGGCAACGGTCTTGGGATCTTGCAGGCACAAACAAACTTCATCACATAAAGCCTCTCCTTGGAGACTGGCCAAGCTCCTACAGGTCAAACAGGAGAGATGAAGTTGTTTTGTGTCGCTCTCGAATAGGTCATACTTTTTTAACTCACATTTTCATCTTAAAGCGAGAGCCTCAACCAGAATGTGATCACTGTCATGTTCCGTTGACAGTTAAGCACATTTTGATTGAGTGCAAGCATCTCAAGGATATTAGATCTCATTTTTACCGTTGTCAGTCATTGCATCACGTGTTTTCCCAACCGGGTTTATATGGTAAAGTTTTAGACTTTTTAAAAGAGACAGGATTTTATCATAAATTTTAATTGTATATATATATATATTATTTCATTATATATATATATTATTTCATTTTTGTATTTATATGCATAAAAGATGTGTTTTATTTTTAGTTTTTACTTACTGCATATTTATGCATATAATGTTTTTCTGTGATATATTTTAACCTGTCTCGTAACGATCATAAGTTTGGCGCAATATAGCCCGGTTGGAGCTAACGTGCCATTAAACTCCATTTCATTCATTCATTCATTCTATAGAATCTAACAGAAGAAATATTTCCAGTTACATGTGAAGCCCAAACGCACTAATAGCTACCGCATGGAATGCAGGTGATGCTTGGGATCATCATGGGGGTCCAACCCAAGATTTGCACGACTCTGACTTTGAATGTTAGTCATTGTGGCATTGAATTCCAGGGTGGAAACATCAGTTTGTTTTAGTGACCAGAAAACAAATTTTGATATGCGTCAGCTTACCCAAAATGAAAGGTTACGCGCCCTTGGCATGCTACAGATCGGTACAACACAAGCGGTTGTGGCGCGGACGATGAATGTTTCTCAGTCTGTCATAAGCAGGCTATGGTCCAGATACCTTGATACACAATCTGTACAGGACAGACCACGCTCAGGTCGACAACTCAAGCCCAGGATCGATTTATCCGTACCTTGGCCTTGAGAAATCGTGTCATCACAGCAAATCAGATCGGCGCTCGTCTTCAAACAGACACTGGTGTGAGAGTGAATGGCCAGACGATTCGGAATCGACTGCATAGGGGTCACCTTCGCGCCCGACATCTTCGCGTGATCCCTTGTTTGAGAGATCATCACATTCAAGCAAGACGTCGTTGGTGTAGGGATCGTCAACACTGGGATAATCGACGCTGGAGCAATGTGATGTTTTCAGATGAGTCAAGGTTCACTGTTGATTTTTTGGACAGACGTAGGAGGGTGTGGCGTCGTCGAAACGAGCGCTTCCAAGACGTTAACGTCATCAGACATGATCGATTTGGGGGTGGTTCTGTTATGGTGTGGGGAGGCATCACTGTTGCTTGAAGAACGGCTTTACATGTTGTTGCAGGGCGTGTTACAGGCCAGTACTACCGGGACAACATCTTGGCAGTTCATGTTGTGCCGTTCGCACGATGTCATGGCCGCCGTTTCATCTTCCAGGATGACAACGCAAGATGTCACAGGGTCAGGATCGTTACAGGTTACCTCCAACAACAGAACATCACCACATTACTTTGGCCAGCACCGAGTCCCGACCTCTCCCCCATCGAGCATGTCTGGGACATGCTTGGACAGAGGTTACGTCAACGTCAACAACGTCCTGCCAATGTCCAAGAACTTGCTGCTGCGTTGCAACAGGAATGGGACGTCTCATTAGGAGTATGCCACGTCGGATCAATGCTTATTTGGCAAACAGAGGAGGATTTACCCGTTACTGACTTTGTTGTGACCCCGGGTATCATTTTACCCTTATAATGGTCAAGTGTGCCTTATTTAGTCCAACGATCATTTGGAATAAATGGATGAATGTGAACTTCATTTCATTTTGTCATTTGTTTCTTCGTCAGTTTCATTAGGTGACTTTAATAACACTTAAAAATCAAATATCCCCTACTTTTTTTGTGAATAGTATATTATTTTAGGATCTATCGACTCAAACACTTCAACTGCAGTATCCAGAGAGTGGAATAACCCCCCCCCCCCCCCCCCCCCCGCTCAGCCTTGAAAATTTTTTATGCGATTTTATTGGTGATTTAAACCTGTAATTTTGGAATTTACCTTCCGGAAATACGTCAGAATGAACCAAATTGAATCTAATTTTTCTAGGGGGAGGGACCCCAGACCCCCCATTAATCAGTCGAGCGCAATTAGTTAAACAATTATCAAACCTAGACCCCTCCCCTGCAAAAAATCCTGGATCCGCGCCTGAAAAGTGAGGATATAGGTGGCAATCACCTTATCCCCAAGGCGAACGCTAATTCTTTTTACGTGTTAGACGTCTTGTGATGAAAGGAATTCTACCATTCATAATGACTGTTGCCTTCTAGGTTCCGACAGCGAGACTCTGGGAGAGAGTTTTTAATGTCCACCCGACACAAACTAGGGCTTTCCGGGAGTAACACATGGTTAAATTTTATTTCAATAATTCGCTTGTACAAAGGGGTCTGTTGCAGAAGGCGGAAACCGAGGACCAGGAGACAACCAAAAGTGTTAAATAGACCAACCATTGATATTGTCAAGAACGTTCTAAGTTATTTCCATTTTAGATGATTAACTTAGATACGTTTTGTTTTTAAAGGTGGGTGTTAGGTCCTGGTCATGCGCCCTTAGGGGGGGGGGGGAGGTCCTGGTCATGCGCCCTTAGGGGGGGGGGAGGCGAATGGTTAGCACATGCGAACATAAGGTCCGTCATTGAGTGTAACACAATCTAAGTGATAACAGAAGACCGGTTTCAAAGATACAGGCTTGATATTCTCTTCTGATGGAAATGAAACGGCTACATAAATGCAACAGGAACTAAACTACGTTGGAAATATTTAAAAAACCATTAAGACAACCATGAATTATGTTTAATTAAAACGTGACCAAACAGAAGTATATAGAGGTGAAAAGTCAATATCATATTCTCATTGTCATAAGATTGTTCAGTTTGATGAAATGGGGTTTTACGTCCTACTCACGTCCTACTCTTATGCTCCTAATCTGGGCTAAATGAAGAGGGTATGCG
This sequence comes from Patella caerulea, assembly GCA_036850965.1. Classification (NCBI taxonomy): domain Eukaryota; kingdom Metazoa; phylum Mollusca; class Gastropoda; family Patellidae; genus Patella; species Patella caerulea. The sequence goes on along the minus strand of JAZGQO010000007.1, from coordinate 75,301,249 downwards.
CCATACAGTGTGTTATGAGGGAAATTTTGCCCTGGCAGCGGCGTTACGGCCTACTTTTATATCGAATGCCAACTACCAAGGGATCTTGTACGTGCACGCCAAGTCAATGTGTACACGGGACCTCCACCAACTACAAGGGGTGACAATGCCGGAGAAGTAAATAACAAACTAACACAATTCGCACAGGTGGGACACTAGCTTCACATGTATTAGATGAAGGCATACACAATAAAGAAACATCACACAAATGGTATTAAACAATACAAAAAGTACATACATGGAAAATGAATTAGCATAGGATTGTCATATTGTTTTGTTTTTACTTCAGATAAATGATCTAAATACATTTTTCCAAAATACTTAAGTTTCTAACAAGAAACAAAACAAAACATTCGCTTCTAATTTAAAGCGGGACCTTACTTCCTTTAGGATATAAACCAATTCCTTTTAATAGGAATACAAAGCTCTCGCATTTTCAGGCCCGTAGCTAGTGGGTGTGGGTGAAAGGGGCGCATGATGGTTGTTGTTTCGTATTACGTCCAATGGGAAGGGTTGCCAAAGCACACTTTGGGATTACTGATTCTTTTCACATTGGGTGCCCCGATTTGCTTCAGCTGAGACAGCTGCATCCGCTAGCTACGGGCCTGATTTCCGAAGCAAAATTCTTTTTAAAAATATTCTCATTCCATCAGGTATGTACTGTATATTGTAAGCTTTCCAATGGTAGTTATCTAGCTGATCTTAAATTGCAGCAGCAGAATAAAATAGGTCAGATACAAACCAAAAATCTGTAAAAAAAAATTTAACAATTAAATTGTAATTATAGGGACGTGCAGGAATCACTTATTTTGAATCTTATATTTCGAGTGAAGATTTTAAAATATTTGGAGATGTTTCAATCGTGGTTTCCAATTGTCAATGGCTGGCGATTCGGGTCTGACGATAAAATTAGTCTTGTGGATTACGCTAACATCGGAGAACCATCGGTGTACAGATAATTGTGCTCTTGGGAAATGAAATGCGGTTTAACGTCGTATTTTTCTGCTCCTATACCGGACTAATGAAGGACATACACCATACAAGGGACCTTGGTTGTTAGTACTATCCGAACGGCTAACCAGCTGTCCTTGTCCCCCCCCCCCGCGATCACACCATTCCGTTGTAATTGCTATATAAATAACGAATATTTTTATACTAACCATTTGAATGGGATTAATGTCATGGGAATATTTAGTTTTTATCATAGTATGTCCATAAAAATAAGTGATTTCAATTTAACAGACTCAATTAACAATAATACATCGTGAAGTTACCGTTAAAATGACTTCTTTTGTCACAGTAAAAAATCCCATTGCTGTAAAACCTATTGGTGGACCAGTTAATTTAGACAGAAATAATGTCAACTGGAAGAAAGGGTTAGACATGAAATGATACATCAACACCAACTGTACTAAATAGCCAGGACAGCGTCCCAATCGTATATCGAATTACAAATACCAAAGAATATTTTATTTGCACGCCACTGTGTACACGGGACCTCGGTTTTTCGTACCGTGAAATAAAATGGGGTTTACCGTCCTACTCTTCTGCACTTGACTGGGGCTAAGGGAAGACGGGCGCATACGCCATACAGTATGATATGAGGGAAATTTTGCCCGGGCAGTGGCACTATGGCCTACTCTTATATCGAATTCCAACTGCCAAGGGACCTTTTACGTGCACGCCAATGTGTACACGGAACCTTTGTTTTTTGTACCATCCGAACGACTAGACAGATGTCCTTGTCAGACCCTCCTTCTGCCTCACGCCAGAAAATCGAGATGAACTCTCTCGGCCAATGCAGGGATCGAACACCCGACCTCGAGCCAGCGCCTTACCCACCGTGATTCAGTTGTTCCTTATCAGACCCCCCTCCGCGTCTTGCACCACTGACGGGGTAAAAAACACAACAGAAAATCTCGCACTTTCTCGGCTCCCTGCTCCGAATTCAATCTTAGTGATGGCCACGAAAGTTCATCGGGAACCGAGTCATGTCCTTAAAAACGGTCAATGAACTTTCAGTAGGATCAGTGGCATTATTACATATAAATGTTAAAATTCAATATCAAGCAATGGTATACATACTTGCCCTAGTTGTTGTGTTGATAGCCCATCTGTCTGTATCTTGTAGATGTGTTGTATCGGCGAATGAGCCTATAATATAATAAAGAACGTAGCAAATAGGAGCGGGGAATGGGGTTTAACGCCCACTCGACACAAATAAAGCCATTCCAGGACAAACGTATGGTTTAATTTTATTTCGATAATTAGCGTGTTGGGGCCTATAGCAGTGTTAACAAACCGGAGGACACAGAAAAAACCCACGAGGTTTGGCAGTCGACCCTACTCATTGTCACGTACAACCGGAGAATAAAAAAAACATACCAGTTGAGCCAATGACGCGCTACCCCCATCCTCAAAGTTGATACAAACAGCAAATTAGAATTTAAATGTTATGGCATGTCAACACCAACCCGGCTATATAACACAGGAAATTCTTGACGATTCCTCAATTATAGTTTTTTAACAGGCAAATTCATCCGTGGACAAGTTCTTGTGAATATACCAGTGGACATGTATTGGGATATTCCGGACCACCAGATTGTTATTTGAGAAATTAGAAAACTATATGGGGCTTTTCATAAGCCAAAAGGCAACGACCACCTAAAGAATACTTTAGCTTCTTACCGAATCATTTACAGATGATATAAACCACCAAAATACCAACATACAAAGGATACTATTGGCGAGCCAAGAGCATTTCAGAATGATGTCTACAAAACCTTTATGTCCACTTGTCACAAAATTATACAAAAGGAAGCAGACCAGAAACACGCTACATCCAAAAAAATTGATTATCCAAATTCTAAACGGTTTATCAAGATGATCCACCATTCCACAAAGTTTCAAATGAATTTGACGAGTGTTATTGAAATTTTCCGGGCACTTATTATAGTGACTTATTGAGTCTTGTAAGCATTCTGTTACTAGGGAGAACGTCTGTGATATAAAGTAACAGATGGCGAACAAGAAGACATTAGGGAATATCCATGCAGCATCGTCGAAGAGTTCCAACACCAGAAACAATACACCCATCTCAATGGTTCCTGGAAAAGGACCGGCGATAACCACCACGTCATTAAACAAAAAGATAGAGAGGGATTTGGACACGACTATGAAAACGAAATACACTATCGCCACTGCAAAAACTATTTTCACTACTTTTCTCACTTGATGGGTTTTCTTGTTGATATACTTGGAACAGATCGCTTCCATGATAACTTGGTTCCATTCGCAGTAGAAATAGTTCCATGTTCCTACCCGGCAGTGCCATAGTAATATGGAAGTGGTGACTGCACATTGCCAAGACCAGCATTGTCGGATGACTCTGTATACGGTATGGTTTGGTTGATAATCAAATCCGACACAAAATGATGTAATACTTTTAAAGACAGTAGCCCAAAGCAAAACAATAACAGCGGCACAGTAGATTTTATAGAATTTAACCAGCCTCGGAGAAGTCGGGTTTTTACCAAACTTTGAATTGTCTTTATTATAATAGATACCGAAGATCTTCATACTGTTTAACACTGGGGTTAAGATATCATTCATATTGTATCTGTAATCGGGTATTGGATTGTTTTCCATCTTCATGGGGTGTGCCATTTGGACTGAGTATATCCCCCGTGCCTTAATGCAGACCTATATCTACCAACAGCAACCACTTTCACTGGGCAAAACGAATAATCGAATCCATTTATAATATTGGCAATATTAATGAATACACAATACCAATAATGTAGACCTCTACCATTATTCCCGTTATTACATACAATTTTGTTTTATAGCAGATAGTCGAGTAGCCGAGAGAAACCTAATGTGTTTATTTTATCCCAGTGTTACATTATAACCAATTTCACCCTTTCAGGTAAAAGGTTTCAAAGCTAATGGCTTCATCGTGTCCAAACCATTCTAAGTAGGTGATTAACATTTGGAATACTGAGTGTAGTTGAATATATGACTGTTTAATTTTAATCGGGATCAAATATCAACTCGAGTGTTAGGTTAACATACATTTGTATGTACAAATATGACTAATCTATTTACGTGTACACAGGCTACCTAAATACATGTATATCCACGGAGAAAAAGAATGGCATCATCCCTATTTCAATAGAGTGCTAACATTTGATCCATTATGTTAATTATGTTCTAGGAGGTATTCAATCCCCTGAAGTGCCTTTGGGGTTAAAACTCAAACAGCAGTAGCTTAAATGTGATTCTGTCTTCATTAAAATTTTTTTTTAAAGGAATAGGAGTTCCTCTATCAAAATTAATAAGATACTAACGTACCTTGAGATCAATTTTCGCTGACAAGGAAATGGGGTTGGGGGAGGAATCATCTATTCTCAACATAAAAAATTACCTAAGAAGAATTGTCTGCATGCGTGCCCTAGAAATATTGAGTCTTTTCAAATACTGTCATGTTCCTTTGACAGTTAATCACATTTTGATTGAGTGCAAGCATCTTAAGCAAACAAGATCACGATATTACCGTTGTCAGTCACTACATCATCTGTTTGCCCAGCCGGGTTTATATGGTAAAGCGCTAGACTTTTTAAAAGAGACAAATTTTTATCGAAAATTTTAATTGTTTATATGCTGATATTTTATTTCATGTTTTAAATATATATACATAAAGTTGATATTTATTTTTAGTTGATATTTACTGTGATATTTGTTTTTATTTATGTATATATAGATAATGTGATTATTTGTTTCTAGTTTGTCTCGTAACATCATCTTATGTTTGGCGCAATATAGCCCGGTTGGAGCGGATGTGCCATTAACCCACATTTCATTCATTCTTTTTAAATACTGAATAGGTAGCAGACCATAAGGACTTCCGTAGATTTTATCGCGCATTAATACGATCTAAATTCGATTATGGGTGTATTTATGTATGGGTCTGGCCGTTAGTCTTATCTCAAAAAGCTCGACACAAACACATTTTATAAGAAATTATCATTTATCCCCCACATTAAAAACCTAAAAAAGAAATGTCTGAAAGCCCTCAGCATATTGAGTCTTATCAAATACTGACTGGGGAGTATTGTGTTGAGTCTGCCTGTTAGTCTTATCTCAAAAAGCTCGACACAAACACAGTTGATAAGAAATTATCATTTATCCCCCATATTAAAAACCTAAAAAAAGAAATGTCTGAAAGCCCTCAGCATATTGAATCTTATCAAATACTGACTGGGGAGTATTGTGTTGAGTCTGCCTGTTAGTCTTATCTCAAAAAGGTCGACACAAACACATTATGGACGAACCTTCATTAAGAATCTTCATTGAGTGAACTAGCCCTCACTGCACGACATACGTGGAAGACCAGCACTACAGTATGCTACTAAAATGGCAGGTCTGCCTCATCACATTTCCTATAACACCATACAGTGGGCTGACATCGTTACAATATTTCGGATTACGCAGTGTCGGAATACTCGGTTTTCTCAAAACCGGAAGTATTATTGTAACTTCAAGATCTGGAAGTATTTAATAATAGAGACTTTTGGCAAGCGTAAATTTCTTGTGTGTGACGTCAACAATGCTTGTGTATTTCTCATACGTGGTATTGCACACGGATACGGCAGCACGTATCGAACAGCTTTCATACGGAAAAGGTCCGTATAACATCGTCGTCTTTTTACCATACTTTTTGCTACTTTTAGACGCTGAAATGTTGTGTCATAGTAGACACTGGACTAGTACTGAAGATCTTGGTAGATAACTGACATGCTGAAAATAGAACTAAGCTAGCCCACCTATCCATATGTACACGCCGCGAAAATCTGCCAAAACACTAAAAACTACACTGACGCAACGTATCACGTGGCGATACGGATGCGGAAAATTCCACTTGCCAAAAGTCTCTATTGTAGCGTCGAATCCCCATAACGTTATTCACTTTTCCATACATTCAAAATTTATTACTTTTAAATATCTTACGAAAACAATACATATTTACACTTTCTTTATATTCATGTAAACATTTAAAGTTGTTGAGTTGTTGAGTCTTGGACGCAATCCTCTTGCACTCGAATCTTGTCTACCATGGCATCGTCCTTAATCTGGGCGAATATTTTTTTCATTTCATTTAGCATGCGTAGGCAATTTGAATAGGTTGAGTCTGTTGTCAATTTATCTTCTTCATCGTCTCTGTGTACAGTTGAATGTACGCTTGTCTTTGCTGTCACGTGTTCATTGATATGTCCAGGTCGTCGTCAAACTCTGTCTCGGAACTTCATTGTCAACATTGATAAAATCGTCTTTGTTTCGGGAACCAAGGACTCAATGAATATAGCAAGTAGTATACTGTGATTGAGCACATTAAAACGCACAACACAATTTATTTGGAAAACAATCACTGGTTATATACACATATAGCACGACGTTTCGACAAGTATTCCTTTATCGTTATAAAGTACAATTAATAAATTAGTAAACTAAAGGTAATAGTTATAGTCATAAATGAAGAAGCCATAAGACAAATGTTGTTACAATACATAGTGATTCGTTCATTTGGAAACGAATACACTTCATCACATTAAGCCTTTCTTTGGAGACTTACCAAAAGCTTATATATCCAAGTGGTTTTGGGTCACTCTCGCATTGGTGATACATTTTAACTCATATTAGAATAGGAGCATCCACCAGAATGCGAACACTGCCATGCTGCTTTGACATTTAAGCACTTTTTGATTTGAGTGCAATCAAATTATTACCATTGCCAGTCACAATGTCGAGTGTTTAAACTAGCAATGCCATATTCCTTTGGCAGTTAAGCACGTTTGATTGATTTCAAGGATACAAGTTTGACCAACCGGGTTTATATGGCACAGTGTTGGATTTTATTATAAATTTAAGTTGTATTAACACAGAATTATTTCATAGTTGTTTTTATATATCTGTTTGTATAAAAGATATATTCTATTTTAATTTTTACATACTGTGATACTGCATTTACTTTTGCATATAATTTAGTTTTGGGTGATAAAAGTTAGCCAATCTCTAAATAATCACCATATGTTTGGCCATAAAACCACATATCATAGATGTGGCTATATTATTGTTCCCAATCATTCAGAGAACAAGATAATCAACGTGCAGTATTCATCTACACATATCAATATTATCGGCTCGTAAAATTCTATATGTAACAATAATCAGGGGAACTGCTGTCAATATCTGTTGGTATTTAACTGCACTGGTTGATGATTAACAAATGGAAACACGACATTCTACTATAAAATGATAAAACTGGGAACATTTAGATTGTATACTCAGATACATTTGGATATTTATGGTAGGATAACCAGTGATACAGGAATGATTCAGCCAGACAGTAGAATAATATAACCATAGTGTCTCTGGTATTAGCAGATCACATACATATATCCGACAGACATGGACAAACCTGTTCGACCACCAGGATTACACAAAATACAGGAGTCAATGAAACCAATTCTGGTGTCGTTGAAACTATTTGGCCTATTTTATGAATCCACTAACAATAAGATAGGCGTGGAGAACACCAAATATCCAGGATCCTCGGCCGAGAAGAAACCCCGTATTAACGCATTTAAGAAGATATACTGCTGGACGGGGTTGTTTTGTTTGACAATAAGTACTCTGAGGCATATTCCCGGATTTTGGATTGGTTCCGCTTTTGTACGGGGCTTTACAGTTCACAGGGTAATTATTACTTCTTGGTCCTTTCAAGGTGTCGTTAGTGCTGCCCTTATACTTTTTTACTGCCGTAATGGAACTTTTGATGCTTATTTCAAGCTGTGGAACAAGGCCATCATGGATACAAAGTGCACCTGCCTGGGCTCCTTATTGAAGGACCTGCGTCGCTTTTCAAGAATATGCACAGTGTTTGCTTGGGCGTTCTGGGGTATTAACTGTGTTGGTGTATTCCTAATGGTTTTCATTTTTAACACTGACTTCATCAACTCCTACATTAATCCATTGCCCAATAACTTAATCTGGAAGGTGATGCTATTTGTGTTTCATGTATACTTGTCAGCTATTTGGGTCTTCAGTATCGCACTCGTGTTGATCTGTAGCAGGAGCATCTCCAACGCATTTTATCTCCATTCCAAAACCATAGGATGTGTGATGAAAACAAAACCCGCAGTATTTTCGGGAAGGTTGGAGGTGATGCGACAGAAGCATTTGGAGCTGTGCCATCTTGTGGACATTTTAGATCGTCCTATGAGGATGCTGTTGGTGAATGTATTGGGTGTAAACATCTTCCTGGCTTGTTTTGTTCTTTATCAGCTGATAAACAGCAGCGACACTTTGTTGAACACATTAATGGCGGTGATGTGGTTGCTGACAGCATATCTTGGTATGGGATCCGTGTCCTGGTTTGTTGCTATGGTTAATGAAGCAGTAAGTGCATACTTTGTTTTTCCAAGTTTGCCTTTTATTGGCTGTAATTTCTCTGTCCCCAACAGCTAAAGACCCTTACGCACAAGCGAATTATTGAAAGAAAATTTAACCACATGTTCGTCCAGAAATTACCTACTTTGTATCTCTCTTTAAAATCTCTTAAAATGAATTGTCTTTTGTTGCAATGTGGTCTTTGTTCTCGAGCTTGTGTAATGTCTCTGGTGGTGGTGGAAGCACGGTCATCTGCCCAACCCATAACAGGCACGCCCAAAATGTCACGGCCCAAAACTAGGCCAGCTTTAAAGAAGCTTGTGTCACCAACACTTGATACCCAACAGACTTGCATTCGGATAACCTTGACATAACATTTTCGGCAAGAGTTACTGGACTTTTAAAGTGTCTTTATTGGTTAAACAGCCTCTATTGTGTAATCGTTACGTGTCTTTAGCTGTATCACGATTATTAATAGGCTATATTGCGTCAAACCGCTGCGATCGAAATCGTTTAGTGGACCTGCGCTTTACTCATTCATCAACCACGGATCTCCGTCACACTTGGTACTAAAACGTCTAATATTGTACAATAATGAATTTATCATGCTTTTATTTCTATGTAGGGCCATTCACTTTTAGATCACATCTATGATTTAGAAACAGATGGGCTGTCAACTGAAAGACTGGGTCAGGTATTTTTTTTTTTTTTTTTTAATCAAACCTACATTTCGATTATCAGAAATACATAGAGGGAAACGTTAGTGCACAACAGTAATAAATGTCTTACAAAATATAGGAAGACATTAGTGGGTCATACATTGGGTGTTTATTGAAGCTTATAATTAATACTAAGTAGTAAAACTTATCTGCGAAGAGAATTATTGAAACACAGTACCTAATCAGCATATCCGTTTACGATCCGTAGCCACATGGTGACTCAGGCCCCCTCCCCCGAAAAAATATTTCGCCGACAATAATTTTTAAGGTATGTTCAAATTCAGGTACTCGTGGCTCCCCCCCGTCTCGCGTAGTCCTATCGGCCAGTGTTGCCATTTGCACTGGCAGAACTTCAAACTTCACGGGTTATTAGGAAGAGGTTGTCCACTTCATTAGGCTATAGAAAGAATAAATAGTTACAAATTAGCTCGGGCTGCATAATGTAAACGTAGCTTTACTAAATTATCCATAGAACTTTTGTGTTTATTCTTCACTATTGACTTGTTAAAGAATATAATAAATATTAGACTTCCATTATGACACTATATTTCAGTTGACCTTATTTCTGTCTAACTATGATTTTTGAATATAATTATTATATATTTCAGTTGACATTATTTCTATCAAATTTAATTATATTACTTGCGCACTAAACTCATTTAAACCTTTAAAAAGTTTTATGGACGTCATATTGACGTGATTGGTAAATATAACATGTCTCTCTCGGTTATTATTCAAGATATATTTTATTGACTCATAAAATATTATCTTCCTAATTATGTCTGTCTATTACATCGTTAACACTGTTCATCACGTGCATTTTGTATACCGATAGTCCATTGGCCAATCATGCTATTTCATTGAGATTTCGTCTAATAGTTTGGATGCAGCGATGGCGGGTGTGGCGCCAGGCTGGGTAAGCTTACTCTTCCGGACACCTGTTACCACTGTTTGTCGTGTATTTTGTACAAGGTGAACAGTCCATTTGCTGATTACACTATTTTGCCTCGACCGTTTTTATTGGACTTCGAATTTTGACTAATGGTTGGATTGTTCGTACTTGGTTTTATTTTATATTTCAGTTGACATTATTTCTATCTAAATTAACTGGTACATCAATAGGTTTTACAGCCATGGGATTTTTTACTATCACAAAAGAAGTTATTTTAGCGGTGAGTTCAATGTCTTTGACAGTTTAGTAGTACTAGCGTACTGTGGATCACAAATAATGAAGCAATCGCAGCCATGTCTGGAATTGGAGGACATAAAGAAGGGATTTTTGACCAAGCGTATCGGTGGCACGGGTTTCGATATAGATCGTCGGTTTTGGACGCCGGGGAAACGTTAGTGCACAACAACAAATGTCTTACAAGATATAGGAAGACATTAGTGGGTCATACAACGGCTCCTAGTTTAGAACTACCCTATCTAACATTGAGTACTTAGCCAGTTTTAACGATCATCTGTTGATACGTGTCTCTATTATATGACAACCAGCAATGTCTTTTCCCTAAAATAGATTGTTAAAATGGAGTTAAGCGGATTTCAGCACAATTTAATTGTTAAATTTCTATTTCAGATTGTTGGTTTGTATTTGACCTATTTTTTTCTGTTGCTGCAATTTAGGATCACATAAGACAAGCTGCTGGATCGAATAATTTTGTGTTTGACGATGGTGGTGTCGATCAACTCTGAACATTTTATCTAAAGTTTTTTCAAAGTTATTTTGTGTAAACAAGGTCTCGGTTTAAAAACGTATCTTCGTATTCTTGCCCGATTTCCAGAAACAATTATTATGGAGCTGAAGACGATTCCTAACGATCTTGGGTAAACATGGTCTTAGTTAATTAAACATATTACCGTGTTACTGTCCGGCTCCAGTTGGGCAAATGAAGACGGGCATACGTACAGTGTGCTATAAGGGAAATTTTGCCTGGACATTTACGGCCTATGTACGGGGGGGGGGGGGGTACACCCGAATGACTATATGTTGTCCATTGACAGGCTCTCTGTCCCGCACCACTTACAAATCCCAATGAAACTTCTCGGTTAATGCAGAGATCGAACACGGCACCTCCAGGATAGCCAGCCACTACTTAATTTAGCCAATGCCCCCCCCCCCCCTCCACTTACTGCAATCCGTCTTTGTAGCTGGGTTGGAAATGTATTTTGGGACGTCACATGGATCCAGTGAATTTCTCCATCCGCTGTTTCTACCCAGTGAAATGAACATTTCGGGACTTACATGGGTTAATTTTATTTCAATAATTCGTTTGCGCGTAGGGGTCTTTAGCAGTGGGAGGAAACCTGCCCGGTGGAAACACACAAGGTTGAGAAGGCGCCCCTATCTAGATGCCACATACGCTCACACCAGGGATCGAAACCACAGCCGCAAGCCAGAGGTGACCGGCCAACTAGAGGCCATCCCAATGTTCGATGAAACCCGAGCTCAATTTAAGACATTGTACCTTCGTATCTCGGGAAAGCCCCCTCAAACGCTTGATCACCAACAGGGAAAGGGATCTGGCCATCTACCCCCACACCAAGCCATCGGCTTCTTAAAAGAGAAAGAGAGAGTTAATGGGGTTTTAAATGCACTCGACACAAACCAGGTAATTTCAGAACATATCGTTCAGTTTTATTTTTTTATAAATCGCTTGCGCGAAGCGGTCTTTAGCCACGGAAACCCAAGATGTTGGACTGGGGACACTACGTCTTATCGCGTACAACTGGGGAATCGAAACGAATCCGGTTGACCTTATGGTATGTTACAACGCGCACGTGCTAACCATTCGGCCATCCCAGCGTCTTCAATACATTCATATACAATCTAAATGAAGATTGTGGATAAGTTTAAAGTTCATAATTTCTGTATAGATTACTGTAGTGAAAACTCAGACCCACCAAGATAGTGTAAATAGATTGTCCGTCTACATAGATAGGAATAATTGAGTATGGAAGCCGATAAGTGCCATTTCGCTCCTTCTTGCCTTCGTGTTACCAAGTGCGAAGGCGGTGCAAAGTGATTGCCATAAATGGACCCAGTATCGCTCTATTGTGGCACTACTATGAGTAAAAAACGCGGAGGCAAACAGTATGAAGCTTAGATGTCAAGTTACTTCATATCTTAGCGTTGTTCATTTCTTACCGCTGCCGAAGTGTTGCTTTCTGGGGGTTGTAGCTTAATTCAACACTAAGGACGAAAACTCAGGTGAATAGTTAAAATTGTACCTTTAATAAACGAGTGTTCAAAACTGGTTAACGGTCACAATAACGAGATAGATATCGCTAGGGCGAGCCGGTCACCAGACTAAAGTTACAGTAGAATACGAAACATATATACAAGCTTAGGATAATTATATAATATTTGATAAGATGTTAAATTGTACATAGGAAACAGATGTTTAAATACGGAAGAAGATATGGACATAGCAAGAATGCTCGTTAACTATAATTACGTAATATATATCGTTACATTGAGTATAAACTCAGTTAAAAGACTTGAAAAATTAGTGTGATATCAATTCGGACATTGGTCAATTACTACTTTAACTGAATCATATATTATAAAATATGTACAAAGATACTCTATAACACCTCCATGACTGTAAATCCATGGCAAAGCAAAGACATGAACGATTTCCTGTGAGTTAACACTAACAACCTGAGAGAGATGGGGTTTAACAAGCCAGGTTATTTCAATAATTGGATTGTGCGTAGTCGTGTTTCATCGCACGGTTAACTTACGGGGAAGGTAAAGTAGTACGAACTAGACTCGCTGTGGGTCAACATCGCCAAAAGGCCTCGCATTGTTCATTTTTTTTTATTTTTGCGTTAACTGATAGCGATGAGAGAGACGAAAGGGAACTCACGGGCTTCCATAGTTGATAGCCATATTGACACCTGAGCTTAAAATGTATCATAATCATTTGATGAACATCAGTTGATTAATAATAATCACACACCTGTTGTATTTACGTTATGAATAAAGCCATGTGAACCTTATGATTATGAATAACAAAATACCCCTGGTAACGCAATAACTATGGTATATAAACTAAAGATTATGGTGTATTTCCCCAACTGGTACATGCCAACGTTTACGGACTATCTTTCTCAGAGTGGTATACGTCAACTTTTAAGGACTATCTTCCTCCGATTGGTTGGTACACGCCAACGTTTACGGACTTTTAGTTAACGTCAACGTTTGTTACTGACCATTTCCAACTAAAATGGCCTTTTCTGATGCATCCAGATTGTCGAAAATTGCTGTGTTGATTTCCGTCGTATCATCGATCCTATTTTTGGTTGCCTATGGCACCGATCATTGGATCAAAACTGACTTTAATGGATTTTCAGGACTGTGGAGTTACAATAGTGATTTTGGCCATGGAGCTATACCCCATGAATATGTCAGTAAGTTTCGTAATATAAATTGTCAGATTTGTTTGTGTTTTTTTTTTAATTCATTCTTTCATTGAAAAAGCCCGTTATTGTTTATTTGTTGTTATAGTAATAATAGTCATTCCTTTACTTTTAAACATTCTATTATATATTTAGGAATAATTTGGGTGGAGGGAATAATTAAAAAAAACTAATATTTGTGGTAATAATTCAAAAAGACTAATTATATTTTTGGTAATAATTCAAAAAGACACATTATATTGTTGGTAATAATTTTACAAGGCAAATTATACTTTTGCAATAATTCAAAAAGACAGATACTTTTGATGACTGTTCAAAAAGACTCATATTGTTGGTAATAATTAGACTAATTAGGATATATTTCTTAAACGATTTCCTCCTTTTTCATTAGATTATAAAATTAGCTTAAAAATGAATAAAATGGCATGTCAGCACAGACCGTGTTATAGTGCATCAAAGAAGTGAAGTGACTCGTGTAACATAATCAGATAATAACTGTGGATTGAACTTCTTTATTATTACAGTGCAGGAACGAACATTACAGATACATCTTTAAGTCTACAACCAATACAGCACACCGGAACATTACATTAGTTTGTAGTCATAATGACCAGCGTCCAAATTCATGTCTGCTTCCATTGTCACACGCCTCGTTCTGTCTTGTGGAGCAGTCTCCGGTCTGCCGCCTCTCGATAAGATTGTCTTGCATCGTCTCTGTTAAGCTTCTAACTTGAGATCATTTATAAGACCAAGGTGTTATCCACAACCTTATTAGTATTTCACAGCCATTCACAAGTTATAATACATATATATTATAAGCCTTCATTAAACGGACAATCATATAATATTATCTAATAATACGAGAAGATGGTGACTAATTAACTAACATAAATAATGCACGTGTAACACATATATACTAATTGCACGACAGCTATAAACCACAGCTGCTTAATGTTGCGTTACACTCGAGACAAACATGAAATAAAATGGGGTTCAACGTCCCACTCTTTTGCACCTAACCTGGGCTAATAGAAGACGGGCATACGCCATGCAGTGTGCTATGGGGGAGCTTTTGCCCGGGCAGCGGCGCTACGGCCTACTCTTATATCGAATTCCAACTGCCAAGGGATCTTTTACGTGCACTCCAATGTGTACACGGGACTGAGACAAACTAGAAACAAATGATCTTAATAAGTATATATATATATATGTCACAGTAAATATCAAAAACTTTATTAATATGTATAAAATATTATTTTTAAAAAATCAGATATATGCACAATATAAAATGTGTCCCTTTAAAAAAAAAATCTAGCGCTTTACAATATAACTTGTGCTGTACTGTCTGACAACGGTAATATTTTGATCTAATATTCCCGTGATGCTTGCACAGTTTACATTCCGTTTGAGGCTCTCGCTATAAGATGAAAATATGAGTTAAAAAGTGTGACAAATGCGAGAGCGACCCATAACAACTTTATCTCTCCTGTTGGTCCTATAGAGTTGTGGCAAGTAGATTCACTGAACAAAAGCTTGGAATGGTATCCTCTTTTTATGTTTTTTTTTTATAACATTTCAGTTATTTTTTCGTTTTTTTAAACCTCTCGTTTTGATCATGTAATTTTTCAGCTGATAAACTCCAGTTAACCAGAACTTTAGAATCGTTGGGAATCATTGCTGGCATGGTTTGCATCTTTCTTAATGTACTTTCAATGATTAGGACCCAAAAGATCCTCATCCGCATACTCTCCGGATTTAGTGGGATTGCAGCAGGTATGTATTAAAATGAAATGGGGTTCAACGTCCTTAGGTTCTGGGGGTTGGGATGGCCTAGTGCCGCGCTTCGACCTCTAGCGGGCCGGTCACCTCTGACTTACGGCTGTGGTTTCGATCCCTGGTGTGAGTGTATGCGGCATGGAGATAGGGGCGTGGGTTTCCTCCGGGCACTCCGGTTTTCCCCCACTGCTAAAGACCCCTACGCGCAGGCGAATTATTGAAATAAAATCGAGTGAACGTTAAACTACATTTCTCTCTCTCCTACGGTTCTGCTCCGACTGGGGTTTTAAATTGAATCCAACGCTCTTTGGTTCAGATCAAATCAGTGATGGAATGAAAAGGAGGCTGTGAATATGTTAGTCTAGGGGCCCCTTAGCAAGTGAATGCTTTTACTGTCTTTTTTGTGGGGGGGGGGGGGGTATTAGTAGTCTTAAATTAACGTGGTTGAAAACTATACTATAACAACTTTAAATCCATCGATTATACGCATTGATGGCGGGTTGTTTGACCGGATGGTTAACGCATGCGCGTTGTATCATTATCAGTCATTGAGTCGACTTGCGTAGTTTTCCCCGCCCGAGTCCTTTGGTCTCCCCTCACTGCGCACAAGCGAATTATTGAAATTTAATTGAACCATGTGTTAGTCCGGAAATTACCTAGTTTCTGTCCGTGGACCCATCTCTCTCTCTCATTGGGTCGGGTCTAAAACAATTTAGACAAGAAGAAGAAAAGAAGCACGCTAAACCCCATTTCACTTCAACGTGTTTATGCTCTTGGAAACAAGCCAGGCTCATAGGCGCTGGGGCACCAAATGGTTGGAATTTTTGGGCACACAATTGTACTTTGTAAAAATTGTATCAAAAAATATTGTGTTCTTGAATGTGTCCAATTCATCGCAAAAGAGATATTGTAAATCTTGACATGGGCTTTCAAATAGAAATTGACCTTTTTTTTATTTGGTAAAAACTCCCCAGAATCACTTAAAATGCATATTTATTCATACGCGATTTTGTAAAACATTAGAGACTTTTGGCAAGCGTAAATTCCTAGTGCGTATCCGTCTGGATTTTGTGTGTGACGTCATCAATGTGTGTGTATTTCTCATACGTGATAAGACACACGTTATACGGCAGTCCGTATTGAACAGCTTTTATACGGAGAAGGTCCGTATAACATTGTGGCCTGTTTAGACGCTGAAATGATGTTGTATCATAGCGTTTTTATGAATCTATATGCATCTTAGAACGTGGAGGTGATATTTGATGTGAATTTTATCATAATAAAGACTGGAATTAAATCATTATTTTGATGGGTTTTTCTCGGAATTTTCAAATTGTCTGCACGCTAGCTGATCTACGCGCTAGATTTATCAGGCGCGGATCCAGAGGGGGGCTCCGCCACCCCCCCCCCCTGCTCAGACTTGAAAATTTTTTATGCGATTTTATTGGCGACTTTTAGACCTGTAATTTTGGAATTTACCTTCCGGAAATACGTCAGAATGCACCAAATTGAATCTAATTTACCAAATTTTCCTGGGGGAGGGCCCCCAAACCCCACGTTAATTGGTTGAGTGCCTTTTTATCAAACCTAGACCCCCCCCCCCTGCAAAAAATCCTGGATCCGCGCCTGTTTAGGTAGATATGTGACCTTGCAAATCTGTAAATGATGTGATTCTATGGTAAAGGGGTGTAAGTGAAACAAAAATTGCTGTCGAGTCTAAGTCAGAGATTTTTTTTTTTAATAAGATGCGACATTATTTTCGTTAATAGCCCAGCGACTGTCGAGTGACTCCACACACTCTGAGAAATTGTAGGCAAGGCACTTGACTAGTACTGATGGTGATCTTGGTCGATAACTGTCGCCATGCTGTACATAACTAAGCGCAGCTCTGTGACGCATACGTACGCGACGCATTTATCTGCCAAAACTCTAAAACTACTCTGACACAACGCGTCACGTATCGATACGGATAGGGAAAATGCCACTTGCCAAAAGTCTCTATTACGATTGTTATGTAACGTACTAAGACCCTAACTACATTTTTGGGGCACCAAACATCAGAGCACCCCCACCCCCCAGTCAATAAAGTAAAGTCAAATCGACAGGACACGTTATTTGCTATGACATCACTATTCCAGAATGGGTACAAGGACGTCATGCTCGGCACGCTTGTTACCGTTGAATGATCTTAGTCTGACAAAACAACGGATATAAAAAATTAACTCAAATCGGATTCAAAAGGACCACCAAAATATAATAGACTTGGCTTGATTTCACCATATCCCGATGTACAGAATGTTAACAAAATCTCAATACATTATATCTTTGTCAACACTAAACTGAATGTTGAATTCAACAAGAGACATTTGTATTTGTCTTTCAGGTGTGTTTATATTTATAGGGATTATAATTTATTCCACGGACGATTTCTACAAAGATTTTAACGGAAAGTTCAGTGGCTATTCTTCTGGCTTGGCTATTTTTAGTGGTGTTGTATATATCCTTGCTGGGGTGCTTATATTTGTTGATATCAGGTTATCATCCCACAGAAGTGTTACGTAGAAGTTTGATCCAAGGAACACAAATTGACATAAAGGATGGAATCCATGACAGGTCAACTGGAGCTCCAAGCGTGACACTCTAGACCATAAGAACCTGCCGCACATGTGTATTTTGTCGTCCAAGCTAACTTATTTATGATTTACATTGATATGAGCATATTTTATAATGGTAGTATCGTATGTTTGAAAAAATAATATTTACTATATGTTTATATGTAAGAAAATAACCTAGCAAGTAAATATTTTATAATGCTTTTATAGTAAAGTTCAAAAATAATGATTAAAATCTGCTTTTCTGTATGTTACTTCTTCGTACCATTTACAAAAACTTGCACCGACCATGGTATAGTGAATTATAACGAAAAATATAAAAAAATGGCCTGAGGTTAAAAGTTTCGGGCTTAAATCCATGAAAATTAAAGAAAATGTTTATGTTTCTGAAGCATATTGAGGAAGGGAGGATTTGATATCGAATGCATGGTGTCTTCTTAACACGCCTTATAAAGACGGGGATTTTGTTCCGGGCAGTGGCGTTACAGTCTACACTTATTTTAAATTCCAACTGCCAAGGGTTCTTTTACGTGAACGTCACTGTGTACATAACATCCAAACGAAATATGCTCCACTGAAAGGGAATAAGGTAAGGCGCGTCAGCACCAGTAGGGCTATATTGCACCAAACATGTGGTGATTGTTTCGCCAAGAAAATAAGGAAACGACGAACTTCCACGGCCAACACAGGAAATGAAATAAAATGGGGTTTAACGTCCTACTGTTCCGCTTTTAATACTAGGTTAATGCAGACAGCCATACAGTGTGCAGCGGGGCTACGGTCTACTCTTATATATAATTACAACTGCCAAGGGATCTTTTACGTGCACGCCAATGTGTACACAGGATCGCGGTTTTTCGTCCCACCCGAACGACTACACAGCTGTCTTTGTCAGACCCTCCCGCATCATTGACTGTGTGTGTTTTTGTTGGTTTTAGATACACGATGATACAATTTCAAAGTGGTTCGAATGTTCATTTTGTATTGCCGGCGTGGTTTCCAATCCCCGGTTGTATGTGACAAGGAGTATGGTCGCTTATCTAACCTCGTGTGTTTTCTCCGGGTCCCCCTGTTACCTCCCACTGCTGAATATCCCTACGCGCAAGTGGACATTAAACCCCATTTCTGTCTCTCTCATTTCGTTTTCTGTAACAATGGGTTTAGGAACCGAAAATGGTCTTCATATGAGGCTGTGGGTCGAATGGTTTAACTTGTTTGAATGGAATTTGGGGAACCCCTCCCTCCATTTATACGTGACAACGAGTAGGGTTGTCTTCCAACATCACGGGGGTTTCTCCACCCTTGTTTCCCACGCTCAAGCGAATTATTTAAATAGAAAATGAAGCATGGATAATATATTGATAAAAGTGTTATTGTATTTGTAAGCTTTCCAATGGTGGTTCTTTAGCTGATCTTAAATTGCAGCAGCAGGAAAAAATAGGTTAGATACAAACCAAAAATCTGTAATAGAAATGTAACAATAAATTTGTAATTATAGAGACACGTAATTAAAATATCTGGAGGTTTTCAAGCGCGGTTCACACTTGTCAATGAATGGCAACCAAGGTTTTAAAATATTTCAAGCGCGCTTCCCACAATAGATGGCCTGACAATAAAATAGGCTCGGTCGTTTGAATCAGAGGACCATCGGCATACTAAACTCAAGACATACTTCGAGAATTTCGAAAATTATTTATTCGGCTTTAATTTGTTACAAAACAAAATACTAAGTTTTGGATATGGCGTCCATTCAGATTTGTTCTCAAAGTATGAAGAGGATGGACCCCTTTGTGTACAGACTAGTGTACACTTAGAACTCTTGGGAAATGGAATCAAAGAGGAGTATGTGGAATAGACGGTATGGACAAAGTACTTCTGACAAACTCCAGATAACACTATTATGTTGTAACTCTTGGGAAATGGAATCAAAGAGGAGTATGTGGAATAGACGGTATGGACAAAGTACTTCTGACAAACTCCAGATAACACTATTATGTTGTAACTCCAATATAATTAAAAACAAATAATGAGTAGTTTAAATCAGCCATTTGTGTGCCTGATATGGAGTTCTATGGCACATCAGCTCCAACCGAGCGATATGGCACGGAACACATTGGGAATATTTAGCTTTTATCATTATTTCCATAAAAATTAATGATTTCAATACAAGGAAAATAAAACATATGGACCCAATAAACAACGATAACTTACCGTTAAAATAACTTCTTTTGTAACAGTAAAAAATCCCATTGCAGTAAAACCTATTGGTGGACCAGTTAATTTGGACAGACATAATGTCAACTGGAAGCAAACGTTAGAAATGAAAATGCTAATGAAGACGGGCATATACCATACAGTGTTTTTCGTCCCATCCGAGCCCTTTGTTCTGCAACACTGACATGGGCAACCTACTCCGAAAATTCTCGGATTAAACCCACGACCTCCCGACTAGCGAGCCAGCGACTTACCCACCATGGCCCTCTGCTCGGGATGTTGGCCACGAAAGTTCATTGAGATGTTCCGTTGGGCTCGTCAGTCCCCCCCCCTTTGTCAGCGAGACGGCTGGAGGGCATGGTAAGTAAAAGACATCGTGCGTTTTCGCGACGAACCTAGAAACAAACTGTCAATTCTATGAAGTTTCAATGGGATCTGTTACATAATTCTTTTACTAGATTAAACTAACATATTAGGCAATGGTATACTTACTTGGCCTAGCTGTTGGGTTGATAGTCCGTCTGTCTGTATTTTATAGATGTGTTGTAATGGCGAATGAGCCTATGGATATAAAAGAAATAAGCTTGTCGAGAACTGACCAATCCTCAAAGTTCATACAAATCACAGTAAATCAGTGTATGATGATTCCCCAGCAATAGCAAAAATTAAAAGACACTTCGCTAATCAGATAATGGGTCCTACAAGATGAAAAAAGACCCAAGCAAATCGGCAAATGGTGACCCAAAGACAATAGGGACAAGTTGGTGTTCCTATGAAAAATACCCAATCGGACAGCATTATAATTCTCCAACGGGCACTTCATGGACAAGGTCTTGTGAACATACCATGGGACATGAATGGATTTTCCAGAACACGTTTGTTGTCAATAAGTAAGGACTTGGGAAAGTAGAAGGGGGCTTTTCATAACCCAGAAGGCAACGACCCACCAAATAAACGTATACATTAGTTTCTCACCGATTCATTTACAGATGCTATAAACCAACACAATACAAACACACTAAGGATACTATTGGCCAGCCAAGAGCATTTTAGGATAATGTCTACAAAATCTTTATGATCAATTGTTACCAAATCATACAAAATGAAGCAGACCAGAAACACACTGCACCCAAAAATACTGATTATCCAAATTCGGAACGGTTTATCAAGATGATCCACCATTTGACAAAGTTTCAAATGAATTTGACGAATGTTATTGAAATTGTCCGGGCACTTATTACAGTGGTTTATTGAATCTTGTAAGCATTCGGTTACCATGGAGAAGGCCTGTGCTAAACAGTAACAGATGGTGATCACGAAAACATAAGGGAATATCCATGCAGCATCGTCGAAGAGTTCTAACACCAGAAACAATACACCCATCTCAATTGTTCCTGGAAATGGACTACTGATGATGCTCGAACCATTAAACAAAAAGATGGAGAGAAGTATGGACACGACTATGAAAACAAAATACAGTATAGCCACTGCAAGAGCTTTTTTCATCACTCTTCTCATTTGATCAGTTTTCTTGTCGATATACTTGGAACAGATCGCATCCGTGATAACTTGGTTCCATTCGCAGTAGAAATAATTCCATGTTCCTATCCGGCAGTGCCATAGTAATACGGAATTGGTGACTGCGCATTGCCAAAACCAGCATTGTCGGATGACTTTGTTTACGGTTTGATTTGGTTGATAATCAAAACCTACCCAAAAAGATGGAATATATCTGAAGACAGTAACCCAAAGCAAAACAATAACAGCCACACAATATATTTTATAGAATTTAGCCAGTTTCGGAGAAGTCGGATTTTTACTAAACTTTGTATTTTCTGTATCATAATAGATACCGAAGATCTTCATACTATTTAACACCGGCGTTAAGATATCATAAATACTGTATCTGGAATCCTTTATTGGACTGTTGTCCATATTTACTGGGTGTGCCATTTGGACTGACTATATACCCAGCGACTTTATGCAGATCTATATCTATACCCACAGCAACCGCCTTTACTGGATAAAAATGAACGTAAAACCCATTTATAGTGTTATCAATATTTATTTAAGATGGAATCAATAAAAATCATTACTCCAGTTCTTATATAAAATTTTGTTTTATACCTACTGAAAGTAGAGTGGAATAGGCCAACTTAAAGGACATTGTTTAAGTCATTATCAAATATGTGATAGAACAAATATGTGATAAACTGGTAACACACGTTCCAACTAAAATTTTAACACAGAGATCATCTCTACAATAGAAGCATTGAGAAGCGTTCAAGAGAGGTATCCTTATATATAACTGACAGCAATGGAGAGTGATAACAGTTATATATAGAAAGAAAAGTCGTGTTTTCCTTTTGCGTTCGTCACTCTTGGTTTTTGAAATCTTCATAACGCATCTATGGTAGCAATGATCTCTGTGTTAAAATTATATTTCGAACGTGTTTAATCACATACACTGAGCGCCATAGAAATGGAATCACTTAGTTTTTCGTATAACAAAATGATCCTGTAAACATATCTTATTTATTTTGCTTCTTATTGTGAACAATATTCAAATGGTAACACATCAATAACAACACGTTTGTACACTTATGGATGTTTAATCTGTGATCAACGCTACAAAGTCAGGGGTCAAAACCAAAAGTACCGCGTGTGTCCTCCACTGGCTCTTCCGCACAATTAACCATGTGCGTTTTCTATGGCGCTCAGTATATGTGACAATGACTGACACCAATGCTGTCCTTTAATGTGTCCATTTCGTCCCTGTGTTTTATGTAGAAATATTATGGTTATTTTATAAAACAACCGATTTCACTCGTCAAGTTAAAAGGTTTATTTTGAAAGCTAATAGCTTCATCATGTTTAACATTTGTTTTTCTGAATGCTGTTTAATATACGACTGTTTAATATTAACCATTAAAAAGTTCTACAAAAGTGGTAGGTCAACATACATTTTCTCGTACTAATACGAGCAGGACGTTTTCGTGAACACAAGCAAGCCAAATACAAACAAAGCAAAAGCTCGTGTTCGTTGAGATCTCACTATAAACCTCAGAATGCCTCGTTTGGCATTTCTGTCCTATCCAGGTATAAATGTCTCGTTGTCTGGAGTTCCAAAACAGTTTTTTTTTTAAACTGCCCTGTTTTTGGAACGAGGTATTTTGTTCAGAACGAGACTTGGTATTTGATATTAGTGAATTTGAAAAAATTAAAGAAAGAAAGAAATGGAGTTTAAATGGCACATCAGCTCCAACCGGGCTATATGGTGCCAGACATATGATCTTTACGAAACAGGCTAAAATATCACAGAAAAGCATTATATGCATAAATAAAAACAATATCACAGGAAAAATTAAAATTTATGTTATTTAATACGATAATAAAATCAGTCCAAACCATGATACTGTAATCAGAGACTTTTGTAGAATTATTATCTTTCAATTATAGATATTTAATTATTGGATTGACATACACGTATTGTGGAGAAGTCATAGCTCAAAGACTCAAATTAAAATGAGTGACAGATTGACACATAATTAGATTTATAAAACCAAAACAGCCTATTATGGGTGATACGAGAATATCATGTTTATCACTAAAGTTTGGAAAGGATACGAAAACAAACAGCATGCTTATGAATATCGCTTTCTTTGGCTTGCATCATTTGGCTTAGGAACCAATTGTAATTAATTTCGACACATTTGACTAATTAGATAATTGAAAGCCGAAATCCAAGGGTGGAAAACCACCAGGGGCCGGTTGCTCAAAACTTAGTTATTTTAACGATCCGTTAAACTCTAACGGATCGTTATATTGCTAACGTGCCGTTTGTTAACGATCCGTTAAATTCCTGTTGCTGGAAAGTCAATTTCATTCTCCGTTAGTTAACGGATTCATTAAAGTTAATACAAGAGAAAACTGTTTGCTCATTGGCTGAATTTTAAATTTACATGTATATAATGTACATGTATATAACAACTTATAAACAAGAAACTATGGAAGCTTAATCTGTAATCAACGGTACAAAGTCATAGGGGTCAAAACCAAAAGTACGACACAGACGTCAGTAGCGCGTGTGTCTTCCACAGGCGCCAACGCGCGCTGTGCAGCGATCTCGCATGGAATTAACCGTCTGTGTCATACTTTTGGTTTTGACCCTTCTGACTTTGTACCGTTGATTACAGATTAAGCTTCCATAGTGTACAAATGTGTTCCCATTTGAATATTGTTCACAAAAAGAAGCAAAATAAGCTGTTTACAGGATCATTTTGTTATACGAACAACTAAGTGATGCGTTTTCTATGGCGCTCAGTATATGATGGGGCAGTGGTATAACGTCGGTCGTGCAAACTATGTTTAGAATGCTCTTAAATTGATTCTTAAGTCCTGGTTCTAGATGGTGTCACGTTCTTGGAAATAAAGACTCACAGGTCGACCCATACAGCCATAATCGAGTTAAGATGTTGTAAACCGTTCTTGGAAATAAGACTCACAGGTCGACCCATACACCCATAATCGAGTTAAGATGTTGAAAACCACGTGTCGAGATAGGGCACAAGATAAAAGACCACAAATATAAGTGTTTGGTTTAAGGGGGTCACGGTGGCTAAGGCGCTGGTTCGCTAGCCTGGAGGTCGGATGTTCGATCCCTGCATTGACCGAGAAAGTTCATCTCGATTTTCCGGCGTGATTTCCCCTTGGCAGTGATGCAGAAGGAGGGTGTGATGAGGACAGCTGACTAGTCCTTCGGATGGGACGAAAAACCGAAGTCCCGTGTACACATTGGAGTGCACGTAAAAGATCCCTCTGCAATTGGAATTCGATATAAGAGTAGGCCGTAGCGCCGCTGCCCGGGAAAAATTTCCCTCATAGCACACTGTATGGCGTATGCCTGTCTTAGGTGCAAAAGAGTAGGATGTTAAACCCCATTTTATTTGGTTTAATACAAATGCATTCTGTGAGACCAATCTGGTTGTTGTAAATGTGTTATTTTAAGGAAATTGATATTGTTGTTTTAACCAAATTAATGGCTGTGTTTCACCATTTGTATTAATGTTTTAGTTTTAACAGATTGGCAGTTGTTTCATTTGCGCCATGATTAAATAATACAAGTATAATAATAATAATATTATAGCTAATCAAATTGATGAAGCGCTTCACATAAAACTATTTAAACGTTAATCAGAAGTGTCGAAGCTAGTGTATAAAAGTTTTTAATTAACTGTTTTAATTAAATAAATGTCTGAAGATGGCGCACATTCTCTCCTCGTGACAGCTATTTTAAAACTGTTTTAAAGTGACTAAGATATACAAGAACGTTTTACATTTGTTCTGTTCAGTGGCACGGATGTGAACGATGGCAGCATAGAACTTGTAATACTGATATGACTTTAATATATATATTGTTTTTAAACCATTGTAGATGCCACAGACCATATAAAGGCTGTAATGCTCCACATTTGACAATCCCGACTAGGAGGGATTTTTGTACGAGAATCATAAGAACAAATAACAATGTTGAAGGTTAGCGTAACAGAATGAATCATAAAGCAAAGAAAAGAAACTCCAATTTTGGCTTCAACCCAGATCAAAACGGCGTATAAGAGGATATTGATATGGAGGAGATGAAAGCAGTTCAAGCTGTGAGCACCAACTAATACTAAAAAAAAATATGGAGCAATCTATGGACCGACAAAAAGACTGAAGACAAGCATGACAAGTACAATAATTGTTGTGGTATTTATGATCTTTATAACTTGGTCCGGGTGGACTCCAATCACGCGACCTGTCGTATGAAAACAATGACAATTTCAGCGAGTTCATTTCAACCCTACAATCTACATGTTATTTCCCCCGAATATGGACCGAAATCATTTTTAAGTGAAACAATAGACCCTGAGATGTGTCATATTTGGGACAAACCTTTAACAAGAAAGTCTAACCTGGCCAGTATAATTGTTGATGTTGTGGACAACATGGGAACACGATTTTCCCTGATTGAGCTACTATTACCCCGTTCAGACGCTTATAACTAAACTGGTTTAACTTATCCGGCAATTTTTGCGTTCATACGTGTTTTAAGATACTGGCACTATACTGGATTAACATTCCTGACCTCGTCGGTCAAGGGTCAGAGGTAAACGCGCATGAGCACTGATGAACAACAAGAAGCCGCCATTTTTCTAAGATTGTTATTTACTACGCACTGCGCATGTCCAGAGTGAAAATATCCGGATATTTTAATCCTACCCGTTCAGACGCCGAAAGTTAAACCAGATAAAAAAAAAAGCTGAATTCAATTCACCTACGGAGGTGGATATTTTAAACTAGTTTAAAATCTCCACATATGCGTTAAGACTACGAAAATTGCTGAATTAACTATCGCCGGATAAGTTAAACTAGTTTAACTTGCGCGTCTGAACGGGGTATTTGTGTTTCCCCCCCACCAACGATTTACCCAGATTTGGTAGCTGTCAGACATCCATCACGACTGGCCGATGTTTAGGACAATGATTGATGAAAATTATAGGGGATACAATTATGAAGGTCTCCTCGAAAAATGCGGCCGTTCTGGGTCAATTGTGTTTCGGCAATGCAGATTGGACGCGTTTTGTCTGTCTTCAGTGTATAGTGTCAGAGGGTTTTTCAAGGTAAAATTTAATTAAAACCAAACTAAGAATTGACGCCATAAAACCACATTTCATTCATTTGTTCCTAATCAAGAAACCATCTCACCACCACTACACTGGATGAACTTTTTAGAATCTCGTTACAAGGACCGGCACTCGAGGGCTTCAAACTCCAAGAAACATCAACAGACAGCCTTCCTGACATACGTGTACACAAATCAACTCGACCATAGACTGGTTCCAATGCCAGTCGAGTAGCATTTACACCACGGCGGTCAAATCGAAAGATAGTATCATCTACACGTCAGATGTTGATTCCCCACCCCAACTACCAAAGTGTAAAACCAACTGAGGGACGCAAGCTCAGCCCACAGCTGCCCGATTTTACATAGGCGTAATATTCTTTTTCCCTATAGACGTAATTTGGTCAGAATGGATTCTCGAATTATAACGAAAATTCAACTTTCTAAATTCAGACAAAGGCACGTTGAGATTGAGAGAAAACGGTTAGAAGTTTTTTGGGGAAGGTGGCAACTGAGATAAGGAAAAAAGAGAGCCTAACAGCAGAAATTGCCGGGATGAGACCTTGGTTAAGTAAGGGGGGGGGGGGCATTGAAAGCACAGCTCCGACGTCGTAGATACGTCAGTTTTATTAATTTCTTTGACAGGTAACGAACGTTATGTTCGAAATTTAAAGGAAAAGATATGTATGGCCCATCCAACGTAATCGGGAGAAGTTTTCAATGCCCGTTTCTTAGCGGTTATAAAATGCAGTTTATCGATTTTGTCCATCCTCCATTTCAAATATCCAAGCAGACATACACTGACACAGTAAATACAATTGGATCATTTGAAACCCCACTATTTATGATTTCGGTGAAAAGTATTGCGGACTTCGCCACACAGTCGAGGCTAGATATAGGGTACTTGGGTCTCTTGAGGTTTACCGAGTGTGAGTGAGTATGACCTGTTCAGCTTCATAATTTATGTAGTATCGTCGGACCTAATATGGAGCTCAGACTAAACGTCAGTGAATATATTAACGGCCAAATAGATTGATAGCACGCGTATGGACTTCACACTGGAATCTGTAATGATATATATATATATATATATATATATATAACAAAAACTAGGTCAATCAGAAATTGGCTTGTGAGAAATGGTTTGAATACATCTTTAATTGTAGGTATTAGCGAATTTCGTTTATCGGCACTAACCCCGCTAGCAATGCCTTGGCGTATTGGGGTGTTAGAGTAATGGCTTTGCGAAGTTATATAGAGCTTTATAGAATCACTGGAATATACATAGTTACTATAATGTAACGATAACTATAGCTGGTTATCGTTACAAGTGGTACAGTCTAAGACCGTTGACGCAAGTTCAAATAGGTTAAAACGCACAATTGTCATTACAGTTTGTATTAAAATAAGTAATCATATCATACATAATGAAGTCTTAACAACTAAAAGAGTTACCGAACAGTTTTTCTTTGTGGTTATGCGTTTTACATTTTCTTAGCGGTGTTCTTGTAATGTGCAGGCAGCCATGACACAGGCCAGTTGAAATCTCGCCAAATACCGCGACGCCTTAACTCCGCCCATCTTTTTCCATATAAGACAATGCCTACGATACGCTAACCCAGCACAGATACTATAAGAGAATCTCGGCTGAAATGTCAAAGACGCCAATTACATCCTTTTTTTGAACAATAAAATCCTTTATCAGTTTTTGTCCAGGTTTGAGCGACAAATTTATGCCCAACCTCCCCAACACGCAGTCTATTATTGTTTCTGACATATTTTCCCACGCTAAGGTCATTAGCATATAATTACGGTCATATGCCATGTATGGAAGGGGCGTATGATCACGTGAGTTGGATTGCGCATGCTCTATTTGACTGGGCGGCCATTATAATTTCAGAACTTGAGAATTTTCATGAAGGGGTTTTGATTTTATCAAATCATTTAATTATGCGGTAAGGCTTCACCTTTATTTCAATGGGGAATTGATTTATTATATGTTAAGCTATGTGCAGTGCAGTTTTGGGTTAGTGTCTGTGTAAATTAAGGGAGCTATAGGCCAGTAAACTTTTTGTAGTCATTTGACTACAAAACTTGCGCAAAGGAACTCTGTAGGAAAAGCCACTACTGTGCCTGATTTGAAGTATGACGGAAGGCATCAGTAGTGGAACCATTTCTAGAATATACAGTACTTCAGCTTTATAGAATCACTGGAATATACAGTACTTCAGCTTTATAGAATCACTGGAACTAGGTCCATTAAATTTTAGGGAAAATGAACAATATATTCAGAAAAGGTAAACTGTTTAAAATGTGATTATGTGCCGGAAAAGCATAACGACGCTAAACGCACTATTATAAACAACTTGTAATTGTCTTTTTTAGACAGGAATAGAGGACTGGCGACCTTTAGTCCCGGACAGAAGACTCTGAGCTGCCGACACAGCACCTCGTATGTATCGGCGTTGTTTTCTCCAAGACATTGAACAATTGGAAGATATAGTTGAATATCGGATAACATTAAATTTGTTCTTTCAACGAATTTAAAGCGCCCCACTTTATTATCAAAATAATCAACTATTGACCCGTTCAATTTCCCGAGTCGTGATTAAAGTAGTCAATGTATAGAATTACGGAAGTTGTTCGTGTTTTTCAATTGCACGCGCGTTGTTTAGATATTAAATATGTACTTTCAAGTGAGGAACGAATAGGTTTTGACCCACTGACATCTGACGGAGAAATCAAGTTTTTCGCATGAGTACCACAGGTACATGGGGACAGGAACTGTCTCAGATGTCGACAAAATGTAAAAAATCTCGAGTGATTTATGGCAAATAAATTGACTTTACATTTTTTTAAAAATCTGAAACGTGTGTTTTTATCGAAAGAAATATATATGGAAAGAAACTGGGTAGTTGATTTGTATTGTAACCCAATTTTATTCACTATTTTGAAGTAAATAGCGACCGAGGTACCTCACGGAAAAGAAACATCAACAGAAAAGTGTCTTACCTTTCTCTTTTATAAATACATCGGAAGGTATTTTTTTTTAAAATATGAATTACATGTTTGATAGTAAATATTATATCATTTAGCATCAAATATGGATAAAATAAGATTAAAATTTTATAAAATGTTCAGAAAAAAACAGAACTCAAAAAATTTGAAAAATCACGTAGTTGTCAGGTGTGCCATAGTCTAATAAGGGCGTTCCTGTCCCCATGTACCTGTGATGAGTACCAACTTTTTTCCTTCTTTTCCCATTTTTGAACTACGAAATTTTGTTTGGGCACTGAATGGTTGCAGGGCTCTATAATTGTATACTACATTTTATTTCTGAAACTTTATTTGTAGATGGTTCTCTGACAAACCTTGTGAATTTATAGAGGCTACAGTTTTTAACACTGTGTACTCCCGTATTACAGTGTGGGTGTCCCGTCAACAATTGGCTTATAAAAGAATTAAAAGCATAAAGTTTAACAATTTGTACTGAAACATTGTGGTCTTAAGAGGAGAAACCATTTTAACAATTTTTTTTCAATTTGTTGGGAAGCATTGGGGTCATCAGAGGATGAACCTTATCAATAATCAGGGTTCCAGGGTTCCTCAATTACACATTTCATTTTCGACAAATTGATATTTTGTTTCTAAGGTATGTGCTTCTCTTTAAAATAGAAAAGACCTGGGCCCGGTTGCTCAAAACTAAGTTATTTTAACGATCCGTTTAACTTTAACGGATCATTATCTTTGTAACGTGTCGTTTGTTAACAGTCCGTTAAAATTCGGTTGCTGGAAAGTCAATTTCATTATTCGTTAGCTAACGGATTCATTAAAGTTAATCCAAGAGAAGGCTGTTTGTGCATTTGCTGAATTCAAAATTTTTAATTTCAATGTAGATGTATAACAACTCCATAGAAGTTACTATTAACAAAAAACTGAAGACAGCAGAAAACACTATAGAATACTTTATTTTTTCCTTTAGAAATTTTAGCGTAAATCTGTAAGAAAAATTGTGGGATTTGCACTACAGAATTATGGGGCCATTATTTCCTATAGTCCACCAAAATTATGTAGAATAGTATAGAAAATGGAATAGGGCCGCGTCGCCCAACCCTCTAGAATGTTCTATAGAAAACTACATTGGTAATCCATGACTTTTTGCTACAGCCAACCAATGCCATCATTAAACAGATAACGGAGCCCCAAACCTCCGTTAAATATAACGCCAAGTTAACGTTAACGGGACTTCCAGCAACAGTCTTTCGATCTGTTAAAATGGAGTTAACGGATCGTTAAAAGATAACAGAGCTTTGAGCAACCGGCCCCTTATGATAAATTAAAAGCCGGATGACATCACTACAGTCTGATAAATTCACTTTAACGGATCATTATCTTTGTAACGTGTCGTTTGTTAACAGTCCGTTAAAATTCGGTTGCTGGAAAGTCAATTTCATTATTCGTTAGCTAACGGATTCATTAAAGTTAATCCAAGAGAAGGCTGTTTGTGCATTTGCTGAATTCAAAATTTTTAATTTCAATGTAGATGTATAACAACTCCATAGAAGTTACTATTAACAAAAAACTGAAGACAGCAGAAAACACTATAGAATACTTTATTTTTTCCTTTAGAAATTTTAGCGTAAATCTGTAAGAAAAATTGTGGGATTTGCACTACAGAATTATGGGGCCATTATTTCCTATAGTCCACCAAAATTATGTAGAATAGTATAGAAAATGGAATAGGGCCGCGTCGCCCAACCCTCTAGAATGTTCTATAGAAAACTACATTGGTAATCCATGACTTTTTGCTACAGCCAACCAATGCCATCATTAAACAGATAACGGAGCCCCAAACCTCCGTTAAATATAACGCCAAGTTAACGTTAACGGGACTTCCAGCAACAGTCTTTCGATCTGTTAAAATGGAGTTAACGGATCGTTAAAAGATAACAGAGCTTTGAGCAACCGGCCCCTTATGATAAATTAAAAGCCGGATGACATCACTACAGTCTGATAAATTCAAGGTATTCATCAGCAGTGCATGCGAAGAGTGGACCCCGAAATAAACTGGCCAAAGGTGACCTAACGTTTTCGGAATTCCTGAAAATGATGGACGGATTTTTTCCCCCGTGGCAAGATCCACAAAGATCCCATAGACTACATGGAAGTATTTCTCGTAAACTATAATGGGGAATTGAAGAAAGATCTTTCTCCATTACTGCATGGGTTCAACAACCCAAAAACCAAGAATCCATTTGTTCACCAAACTAAAGGTCAGTGCGTGACCTTTATCAATGATCCATGTTCCTATAAAAAAAATTAAAGCTATCCAAGACGGCAGATAGGCCACTTTGTTTGGCATTGACAGTAATAGCCAATTATTAATTTTTACTTTGAAAAGAAGATTTATTACCATGTACATAATTTATATTTTCAATCATGAATGGTGATGAGGCTATTATTGATTAAATAAGTAAGTGTTTAGTTTAGCCTAGTTACAAATGATTATGTCCAAACATTGTAATTCGCTCTGGGCAGCAATACGCCTTGATTCACGTTCGTTTGTTTCTTCGTATTGTTGCTAATATTTTGGCATGGTGCTTTGACTCAGAGGCGGGGATTGGAGTCACTGAAAGTGTTCAGCTGCAGCTCTCAGCTTGTTGTCATCTATCCTTTTAATTTTGTCTCCTCAATGTATAAATTCCTACAATTAGTCTGGATTATAATTGAGGGAGGTGCCACCTGGAAAGGTAGAAATTCTTCTAGACCGTTTTTTTCTATATTATGAACAAAAATATATGAGGTAAATAAGAACACGATCAATAGAAGACATACAGATCGATGTGTTATTTAATTACAGAATTGGCCCTCACGCAATTGACGATTTGTACCCCATTTCCATCTTTTTAATATGGCATTGAGATCAAGAGCCGGTCTTTTCTAAGAGATCCCTGTAGGTTGATACAGTGTAGAAGTGGTGATTCTTAATTTGTTGTTTTTATTAACTTTTGATATATGTAATAGATTTAAGATTTGTTTTTAATTACATAATATAAATGTATGTAATATTATTTTAATTTGTCTCCTTAAATTCTCCATGTTTGGTGCAATATTGCCTGGCTGGAGCTGACGTGCCCTTCAACAACATATCATTCATTCTCTCCCACACAAATATGGAAGGGTATCGCTGCCAATATTAAATGCTCTGCTAAAATGTCTTTTCCATTGATTACGTGTAAAAATTACAATGTACTAAGTCTTAATACCGGTAATGATAATGTCAAAATACCTCTAATGCCAAAGTTTAATGTAAAACGTTAAATGCAATGTGTCAGATGACAAATGTTTCATCGGAAAAAAGCTTTTTTGACGTGTGTACAATAGACATTTCCCTCATTACATTTGCGCTCTGCCACTTCTCATTTGTCGTTTACGCTTTGAATAATATATCATCTTACGCAGAGCATCATCTACCGGGTATGCAAATGTAGATATCACGTGACTTATTAACATATATGGAAACGAGGCCGAGATCAATCTGACATACAGTAATCCAGCATACGATAGCGTTCTGCACACTATGAAAAAATTATTTACTTTGAAAAATATTCAGGATCAAATTTGGATGGTACTAAACTATATTACCATGATTACGGATAGGGGTGTGCCGAGTCATAATACGATACCAGTTACATATACCAGTGAAAAGCACACGGGACCTCGGTTAAATTGAAAGTGCAGTTTATATTTAGCAGTTAGGTTACTGTCGGACATGCAACACATTTCTTTCAACAAAACAAAGGATTTTGCATTCTCCAAAGTAAGTAATTATGAATGTGCAAGGACATAATTGGCGGATTCAAAACGCCACAGAAACATATTTTCCATAGCTGGAATTATGTATTAAGTCCCGTATTTTGACATTTTAAATCCTCGCCACCGGCCCCACACCATCTCTCTAGTACAGGCTAATTAATTTTTGTGCCAAATAAATAATGAATATACATGAAGACTACTTAAATAGAGGAAAGAGTAGGCTATACATTGTTATCCATGAACGTGCTTTTCACTGATATATGTCACATGATATCGTATTATAACTCGGGTTTTGAGACTACATACCCCCCTCTCCGTAATCATGGTAATATAGTTTAGTATCATCCAAATTTGATCGTGTAGCCTGTATTTTTAAAGGTAAATATTGTATGCCAGGTTGATCTCGGCCTCGTTTCCATATATGCTAATAATTCACGTGATATCTATATTTGCATACCCCGTAGATGATGCTCTGCGTAAGATGATATATACAAAGTGTCAACGACAAATGAGAAGTGGCAGAGCGCAAATGTAATGAGGGAAATGTCCAAAGTACACAAGTTAAAAACAGCATTTTCCGATGAAACATTTGTCATTTGACACGTTGCATTTAACTTTGGCATTAGAGGTATTAAGACTTTGTACATTGTACTTTTTACACGTAATCAATGGAAAAGACATTTTAGCAGAGCATCTAATATTGGCAGCGATACCCTTCCATACACAAATAGTTATTACCCCAGAATCGATACACTCTCTGAACGACCTGAGTTATCAATCTTTTTGAAACGTGAATTCTCATCTGAAGTATGACAATGCGGTGACAATTAGTTTTCTGTTTTCGGATAATTTGTCACAATCACACGAAAACAATCGTGTCGTTAATAATGGTATTTAAATTTGCTCCTATTTGGTTTCCTTATGAGATAAGTATTGTATACATTAACAAATCAGCGTTGATTTTAACATAGCGGAGCCTAAATTAATATTTACATAGTGTTACACTAACTTGTTAATGTTATTGTTTGCAATTAACATCAGGGGGTTAAAATCTGTTGATAAATAATTAAGAATTGATTGACCGTTATCAATATCCTGACCATGGAATCAAAAAAAAGGGTGTGATATCCTGGCGTCTTAGAGACAGTGGACATTTTACAGGGTTGGAGACCTCTCTCTTGAGAAGACGGACACTATTGGCTGGGCTGTCCTGTTTCAATATGGAGTTTATATATACATAAGAGTTCTTATAAATACATAACCATCATACAGTACATTAGTATTTTATTTATCATTAGTATTAGTCCGGTGGCGGGAGATATGGTGGTGCATAGCCACCCGCATATTCCCGAAGGAATGGCCCGAGAAATCCCTAGGGTTAGGATTATCTCTAATCAAACGAAACACTGCGCGGAGTATGAGTCACCCGAGGGAATAATATGGGTCCAAATTCTGCTTTAGAGTTGATTTCACACGGATGTTATGAAAAACCGAGGTTTCGATATAAGAGTGACTAACAGTGCCACTTTCCAGGCACAATTTCCTCCTAGTATGGTGGCGTAATTAAGTTGTTTAATGGCCATGAGCTAAAGACATTGCGTAATATATTGAAACCACACTCGGCCAATGTATTACTTCATGTCTCGATCTCGACCATTAAACCTCACGTAAACAAGAGGCCAAATTTACCCATTAGAAAATTTATGAAAAAACTGTAGCGAAAAGTGCTCGGAATGGTTACCAAACACAAACGTAGTTTGACACTATAAAGTCTAATTTAAAATCAGCAAATAATTAAACGCTGTAGATGTGTGAACGATTCCGGAACATCGAAACCGTTACCGTAGATCAAGTGTGACTTCTATAAGTGCAGGATTTGTGGATAATCAGAAAGTTTGTTCAGACAATTTATACAAATCCAACTGTCCTTAGTTGTAAATTCACTAACTAGTGGCTGCTAATGCTCCGCAGAGTTCCGTTAATTATTCGACCCAGCAGCTTATCTTAGGTGATCCTAAATTGCAGCAACAGAAAAAAATAGGTCAAATACAAACCAACAATCTGAAATAGAAATTTAACAATTATTTTTTTTTACCGAAATCCTGCTAATCGCCATTTTATCGATCTGTATCATTGAACAGGCCTGGTTGGTTATCATGGTCAGTGGTCATACAATAGACAAATGATCTTTATAACTGCCGAAGTACTCAATGGGAGGGCGGGGGGTGAATGGTTTAGCAAACCCGACGATATATATAAAGGTCATTTCCACGTATGCCGGTTTGACATAAATCTGTTTTTTATGGTCCTTGTTCATCAGAAAAAAACCGAAGATATTCTTCCTTTAAAAAATAATGATGTACTTCGTTCGTTCATTTTTGGGGGTTAACGTCCACTTGTTCTTGTAGGCGACGCTCTTCGGAAGAAAAGCTCGGGGCCAGACTCAAGTTCAGCGTAATATGATCGATATGACGCCCGGTATGCTTTTCCTTGGGTAATTGATTGATTTTTGATATGACGCCACAATTCTGTCATAGATTGTGATACATTGTACGCTAGTACCAGGAAAAACTCACATGAAGTAAAATCAAATGGATTAACAAAGTGTGCTCAGAAACGTATCAAGGACACTAAACTCACCGTTAAAATAACTTCTTTTGTGATAGTAAAAAATCCCATGGCAGTAAAACCTATTGATGTGCCAGTTAATTTAGACAGAAATAACGTCAACTGAAATATATTATAATAATCAAACATGGTAGTTGCACAGAAATAATGTCAACTGAAATATAGTGTCTTAATTGTAGTCTAGTATTTATTATATTCTTTACCAAGACAATAGTTTTCCAAGAGGTAGTAGTTATTATTTTATTCTTGGTAAATTGCCACGCCCGTCAAAATGAAAGTCACGTGAGCGTACCGAGTCAAAATGGGGTTCGGGTCAGGGGTAAATCACACAGTCAACCCCTCCTCCACCGGTGGCCCTGAATTTTGAAGGGATGTTGATAAGAGGTTCAATTACCAGGAACAGTTTTACTGCTTAGTATTGTATTACAGGCTCCAATGTACGACCCACTTACGTCTCAATTTAAAGGATTCTTATAAGAAATGTATTGGTTTGCAAAATATTAAACCATACCTGACCCAGTAGTTCAGTTGACAGCCCATCTGTTTCGGAATCATAGATGTGGTCTAAAGGCGAATGGCCCTACGTAAAAAAAGAAACATGATAGATTCATTATTTTATTGTATTTGGTGCGCAATACAGCCCACTTGAGAGCTGGCGTTCCATATAACATCGCAAATGCGTTGCCAAAAATATATGAATGGACATACACCATACCTTGGATGTGAATAGGAACTGTTACCTAATTTGGTCCACAAATGTAATGTATGTTTTATAACCAATAAACGCGTAAATGACCAACATGTTGATTGATCTATAGCCCAGTTACCGTATCAATACACAACCAGCATGACTTGCTATAATATCTTGATTATCAATTTTAGAATTGATTAAAGACCACAATATGGTTATTGTTAGCGACATCATATTTACAGACGTCATGAATAACACACCTATGTAACTACTAGGACAAAGTAACTGCAACCAATACCCGGGGTCTAAAATGAGACCTGTTTACAGCGGCTGTTATCACATCATCATAAATGGACTGTGAGTCTAACGGAAACATATATTGACGTCGCCAGACCAAAGAAATATTCGACCAATCTGATAAAAATATAGATATATAGTTCGTATCCTTTTTTAATACTTTCGATGGCCTACATGAAGATCTGAGCAGTTGAACTGAAAGGTCGTATGAGCGGCTTTTGACCCTATGACGTCAGACATTGATTAATCAGCTTTGACGTTACTAATGGTTTATCCACAGTTCCGTGCATCAAACGCCAAGAACTCGCCGTAACACAGCGTTTCATTGGCTAATCATTCACTTAAATCAGTCTCGGACAGTTCACCACATCATATGCATACTAGTCAAAACAGTTATAATTAATGCTTGTGTCTGTGGGGGAATTGTTATGTGAGGGAATGGTCTGTTATGGCGTGGGATGCACGGAACTTTGGGTAAACCACTTGAAACGTCATCGCTTATTTATTAATCAAAAGTAAGTATGATAAAACGAAATAGAGACCTGTATGGGGGATTGGGTCTATGCGTGAAATATTCAGATATATGGTTATTGTTGGAGAGGGAGAGAGAAATGGGGTTTAACGTCCACTCTACACAAACTAGGTCATTTCGGGACTAACATATGGTTTAATTTTATTTCAATAATTCGCTTGCGCGTAGGGGTCTTTAGCAGTGGGAGGAAACCCACGAGGTTGAGAAGGTACCCCTATCTCCATGCCACATACGCTCACACCAGGGCTCGAAACCACAGCCACAAGCCAGACGTGACCGGCCAGCTAGAGGTCGAAACGCGGCACTCTAGACCATCCCAACCCCCCGTTATTGTTGGAAGTCGGTTGCTGGAAGCATGAGAGAGGCGTAAACGATTACTTAAATAACCATGTACCTTGGAGATATTAGTTAAACATTAATTAAACAAAGACAATGAATATACCAACTTAAGATAAGTAGACCAGGAGCCTGAGGGTGGGGGCTTCCTAGTCGAAATCTGTAGCAATTGCTCCTAATGTAGGTCTGCCGGATCTGCTAAAGACTAACGTGATAACATCATTCGGTATTCGCATTCAAACCCTTTTATCTGAGGCTGGCATCAGCCATGACAGTATTGCGAATACCCCTTTCTTTGGTTATATACAAAGTTGAACAGGTTTGTCAAAATACCTGAGAACAAAAATGGACATGACTTAATAAAATCAATACAGATTCCATTTGGTCCAG
Source organism: Patella caerulea (assembly GCA_036850965.1). NCBI lineage: Eukaryota > Metazoa > Mollusca > Gastropoda > Patellidae > Patella > Patella caerulea. The sequence goes on along the minus strand of JAZGQO010000007.1, from coordinate 75,262,662 downwards.
GGGTTTTCTCTGATTGCATGTGCTGAATACGTCTGGACACCCGATCTTTAGTGATAGGCGCATTTAATACCTCATAACGATCATTATTCCTATCAGCGCCATAATCAAGGTCATAATGACCACTAATCATGCATATCACCAGTATTATTATTTAATAATTTTTCAAAATATTGAAACCATTGACGCGGTGTTATCCCAGACAGAGATGATGGCCTTGTTCTAACAGTTCTGAGAGTTTTCCTGAATTTTGACTTATCTTGAATATCAACTAAAAGATCAGAATAAATATTTTGAGAATGCTCATGCTTTTTTCTGTTTGCATAAGTTTTTAAATTTACTTTTTGCTTCCTTGTACAAACACAGCGATTGGCCTGTGTTCCGGAGTCTAAATTTATTAAGACAGTCATACTTTATAGCTTTAAGATACACTCCCGGTAGAACCACACGGGCTGTTTACTCTGGTATTTTATCTTATAGTGTCACTTGAAGGGTTCGAGTTAACTGTTTGGCGCAATATGGCCCGGTTGGACTGATGTGCCATTAAACAACATTTCATTCATTCATTCATTGAAGGGTTAGGTTCAACACAGCTGTTAATATGGTGTTCTAGAAACAAGACTGCATCGTCCGCATTTCTCTGTAGATGCTCCATCAAATCATATTGTGGATAAACTGATTTGACACATTTTGATTCCATTTAATTTTATGATAATGGGTTGTTTGAATGTCACCACGGCCAGTCTCCTCCCCATGTTGTATCTGGCAGTTAATATCAAACAACAAAGGCAGGTGGTCTGACTCCGTACGAAGCCTAACACGAAAGTTTATAATATTTATGAAAAATTCTGAAGAGACTAGCACGTAATCGACTACGCTAGCTCCGATGTATCGGATACAGGTAAATTCGCCGTATGAATCGCCATTGCATCTACCGTTAACAATGTGAATGTTGTTGTAAGCACACAAGGACAGCAGTTTCCTACCATATTTATTTACTTCGGTATCTTTAGATATCCTACCCTGCGTAAACGAATCTACATCGTAATCCGCATCATCAAGTCCGGGAATATATTTTACAGAGTCATCATACACAAAATCGTGTAATGTACCGTTACCTCTCCAAGTGTTGAAATCACCTGTTGATACAATCTTTTCAACCGGATAATCACTGCGTACCTTTAATAAATCTTCGTCCAGTAAATGAAATCCGTCGATTTCCTTGTGTATAGGTGAACATTCAGGTGCGACATACACAACATCTACATTCAAGCCGAAAAAAGTTCTGTCAAATTTAAGGAATATTTTTCACGAAATTTGTAGCTTAATTTCAGAATACCACATGCTATTTTATGTTGAAATAAAACACATATACCACCCCTATTATGCCCACTATCCCTCACACACCAATTAAACGGCAGAGTAATTTGAGAAAATAGACTCTAAATCCATCTCGGTCCCACACCATGTTTCTATGAGACATTTCACGTCAAATTCTAATAAATACTTCAGAAAATCTTTATTTAATAATTTGCTTTTTAGCCCGTTAACATTCCAGCAGACACATTTTAGTTTTCCAACTACAGTGTTGTGACAGTCGTTATTGTTTATACAAAGCCTATCGTAAAAAGCAGGTGCGTGAAGGGTCTAGCCTACATATCAATGATTTTGAAGTTGCTCTAGGGAAAATAATTTGCCGTCGATTTCAAGTTTGTTATATTTTAGACCCGCTTTTTACCACCTTCCCTGGCATCTAGCATGAACGGGTATCTGGCTTATGTCATACTGCCTTCATCAGAGCTGTAGCCTAGTTTGGGACCATGGCATTTTGGGCGTGTCTGTTAACAGACTACCCCACTACACATTTATGATCCCCGTGGTGTTGCTGAACAATTTAATTTTCCAGAAGTTTAAGGCGGTACGGAATTTGCTAATCTAGTCTGGTTCAGGCTGTGTCTGTCATGGTCACAAACTGTCTGGCAGTGGTCATTCATGATTCCTGACTCCATTTGAGGCCTTTAGCAATGGGTGAAACTCCATGACGTTAGGCCGGCGACCGTACTCCTTGTCGCGTACAAGCGTGGGACGGAAATGACTAAATGCCCTTCCCCTACCACATAACAACAAAAGACAACATCTCAACAAAAGGAAAAAAATCACAACAAAAGACAATATTCACAACAAAAGACATATCATATCAATAGATTTTAAACACCGGTAATATTAAACAAATAGAGAACAATAAAGTACACAAATGTGAATATTCGGTTACTTACTGCTTCATTAACAACAGCAACAAACCAGGACACGGATCCCAGACCTAGATACGCTGTCAGCACCCACACCACCATCATCAAAATGTTCAACAGAGTACCACTGCTGTTGATCAGCTCATAAAGAATAAAACAAGCCACAAAGATGTTTACACCCAATAAAGTCAACATCAGCTTTCTCATGGGACGATCTAAAATGTCCACAAGATGACACAGCTCCAAATGCTTTCGTCGAATCATCTTCAACCTTTCCGGGAATGCCGTAGGGTTTGTTTTAATTAAACGTCCTATAGTTTTGGAATGAAGATAAAAGGCGTCGGTGATGCTTTTGCTGCAAATCAACACAAGTGCGATACTGAAGAACCAAATGGCTGTCAAGTTTAATTGACACACAAATAATATCACCTTCCAGATTAAGTTATCGGGCAATGGATTACCATAGGCATTGACAAGTTCAGTGTTAAAAATGAAAACCATTAGGAATACTCCAACAATATTACAAACCCAGAATCCCCAAGCAATCACCGTGCATATTATTGAAAAGCGACGCAGGTTCTCCAATAACGATCCTAGAGAGGTGCACTTTGTGTCCATGATGGCCTTGTTCCACAGCTTGAAATACGCATCAAAAGTTCCATTACGACAGTAAAAAAGTATAAGGACAGCATTGAAGACGCCTGCAAAGGACCAGGTTGTTAAAATAACTTTTGGAATTGTAAAACCCGGTATAAAAGCGGCACCTGTCCAAAATCCGGGAATATGCCTCATAGTACTGATTGTTAAACAACACAGCACAACCCAGCAGTATATCTTCTGAAATATGTTACCATCGGTTTTCTTCTTGATCGAGGATGTGGGATCTTGGGTGTCCTCCACGTCAATCTTATTATTAGTGGATTCATAAAACAGACCAAACAGTTTCAGCGACACCAGAATTGGTTTCATCGACTCCTGTATCTTGTTCAATCCTGATGGTTTAACAGGCTTGTCCATATCAATCTGTGTATCGACTGAGGTATCCAGGCTCTGGTAATACTGGAGACGCTTCGGTTATGTTATTCTACTATCTGGCTGAGTTATCTAGGTATCGCTGAGTATCCTATCCTAATAATATCTAAAAGTTCTCGGTATTATCTTTTCATAGTAGACGTAAATTGTCGGATGTTTTGTTTGCATTTGTTGCTTAATCATCTACCAGTGTACTTATATACTTGTAGATATTGACATATATTAAATTTTTACGAACCAATAGACTTTAATCGCCGATAATATTGATATGTGTAGATGAAGGCCGATGTATCTTGTTATCTAAATAATTGGAAAAGTATAGCCACGGGTTTGTATAGGGTGAAATTGGTCAATTACTTTATCCGTCATGAAAGGGTTTCTACGATACAACAAACTCCCATTATATCTTCAAAGGCCGTCTTAATGATTGGACGAAAATAGCCAAAAGCTGAACATAATTTGTGTACGGTGGCATTATTCAATCAATTTGTTCTTTATGGAAGGGTTTCTATAATCCAATTAACTCACATTGATCATTCATTCTTTTCTTATATTACTATTGGAAACTGGTTAATTACTGTTTCTGCGGTCTTCAAATATTGTAGCGGGAATCCCTAGACATTTTGAATTCAATGAAGTGTAAGCGGAGCCCCATTGTTACCTTCAAAACGTACCCGTATGACCGACTTCATTATGCCGGCCTGTCTTCCATTAGCCCAGGTTAGGTGCAAAAGAGTAGGACGTTAAACCCTATTTCATTTCATTATCCCGGTTGTTGTAGAACGGTAGCACGTTCCATGTTATTAGTAGGTGGGGGCTTCCTATTTATTTCAACAATGACAATAATTAATTCCGGAGGTATTGTTCTTGACTACTTTGTAAATATAACTTGTGAACCTTTGCGTGGTTAAAGTGTTTTGCCGATTGAAGAAAGATCTATTTTCCGATTGAAGAAATATTTATTTTCTGATAACTTGAGCTGCTTAATTTGTTTTTGTTGGCGGTGATGTCTTGTATAATAAATGTTAGAATCTTGACGACCTAGCAGGGCTGGGGCCATTACATTGCCAATGTAATTAATTACATTACCATTACTTTTTAAATGTAATCATTACAATTACTTTCGAAGTTTTAGCTATGTAATTAATTACCATTACCCATTACTTTATGACTACATAAATAAAAAATAGGCCGCCAGGCAACGAAACATAGCAGCTAAATTGTCCGGGCAGTCAACAAGAGTTGTCGCATATGAGGTTATTATCAGAAAATCATTAGACTTTGTTTGGTTTTTATTTAGTTCTGCCCCATGCTAAATTACCATGTAACGGTGATATAATCAAACGGTTTTTTAAATCGGATAATAATTTTGACGTCCAGAGGGACCACAAGCTAAAAAGGGTGATTTTTCGGACAATCGGGGGCCAAATTCAAGAAGTTACGATCCGATGGACGTACATATCCAGAGGAACCAAGATCTTTGGATTATCAACATACATGTCAAGTTTCATCAAAATTGTGACCTCTATAGGGTCCACAAGCTAAAAACATGATTTTTCGTACAATCAAGGGCCATAATCCGTGAAGTTTCGATCGGATACATTCCAATATCGAAAGCAGCCGAGATCTTATGGGGATTAACCTATATTTCAAGTTTTGTCAAAATCGGATAAGAATTGTGACCTGTAGAAAGTCCACAACCTTAATATAACATATTTTCACACTATTCGCATATAAATGGCGGCCATTTTGTCTGTCAATTTTCGTCCGATTTTCATGAAATTCGAACTCGGCCGTCATTATCATGTAACGGTGATATAATCAAACGGTTTTTTAAATCAGATAATTTTGACTTTCAGAGGGACAACGAGCTAAAAAGGGCGATTTTTCGGACAATCAGGGCCATAATTCAGAAAGTAACAATCCGATGGGCAAAAATATCGAAAGGAACCATGACCTTTGGGTTATTAACATAGATGTCCAGTTTCATCAAAATTGGTTCAAAACTGTGACCTTTATATGGTCCACAAGCTAAACACGTGATTTTTCGTACTATCAGGGGCCATAATTCACGACGTTACGATCCGATACATGCCAATATCGAAAGCAGCTGAGATCTTATGGGGATAAACCTATATTTCAAGTTTCGTCAAAATCGGATAAGAATTGTGACCTGTAGAGAGTCCACAAACAAATTGTGGACGGGCGGACAGGGGCGACGACAATATACGTCAACATGAAAATGTGGGCGTATCAAAACAATTTTTCACATAGGAATTAAAAAGACAACGTTATTTTCTGCCACGAAGGGCCTATAAAACCAAACTCAGAATAATCCTTGATTCACTTGAATAGATATTTGTGTATGAATGAATGAATGAAATGTAGTTTAATGGCACATCCGCTCCAACCGGGCTATATTGCGCCAAACATATTATGATGTTACGAGACAAACTAGAAACAAATAATCACATTATCTATATATACATAAATAAAAACAAATATCACAGTAAATATCAACTAAAAATAAATATCAACTTTATGTATATATCCCCCCTGGGGTGTAGGGGGTGATAAGAATATACCCTTCGTATGTCCTGCGTGTCGTAAGAGGCGACTAAAAGGATCCCTGTAATGGGGCAACGTGTTTGCCGTGCGTTGCGACCCGTGTCGGTGGAGAGTGGAATCCTGGTAATTGAGTGGGGATTTGGCTTGCGAGCCCTTTCTCTGCAACACATTACTTTGGCCCATGGTTCACCTAGACGGGAGGTCAGAGTGGCCCACTCTGATCAATCGGCTTTGGTCGTTTGTAGCTCTGTAGAATGTACCCTTTCCCAGTGTAATGCTCTGTTGTTTATTCACTCAGCAATTATCTACCTTTGTGTCCTTAGTACATTCTACAGGGCGGCGGCTCGGGTCAATCAGGTTAGACAAGTATTTTTTTTACTTTCTGGCTTGAGTATACCCCTCGTCGAGCCCTGAGGCCATGCGCTGGTTACCCGCGCTAGTCCTCCCCCTGGTAGGCAGGGAAGTAACCTGGGGGACGACGAGGGGTGAACCTTAAAAAAAAATACTTTCATGGATTCCCCAGTCCCACCCACCCCAATAATAGGAAATAATAAACAGAAACGTCATAGTACAGATGACGTTTCTGATTTGTTTAATTTAAAAAGAAAAATTACAAAGGCATGGCCGAGGTTTCTCTTGATTGAGAGTCCCTCTACCGACCTATCTAAAGTTTCGCCATTTTTAATAGGTAAGGGTATAGCCGGCTTAGCCGGTGAACCCAAAGCTATTAAAAAACTTAAAAATGGAACACTCTTGATAGAATGTGCCAAGGAGCAGCATGCGACAATGTTACTCCAGTCAACGTCCTTGGCAGACATTCCTATCAAGGTGTCACCACATAGGTCACTTAATTCAAGTAGAGGTGTAATTAGATGTCGAGATCTTGAAGGCAGCAGTGAGGATGAAATGGTAGAATACCTTTCACCTCAAGGCGTCTCTCATGTTAAAAGAATTAGTATACGCCGAGGGGATAAGGTAATTCCAACAAGTACCTATATCCTCACTTTCAATCGTCCTGACATTCCAAAGACTCTCAAGGCAGGTTATTTAAACATTCCTGTTGATTCGTATATTTCAAACCCTCTTCGCTGCTACAAATGCCAAAAGTTTGGTCACAGCAAGACCGTCTGTAGAGGTAAAGATACCTGCGCTCGATGTGGTCATGATGGCCATGAGAGCACTACCTGCCAGGCGGAATTTTGTTGTGTCAACTGCAAGGGTAAGCACTTTGCTTACTCTCGCGAATGTCCCATTTGGCAGAAAGAGAAACGAATTCAACAGATTATGTCTGAAAGAAAAATATCATACTTCGATGCTAGGAAACAGGTAGAGCTTACTTCACTCTTTCCCATTGCACCACAAGGGAAATCTTTTTCGAGTGTTGTTCAAGCATCTACGAAATCTGCATCTGTTCAGACAGACATAACCTGGCCTGATCAAGTTGAAAAGCCTAGAAATATTACATCAGATCATTGTAAAGGGGTCTCGAGCCCTTCCCAATCGCGGGAGTGCTCGACTCAAAGCACTGATATCATTCCTGATGACGAGGGTTCATCTCCCTTGCCTGTATCTGGAGTCATTGAGATTATTCCCAATACTCCCACCCAAAATAGCAAGGGGGCTCAACCCTTTGTTTGCTCTAAAGCTGATACTGTTGATTCCAGGTCCTCTGGGTCCGCGGTGCAGTTTAAGGGTACGCAGTTGTCAACGGTGCTAACCAAGAGACAACAAAAATTTTTAAAATTGAAAGAGAGGGGTAAAAAGGGTTCAAACAATCCTATCACTCTCTTTAATAAATATGGGGATGATCTGATGGACGGTACTACCGTAGTGGATGTTCATAAGGACTCACACGGTAAACCGCCAAAAATTAAATTTCCCTGACAATGTTAAACTCCATTATTCAATGGAATTGTCGTGGTTTAAAACCAAATTTTAATGAAGTCCAATTATTAATTCAAAAGCACAATCCTTTGGCTATTTGTTTACAAGAAACTTTTTTACGGAATTCTGACAATTTGTCTTTTAGACATTTTGTTGGTTACCATCATCATGCAGTTGGTGATGGTAGAGCTCATGGGGGTGTTTCTATTATTCTTAATGGAGATATCCCTCAAAGTCAAGTCACCCTCAACTCGCCTTTAGAGGCAGTTGCAGTTCGGGTGACTTTGCATATTCCTATAACACTCTGCTCTGTATATCTTCCACCAAGTTTACATCTTAATCCCAGAGATCTTGATGACCTTGTTGCACAACTTCCTCTCCCGTTTATTATTACGGGAGATTTCAATGGTCATCATTCACTCTGGGGTAGTCCAGATGATAACAACAGAGGTAAACAAATAGCGGACTTCATTAACATTAATAATTTGTGTTTATTAAATGATGACTCACCTACTTATCTACATCCTGCCACAGCTTCTTTTTCTTCTCTGGATCTCACCATTTGCTCTCCGGTCCTGTTTCAGGATTTTACATGGAGAGTAAATGAGGATCTATGTGGTAGTGACCACTTTCCTATCATAATTGATAATAATGGTCCCTCTCCGGTCGAAAGACCCCAGAGGTGGAAGTTGCATCAGGCTGATTGGGCTCTATTTGAATCTTTGTGTCTCTTTTCCTTTGATACAAAGGAGTTAGAAGATGCAGATGAGCCTATGGCCTTATTCACTTCAAGATGTAGCTGAGCAGGCGATTCCAAAAACCACGACAGAACCAAAACGTTTCAATAAACCATGGTTTAACGACGATTGCAAATCCGCTCTCAGAGAGCGTGATCGTATCCTGAGACGATTAAAGAACCATCCTTCCATGGAGAATATTGCGGCATACCAAATGGTCCGGGCGAAGGCCCGTAGAACCATACGTCAAGCAAAGAAATCTTCATGGGAGAGTTATGTCTCAAGGATTAATTCCCGTACCACATCTAAGTCGGTATGGGATAGGATTCGTAGGATTAAAGGTAAAAGTAGTGCATTATCAGTTAACCATCTCAATGTTGATAATACCACCTTAACAACATTTCCTGATATTGCTAATTCTCTGGCCAGTACTTTTTCATTCAATTCATCATCCAATTTCTCCTCAGATGCCTTTCGGGGCATTAGACAACAACAGGAGAAAAGGCGACTTAATTTCAAGTCCCGCAATGATGAATGCTATAATGATCGTTTTTCCATTGCGGAGCTCCGTGACTCGTTAAAGCGAGCTCGGGACACTGCAACTGGTCCAGATGAGATACACTATCAAATTTTAAAACATTTACCATATCCAACACTTCTAATTTTACTGGATCTTTTCAACCGGATTTGGGTTGATGGGAATTTCCCTCCTTCGTGGCATGAAGCCACAATAGTTCCAATCCCTAAACCGGGTAAAGATCATACGAATCCTACCAACTATCGTCCGATCGCTTTAACTAGCTGTATTTGCAAAACCATGGAGAGATTGATCAATCGAAGGCTTGTTTGGTACCTCGAGTCCAACAACCTCATTACAGACCTCCAATGTGGATTTCGGTCCCAAAGGAGCACTCTTGATCATCTTGTCAGATTTGAAACGTTCGTCAGGGACGCTTTCATCCAGAAGCAACATTTAGTTGCTATTTTTTTCGATCTGGAGAAAGCATATGATACTACGTGGAAACACGGTATCATGCGCGACCTCCATAACCTCGGCCTACGAGGTCGCTTACCTATCTTCATTAAAAATTTCCTCGAAGATAGGTCATTTAAGGTACGACTGGGATCAATATTCTCTGACCCATTTCCTCAGGAAATGGGAGTTCCCCAGGGAAGCATATTATCTCCTACACTTTTTGCGATAAAAATTAATACAATCCCAGCGTGCCTTAAACCAGGTACAAATGGCGCTCTTTATGTTGATGACTTTCAGATGTGCTATGGTTCTACAGACATGCGGATAATCGAACGTAAGTTGCAGCTTTGTTTGAATTCACTTCAACAATGGGCAACCGAAAATGGATTTCGTTTTTCGAAATCCAAGACTGTCTGCATGCATTTCTGTCAGAAACGAGGTTTACATCCAGATCCAGAACTCTTCTTGGATGGCAATCGCCTACCAGTCGTGGATGAAACCAAATTTCTGGGGCTGATATTTGATAAGAAATTATCATTTATCCCCCACATTAAAAACCTTAAAAAGAAATGTCTGAAAGCCCTCAACATATTGAGAGTCTTATCAAATACTGACTGGGGAGCAGACCGTAAGGTCTTGCTCAGATTATATCGAGCTTTAATAAGATCAAAACTCGATTATGGGTGTATTGTGTATGGGTCTGCCCGCGAGTCTTATCTCAAAGAGCTCGACACCATACACAACCAAGGACTTAGAATCAGTTTAGGAGCATTTCGTACATCTCCAGTGGACAGTTTATACGTCGAGGCGCACGAGCCCTCATTGCACAACAGACGTGATAAACTGGCCCTGCAGTATGCTACGAAAATTGCATCACTCCCGAATAATATTTCATTTAACACCATATTTAGACCTCGCCATGAGCATTTGTATCTGGTGAAGACTAATGTTGTTCCATCATTCGGTATTCGCATACAACCCCTTTTGTCTGAGGCTGGCATCAGCCTCGACAGTATTGCGAATACCCCTGTCTTTAGGACTCCACCGTGGGCTATGTCTCCCCCAAAGATCGATTTCGAGCTTACTCAACATAAAAAGAGAGATACTAGCTCTACGGTGTTCCAATCTCTCTTTAGAGAGTTAAGGTCTAAGTATGGTGATTATGCTCCTATATACACAGATGGTTCTAAGGATGGTGATCGAGTAGCTTCGGCTACTGTGACGCCATCTGAGACCATTTCTGTGTGTCTCCCACCTGCTGCTTCAATATTTACAGCTGAACTCCAGGCCATTCTTCAGGCCTTGGAGTTCATTCAGTCCTCTTCAGCTTTAGAGCATATCATCTTTACCGATTCTCTGTCCTCTTTACAAGCAATTAGCAATAAACAGCTTGAACACCCATTAGTAGCAGATGTCTATCGTCTGTTACTATCGTACGAGCTCAGCAGCAAAGACGTCGTCTTCTGCTGGCTCCCCAGTCACGTCGATATAAGGGGGAATGATCTAGCAGATTTTGCTGCCAAAGCTGCTTTAGATCTTCCCCAATCACACTTTTTAATTCCATATCAAGATTTTAAATCTTCAATAAATCATTTTATTTATGACCGCTGGCAACGGTCTTGGGATCTTGCCGAATTTATAATGCATTTAAAATCTTTAAATGTAATGTGAAGATCTAAAGCGGACATGGCAGCCGAGTCTGCTTGATCATTCCCCTTTATATCCATATGACTTGGGAGCCAGCAAAGGACAGTGTTCTTGCTGCTGATCTCATTTGATAGTAGCAGACCATAAATGTCTGCTACTAATGGGTGTTCAAGTTGTTTGTTCTTTATTGCTTGTAACGAGGACAAAGAATCAGAAGATGATTGAATGAACTCCAAAGCCTGAAGAATGGCCTGAAGCTCAGCTGTAAAGATAGAAACAGCAGGTGGAAGGCGGACAGAAATGGTCTCGGATGGCGTCACGGTAGCCGAAGCGACCCGATCACCATCTTTCGACCCATCTGTGTAAATAGGAATATAATCACCATACTTAGACCTTAACTCTCTAAAGAGAGATTGGAACACCGTTGAGCTAGTATCTCACTTTTTGTGCTGAGAAAGATCAAAATCAATCTTTGGCGGAGATATAGCCCATGGTGGAGTCCTAAAGACAGGGGTATTCGCAATACTATCGAGGCTGATACCAGCCTCAGACAAAAGGGGTTGTATGCGAATACCGAATGATGGAACAGTATTAGTCTTCACTAGATACAAATGCTCATGGAGAGGTCTAAATATGGTGTTAAATGAAATGTGATTTGGAAGTGATGCAATTTTCGTAGCATACTGCAGGGCCAGCTTATCACGTCTGTACGAAATGCTCCTAAACTGATTCTAAGTCCCTGATTGTGTATGGTGTCGAGCTCTTTGTTATAAGACTCGCGGGCATACCCATACACAATTTTATTTCAATAATTCGCTTGCACGTAGGGGTCTTTAGCAGTGGGAGGAAACCGGAGTAAAGATAATATGCTGGAAATTTCAGTCAAATTGATACACTATGAACAGAGATTTAAGGGATTGAAATTTCCTCCTAGCCTCGATCATTACTAAAGTCAGTACGATAGAGAAAAGCATTGTCATGATAGAGACTAGGCTTAGATGGTTGAAGCATACTGCAGTGCCAGTTGGTTACGTGTGTCATGCAATGAGAGCTCATGTGCCTCGCCGTATAAACGTTCCACTGGATATGTACGGAATGCTTCTAGACTGTGTATGGTGCCAAGCTCTTTGAGATAAGACTTTTGGGCTGACCCATACATCTAGCTGGCCGGTCACCTCTGACTTGCAGCTGTGGTTTCTAACCTCGGTGTGAGCGTATGTGGCCTTCTCAACCTCGTGGGTTTCCTCCGGGCACTCCGGTTTCCTCCCACTGCTAAAGACCCCTACGCGCAAGCGAATTATTGAAATAAAATAAACCATATGTTAGTCCCGAAATGACCTAGTTTGTGTTGAGTGGACGTTAAACCCCATTTCTCTCTCTCTGACCCATACACCCATAATCGAATTCAGATCTTATTTATATGTACGATATAATCTTAACAAGGCCTTGCGGTTAAGGTCTTTCATGCAATTTTTCTTGATTGTTTCTATATGGGGATAAATGATAATGCCTCGTCAAATATCAAACCCAAGAATTTAGTTTCACCTACAACTAGAATGGGACTTCTATCCAGTGTAAGCTCTGGATCAGTATGTAAACCACTTCGTTAAAAAGGGTGCATACATAAAGTCTTGGAGAGAGAGAGAGAAATGGGGTTTAACGTCCACTCGACACAAACTAGGTCATTTTGAGACTAAAATATGGTTTCATTTTATTTCAATTATTCGCTTGCGCATAGGGGTCTTTAGCAGTGGGAGGAAACCGGAGTACAGTCTTGGATTTAGACAATCGAATCCCAGTCCATCGCTGAATAGAATTTAAGCAATACCAAAGCTAATTAACAACACGGCTTATATTCATTCGAATTTTTAAAAATTGGCCTCCCATTTCTGTTCGGCCGCAACAAAACCCCACCTTTAAGTCCAACTTGAAACTTCTAAGTACGGATCGATAAATTATAAGATAATAACATAATACTAGTATTAATTCACCATATTATAATATAAATAGATGTGGTCGCTTTGTTCAAGCTAAGTGTTCTGATCCTGAAGTTTCGGTTTTTAACACGTATGTTTGTGTGTTTAGTATTCATGGTATTGAAGAAATAATATTGAGCTGCACGAACTGATTTAAATAGGATGTGCATATACAAATGCGAGAGGTTACACAGACATCCTACGCCTTGTCAAGTACATTGGTAGGGTCAAAAGTGAATGGGGTCTTTAGCAGTGGGTGAAACTACTCGCAGTTAGGCAGACCACCGTACAAGTGTGGGATGGAAGTGATTGAAAGACATACCCCAACACTACCCAAAACATTACAAAAGCTCAAGAACAAAGACAGTATCAAAGCAAATCGGAAAATATTAACCAAAACCAGAAAATCTAAACATATCCAATACAAACCGAGAAAATCAAAGTACACTAATATGGAATCGTTTACTTACTGCTTCATTAACAATAGCAACAAACCAGGACACTGAACTCAGACCAAGATACGCCGTCAAAACCCACATCACCATCATCAACGTGTTCATGAGAGTATCGCTACTGTTGATCAGCTGATACAGAATAAAGCAAGCCAGAAAAATGTTTACACCCAATAAATTCACCATCAACTTTCTCATGGGTCGATCTAGAATGTCAACAAGATGACACAGCTCCAAATGCTTACGTCGAATCATCTGCAACTGCTTCGGAAATGCCTTAGGGTTTGTTTTGATTACACATCCTATGGTTTTGGAATGAAGATAAAATGCGTTGGAGATGCTTCTGCTGCAGATCAACACGAGTACGATACTGAAGACCCAAATGGATGACAAGTATACATGACACAAAAACAGTATCAGCTTCCAGATTAAGTTATTCGGCAATGGATTAGTGTAGGAATTCATAAAATCATTGTTAAAAATGAAAACCATCAGAAATACTCCAATACAGTTACAAACCCCGACTCCCCAAGCAAACACTGTGCATATTCTTGAAAAGCGACGCAGGTCCTTCAATAAAGACCCGAGACAGGTACATTTTGTGTCCATGATGGCCTTGTTCCACAGATTGAAATACGCATCAAAAGTTCCATTGCGGCAGTAGAAAAGTATGAGTGCAGCACTAAAGACGCCTTCAAAGGACCAGGTAGTGAAAATAACCTTGGGAACTGTAAAACCCGGTACAAAAGCGACACCTGTCCAAAATCCGGGAATTTGTCGCAGGGCACTGATTGTTAAACAACACAACACAGTCCAACAGTATATCTTCTGAAATGTTTTACTACGGGTGTTCTTCTCGACCGAGGATCTAATATCTTGGGTGTCCTCCACGCCTATCTTATTATTAGTGGTTTCATAAAACAGGCCAAACAGTTTCAACGACACCAGAATTGGTTTCATCGACTCCTGTATTTTATTAAATCCTGATGTTTTAACGGGTTTGTCCTCGTCCATCTGTGTATCGGCTGAGGTATCTTTGTTCTGTTAATACTGGATACACTCTATTCTACTGTCTGACTGACTTATCGCGTCACTGGTTATCCTAATACAATATCGAATGGTACTAAAACTTCTCATCTTAGTCTTTTAATACTGGTTTGTTAGGTTTCTATTCGACGGCTTTGTTGCTTGCTTTTAATCATCAACCAATGTAGCCATACATTATAAACAGCAATTCCTCTGACGATTGCTACAGACTTACAGATATTAACAGTAATTCCCCTGGCAATTGCTCAAGACTCATTGTCTCTGTTGCGAACCAATACACTTCAATCCCGAATCAATAATCAATTATTTGTTGAACTGTTAATGGTAAAGATTCGTGTTTGTACTTCAATGTGTGTCATTGTTACGTGTAGAAGATTAGTGCTGGATGATGATGAATCCTTTTAACTGAATAATTGGACAAAATTTGCGACACGTGTGTACGAAGGAATTAGTCCATCCAGATTTTCCTGCGTGATTTCCCACTGTCAGTCAGTGATGCAAGACGGAGTGCCTGATGAGGACAGTCATCTAGTAGTCCAGATTGAATGAAAAACCGAGGCCCCTAGCTCGTAAAATATCCCTTGGCAGTTTGAATTTGATTAAAGAGTAGACCGTAGCGCCGAAATTTCCCTTATGGCCTTAAGTGTATTATTTGTTTTGTAAATGAAATGAGGATTAATATAATTTATTTGACGAAAATATAAATTTGGTTATCTCCGTGAAAATGGTTATTCTTTAAAGGTAGTCTCGCTCGTCGTCGATGAAAAAATCGGGCCTGAAAACAATAGTTATCTCCCGTTAATAAGAGTTGCTTAACTTTGTTAAGATTATTAAGAAGATATTATTTTGGACAATAGCAGTATCGTAACTTCAAAAATACCCACCACTCCCCCGCTTTTTGAATCATATGTCTGCTGGCTCTTATTTTCTGCTTTCAGGTTCCATTTCAACAGCTTGAAGTGTATAAAATTAAAAACGTAATTATTAAAGATTCGAGAAAATTATCGAATTTATTGTCACGGCGACAGTTTGTGTTGGGCTATAGCGGCTACTACTTAGTATTTATGATATTGAACATTAAGTAAAGTTATTATTCTGAGCATTCGAAATCGGAATGTGGGCACGGAGATCAGAAATATTATATTTCTGCTGAACATCCGATAATTTACACGGGGTTCAGTAATGCTTCGTGAAATATGGTTGTATACAGTCGATATGGTAGCCATTTCACCAGAAAAGACTGCCTATGTTTATCTTCAATAACTGGCAACGCCCAATAATAAATCACACATTTATTTCCAATGATTTCTGATAACCTGAGCTGTTAAATTTGTTTTGGTTGCCGGTGCATCTTTTGTATACTAAATATTAGCATCTTGAGGAACTAGACGCCCAAAACATTTTTATTTCAGATAATTAATTACATAACCATATTGAATCATTCACATCTATGGGTAGCGGACATTTTAAATAATGGCATCTGACAAAGGATTGGGTCTTTGGGTAAAATATTCAGAGTTGGAAGTCGGATTCATAAAGTGACATTAACTTAAAGTAACTATGCAGTGTTTGCTAAAATATATCATAGTTCATCGCTTAATCCACGCTAATCTCTACGGGGATTAAGTTAAGAAATTAAAGAGAGAGAGAAATGGAGTTTAACGTCCACTCGACACAAACTAGGTCATTGTGGGACTAACATGGTTTCAATTTTTTTTTCAATAATTGGCTTGCGCGCAGGGGTCTTTAGCAGTGGGAGGAAACCGGAAGAAACCCACGCGGTTGAGAAGTCGCCCCTATATCCATGCCACATACGCTCACACCAGGGATCGAAACCACAGCCGCAAGCCAGAGGTGACCGGTCAGCTAGAGGTCTAAGCGCGGCACTCTAGACCACCCCAACCCCCCTTAAGAATTTAGAATACCAGTGCTAAT
Organism: Patella caerulea; assembly: GCA_036850965.1. Lineage (NCBI taxonomy): Eukaryota > Metazoa > Mollusca > Gastropoda > Patellidae > Patella > Patella caerulea. The sequence goes on along the minus strand of JAZGQO010000007.1, from coordinate 75,246,162 downwards.
AAATAACCTTCCGGAATGGATTAAGTCTGATTTTTATAAATGACTCTCATTTCTGTTCGCCCATAACAAAATCTCACCCATTTAAGTCCAACTGGAAACTTTGAAGAAGGGATCGATAAATCATATGATAATAGCAACATATTATAATATCAATAGATGTGGTTGCTTTGTTCAGGCTAAGTGTACTGATCATGAAATTTGATTTTGTAACACGTAGGTTTGTGTGCTTAGTATTAATTTATAATATTGCAGACATAATGTATAAATGCACGAACTAAAACTGTTAATGATTATTGAGTAACAAATGTTATGGCGGGGCGGTGCATGCGTCCATTCAACACTCATAAAGCCTGTCATTGAGTCAACTGGTGTGGTTTCGAATCCCCGGTTGTACGTGACAAGGAGTAGGGTCGTCTGTTCAACCTCGAGTGTTTTCTCCGGGTCCTCTGGTTTCATCTCACTGCTCAAGACCCCTACGCCCAAGCGAATTATTGAAATAAAAATTAAACCATATGTTAGTCCCCAAATGACCATTTTCATAATTCGCTTGTAGCGATGGGAGAAAATCCACGAGGTTAGACAGACGATCGTACTCCTTGTCATGTACACGGTGGGTTGAAACTGACTCAGTTGGAGTCTTAAGAAAAATGAAATGAAATGGAGTTTTATGGCATGTCAGCTCCAACAGGGCTATTTTGTGCCCACCATATGGTGAATTTAACGAGACACAACAATATGAGAGGGGTGAAATGAAATGAAATGGGGTTTAACGTCCTACTGCTTTGCCTCTAAACTGGGATAATGGAGACTGCCATACGCCATACAGTGTGACATGCGGGAAATTTTGCCTGGGCAGCGGCGCTATGGCGTACTCTTATATCGAATTCCAACTGCCAAGGGACCTTTTACGTGCACGACTAGACAGCTGTCCTTCCCAGGCCCTGCGTCCTGCATCACTGACAACGAGAAACCACGCCGGAAAATCTGGATGAACTTTCTCAGCCAATGCAGGGATGAAACATCCGACCTCCATGCTAGCAAGCCAGCGTCATAGGCAGTTATCCACCGAGAGAGTGAGAGAGCGATAGACGTATCAAAATCACAACAAAAGACAATATCATATCATGAGATTAAATCACAGCAACATATATACACAGTTACTATAATACAAATTGAGTAAATGTGAAATCTTTTACTTACTGCTTCATTAACCATAGCAACAAACCAGGACACTGATCCCAGACCCATATACGCCGTCAGCACCCACATCACCATCATCAGCGTGTTCAACAAAGTATCGCTGCTGTTTATCAGATGATACAGAATAAAACAAGCCAGGAAGATGTTTACACCCAATACATTCACCAACATTATTCGCATGGGACGATCTAGAATGTCTACAAGATGGCACAGCTCCAAATGCTTTCGTCGAATCATCTCCAACTTGTCCGGAAATGCTGTAGGGTTTGTTTTGATCACACATCCTATGGTTTTGGAATGAAGATAAAATGCGTTGGAGATGCTTCTGCTGCAGATCAACACGAGGGCGATACTGAAGACCCAAATAGCTGACAAGTATACGTGACACACAAAAAGTATCACCTTCCAGATTAAGTTATTGGGCAATGGATTAATGTATGAGTTGATGAAGTCAGTGTTAAAAATGAAAACCATTAGGAATACTCCAACACAGTTACTACCCCAGACCGCCCAAGCAAACACTGTGCATATTCTTGAAAAGCGACGCAGGTCCTTCAATAAAGACCCCAGACAGGTACATTTTGTGTCCATGATGGCCTTGTTCCACAGCTTGAAATACGCACTAAAAGTTCCATTACGGCAGTAAAAAAGTATGAGTACAGCACTAAAGACGCCTTGGAAGGACCAGGTAGTGAAAATAACCTTGGGAACTGTAAAACCCGGTACAAAAGCGGCACCTGTCCAAAATCCGGGAATATGCCTCAGAGTACTAATTGTTAAACAACACAGCACAGCCCAGCTGTATATCTTCTGAAATGTGTTACTGTGGGGTTTCTTCTCGACTGAGGATCCAAAATCATGGGTGTCCCCCAAGCCTATTTTATTATTAGTGGATTCATAAAATAGGCCAAACAGTTTCAACGACACCAAGATTGGTTTCATCGACTCCTGTATTTTGTTCAGTCCTGGTGTTTTAACGGGTTTGTCCATGTCCATCTGTGTGTCGGCTAAGGTATCCTTGTTCTGATTATGTTATTCTACTATCTGGCCGAGTTATCTTGGGATCACTGGTTATCCTAAACTAATATAACTTCTAAATGTAATAACACGTCCCAGCATTATCTATTATAGTAGATCTAATTTGTCGGATGCGGTGTCCTTGTATTGGTAATACTGGAGACACTCTTGTTATGTTATCCTGGTATCACTGGTTATCCTATCCTAATATTACATCCTATTGTTGTCAAACTTCCCAGCATTATCTTTTATAGTAGACGTAAATTATCGGATGTTGTGTTTCCATCCGACAGGTTTGTTTCTTGTTTTTAATCATCATCAACTAGTGTAGTTATATGCTTATAGTTAACAACAGCAATTCCCTTGACAATTGTCTGATGCGAATGGACAGATATTAATTTATATGAACCAACACACTTCAATCAGTGATGAATAATCAATCATTTGTTTAGTTACTCATGGTTAAAATTCGTTTCTGTACTTTAATGCGAGTCATTGATATGTGTGGTCGGGGATGATGAATCTTTTTATCTGAATGATTGGATAAAATTTGCTAGACGTTAGTTTACGGGGGGATTGGTCAATTACTTTGTCTTTTACGATAGCGTTTTTACAAAACAAATAACCTCTTTAAATCTTCTCGGTGATTGAATAAATATTGGCACCAGGTGAATAGAATTTGTGTACGGTGGACCTGATTAATTAATTTGGAATATAAAACCTTACAGCCAGGTTGGAGCTAGCGTGCCATTAAACAATACTTCATTCATTCATTCATTCTTATCAAAGGTTGTTTTGTTTTTTGTTTTTTTGTTGGGGTTTTTTTTTTTTTGAAATAATACAAGATATTTTCATAAATACTTTGTAAAATGTTGTCCAGTTAAAAGCTGATAAATTATGTTTGTACAATCATCAAATATGGCAGCGATATTGACACTTCTCCAATTAAATTTCCTAAGTCGTATTGATAAAATAAATGCTGTTTTCGCAAGTTGCTTTAGTCTTAAGCTTTTTATTATCACCTTAATTGGTATGCACTTACAACTGCTGCCCGGGAAAACTCCCTTTAAGCGCATTGTTCTTTAACCCAACTGGAGTAGAACAGTAGGATGTTAAACATTTCATTGGTTCATTCTTTTAAACATTACATTGGAATAATCAGAGCGAACAAGTTAGATAAATAGTTTATTTCCAGAAACGCAAATGTTAAGGGTGGTGTGGGGTGGATGTCAGTGGAGGGAGACATACAATATACTTTAACATCCTGAATTGGATGAAGAGTTGAAATTGAAATAGGGTTTAACGTCGTACGGTTTCGCCCACTCGGAAAATCTCGACAGATTCCGTAAACTACATCTAGTCTCGGATGTATGGCAGTAAGTGATATGTACCTACGCCCATACATTAGCGATGCGGCTACCAGTTTATTCTAACAGGAAAACTTGGCGCTATTACACAAATTGGGAACCTATTCGGCTAGCAACCAATTCGACCAATCGAGCTGCAACCTGTTCGTTGGAAACTTATTTAGAATAAAGACAACAGTCGAATTAACTCATCTATTTATCAACCAATAAAATCCAACGTTATGTCTATCAAATGAAAGTAGAATATAGAAGTGTAATTTCGTCATTATCTTACAGCTGGATCGGTCGAGTAGGTCGCTAGCCAAATAGGTCGCCAATTTGTGCTCGGTATGGGCGCAGCCATGTTCCATCCGGGACCTTTAAAGTAGTTCAAATATGGCGGAATTCGTCATACAGCCGAGGTTAGATGTAGGTTCCGTAGGTTACGGAATCTGCCGACGTTTGCCGAGTGCGGTTTCGCCCTGACTTGGCTACTGGAGACGGCTTAGGTCATCCAGTGTGCTATGAAGAAAATCTTACAAAGTCAGAGGTGCTTCGGCCGACCCTTACCTAACATTCCAACCGCTTAGGCTACTGTGACACCATCTTAGGCTATTTCTGTCCCCCTATTCTGTCACTACTTCAAGCAATTAGCGATAAAAAGCCTAAACACCCATTAGTAGCAGATATTTATTGTCTTCTCCATGATTTATACTATTTCATTTTAATTACATTGGCTATGATACTTGTTTTATTGATGTATATTAATGTGATATTGTTTAATTTGTGTCGTATATATATACACATCACCATATGTTTGGCGCCATAAAACCTCGTTTCATTCATACAGTGCTGGCTCCTTAGTCACGCTGTTAAGTGGGGACCAGATGAGCGTATTTTTTCGCCCGAAAACGTGGATTTTTAAAATCGCTCGAAAAATACGCCCTTTTGCCTCTTCAGAACGACGACGACTCTGCTCGGCGAACCTGTCGCCCGATTAATCGTTCTTATCTGTAGCATGTTAGATATTTTCGGCCGATTATGTTTCTTTCGTCGGCGATTAAATTCGCTCGTGTACATTGTCCGGCGATTCATTATAATAAGCCAATCATCGATATCGTTAATATCAGACTGGCTGGCATTGTGTACAAGTCACGTGATCGACATAGAGTGACGTAGATGATCGCTACGTGTGCCCGTTTTTACCGACCGTAAAAAAAAAAAGTCGCTGGCGAATTTCAATCGCCGTGATCGAGCGAAAAAATACGCTTATCTGTCCATAGCATTAGAAGGGGAATGATCAAGAACTGTGTAGTATGCACGTTAGACCACATGGTCGCTTACATCTGCCAAAAAACAAGTAATAATGTATAGTATACACTCGATCAATTTTAATAGACAACCGTTCACGGCTTGTTTATTTGCGACTGGAACTGAAGGGCTAAATAAACATGCTACCATTGCCAGAATAATTTGATTTTTTTACTAGTAATTGCCAAATTGTCACTGTTAGCGATAATTTACACGTATACAATATGCGGATCGATTTGGGACCAAAGGTTCTTGGTGTTTATCTGGTGGTTACAGAAGATCTAGTTTGTGTGTCTAAAGGATGTAACATTGACGACAAATAAGTAGAAATATCAGCCATGACGTATCTGTTTAGTTTTTATGACCAATACAAATGCTTTGATGTTGTGAACAAATATAACTGATACCCCCTGAACTAATATTGGTAAGCACTTTATTCGTCATTTTAACATGCAATATTAAAAATCTAACCACCCGAACTACGTACAGTCAAAGTTGTGACAACGTCTAAAGCTAAAGAGCAAGAAATTAAATTAAATCACACTCTTTCCAACGTGCTGTGCTTTTTAAAAGACCATTTTCAGTTTGGCAGCTTTGTCTTCTACATCGGTTAACTGATTTTAAACTGCAGCAACAGAAAGAAATATGTCAGATACAAACCACCAATCTGTAACAGAATTTAAGATATAATTGTTAATCAAAGATGCATTGTATACGGTTTAGATTAAAAGCTGTCCATTGAAAATGCCATTTTGTGTGTGTGTCACCCACATACTTATTCCGTAAGGGTGAGTATTATTTTTGGTGCATGCCAAATCCCAGGGACAAAGCCACCCCCAATTTGCGTGTGTATCTGTTTCGCCCACATGCCACAATTCTTAATGTATCGTCTTCGAACCTGATTTTGATGCATGTTCCGACCCCCGGATGCAGAGCCTTGCCCACTTTTTGTGTTTATCGTATACAGGCCGCAACGTGGCACTGTTAATTTGGTGCCTCCACCCAATTTTTGTTTAGCGCCTGATGGTCAAAAGTCCGAATGGATTATTTTATTCCTCAGTCTTTGCCTTCATATTCCCTATCTTTGCCTCTGGTCATATTACAGTCATTTCATATTTCATTCTCTTTAGTTTAAAAAAAAGTAACATATCAATCAAAGCTGGAATGTGGACGTATATTTCAGTGTTTTTGTTTAATTTAATCATTACACGGCGATCGTGTTTCAATCCGTTTGAATTTCCGCTACCGGATAGCCTAGAGAGTCGATTATAGACTTGTCTCCAATAGTTTGTATAACACCTGAAGTCAAAATAAAGACCCGCAATAGACAGACGTAGCTCTAGCATAATGCATCTTCCAGAAGAGATTTCGAGAAAATTTTCTACACATTGTTGTTGTTCTTCTTGGGGCAGAGGCAGAGCTCTATAAGAAAAAAAAACAAAGCTTCGGAATTTCCACTACTGTGTACATCACTTTCCTTTGACAATTTAGCCAGGAATTAGGCCACATCTCCAAGATAGATGTGATGCTTAGTTTGTTATTGAGAAGCTATCCCCCAAAAAATTGAACTCACCGTTAAGATAACTTCTTTTGTGATAGTAAAAAATCCCATAGCGGTAAAACCTATTGATGTACCAGTTAATTTAGACAGAAATAATGTCAACTGAAATATATAATAATTATAATTAAATTTGGTAGTTAGACAGAAATAATGTCAACTGAAATATAAACCGAAACTGGGGTAAAACAAAATGAGGTTTACTATCCTCCTGTTCCGCTATAAAGACAGACACACAGTGTGTTATGCGGAAACGCGTGCCAAGGGATTTGTTACGTGCAGGTCATTGGGCCTCGATTTTTTGTCGTTTGTCAGGCCCTGTGTACTGAAATTTCTCTGCCAGTGTTGGGATCGAATATGTGACCGTTTTATTGCGGATGAGGACACGTAGGTCAATTAATTGCGGGATTCAGTTTATTTCTAGAACTTAAGCTTGAAAAATTAAAGGGTCACCCGGAGTCAAGTTTGTAACGATATTCACTCATTATCATTAATACTTAATAGTGGTCTTAATCCTATTATGAGTTAGTTCCCTTATATACTTCCTGTGATGTATTCAACATGGCTACTGAATAAAGGTTATTATGTAAACTACAAACAAATCCTCTCCTCCTGGTCCACACCATCAACACAGAAACGAAACACAGTTGACTGATGGAAATGCCAACGCCCACTTGTGCAGTACTAAATAAAACACATGCGTGTTACCGTCTATCACCAGTGCCGTTCTTGCAGACGAGTAAAATCGCGTCAGATTTTAAACAAAGAAATCATCTGTTCTGATCTAAAGCAACAGGGACGAGCTCTATATCTTATCAACCTTTTTTGGAAAGTCCCAGAGACCGCGCCCCTTAATCTGTCCATGGCAATGAAGAATTATATTTCCTATTCATTAACATTCTCGCTTTTGGTTCAGCCAGGAAAAGAGTTAAAGGTGTTTCTATATGCCCTTATCACCAATGGGCATAGGTCATTGGTCCACGGGTATCGAGGGCTAACAGAACCTTATTTTTTGTTGTGCAGCTTGCCAGCATATAACTTTATTTCCAGATTGGAAAACCTGTAACCTCTCCGCTTACAATCTGTTACAAATATAATGTACTTACTTGTCCTAATTGGTGTGTTGACAACTTATCTGTCTGTGTTTCATAGATGTATTCTAATGGCATGTGAGCCTACAAAGAAAATAAACTGACAAGCAATTCAGTATATACAATTCGTGGAAATAAAGTGAAATGTTGTTTTATGGCACCGTCAGCTCCAACCGGGCTATATTGCGCCAAACAAAATGATGATTCTTTTGAGACAAGCTAAATCATATCACAAACTTGTATATGCATAAATAAAAACAATATCACAGTTTATCAAATTTAAAAATAAAAAACAATCTTTTATGCATATAAACAATAAAAGTTAAATATTACATATATATATTATAAACAAATTAAAATTTATAATAAAAACCTGTCTCTTTTAAAATTCAGTATATACAATTTGTGGGAGCTAGATCAAAGAGCTGCAAATTCGATAAACACAGAGAGAAAGAAATAGGGTTTAACGTCAACTCGACACACTCTAGGTCATTTAGGGTCTTAATATATGGTTCAATTTTATTTCAATAATTGCTTGAGGGTAAGGTCTTTGACAGAGGGAGGAAACCGGAGGACCCATTTAAACCCACGACCCTTCCACCTGTCACGTACAACAGGGGAATTGAAATCGGACCAGTTGACTCAATGACAGGCCTTACGATACAGTGCGCATGTGGTAACCATTCGGCCATCCAACTTTCCGGAAATAGGGTGAAGCGTACAAAAAACTAAAATTTAACGGTATTCCTTTCTTTATCAATGAAGACGGGCGTACTCCATGTAGTGAAGGATATTTTTGCATGGACAGCGGCGTAAAGGTCTACTCTTTACATAGAGTACCAGCTGTCAATGTGTACGCGGGACATCGGTGTTTCGTCCCATCCGAACGACTATACGTTGGTCTACACAACTGATGAAATACCCCGATAAACGTTCTGGACCAACACATGCACCGAACACGGGACTCACGGAGCCACCCGAACAATACAATACACGTGCACCTTGCATTGCCCATTGAATACATCATCTTTAAGGACCGAGAATAGATAACGTGCCCATTATGTTATTGGTATGATAGGGGAGAAATGGCCTTGAACTTGCAGTGCAACACACTTCGGTACTAACATATGATTCTATTCATTCATTCCTTAGCTGTTGGGGGCCGAGAGAAAATCCACGATGCTGGACAGGGGACCCTACGCGGGGAATTGGAGCCGCGCCATGTGTCCCAATGTCAGAACAAACCCAACGAAAATGTATTGCTTCTTACCTCTTCATTTACAGCAGCAATAAACCAACAAGTAATAAAAACTGTCAAGATATTATTGGTCAGCCAGGAATATTTCAAGATAAGAACTGCGATTACATTTTGGTCATTTCTTACTAGATCATACATAATGAAGCAGGCTAAAAAGATATTACATCCCACCACATTGACGATCCATATGCTAACCGGTTTATCGAGATGCTCGACCATTCGGCAGAGTTTTAAATGAAGAAGTCGAATGTCATTTAAATCGTCCGGAAAACCCTGGAGTTTCTGTACCGAGCTCTCTAAACACATTGTCACCATGGAGAAGGCCAGCTTAACACAGTAACATATGGCAATCATGTAAATAACCGGGAATATCCAAGCAGCAAGGTCGAATAATTCCAATATTAGAATCACAATAGCTATCTCAACATTAGGCGGAAATGGATTGGTGATCCAAACTGAACTGTTAAACAAAGTAACCGCGAGCAGTGAAGACAAGATATTGAAAATAAAATAAACGATAGCGAGAAAGAGAAATAATTTACATATTCTTCTCATTTTCATGGTTTTCTTGTTGATATGATTTGACCAACAGCCGGTTGTTATGACTCCATACCACGCGTAGTAGAAGCCATCCCACGATCCTTTCCGACAGTGCCATAGTATTATAGAAGCAGTGATGGCACATTGTAAAAGCCAGGTTTGCTTGATAACCCTGTTGACTGTTTGGTTGGGCTGATAATCAAACCCAACCCAAAAAGATGGAATATATCTCAGTACATTTATCCAAATCAACACCATTGCAAAGACACAGTATATTTTACTGAAATTAAAAAGCCTGCCCGAAGTTGAACGTCTTTCAAATTTATCGTAGTAGATACCGAAAAGCTGCATACATTTTAACAAAGGTCTCAAGATGTCATGTACACAGTTTTTTAAGTCCAAGTGCTTTTCCGCCTTCTTGTCGCCGTAACTTTCCGACTCCGCTTGCTCACGGTTGCTTTCCATTTTTCGTCTTTCGGAACTTTGAGCTGATGAGTTGATTATTCCAGTATGCTTTTAACTGGCTTGGGCAAGTCATAGTTATATCCGTTTGAATCGATATAATCCGTACATCATAAGATAAGACAACAATGACTGTGGAACAGTTAATGGAATGGTAATAATAAGCACATTGTTAACATCAGCACGGATAATGGAATGGATTGGGTAATGTTTTGTGTAATGGTATCAGAAATATTATTTTATGACATGTTTAATCATTTATGTTATATCTAGACGACAATGTTATCGCTATCTAAATATATTAATGCGATTACTGGTTTGGGTAAAGATACAATTTACCGTGCAAATTAGAATATGCTTGTTGTACATAGCTCGCCCACAGACAAATGCCATGGTACTATTTCCATTTTAATAAGAGCGAACGAGTACAGCACTGTTTAAAGATGTAATTTGGTAAATGTAATGGAGTTTAACGTCCTACATTTCTGCTAATGAAGACGGACATACGCCACACAGCGTGCTATGGGGGAAATATTGGAACTGGCATTGTTACAAATGGTGTAAGTGGGTCTGGGGTTTTCAAGGTTATTCAAATGAAAGTCAATTCCCAAAGAACATCAACATTATTTTTTTCGATGTAAATCAGGTTTCAGATTCGTAAACGAGATAGATCATTGCTACTGGTAGGTGTGGTTTTCCATTGTCATTGATCATACTTTTTTTTTTAAAGGATAAGATGCACTGCCAGGCAAGATACGCCCACATTTTCGAGAGATGGATAGAGAACAAGCAATACTGAAAATGATTTTCCTACATCATTAAGTTAGAATGAGATATATGCAAATATCAAATGAATTAAGATCTTTGGGTTATAAAGGTGCATTTCAGTAGGCTTCAAATTCGACTGGGGATCATGTTGCTAAGTGGGTAAGAAATTCGAACTCAACCTTCCGTAGGGTGTAACGGTGATAAGTCAAAAGTTTTTTTTAAATCTGATAATAATTGTGACCTCCAGAGGGACCATAGGCGATTTTTCGGACAATCAGGGGCCATAATTCAGGAAGTTACGATCCGATATGCGCGAAGACGAAAGGAACCAAGATTATTGGGTTATAACCATGCATTTTAAGTTTCATCAAAATCGAATTAAAATTGTGACCTATACAGGGTCCACGACCATGATATACCATTTTTTAACAGTATTCGCGTACAAACGGCGACCATTTTGTCTGTCAATTTCGGTCCGATTTTCCCGAAATTCGAACTCAAACCTTAAGGTGTAACGGTGATATAATCAAACGTTTTTTTAAATCGGAAAATAATTGTGACCTCAAGAGGGACCACAAGCTAAAAAAAGGCAATTTTGCGTACAATCAGGGGCCATAATTCAGGAAATTACATTCCGATAGGCGCAAATATCGAAAGGAACCATTATATTTCGGTTATAAACATGCATGCCAAGTTTCATCAAAATCGGTTCAAAATAGGGTCCACAATCTAAAAACGTGATTTTTCGTACAATCAGGGGCCATAATCCATGAAGTTTTGATCCGATACATGCCAATATCGACAGCAGCCGAAATCTTTTGGGGATAAACCTATATTTCAAGTTTCATCAAAATCGGGTAAGAATTGTGACCTGTAGAGAGTCCACAAACAATTGTAGACGGGCGGACAGGGGTGACGACATGAAAATATGGACAATAATTAGGTCTGCTATATATTAAGTCGACTGTTGTGGAATTGATTGCCCGGTTGTACGTGACAAATAGTCGCCTCTCTAATGCCGTGGGCTTTCTCAGCCGCCCCCACATACTGCTAAAGTCCCACACGCAAGCTAAATTCACATAAAAATTGAACCATATGTTTGCACTTTATCGCCTTGGCCAAACTTAATCCTCAAGACAATGTCCAACAAGAGGTATTGCTCTAAGACTACTTTGTAAATATAACTTGTGGACCTTCGTGTGGTTAAAGGTTTTTGCCGATTGATTATAAATTTACGTGAAGAAATATTTATTTTCAATGATTTCCGAAAACTTAACTGCTCATTTTCTTTTAGTTGGCGGTGATCTTTTGCATAATAAATATTGGCATATTGAGGACCTAGACGCTTTTTACATCTTCTAAATTGTTTAAGGCCGTGGCTCGGTGAGTAAGACGTTGGCTCCCCAACTTGTAGGTCCTGTGTTCCATTTTGTTAATAGTGGAGACAGTTCATAAGGATATCCTGATTCGCACTAGCCAGTGGTGCTACTAGTAAAGCCACGGTGGGTAAGACGCAAGCGAGTGTTCAATCCATGCATTAATCGTTATTTTCCGGTGTGGCTTCCCCTTGTATTGGTGAGACGAACAATCAAGGACCCTTGTAAACATTGGCATGCTCTAACAGATCCTCTTGTCAGTTGGAATACGGTATACGAGTAGGTCATGGTGCTACTGTTCGGTCAAAATTTCCCTAGCAGTATGACGTATGCCCGTCTTCATTAGCCCATATAAATGATTAGCCCAGTCAGACTTTAAAACCCCATTTCATTTTTGTCCTTGAGAGAGAAATGGGGTTTAACGTCCACTCAACACAAACTAGGTCATTTCGGGACTAACATATGGTTCAATTTTTTATTTCAATAATTCGCTTGCGCGTAGGGGTGTTTAGCAGTGGGAGGAAACCGGGTTGCCCGGAGGAAACCCACGAGGTTGAGAGGGCGCCCCTATCTCTATGCCACATACGCTCACACCAGGGCTCGAAACCACAGCCGCAATCCAGCTAGAGGACAGAGCGCGGCACTGTAGGCCATCCCAACTCCCCTTCTGTCCTTGAACATGTATATTCGATATCTAGATTAATACTGAAGGATGACAATATAGTGTGTGCAGTATGGATGAATGAAATAGTGTTTTATGGCACGTGAGCTCCAATCGGGCTATATTAGTTTTTTGTAGGGTGGTATTGGGCAATTAATCTCTCTTGATGATCGTCTTTCTACAATACTAATAGTCATTACAATAATCTCGAATTAAATCTCCCAAGGTCGTCTTGACGAAAATAGCCATCAGTTTTGTGTACAGTGGAATGGATTGATCAATTAAGGTGTTTTTTTATTCAATAATGCAGGAAACTGCCCTTAATACTTTTTTTAATTGTTGTCCAGTTGAAAACTTGTAATTTTTATTTGTACAGTCGTCTAATATGGCAGCTATGTTTACATTTCTCCAATTAGTTTCAACAATCGTATACATCGAAAAGATTTGGTTTCCGAAATTTGCTTTACTATTCAACTTTTTTATACGCCCACATTTTCATGTGGACGTATTATCTCGTCGCCCCTGTCCGTCCGGACGTCCGTCCCCAATTTGATTTTGGACTCTCTACAGGTCACAATTCCTATCAGATTTTGACGAAACTTGAAATATAGGTTTATCCCCAAAAGATCTCGGTTCCTTTCGATATTGGCATGTATCGGATTGGAACTTCATGGATTATGGCCCCTGATTGTACGAAATATCATGTTTTTAGCTCGTGGACCCTATATAGAGGTCACAATTTTGATGAAACTTGACATGTATGTTTATAACCCAAAGATCTTGGTTCCTTTCGATGGAGTTCAAAATTATTATCCGATTTAAAAAAAAACGTTTGATTATATCACCGTTCATTGGTAAAGAAGGCTGAAAATTCGTGAAAATCGAACCAAAATTGACAGTCAAAGTGGCTGCCGTTTGTACGCGAATAGTGTGAAAATATGTTATATCAAGGTTGTGGACCCTATATAGGTCACAATTTTGAACCGATTTTGATGAAACTTGACATGCATGTTTATAACCCGAAGTTCCTTTCGCTATTTGATTCGTAACTTCCTGAATTATGGCCCCTGATTGTACGAAAAATCACCCTTTTTAGCTTGTGGTCCCTCTGGAAGTCACAATTATTTTCCGATTTAAAAACACGTTTGATTATATCACCGTTTCACCTTAAGGAAGGTTTGAGTTCAAATTTCGGGAAAATCGGACCAAAATTGACAGACAAAATGGCCGCCGTTTGTACGCGAATACTGTTAAAAAATGGTATATCATGGTTGTTGACCCTGTATAGGTCACAATTTTAATTTGATTTTGATGAAACTTGAAATGCATGGTTATAACCCAAAGATCTTGGTTCCTTTCGGTATTTGCGCATATCGGATTATAACTTCCTGAATTATTCGAATTTTGTGAAAATCCTACCAAAATTGCCGGACGAAATGGTCACCGTTTGTACGCGAATAGTGTAAAGATATGTTATATCATGGTTGTGGACTCTCTACAGGTCAAATTCTTATCCGATTTTGCCGAAAAGTCACATTTCTAGGTTGTGTACCGTCACACCATAATCATTGTCGGCTTCGAAATTCATGAATATCAGACTGGAACTGACCAACAAAATGACTGCTCCCACTACAGTATGAAATACAGGATTTAATGATGTAGGAAAAATCACTTTCGGTATTGGTTGTTCTCTATCCATCTCTCGAAAATGTGGGCGTATCCTGCCTGGCAGTGCCAGCCTATCTTTTGAATATTGCTTTGACGTGTACTTGAAAGAACACCGGCATTTGGAATTCAATTGTTGCTGCCTCTCGGGCAAAATATTTTTCCGCCTACAATTTTTCCGAGTTTTGTGTTTTCAATCGAGTCAAATTCATAAAACTCGGAAAAAGAAAAAGTTGGAAAATTATCAAAATTTTTTTTTTAAAATTGCGAAAGTAGTTGTAGTATACATCTATTTAATAAGTTGGACATAATCTGTAACTTTCCAGTTACATTTTAACCAAAATAATGCAATATGGCAGTTATAATCGAATATCAATAAATCGTGTGATAATGGCAACATATGATATAATAACTTTAACATATTATAATGTCAATAGATATTGTCCCTATGTTAAAGCCAAGTGTTCTGATCATGAAGTTTGGTTTTGTAACACGTAGGTTTGTGTGCTTAGTATAATTAATTTATAATGATGCATATAAATAATGTAAAAATGACACGAACTGAATCTGTAATTGATTAAAGCGGTAATTTTATATATTTGAGTTATATTTTTAAAGTAGAGCCTTAAAATAGATGGTAACTGTAGACAGTCTTACCTTGAAGAATAATCCGTTAATTCACTTTGTCAGTTGCGATATTGGCAAAAATGTCATTTTCCCCTTCAAACGTTTGATGATAGCTATTGCATTGGGAGTGGTAGAAAAATAGGGGAGGTAATTGTGTTATTTCCGGTGTTAGTGATTTATAAGAGTGGGAAATAATGCCTGTGATCGTATAATAGTGAGTTGGAAACATATAGAGCAAAGACAAAAATGGAGTTATGTTACAAAATATTAAATTATCGCTTTAATAATTGTTTTAAATATTTTTGAGGGCGAGGTACGTCCATTCACAGGCGAAACGGTCATTTCGAGAGAGTAATATAGTACAACTGTATTTTTACTTACTGCTTCATTAACCATAGCAACAAACCAGGACACAGATCCCAGACCCATATACGCTGTCAGCACCCACATCACCATCATCAGCGTGTTCAACAAAGTATCGCTGCTGTTTATCAGCTGATACAGAATAAAACAAGCCAGGAAGATGTTTACGCCTAATACATTGACCAACAGCATCCTCATAGGACGATCTAAAAGGTCCACAAGATGACACAGCTCCAAATGCTTCCGTCGAATCATCTCCAACTTGTCCGGAAAAGCTATGGGGTTTGTTTTGATCACACATCGTATGGTTTTGGAATGGAGATAAAATGCGTTGGAGATGCTCCTGCTACAGATCAACACGAGTGCGATACTGAAGACCCAAATAGCTGACAAGTATACGTGACACACAAATAGTATCACCTTCCAGGTTAAGTTATTGGGCAATGGATTAATGTATGAGTTGATGAAGTCAGTGTTAAAAATGAACACCATTAGGAATACTCCAACACAGTTACTACCCCAGACCGCCCAAGCAAACACTGTGCATATTCTTGAAAAGCGACGCAGGTCCTTCAATAAAGACCCCAGACAGGTACATTTTGTGTCTATGATGGCCTTGTTCCACAGCTTGAAATACGCACCAAACGTTCCATTACGGCAGTAAAAAAGTATGAGTACAGCACTAAAGACGCCTTGGAAGGACCAGGTAGTGAAAATTACCTTGGGAACTGTAAAACCCGGTACAAAAGCGGCACCTGTCCAAAATCCGGGAATATGCCTCAGAGTACTAATTGTTAAACAACACAGCACGGCCCAGCTGTATATCTTCTGAAATGTGTTATTATGGGGTTTCTTCTCGACTGAGGATCCAAAATCATGGGTGTCCCCCAAGCCTATTTTATTATTAGTGGATTCATAAAATAGGCCAAACAGTTTCAATGACACCAGAATTGGTCTCATCGACTCCTGTATTTTGTTCAGTCCTGGTGTTTTAACGGGTTTGTCCATGTTCATCTGTGTATCGATTGGGGTATCCTTGTTCTGTAAAAGACTGAAGACAATCGAGTTATGTCATTCCATTATCTAGCGGACTTATCGCGGTATCACTGGTTAACCTAGCCTAATATAACATCTGAATGTAGTAACACCACCCAGCATTAACTTTTATAGTAGACTTAATTTGTCGGCTGCGGTATCCGTGTATTGGTAATACTGGAGACACTCGTGTTATGTTATCACTGGTTATCCTATCCTAATATTACATCCTATTGTAGTAACTCTTCCCGGCATTATCTTTTATAGTAGACGGAATTGTCGGATGTTGTGTTTCCATTCGACAGCTTTGTTTCTTGTTTTTAATCATCATCAACTAGTGTAGTTATATGCTTATAGTAAACAACAACAATTCCCTTGACAATTGCTATGAACTGATTGTCTGATGCGAATGGACAGATATTAATTTATACGAACCAACACACTTCAATCAGTGATGGATAATCAATCATTTGTTGAGTTACTAATGGTTAAAAAAAAATTTTGTAGTTTAATACGAGTCATTGATATGTGTACTAGTGGAGTGGTCGAGGATGATGAATCTTTTTATCTGAATGATTAGACAAAATTTGCCACACGTGTGTGTACGGGGGAATTGGTCAACTACTTTGTATTTTATGATAGCGTTTCTACAAAACAAATACCCTCTTTAAATCCTCTCGGTGATTGAACATGTATTGCCACAAGTTGAATAGAATTTGTGTACGGTGAAACTCATTAATTTGTGATATAAAACCGTAAAGTCCGGTTGGAGCTGGCGTCCCATTAACCAATATTTCATTCATTCATTCTTATCAAAGTTTTTTTTTAATGATACAAGAAACTTGACTAAAATGGTGCCCAGTTTAAAACTGATTAATTATATTTGTACAGTCATCAAATATGGCAGCTATGTTGACAATTCTCCAATAAAATTTCTTCATTATATTTGTACAGTCATCAAATATGGCAGCTATGTTGACAATTCTCCAATTAAATTTCTTAAGTCGTATTGATAAAATAAATGCGGTTTTCGCAAGTTGCTTTAGTCTTAACCTTTTATTATCACCTTAATTGGTATGCACTTACAACTGCTGCCCGGGAAAACTCCCTTTAAGCGCATTGTTCTTTAACCCAACTGGAGTAGGATGTTAAACATTTCATTGGTTCATTCTTTTAAACATTACATTGGAATAATCAGAGCGAACAAGTTAGATAAATAGTTTATTTCTAGAAACGCAAATGTTAAGGGTGGTGTGGGGCGGATTGTCAGTGGAGGGGCACATACAATATCCTTTAACATCCTGAATTGGATGAAGAGTTGAAATTGAAATGGGGTTTAACGTCGTACGGTTTCCCCCTGACTTGGCTAATGGAGACGGCTTAGGTCATTCAGTGTGCTACGAAGGAAATCTTACAAGAGAGGGAGAAATGGTGTTTAATATCCACTCAACACAAACTAGGTCATTTCGGGACTAACATATGGTTTAATTTTATTTCAATAATTCGCTTGCGCGTAGGGGTCTTTAGCAGTGGGAGGAAACCTGAGTGCCCGGAGGAAACCCACGAGGTTGAGGAAATCTTACAAAGTCAGAGGTACTTCGGCCGACCCTTACCTAACATTCCAACCGCTTAGGCTACTGTGACACCATCTGAGGTTATTTCTGTCCGCCTATTTTGTCACCACTTCAAGCAATTAGCGTCAAAAAGCCTAAACACCCATTAGTAGCAGATATTTATTGTCTTCTCCATGATTTATAATTTCATTTTAATTACTGGGGTTGGGATGCCCTAGTGGAGTAGAGTGCCGCGCTTCGACCTCTAGCTGACCGGTCACCTCTGGCTTGCGGCTGTGGTTTCGAGCCCTGGTGTGAGCGTATGTGGCATGGAGATAGGGGCGCCTTCTCAACCACGTGGGTTTCCTTCCACTGCTAAACACCCCTACGCGCAAGCGAATTATTGAAATAAAATTAAACCATATGTTAGTCCCGAAATGACCGAGTTTGTGTTGAGTGGGCGTTAAACCCATCTCTCTCTCTCTCTCTCTCATTTAAATTACATTGGCTATGATACTTGTTTTATTGATGTATATTAATGTGATATTGTTTAATTTGTGTCGTATATATATATACATCACCATATGTTTGGCGCCTTGTTTCATTCATACTGTGCTGGCTCCTTCGTCACGTTAAGTGGGGGACAGATGAGCGTATTTTTTCGCCAGATAGCGTGGATTTATAAAATCGCTCGAAAAATACACCCTTTTGCGTCTTCAGAACGACGACGACTCTGCTCGGCGAACCTGTTGCCTGATTAATCGGTTCTTATCTGTAGCATGTTAGATATTTTCGGCCGAATATGTTTCTTTCGTCGGCGATTAAATTCGCTCGTGTATATTGTCCGGCAATTCATTATAATAAGCCAATCATCGATATCGTTAATATAAAAAAAACTGGCTGGCATTGTGTACAAGTCACCTGATCGACATAGAGTGGCGTAGATGATCGCTACGTGTGCCCGTTCTTTACCGACCGTAAAAAAAAGTCGCTGGGGAATTTCAATCGCCGTGATCGAGCGCAAAAATACGCTTATCTGTCCATAGCATTAGAAGGGGAATGATTCAGAACTGTGTGGTATGCGCGTTAGACCACATGGTCGCTTACATCTGCAAAAAAACAAGTAATAATGTTTAGTATACACCTCGATCAATTATGATACACAACCGTTCACGGCTTGTTTATTTGCGATTGAAACTGTAGGGTTAAATAAACATGCTACTACCATTGCCAGAGTAATTTTATTTCTTTACTCGTAATTGCTAAATTGTCACTGCTAGCGATAATTTACATGTATACAATACGCGGATCGATTTGGGCCCAAAGGCTCTTGGTGTTTACCTGGTGGTTACAGAAGATGTAGTTTGTGTGTCTAAAGGATGTAACATTGACGACAAATAAGTAGAAATAACAGCCATGACAAATGCTTTGATGTTGTGAACAAATATAACTGATACCCCCCTGAACTAATATTGGTAAGCACTTTATTCGTCATTTTAACATGCAATATTAAAAATCTAACCATCCGAACTACGTCCAGTCAAGGTTGTGACAACGTCTAAAGCTAAATAGCAAGAACATAAATTACACTCTTTCCCCGCGTTCTGTGCTATTTTACAAAACCATTTTTCAGTTCTTGATAGTCATTTGGTAGCTTTGTCTCCTTCATCGGTTAACTGATTTTAAACTGCAGCAACAGAAAGAAATATGTCAGATACAAACCACCAATCTGTAACAGAATTTAAAATGTAATTGTTAATCAAAGATGCATTGTATACGGTTTAGATTAAAAGCTGTCCATTGAAAATGCCATATTTTGTGTGTGTCACCCACATACTTATTCCGTAAGGGTGAGTATTATTATTGGTGCATGCCCAATCCCAGGGACAAAGCCACGCCCAATTTGCGTGTGTATCTGTTTCGCCTACATGCCACAATTCTTAATGTATCGTCTTTGAACCTGATTTTGATGCATGTTCCGACCCCCGGATGCAGACCCTTGCCCATTTTTTGTGCTTATGGTATACAGGCCACAACGTGGCATTGTTAATTTGGTGCATGTCCCGACCCCCACCCAATTTTTGTTTAGCGCCTGATGGTCAAAATTCCGAATGGATTATTTTATTTCTCAGTCTTTGCCTTCATATTCCTTATCTTTGCCTCTGGTCATATTACAGTCATTTCATATTTCATTCTCTTCATTTTAAAAAAGTAAAATATCAATCAAAGCTGGAACGGGGACGTATATTTCAGTGTTGTTGTTTAATTGAATCATTACACAGCGATCGTGTTTTTCAATCTGTTTGAATTTCCGCTATCGGATGACCTAGAGAGTGGGAGAGAGAGAGAGAAATGGGATTTAACGTCCACTCGACACAAAGCAGGTCATTTTGGGACTAACATATGCTTTCATTTTATTTCAATAATTCGCTTGTGCGTAGGGGTCGTTAGCAGTGGGAGGAAATCGGAGTGTCTGGAGGAAACCCACGAGGTTGAGAAAGCGCCCCCTATCTCCATGCCACATACGCTCACACCAGGGCTCGAAACCATAGCCGCAAGCCAGAGGTGACCGGCCAGCTAAAAGGTTGAAGCGCGGCACTCTAGACTATCCCCCCCCCCTTAGACAGTTGATTATAGCCTTGTCTCTAATAGTTTGTATACCACCTGAGTTAAATTAAAGATCCACAATAGACAGACGTAGCTCTAGCATAATGCATCGTCCAGAAAAGATTCCTGAAAAAATTTTCTACACATTGTTGTTGTTCTTCTTGAGGCAGAGCTCTATAAGAAAAAAACAAAGCTTCGGAATTTCCACTACTGTGTACATCACTTTCCTTTGACAATTTAGCAAAGAATTAGGCCATATCTCCAAGATGGATGCGATGCTTAGTTTGTTTTTGAGAAGACACCATAGCAAAAAATTGAACTCACCGTTAAAATAACTTCTTTTGTGATAGTAAAAAATCCCATAGCGGTAAAACCTATTGGTGGACCAGTTAATTTAGACAGAAATAAGGTCAACTGAAATATATAATAATTATAATTAAATTTGGTAGTTAGATAGAAATGGTGTCAACTGAAATATAAAAGGAAAATGGAATGAAACAAAATGAGGTTTAATATCCTCCTGTTCCGCTAGGACTGGTCTAATAAAGACAGACACACAGTGTGTTATGAGGAAACACGTGCCAAGGGATTTGTTACGTGCAGCATTGGGCCTCGATTTTTTTGTCCAGGTTATTGGGCCTTGGGCCTCGATTTTTTGTCCAGGTCATTTGGCCTCGATTTTTTGTCGTTTGTCAGGCCCTATGTACTGAAATTTCTCTGCCAATGCTCGGATCGAATATGTGACCGTTTTAATGGGGATGAGGACACGTAGGTCAATTAATTGTGGGATTCAGTTTATTTCTAGAACTTAAGCTTGAAAAATTAAAGGGTCACCCGGAGTCCAGTTGACTGATGGAAATGCCAACGCCCATTTGTGCAGTACTAAATAAAACACGTGCGTGTTACCGTCTATCACCAGTGCCGTTCTTGCAGACGAGTAAAATCTCGTCAGATTTTAAACAAAGAAATAATCTGTTCTGACCTAAAGCAACGGGGACGAGCTCTATATCTTATCAACCTTTTTAGGAAAGTCCCAGAGACCGCGCCCCTTAATCTGTCCATGGCAATGAAGAATTATAGTTCCTATTCATTAACATTCTCGCTTTTGGTTCAGCCAAGAACGGAGTTAAAGGTGTTTCCATATTCCCTTATCACCAATAGGCATAAGTCATTGGTCCACGGGTATCAAGGGCTAACAGAACATTATTTTTTGGTGTGCAGCCTGCCAGCATATAACTTTATTTCCAGATTGGAAAACCTGTAACCTCTCCGCTTACAATCTGTTACAAATATAATGTACTTACTTGTCCTAATTGGTGTGTTGACAACTTATCTGTCTGTGTTTCATAGATGTATTCTAATGGCAAGTGAGCCTACAAAGAAAATAAACTGACAAGCAATTCAGTATATACAATTCGTGGGGGCTGGATCAAAGAGATGCAAATTCGATAAACACAAAGAGAAAGAAATGGGGTTTAACGTCAACTCGACACATCTAGGTCATTTAGGGTTTTAATATATGGTTCAATTTTATTTCAATAATTGCTTGAGGGTAAGGTCTTTGACAGTGGGAGGAAACCGGAGGACCCAATTAAACCCACGACGTTGGAGTGACGACCCTTCCAACTGTCACGTACAACAGGGGAATTGAAATCGGACCAGTTGACTCAATGACAGGCCTTATGATACAGTGCGCATGTGGTAACCATTCGGCCATCCAACTTTCCGGAAATAGGGTGAAGCGTACAAAAAACTAAAATTTAACGGTATTCCTTTCTTTATCAATGAATACGGCCGTACTCCATGTAGCGAAGGATATTTTTGCATGGACAGCGGCGTTAAGGTCTACTCTTTACAAAGAGTACCGGTTGTCAATGCGTACACGGGACCTCGGTGTTCCGTCCCATCCGAACGACGATACATTGTCCTACACAACTGATGAAATACCCCGATAAAAGTTCTGGACCAACACATGCATCGAACACGGGACTCATGGAGCCACCCGAACAATACTCGTACACCTTTCAGGGGACCCTACGCGGGGAATTGGAGCCGCGCCATGTGTCCCAATGTCAGAAAAAACCCAACGAAAATGTATTGCTTCTTACCTCTTCATTTACAGCAGCAATAAACCAACAAGTAATAAAAACTGTCAAGATATTATTGGTCAGCCAGGAATATTTCAAGATAAGAACTGCGATTACATTTTGGTCATTTCTTACTAGATCATACATAATGAAGCAGGCTACAAAGATATTACATCCCACAACATTCACGATCCATATGCTAACCGGTTTATCGAGATACTCGACCATTCGGCAGAGTTTTAAATGAAGAAGTCGAATGTCATTTAAATCGTCCGGAAAACCCTGGAGTTTCTGTACCGAGCTCTCTAAACACATTGTCACCATGGAGAAGGCCAGCTTAAAACAGTAACATATGGCAATCATGTAAATAACCGGGAATATCCAAGCAGCAAGGTCGAATAATTCCAATATTAGAATCACAATAGCTATCTCAACATTAGGCGGAAATGGATTGGTGATCCAAACTGAACTGTTAAACAAAGTAACCGCGAGCAGTGAAGACAAGATATTGAAAATAAAATAAACGATAGCGAGAAAGATAAATATTTTACATATTCTTCTCATTTTCTTAGTTTTCTTGTTGATATGATTTGACCAACAGCCGGTTGTTATGACTCCATACCACGCGTCGTAGAAGCCATCCCACGATCCTTTCCGACAGTGCCATAGTATTATAGAAGCAGTGATGGCACATTGTAAAAGCCAGGTTTGCTTGATAACCCTGTTGACTGTTTGGTTGGGCTGATAATCAAACCCAACCCAAAAAGATGGAATATATCTCAGTACATTTATCCAAATCAACACCATTGCAAAGACACAGTATATTTTACTGAAATTAAAAAGCCTGCCCGAAGTTGAACGTCTTTCAAATTTATCGTAGTAGATACCGAAAAGCTGCATACATTTTAACAAAGGTCTCAAGATGTCATGTACACAGTTTTTTAAGTCCAAGTGCTTTTCCGCCTTTTTGTCGCCGTAACTTTCCGACTCCGCTTGCTCACGGTTGCTTTCCATTTTTCGTCTTTCGGAACTTTGAGCTGATGAGTTGATTATTCCAGTATGCTTTTAACTGGCTTGGGCAAGTCATAGTTATATCTGTTTGAATCGATATAATCCGTACATCATAAGATAAGACAACAATGACTGTGGAACAGTTAATGGAATGGTAATAATAAGCACATTGTTAACATCAGCACGGATAATGGAATGGAATGGATTGGGTAATGTTTTGTGTAATGGTATCAGAAATATTATTTTATGACATGTTTAATCATTTATGTTATATCTAGACGACAATGTTATCGCTATCTAAATATATTAATGCGATTACTGGTTTGGGTAAAGATACAATTTACCGTGCAAATTAGAATATGCTTGTTGTACATAGCTCGCCCACAGACAAATGCCATGGTACTATTTCCATTTTAATAAGAGCGAACGAGTACAGCACTGTTTAAAGATGTAATTTGGTAAATGTAATGGAGTTTAACGTCCTACATTTCTGCTAATGAAGACGGACATACGCCACACAGCGTGCTATGGGGGAAATATTGGAACTGGCATTGTTACAAATGGTGTAAGTGGGTCTGGGGTTTTCAAGGTTATTCAAATGAAAATCAATTCCCAAAGAACATCAACATTATTTTTTTCGATGTAAATCAGGTTTCAGATTCGTAAACGAGATAGATCATTGCTACTGGTAGGTGTGGTTTTCCATTGTCATTGATCATACTTTTTTTTTTAAAAGATAAGATGCGCTGCCAGGCAAGATACGCCCGCATTTTCGAGGGATGGAGAACAAGCAATACTGAAAATGATTTTCCTACATCATTAAGTTAGAATTTGATATATGCAAATATCGAAATGAATTAAGATCTTTGGGTTATAAAGGTGCATTTCAGTAGGCTTCAAATTCGACTGGGGATCATGTTGCTAAGTGGGTAAGAAATTCGAACTCAACCTTCCGTAGGGTGTAACGGTGATAAGTCAAAAGATTTTTTTAAATCGGATAATAATTGTGACCTCCAGAGGGACCATAGGCGATTTTTCGGACAATCAGGGGCCATAATTCAGGAAGTTACGATCCGATATGCGCGAAGACGAAAGGAACCAAGATTATTGGGTTATAACCATGCATTTTAAGTTTCATCAAAATCGAATTAAAATTGTGACCTATACAGGGTCCACGACCATGATATACCATTTTTTAACAGTATTCGCGTACAAACGGCGACCATTTTGTCTGTCAATTTCGGTCCGATTTTCCCGAAATTCGAACTCAAACCTTAAGGTGTAACGGTGATATAATCAAACGTTTTTTTAAATCGGAAAATAATTGTGACCTCAAGAGGGACCACAAGCTAAAAAAAGGCAATTTTGCGTACAATCAGGGGCCATAATTCAGGAAATTACATTCCGATAGGCGCAAATATCGAAAGGAACCATTATATTTGGGTTATAAACATGCATGTCAAGTTTCATCAACATCGGTTCAAAATAGGGTCCACAAGCTAAAAACGTGATTTTTCGTACAATCAGGGGCCATAATCCATGAAGTTTTGATCCGATACATGCCAATATCGACAGCAGCCGAAATCTTTTGGGGATAAACCTATATTTCAAGTTTCATCAAAATCGGGTAAGAATTGTGACCTGTAGAGAGTCCACAAACAATTGTAGACGGGCGGACAGGGGTGACGACATGAAAATATGGACAATAATTAGGTCTGCTATTAAGTCAACTGTTGTGGAATTGATTGCCCGGTTGTACGTGACAAATAGTCGCCTCTCTAATGCCGTGGGCTTTCTCAGCCGCCCCCACCCCTACATACTGCTAAAGGCCCACACGCAAGCTAAATTCACATAAAAATTGAACCATATGTTTGCACTTTATCGCCTTGGCCAAACTTAATCCTCCAGACAATGTCCAACAAGAGGTATTGCTCTAAGACTACTTTGTGAATATAACTTGTGGATCTTCGTGTGGTTAAAGGTTTTTGCCGATTGATTATAAATTTACGTGAAGAAATATTTATTTTCAATGATTTCCGAAAACTTAACTGCTCATTTTCTTTTAGTTGGCGGTGATCTTTCGCTTAATAAATATTGGCATATTGAGGACCTAGACGCTTTTTACATCTTCTAAATTGTTTAAGGCCGTGGCTCGGTGAGTAAGACGTTGGCTCCCCAACTTGTAGGTCCTGTGTTCCATTTTGTTAATAGTGGAGACAGTTCATAAGGATATCCTGATTCGCACTGGCCAGTGGTGCTACTAGTAAAGCCACGGTGGGTAAGACACAAGCGAGTGTTCAATCCATGCATTAATCGTTATTTTCCGGTGTGGCTTCCCCTTGTATTGGTGAGACGAACAATCAAGGACCCTTGTAAACATTGGCATGCTCTAACAGATCCTCTTGTCAGTATACGGTATACGAGTAGGTCATGGTGCTGCTGTTCGGTCAAAATTTCCCTAGCAGTATGACGTATGCACGTCTTCATTAGCCCAGAGAGACTTTAAAACCCCATTTCATTTTTGTCCTTGAGAGAGAGAAATGGGGTTTAACGTCCACTCAACACAAACTAGGTCATTTCGGGACTAACATATGGTTCAATTTTTTATTTCAATAATTCGCTTGCGCGTAAGGGTCTTTAGCAGGGGCCTCAACATATTGAGAGTCATATCAAATACTGACTGGGGAGCAGACCGTAAGGTCTTGCTCAGATTATATCGGGCATTAATAAGATCAAAACTCGATTATGGGTGTATAGTGTATGGGTCTGCTCGCAAATCATATCTCAAAGAGCTTGACACCATAAATAACCAGGGACTTAGAATCAGTTTAGGTGCATCTCCAGTGGACAGTTTATACGTCGAGGCGCATGAGCCCTCACTTCACAACGGACGTGATAAACTGGCCCTGCAGTTTGCTACGAAAATAGCATCTTTACCAAATCATATTTCATGTAACACCATATTTAGACCTCTTCATGAGCATTTGTATCTTGTAAAGACGAATGTTGTTCCATCATTCGGTATTCGCATACAACCCCTTTTGTCTGGGGCTGAAATCAGCCTTGACAGTATTGCGAATTGCGAATACCCTGGTCTTTAGGACTCCACCGTGGGCTATATCTCCTCCAAAGATCGATTTCGATCTTACTCAACATAAAAAGAGAGATACTAGCTCCAATCTCTGTTTAGAGAGTTAAGGTCTAAGTATGGTGATTATGCTCCTATTAACACAGATGGTAGTAAACATCTTGAACACCCACTAGTGGCAGATGTTTATCGTCTGCTACTATCTTACAAGCTCAACAGTAAAGACGTTGTCTTTTGCTGGCTCCCCATTCACGTTGATATTAGGGGGAATGATCAAGCGGATTTTGCTGCCAAAGCTGCTTTAGATCTTCCCCAATCAAACTTTTTAATACCATTTAAAGATTTTAAAGCTTCCATAAACAGTTTCATTTATGGCCGTTGGCAACGGTCAGAATTTCGTGAAAATCGTACCAAAATTGCCGGACGAAATGGTCGCCGTTTGTACGCGAATAGTGTAAAGATATGGTATATCATGGTTGTGGACTCTCTACAGGTCACAATTCTTATCCGATTTTGCCGAAAAGTCACATTTCTAGGATATTTCATGAATATCAGACTGGAACTGACCAAAAAAATGGCTGCTCCCAATACAGTATGAAATACAGGACTTAATGATGTAGGAAAAATCACTTTCGGTATTGCTTGTTCTCTATCCATCACTCGAAAATGTGGGCGTATCCTGCCTGGCAGTGCCAGCCTATCTTTTGATTATTGCGTTGGTGTGTACTTGAAAGAACACCGGCATTTGGAATTCAATTGTTGCTGCCTCTCGGGCAAAATATTCTTCCGCCTACAATTTTTCCGAGTTTTGTGTTTTCAATCGAGTCAAATCATAAAACTCGGAAAAAGAAAAAGTTGGAAAATTATCAAAAAAAATTGTTTTTTTTTTTAAATGGCTAAAGTAGTTGTAGTATACATCTATTTAATAAGTTGGACATAATCTGTAACTTTCCAGTTATATTTTAACCAAAATAATGCAATATGGCAGTTATAATCGAATATCAATAAATCGTGTGATAATGGCAACATATGATATAATAACTTGAACATATTATAATGTCAATAGATATTGTCCCTATGTTAAAGCCAAGTGTTCTGAACATGAAGTTTGGTTTTGTAACACGTAGGTTTGTGTGCTTAGTATAATTAATTTATAATGATGCATATAAATAATGTAAAAATGACACGAACTGAATCTGTTATTGATTAAAGCGGTAATTTCATATTTTTGAGTTATATTTTTAAAGTAGAGCCTTAAAATAGATGGTAACTGTAAACAGTCTTACATTGATAAAGAATAATCCGTTAATTCACTTTGTCAGTTGCGATATTGTTAAAAATGTCATTTTCCCCTTCAAACGTTTGATGATAGCTATTGCATTGGGAGTGGTAGAAAAATAGGGGAGGTAATTGTGTTATTTCCGGTGTTAGTGATTTATAAGGGTGGGAAATAATGCCTATGATCGTATAATAGTGAGGTGAAAACATATAGAGCAAAGACAAAGAAAGAGTTATGTTACAAAATATTAAATTATCGCTTTAATAATTGTTTTAAATATTTTTGAGGGCGAGGTACGTCCATTCACAAGCGAAACGGTCATTTCGAGAGAGTAATATAGTACAACTGTATTTTTACTTACTGCTTCATTAACCATAGCAACAAACCAGGACACAGATCCCAGACCAAGATATGCCGTCAGCACCCACATCACCATCATCAGCGTGTTCAACAAAGTATCGCTGCTGTTTATCAGCTGATACAGAATAAAACAAGCCAGGAAGATGTTTACGCCTAATACATTGACCAACAGCATCCTCATAGGACGATCTAAAAGGTCCACAAGATGACACAGCTCCAAATGCTTCCGTCGAATCATCTCCAACTTGTACGGAAAAGCTATGGGGTTTGTTTTGATCACACATCGTATGGTTTTGGAATGGAGATAAAATGCGTTGGAGATGCTCCTGCTACAGATCAACAGGAGTGCGATACTGAAGACCCAAATAGCTGACAAGTATACGTGACACACAAATAGTATCACCTTCCAGGTTAAGTTATTGGGCAATGGATTAATGTATGAGTTGATGAAGTCAGTGTTAAAAATGAAAACCATTAGGAATACTCCAACACAGTTACTACCCCAGACCGCCCAAGCAAACACTGTGCATATTCTTGAAAAGCGACGCAGGTCCTTCAATAAAGACCCGAGACAGGTACATTTTGTGTCTATGATGGCATTGTTCCACAGCTTGAAATACGCACCAAACGTTCCATTACGGCAGTAAAAAAGTATGAGTACAGCACTAAAGACGCCTTGGAAGGACCAGGTAGTGAAATTTACCTTGGGAACTGTAAAACCCGGTACAAAAGCGGCACCTGTCCAAAATCCGGGAATATGCCTCAGAGTACTAATTGTTAAACAACACAGCACGGCCCAGCTGTATATCTTCTGAAATGTGTTATTATGGGGTTTCTTCTCGACTGAGGATCCAAAATCATGGGTGTCCCCCAAGCCTATTTTATTATTAGTGGATTCATAAAATAGGCCAAACAGTTTCAATGACACCAGAATTGGTTTCATCGACTCCTGTATTTTGTTCAGTCCTGGTGTTTTAACGGGTTTGTCCATGTTCATCTGTGTATCGATTGGGGTATCCTTGTTCTGTAAAAGACTGAAGACAATCGAGTTATGTCATTCCATTATCTAGCGGACATATCGCGGTATCACTGGTTAACCTAGCCTAATATAACATCTGAATGTAGTAACACCATCCAGCATTAACTTTTATAGTAGACTTAATTTGTCGGCTGCCGTATCCGTGTATTGGTAATACTGGAGACACTCGTGTTATGTTATCACTGGTTATCCTATCCTAATATTACATCCTATTGTAGTAACTCTTCCCGGCATTATCTTTTATAGTAGACGGAATTGTCGGATGTTGTGTTTCCATTCGACAGCTTTGTTTCTTGTTTTTAATCATCATCAACTAGTGTAGTTATATGCTTATAGTGAACAACAACAATTCCCTTGACAATTGCTATGAACTGATTGTCTGATGCGAATGGACAGATATTAATTTATACGAACCAACACACTTCAATCAGTGATGGATAATCAATCATTTGTTGAGTTACTAATGGTTAAAAAATTTTTTTGTAGTTTAATGCGAGTCATTGATATGTGTACTTGTGGAGTGGTCGAGGATGATGAATCTTTTTATCTGAATGATTAGACAAAATTTGCCACACGTGTGTGTACGGGGGAATTGGTCAACTACTTTGTATTTTATGATAGCGTTTCTATAAAACAAATACCCTCTTTAAATCCTCTCGGTGATTGAACATGTATTGCCACAAGTTGAATAGAATTTGTGTACGGTGGAACTGATTAATTTGTGATATAAAACCGTAAAGTCCGGTTGGAGCTGGCGTCCCATTAACCAATATTTCATTCATTCATTCTTATCAAAGTTTTTTTTTTAATGATACAAGAAACTTGACTAAAATGGTGCCCAGTTTAAAACTGATTAATTATATTTGTACAGTCATCAAATATGGCAGCTATGTTGACAATTCTCCAATAAAATTTCTTAATTATATTTGTACAGTCATCAAATATGGCAGCTATGTTGACAATTCTCCAATTAAATTTCTTAAGTCGTATTGATAAAATAAATGCGGTTTTCGCAAGTTGCTTTAGTCTTAAACTTTTTATTATCACCTTAATTGGTATGCACTTACAACTGCTACCCGGGAAAACTCCTTTTAAGCGCATTGTTCTTTAACCCAACTGGAGTAGGATGTTAAACATTTCATTGGTTCATTCTTTTAAACATTACATTGGAATAATCAGAGCGAACAAGTTAGATAAATAGTTTATTTCCAGAAACGCAAATGTTAAGGGTGGTGTGGGGCGAATTGTCAGTAGAGGGGCACATACAATATCCTTTAACATCCTGAATTGGATGAAGAGTTGAAATTGAAATGGGGTTTAACGTCGTACGGTTTCCCCCTGACTTGGCTAATGGAGACGGCTTAGGTCATTCAGTGTGCTACGAAGGAAATCTTACATGAGAGGGAGAAATGGTGTTTAACATCGACTCAACACAAACTAGGTCATTTCGGGACTAACATATGGTTTAATTTTATTTCAATAATTCGCTTGCGCGTAGGGGTCTTTAGCAGTGGGAGGAAACCGGAGTGCCCGGAGGAAACCCACGAGGTTGAGGAAATCTTACAAAGTTAAAGGTACTTCGGCCGACCCTTACCTAACATTCCAACCGCTTAGGCTACTGTGACACCATCTGAGGTTATTTCTGTCCGCCTATTTTGTCATCACTTCAAGCATTTAGCGTTAAAAAGCCTAAACACCCATTAGTAGCAGATATTTATTGTCTTCTCCATGATTTATAATTTCGTTTTAATTACGGGGGGTTGGAATGGCCTAGTGGACTAGAGTGCCGCGCTTCGACCTCTAGCTGGCCGGTCACCTCTGGCTTGCAGCTGTGGTTTCGAGCCCTGGTGTGAGCGTATGTGGCATGGAGATAGGGGCGCCTTCTCAACCTCGTGGGTTTCCTCCCACAGCTAAAGACCCCTACGCGCAAGCGAATTATTGAAATAAAATTAAACCATATGTTAGTCCCGAAATGACCTAG
The DNA here is from genome assembly GCA_036850965.1 of Patella caerulea. NCBI lineage: Eukaryota > Metazoa > Mollusca > Gastropoda > Patellidae > Patella > Patella caerulea. The sequence continues at coordinate 75,214,879 of JAZGQO010000007.1, read as the reverse complement.
TTTGTGTTGAGTGGACGTTAAACCCCATTTCTCTCTCTCATTTTAATTACATTGGCTATGATACTTGTTTTATTGATGTATATTAATGTGATATTGTTTAATTTGTGTCGTATATATATATACATCACCATATGTTTGGCGCCATAAAACCTTGCTTCATTCATACTGTGCTGGCTCCTTAGTCACGTTGTTAAGTGGGGGACAGATGAGCGTATGTTTTCGCTCGAAAAATACACCTTTTGCGTCTTCAGAACGACGACGACTCTGCTCGGCGAACCTGTCGCCTGATTAATCGTTCTTATCTGTCGCATGTTAGATATTTTCGGCCAAATATGTTTCTTTCGTCGGCGATTAAATTCGCTCGTGTATATTGTCCGGCGATTCATTATAATAAGCCAATCATCGATATCGTTAATTGTGTACAAGTCACCTGATCGACATAGAGTGGCGTAGATGATCGCTACGTGTGCCCGTTCTTTACCGACCGTAAAAAAAGTCGCTGGCGAATTTCAATCGCCGTGATCGAGGGGAAAAATACGCTTATCTGTCCATAGCATTAGAAGGGGAATGATTAAGAACTGTGTGGTATGCGCGTTAGACCACATGGTCGCTTACATCTGCAAAAAAAAACAAGTAATAATGTTTAGTATACACCTCGATCAATTATGATACACAACCGTTCACGGCTTGTTTATTTGCGATTGAAACTGTAGGGCTAAATAAACATGCTACTACCATTGCCAGAGTAATTTTATTTTTCTACTCGTAATTGCTAAATTGTCACTGTTAGCGATAATTTACATGTATACAATACGGTGATCGATTTGGGCCCAAAGGTTCTTGGTGTTTATCTGGTGGTAACAGAAGATGTAGTTTGTGTGTCTAAAGGATGTAACATTGACGACAAATAAGCAGAAATAACAGCCATGACGTATCTGTTTAGTTTTTAAGACCGATACAAATGCTTTGATGTTGTGAACAAATATAACTGATACCCCCTGAACTAATATTGGTAAGCACTTTATTCGTCATTTTAACATGCAATATTAAAAATCTAACCATCCGAACTACGTCCAGTCAAGGTTGTGACAACGTCTAAAGCTAAATAGCAAGAACATAAATTACACTCTTTCCCCGCGTTCTGTGCTATTTTAGAAAAACATTTTTCAGTTCTTGATAGTCATTTGGTAGCTTTGTCTCCTTCATCGGTTAACTGATTTTAAACTGCAGCAACAGAAAGAAATATGTCAGATACAAACCACCAATCTGTAACAGAATTTAAAATGTAATTGTTAATCAAAGATGCATTGTATACGGTTTAGATTAAAAGTTGTCCATTGAAAATGCCATTTTTGTGTGTGTCACCCACATACTTATTCCGTAAGGGTGAGTATTATTTTTGGTGCATGCCCAATCCCAGGGACAAAGCCACGCCCAATTTGCGTGTGTATCTGTTTCGCCTACATTCTTAATGTATCGTCTTTGAACCTGATTTTGATGCATGTTCCGACCCCCGGATGCAGACCCTTGCCCATTTTTGTGCTTATCGTATACAGGCCGCAACGTGGCATTGTTAATTTGGTGCATGTCCTGACCCCCACCCAATTTTTGTTTAGCGCCTGATGGTCAAAATTCCGAATGGATTATTTTATTTCTCAGTCTTTGCCTTCATATTCCTTATCTTTGCCTCTGGTCATATTACAGTCATTTCATATTTCATTCTCTTCATTTTAAAAAAGTAAAATGTCAATCAAAGCTGGAATGGGGACGTATATTTCAGTGTTGTTGTTTAATTGAATCATTACACAGCGATCGTGTTTTTCAATCTGTTTGAATTTCCGCTACAGGATGACTTAGAGAGTGGGAGAGACAGAGAGAAATGGGATTTAACGTCCACTCGACACAAACCAGGTCATTTTGGGACTAACATATGCTTTCATTTTATTTCAATAATTCGCTTGTGCGTAGGGTCTTTAGCAGTGGGAGGAAATCTGAGTGCCCGGAGGAAACCCACGAGGTTGAGAAGGCGCCACCTATCTCCATGCCACATACGCTCACACCAGGGATCGAAACCACAGCCGCAAGCCAGAGGTGACCGGCCAGCTAAAAGGTTGAAGCGCGGCACTCTAGACTATCCCCACCCCTTTGAACAGTTGATTATAGCCTTGTCTCTAATAGTTTGTATAACACCTGAGTCAAATTAAAGATCCACAATAGACAGACGTAGCTCTAGCATAATGCATCTTCCAGAAAAGATTTCTGGAAAATTGTCTACACATTGTTGTTGTTCTTGTTGAGGCAGAGCTCTATAAGAAAAAAAAACAAAGCTTCGGAATTTCCACTACTGTGTACATCACTTTCCTTTGACAATTTAGCAAAGAATTAGGCCACCATATCAAGATGGATGCGATGCTTAGTTTGTTATTGAGAAGCCACCATAGAAAAAATTGAACTCACCGTTAAAATAACTTCTTTTGTGATAGTAAAAATAGGTTGCCAGGCAACGAAACATACGCCCACACAGCAGCCAAATCGTCCGGGCAGTCAACAAGAATTGTCGCATATTAAGGAATTATCAGAAAATCATTAGAATTTGTTTGGTTTTTATAATCAAACGGTTTTTTTTAAATCATATAATAATTGTGACCTCCAGAGGCACCACAAGCTAAAAAGGGTGATTTTTCGTACAATCAGGGGACATAATTCAGGAAGTAATGACCCGATGGGCGCAAATATCGAAAGGAACCAAGATCTTTGGGTTTAAAACATACCTGTCAAGTTTCATCAAAATCGATTCAAAATTGTGACCTCTATAGGGTCCACAACCTTGATATAACATATTTTCACACTATTCGTGTACAAACGGCGGCCATTTTGTCCGTCAATTCTAGTCCGGTTTTCACGTAATTCAAACTATCTCTTCATTACCATGTAACGGTGATATAGTCAAACGTTTTTTTAAATCGGATAATAATTTTGACCTCCAGAGGAACCAAAAGCGAACAAAAGCGATTTTTCTGACAATCCGGGGACATAATTCAGGAAGTTATGATCCAATGGGCGCAAATATCTAAAGGAACCACGATCTTTGGGTTATAAACATACATGTCAAGTTTCATCAAAATCGGTTCAAAATTGTGACCTCTATAAGGTCCACAACCTTTATATAACATATTTTCACAATATTCGCATACAAACGGCGGCCATTTTGTCCGTCAATTTTGGTCAGATTTTCACACAATTCATACTCAACCTTCATAACCATGGAACGGTGATATAATCAAACGTTTTTATAAATCGGATAACAATTTTGACCTCCAGAGGGACCACAAGCTAAAAAGGTCATTTTTTCGGACAATCAGGGGCCATAATTCAGGAAGTTAAGATCCAATTGCCGCAAATATCGAAAGGAATCAAGATCTTTGGGTTATAAACATGCATTTCAAGTTTCATCCAAATCGGTTCAAAATTGTGTCCTCTACACTGTTCACAACCTTGATATAACATATTTGCACACTATTCGCGTACAAATGGCGGCCATTTTGTCCGTCAACTTTGGTCCGATTTTCACGAAATTCAAACTCGACCTTCATAACCATGGAACAATGATATAATCAAACGGTTTTTTAAATCGGATAACAATTTTGACCTCCAGAGGGACCACAAGCTAAAAAGGGCAATTTTTCGGACAATCAGGGGCCATAATTCAGGAAGTTATGATCCGATTGGCGCGAATATCGAAAGGAACCAAGATCTTTGGGTTATAAACATGCATTTCAAGTTTCATCCAAATCGGTTCAAAATTGTGTCCTCTACACTGTTCACAACCTTGATTTAACATATTTTCACACTATTCGCGTACAAATGGCGGCCATTTTGTCCGTCAATTTTGGTCCGATTTTCACGAAATTCGAACTCAACCTTCATAACCATTGAACGGTGATATAATCAAACGGTTTTTTAATTCGGATAACAATTTTGACCTCCAGAGGGACCACAAACTAAAAACGGCGATTTTTCGGACAATCAGGGGCCATAATTCAGGAAGTTACGATCCGATTGGCGCAAATATCGAAAGGAACCAAGGTCTTTGGGTTATAAACATGCATTTCAAGTTTCGTCCAAATCGGTTCAAAATTGTGACCTCTAAACTGTTCACAAGCTAAAAAAACGTGATTTTTCGTACAATCAGGGGCCATAACCCATGAAGTTACAGTCCGATACATGCCAATATCGAAAGGAACCGAGATCTTAGGGTGATAAACCTATGTTTTAAGTTTCATTGAAATCGGATAAAAATTGTGACCTGTAGACTGTTCACAAACAATTGTGAACGGACGGACGGACGTCCGGACGGACGGACGGACGAACAGGGGCGACGACAATATACGTCCACATGAAAATGTGGGCGTATAAAAAATCCCATAGCGGTAAAACCTACTGGTGGACCAGTTAATTTAGACAGAAATAATGTCAACTGAAATATATAATAATTATAATTAAATTTGGTAGTTAGATAGAAATGGTGTCAACTGAAATATAAAAGGAAAATGGAATGAAACAAAAGGAGGTTTAATGTCCTCCTGTTCCGCTACGACTGGTCTAATAAAGACAGATGCACAGTGTGTTATGAGGAAACGCGTGCCAATGGATTTGTTACGTGCAGGTCATTGGGCAGTGTGTTAAAGGTGTTTCCATATTCCCTTATCACCAATAGGCACAAGTCATTGGTCCACGGGTATCGAGGGCTATCAGAACCATATTTTTTGTTGTGCAGCTTGCCAGCATATAACTTTATTTCCAGATTGGAAAACCTGAAACCTCTCCGCTTACAATCTGTTACAAATATAATGTACTTACTTGTCCTAATTGGTGTGTTGACAACTTATCTGTCTGTGTTTCATAGATGTATTCTAATGGCATGTGAGCCTACAAAGAAAATAAACTGACAAGCAATTCAGTATATACAATTCGTGGGATCTAGATCAAAGAGCTGCAACTCGACACTATCTAGGTCATTTAGGGTCTTAATATATGGTTCAATTTTATTTCAATAATTGCTTGAGGGTAAGGTCTTTGACAGTAGGAGGAAACCGGAGGACCCAATTAAATCCACGACGTTGGAGAGACGACCCTTCCACCTGTCAAGTACAACAGGGGAATTGAAATCGGACCAGTTGACTCAATGACAGGCCTTATGATACAGTGCGCATGTGGTAACCATTTGGCCATCCAACTTTCCGGAAATAGGGTGAAGCGTACAAAAAACTAAAATTTAACGGTATCCCTTTCTTTATCAATGAAGACAGGCGTACTCCATGTAGCGAAAGATATTTTTGCATGGACAGCGGCGTTAAGGTATACTCTTTACAAAGAGTACCGGTTGTCAATGCGTACACGGGACCTCGGTGTTCCGTCCCATCCGAACGACGATACATTGTCCTACACAACTGATGAAATACCCCGATAAAAGTTCTGGACCAACACATGCATCGAACACGGGACTCATGGAGCCACCCGAACAATACTCGTACACCTTTCAGGGGACCCTACGCGGGGAATTGGAGCCGCGCCATGTGTCCCAATGTCAGAAAAAAACCAACGAAAATGTATAGCTTCTTACCTCTTCATTTACAGCAGCAATAAACCAACAAGTAATAAAAACTGTCAAGATATTATTGGTCAGCCAGGAATATTTCAAGATAAGAACTGCGATTACATTTTGGTCATTTCTTACTAGATCATACATAATGAAGCAGGCTAAAAAGATATTACATCCCACCACATTGACGATCCATATGCTAACCGGTTTATCGAGATACTCGACCATTCGGCAGAGTTTTAAATGAAGAAGTCGAATGTCATTTAAATCGTCCGGAAAACCCTGGAGTTTCTGTACCGAGCTCTCTAAACACATTGTCACCATGGAGAAGGCCAGCTTAAAACAGTAACACTGAGAACTGCTAAGGAGTTAAAAGGTGCACAGTCAGTATAGAAATCTTAATCCTGGTTGTTATTTCTACGTATGTCGGAAGATAATTAATTTTCGGACTATTACTCGGTATTACCGGTTTAAAACTGTAAAAAGGTGTGTTAATTAACGAGGGTGAAAAACGGTCCGAGAGGTAGGTTAATTAACGCTTGGTGCGTTTTCTGTAGAGGTGTGTTTATTAACCGACCGGTAAAAAATGAATGTCAATGTTGTGTATTGTTTAATTGGCGTGTTTTCTCGCTAGTTGCGATAACTGCACCAAAAGGAGTATAATCAAGGACCAACATGCTTTATCTGACACGTACGTGTTAAATCAAAATTTGAGAAGTAAAACTGTTTAACCGTGCGATTAATCATTCGGCCGTGTGTTTTACGCAGGTCTTTGTAAAATAATGAGATCTTTAGATAGGCGTGTGTGCTCGCTATGATCTACGTTTCTCTTATGTCTATTGTAGGCCTATTACGTACCATATATATAAAGTTGCATTTTATGAAATAAAAATATGGATTAATCTATCGTATACGGAAAGGCGAATGTAATGTCATTTATAAATACCAAGCAGTCAACGTGAAATAGAGAGTAAATCCAGCAAAAACGGACCACAATGCGTAACGTGCATCTTACCTTCAATAGCAATATCCATCAAACAGAAATCTCCTTGTTGATAAATATTACGACACAACAACCAACCGAACAGTGGTAATTCCCACGCAAATGGTATTTAAACTGAAATTATTTTAGCTTTTCACTAAATTTACATTGCATCAATCTAACGATCCTCATTCCAGAACTCGTAACTTTCAATAGCCATTTTTATGCAATTACAGAAGAAACACATACGCCCGAGTTGACACGTAATCATTTTTCGAGACTCCGTAGTAATATTGGATTTCCTGGTTATGTTTTCTTCGTGATCGTAACATATAAAACTACAGGCCAGTTCGTTTCTACAACTATGTTATTAAGCTGGATTGGATTCGAAGAACCCTCGTTCTCCATAAATGATAGCTGCTCGGAATACCTGTTGAGCTCTTATCAGTCTTGCTCAACACCCTCTTTTATAACCCCCTTTTTTTCTGCACGTCCTATAGGCTGACCTTGACTTTCATTTCCAGGCCAAATGGAATAAACCACCCCATTTCCCCAAGACCAGGGGGAGAATATTGCCTTTTTTGGTCTACCAAAGCATATATCATAAACAGATTGAATTGTATGGATATTTTACCAAAATATCACCATTGTTTTACATATAAACATGTCCGCTTTTTTAGTACGTCGGATTTGAACCAACAATTTTTCAAAGACCCAATATAGTAAGTCACGCTACTTAAAGATAAAGTTGCATTTAATAAAATAAAAATATTGACCCTAATCTATCGCACGAAATGCAAGAGAATTTAATATTTTAATTGTTGAATTCCCGTCTACTGTGGTTCATTTGGAATGTAAAATATACAACCAATAACGATATTAATTGAAATTATATATTATCGGCATGACCATGGAATTGGTCGGAAACGTGTGTACAACGAACGAGTCGGAATAGCGAAGATTCTCGAGTGAGAAAACGGTGGTCATTTGTTTCGTTACTTCCACCAAAATGTGCTCAGGTGAACGCTGAGTTTATTAAAGTTAAAAACGAAAATCAAAGGTGACAACTTGAAATGACCAAGTGACAAGTAAAAAAATAATTCTAAAAGTTTACAAACATTTCAACGCCTGACTTATTGGAATAAACTGTAACCAACTATACCAGCTAGTCCGTAAGTGCACGATTTAACTGTGCCTCGTGTCAACATCAAAAAGCAGAGCTAACTGTGTGTTGTCTGACAACATCAAAGGGCAATTCCGTGTGAAAAGCGTGCATGAATCGACAGTATTGTAAAACAAAGGCTGGATTCACAATCACAGAAACCTATGGTTTCTTAGCAGGCTCTGAGATTTGACAATGGAGATTAGAGTATATCAGTAATTAAATTGGAACGAAGTATAAAACACGTTGTATTCATCAAGAAATGAAATGCGTATTAGAACGCATATATGTAACTACATGCAGGCCTACGCCATGTATAAATCCATATTAAGACCTACACTTAAAGTTACATTATGGGAGATAAGTTAAAGACCTCTTCATAACTTGTTTAGGGACGCTTTACAAAGTGACAATTTAATCATATAAAAAATATATTAAAAGCCAATATAATTAATTTGTTTTAAATATTCTTTTATTTAGAAAATAAAGATATTTGCAACATCTTAAACTAAGTAAATGGTAGATCATTCCATAAAACAGATACACCTGTATCAAGAGAGAGTTAGTTACTGGTTGCAGTAATTTTTACAATACACGCTTCTATATATGTATTCTATTTACATGCCATAAAAGTTTTAACCATAAATTACCTTATTTTTCATTTTGCACGATTTTTTAAGTTATCGAAAACATTTAATTAATAAATCTATAAACAAAATTAACAACTGTAATTCAGACAGCAAATTCTAATACACATTTTAGTTGAAGTAAATAATCCATGTAGCTTGTTGATTAGTTTATTACTTTATGACACCAATCAAGTGTTACGCAACACCTATATAGGTCAACGTTTTCAAACATTCTGATCAATCAACCAAAACAAAAAGATGACAATACTTTCCCCCAGTTTGACTGTACATGTATATACAAGATACAAGTGCTTTAATATTGTATTTTAGAAAACGGTAAGAAATATAGGCGGTGTTATTGATGAACTATTTAAATGTTCGCAACACATCCCAAGTATTAATATCGTCTAGTTCTATCGGGAGCAGATTTATAATTTTTGCTGGATTAACGCGACAGATACAATACCATGCTGATTTCTATTTTTCATTTTGGCCCCAACGACTCGGCCTTAAATGCATACTATCAATCGTAAGTCAATATGTAAACTTACGGGAACAAGTTGTTTCGACATCGAGCGGATTCGACACCCACTACTGGAGTTGTTTCAACACCATCTATTTGGCTAAGTTTGACTAGGATTTGATTCGATTGATTATATAGTGCAGTGTATCAATATCCGTTCTTAAACTTTAATACACTGTTATATATTAACAGTAACAACATTTCGATTTATAGTATTATTATTAATTTGTTCCCGTTATTTGCAAAACATCTCCCCGATGTTGATAATAAATTTGATTTGAATTATTTTTCCGTGCCAGTTGGAAACATAATTGTCTACGGTCTAATTGGACTGTGAAGTTTAAATCAAATATTAAATCGAATTAGGAAACAGGTAAATGTATTTTTGCATAAAATTACAATGCTGTTTGTTTCAAATCTGCATTGGACTAATCATGGTCTATCTATTTTGATTTATATTTGATATCTGAGAATGATATCCGACTATCAGAAAAAAAAGTCTTTTAAAAACTGATAACGAGATATATGTTCATTCAGATATCCTAAATTATTTGCTAGCTATTATAAAAACTTACAACACACACAAACAGGGTAAGCTATATGATCAGCGCTTCCAGAAGAGCTACCAATTTATCAGAATTTTCAAAGAAAAATTGCCAAATGTTATAGTTTATTATTAATATCTTCTCAAATAAAGCAACCGAACGGTTTTCTAATACGTGCGAATAAGCTCGTACACGCCTCTATAAACAGAAGTGTTGCTTTGATCAAGGAGAGGTAATTGAGATTGTCGAATCTGCACGGACAATGCATGAACCGGGGAGACGTGAAGTCTGAAATGCCAATGGATGGGTTAACATTGAATTGAATTATATTATTTTTTTTGATCATGAACACAAATAATAACTTGTCGGAAGTATATTTACGAGAATAAGTATATTTACATACGGTAAAGTTACAAGTTTAGTTCTGGAATGAGGATCGTTGGATTGATGCAATGTAAATTTAGTGAAAAGCTAAAATAAATTCAGTTTAAATACCATTTGCGTGGGAATTACCACTGTTCGGTTGGTTGTTGTGTCGTAATATTTATCAACAAGGAGATTTCTGTTTGATGGATATTGCTATTGAAGGTAAGTAAGATGCACAATTTACGCATTGTGGCCCGTTTTTGCTGGATTTACTCTCTATTTCACGTTGACTGCTTGGTATTTATAAATGACATTACATTCGCCTTTCCGTATACGATAGATTAATCCATATTTTTATTTCATAAAATGCAACTTTATATATATGGTACGTAATAGGCCTACAATAGACATAAGAGAAACGTAGATCATAGCGAGCACACACGCCTATCTAAAGACCTCATTATTTTACAAAGACCTGCGTAAAACACGCGAAGGAATGATTAATCGCACGGTTAAACAGTTTTACTTCCCAAATTTTGATTTAACACGTACGTGTCAGATAAAGCATGTTGGTCCTTGATTATACTCCTTTTGGTGCAGTTATCGCAACTAGCGAGAAAACACGCCAATTAAACAATACACAACATTGACATTCATTTTTTACCGGTCGGTTAATAAACACACCTCTACAGGAAACGCACCTAGCGTTAATTAACCCACCTCTCGGACCGTTTTTCACCCTCGTTAATTAACACACCTTTTTACAGTTTTAAACCGGTAATACCGAGTAATAGTCCGAAAATTAATTATCTTCCGACATACGTAGAAATAACAACCAGGATTAAGATTTCTATACTGGCTGTGCACCTTTTAATGTAAATAACCGGGAATATCCAAGCAGCAACGTCGAATAATTCTAATATTAGAATCACAATAGCTATCTCAACATTAGGCGGAAATGGATTGGTGATCCAAACTGAACTGTTAAACAAAGTAACCGCGAGCAGTGAAGACAAGATATTGAAAATAAAATAAACGATAGCGAGAAAGAGAAATAATTTACATATTCTTCTCATTTTCATGGTTTTCATGTTGATATGATTTGACCAACAGCCGGTTATTATGACTCCATACCACGCGTAGTAGAAGCCATCCCACGATCCTTTCCGACAGTGCCATAGTATTATAGAAGCAGTGATGGCACATTGTAAAAGCCAGGTTTGCTTGATAACCCTGTTGACTGTTTGGTTGGGCTGATAATCAAACCCAACCCAAAAAGATGGAATATATCTCAGTACATTTATCCAAATCAACACCATTGCAAAGACACAGTATATTCTACTGAAATTAAAAAGCCTGCCCGAAGTTGAACGTCTTTCAAATTTATCGTAGTAGATACCGAAAAGCTGCATACATTTTAACAAAGGTCTCAAGATGTCATGTACACAGTTTTTTAAGTCCAAGTGCTTTTCCGCCTTCTTGTCGCCGTAACTTTCCGACTCCGCTTGCTCACGGTTGCTTTCCATTTTTCGTCTTTCGGAACTTTGAGCTGATGAGTTGATTATTCCAGTATGCTTTTAACTGGCTTGGGCAAGTCATAGTTATATCTGTTTGAATCGATATAATCCGTACATCATAAGATAAGACAACAATGACTGTGGAACAGTTAATGGAATGGTAATAATAAGCACATTGTTAACATCAGCACGGATAATGGAATGGAATGGATTGGGTAATGTTTTGTGTAATGGTATCAGAAATATTATTTTATGACATGTTTAATCATTTATGTTATATCTAGACGACAATGTTATCGCTATCTAAATATATTAATGCGATTACTGGTTTGGGTAAAGATACAATTTACCGTGCAAATTAGAATATGCTTGTTGTACATAGCTCGCCCACAGACAAATGCCATGGTACTATTTCCATTTTAATAAGAGCGAACGAGTACAGCACTGTTTAAAGATGTAATTTGGTAAATGTAATGGAGTTTAACGTCCTACATTTCTGCTAATGAAGACGGACATACGCCACACAGCGTGCTATGGGGGAAATATTGGAACTGGCATTGTTACAAATGGTGTAAGTGGGTCTGGGGTTTTCAAGGTTATTCAAATGAAAGTCAATTCCCAAAGAACATCAACATTATTTTTTTCGATGTAAATCAGGTTTCAGATTCGTAAACGAGATAGATCATTGCTACTGGTAGGTGTGGTTTTCCGTTGTCATTGATCATACTTTTTTTTTTAAAAGATAAGATGCGCTGCCAGGCAAGATACGCCCACATTTTCGAGAGATGGATAGAGAACAAGCAATACTGAAAATGATTTTCCTACATCATTCAGTTAGAATTTGATATATGCAAATATCGAAATGAATTAAGATCTTTGGGTTATAAAGGTGCATTTCAGTAGGCTTCAAATTCGACTGGGGATCATGTTGCTAAGTGGGTAAGAAATTCGAACTCAACCTTCCGTAGGGTGTAACGGTGATAAGTCAAAAGTTTTTTTTAAATCGGATAATAATTGTGACCTCCAGAGGGACCATAGGCGATTTTTCGGACAATCAGGGGCCATAATTCAGGAAGTTACGATCCGATATGCGCGAAGACGAAAGGAACCAAGATTATTGGGTTATAACCATGCATTTTAAGTTTCATCAAAATCGAATTAAAATTGTGACCTATAGGGTCCACGACCATGATATACCATTTTTTAACAGTATTCGCGTACAAACGGCGACCATTTTGTCTGTCAATTTCGGTCCGATTTTCCCGAAATTCGAACTCAAACCTTAAGGTGTAACGGTGATATAATCAAACGTTTTTTTAAATCGGAAAATAATTGTGACCTCAAGAGGGACCACAAGCTAAAAAAAGGCAATTTTGCGTACAATCAGGGGCCATAATTCAGGAAATTACATTCCGATAGGCGCAAATATTGAAAGGAACCATTATATTTGGGTTATAAACATGCATGTCAAGTTTCATCAAAATCGGTTCAAAATAGGGTCCACAAGCTAAAAACGTGATTTTTCGTACAATCAGGGGCCATAATCCATGAAGTTTTGATCCGATACATGCCAATATCGACAGCAGCCGAAATCTTTTGGGGATAAACCTATATTTCAAGTTTCATCAAAATCGGGTAAGAATTGTGACCTGTAGAGAGTCCACAAACAATTGTAGACGGGCGGACAGGGGTGACGACATGAAAATATGGACAATAATTAGGTCTGCTATTAAGTCAACTGTTGTGGAATTGATTGCCCGGTTGTACGTGACAAATAGTCGCCTCTCTAATGCCGTGGGCTTTCTCAGCCGCCCCCACCCCTACATACTGCTAAAGACCCACACGCAAGCTAAATTCACATAAAAATTGAACCATATGTTTGCACTTTATCGCCTTGGCCAAACTTAATCCTCCAGACAATGTCCAACAAGAGGTATTGCTCTAAGACTACTTTGTGAATAGAACTTGTGGATCTTCGTGTGGTTAAAGGTTTTTGCCGATTGATTATAAATTTACGTGAAGAACTATTTATTTTCAATGATTTCCGAAAACTTAACTGCTCATTTTCTTTTAGTTAGCGGTGATCTTTCGCATAATAAATATTGGCATATTGAGGACCTAGACGCTTTTTACATCTTCTAAATTGTTTAAGGCCGTGGCTCGGTGAGTAAGACGTTGGCTCCCCAACTTGTAGGTCCTGTGTTCCATTTTGTTAATAGTGGAGACAGTTCATAAGGATATCCTGATTCGCACTGGCCAGTGGTGCTACTAGTAAAGCCACGGTGGGTAAGACACAAGCGAGTGTTCAATCCATGCATTAATCGTTATTTTCCGGTGTGGCTTCCCCTTGTAAACATTGGCATGCTCTAACAGATCCTCTTGTCAGTATACGAGTATGTCATGGTGCTGCTGTTCGGTCAAAATTTCCCTAGCAGTATGACGTATGCACGTCTTCATTAGCCCAGAGAGACTTTAAAACCCCATTTCATTTTTGTCCTTGAGAGAGAGAAATGGGGTTTAACGTCCACTCAACACAAACTAGGTCATTTCGGGACTAACATATGGTTCAATTTTTTATTTCAATAATTCGCTTGCGCGTAAGGGTCTTTAGCAGGGCCCTCAACATATTGAGAGTCATATCAAATACTGACTGGGGAGCAGACCGTAAGGTCTTGCTCAGATTATATCGGGCATTAATAAGATCAAAACTCGATTATGGGTGTATAGTGTATGGGCCTGCTCGCAAATCATATCTCAAAGAGCTTGACACCATAAATAACCAGGGACTTAGAATCAGTTTAGGAGCATTTCGTGCATCTCCAGTGGACAGTTTATACGTCGAGGCGCATGAGCCCTCACTTCACAACGGACGTGATAAACTGGCCCTGCAGTTTGCTACGAAAATAGCATCTTTACCAAATCATATTTCATGTAACACCATATTTAGACCTCTTCATGAGCATTTGTATCTTGTAAAGACGAATGTTGTTCCATCATTCGGTATTCGCATACAACCCCTTTTGTCTGGGGCTGAAATCAGCCTTGACAGTATTGCGAATTGCGAATACCCTGGTCTTTAGGACTCCACCGTGGGCTATATCTCCTCCAAAGATCGATTTCGATCTTACTCAACATAAAAAGAGAGATACTAGCTCCAATCTCTGTTTAGAGAGTTAAGGTCTAAGTATGGTGATTATGCTCCTATTAACACAGATGGTTCTCATAATTTTCACCATGTTTGGCCCGGTTGGAGCTGATGTGCCATAAAACTCTATTTCATTCATTCATTCTGTCCTCGCTTCAAGCAATTAATAGTAAACATCTTGAACACCCATTAGTGGCAGATGTTTATCGTCTGCTACTATCTTACAAGCTCAACAGTAAAGACGTTGTCTTTTGCTGGCTCCCCATTCACGTTGATATTAGGGGGAATGATCAAGCGGATTTTGCTGCCAAAGCTGCTTTAGATCTTCCCCAATCAAACTTTTTAATACCATTTAAAGATTTTAAAGCTTCCATAAACAGTTTCATTTATGGCCGTTGGCAACGGTCAGAATTTCGTGAAAATCGTACCAAAATTGCCGGACGAAATGGTCGCCGTTTGTACGCGAATAGTGTAAAGATATGGTATATCATGGTTGTGGACTCTCTACAGGTCACAATTCTTATCCGATTTTGCCGAAAAGTCACATTTCTAGGATATTTCATGACCAAAAAAATGGCTGCTCCCAATACAGTATGAAATACAGGACTTAATGATGTAGGAAAAATCACTTTCGGTATTGCTTGTTCTCTATCCATCACTCGAAAATGTGGGCGTATCCTGCCTGGCAGTGCCAGCCTATCTTTTGATTATTGCGTTGGTGTGTACTTGAAAGAACACCGGCATTTGGAATTCAATTGTTGCTGCCTCTCGGGCAAAATATTCTTCCGCCTACAATTTTTCCGAGTTTTGTGTTTTCAATCGAGTCAAATTCATAAAACTCGGAAAAAGAAAAAGTTGGAAAATTATCAAAAAATTTTTTTTAAAATTGCGAAAGTAGTTGTAGTATACATCTATTTAATCAGTTGGACATAATCTGTAACTTTTCAGTTATATTTTAACCAAAATAATCCAATATGGCAGTTATAATCGAATATCAATAAATCGTGTGATAATGGCAACATATGATATAACTTGAACATATTATAATGTCAATAGATATTGTCCCTATGTTAAAGCCAAGTGTTCTGATCATGAAGTTTGGTTTTGTGCTTAGTATAATTAATTTATAATGATGCATATAAATAATGTAAAAATGACACGAACTGAATCTGTTATTGATTAAAGCGGTAATTTCATATTTTTGAGTTATATTTTTAAAGTAGAGCCTTAAAATAGATGGTAACTGTAAACAGTCTTACCTTGATAAAGAATAATCCGTTAATTCACTTTGTCAGTTGCGATATTGGCAAAAATGTCATTTTCCCCTTCAAACGTTTGATGATAGCTATTGCATTGGGAGTGGTAGAAACATAGGGGAGGTAATTGTGTTATTTCCGGTGTTAGTGATTTATAAGAGTGGGAAATAATGCCTATGATCGTATAATAGTGAGTTGAAAACATATAGAGCAAAGACAAAGAAAGGGTTATGTTACAAAATATGAAATTATCGCTTTAATAATTGTTTTAAATATTTTGAGGGTGAGGTACGTCCATTCACA
Source organism: Patella caerulea (assembly GCA_036850965.1). Lineage (NCBI taxonomy): Eukaryota > Metazoa > Mollusca > Gastropoda > Patellidae > Patella > Patella caerulea. The sequence continues at coordinate 75,198,849 of JAZGQO010000007.1, read as the reverse complement.
AGCGAAACGGTCGTTTTGAGAGAGTAATATAGTACAACTGAATTTTTACTTACTGCTTCATTAACAATAGCAACAAACCAGGACACAGATCCCAGACCCATATACGCCGTCAGCACCCACATCACCATCATCAGCGTGTTCAACAAAGTATCGCTGCTGTTTATCAGCTGATACAGAATAAAACAAGCCAGGAAGATGTTTACGCCTAATACATTGACCAACAGCATCCTCACAGGACGATCTAAAAGGTCCACAAGATGACACAGCTCCAAATGCTTCCGTCGAATCATCTCCAACTTGGGGTTTGTTTTGATCACACATCGTATGGTTTTGGAATGGAGATAAAATGCGTTGGAGATGCTCCTGCTACAGATCAACACGAGTGCGATACTGAAGACCCAAATAGCTGACAAGTATACGTGACACACAAATAGTATCACCTTCCAGGTTAAGTTATTGGGCAATGGATTAATGTATGAGTTGATGAAGTCAGTGTTAAAAATGAACACCATTAGGAATACTCCAACACAGTTACTACCCCAGACCGCCCAAGCAAACACTGTGCATATTCTTGAAAAGCGACGCAGGTCCTTCAATAAAGACCCGAGACAGGTACATTTTGTGTCTATGATGGCCTTGTTCCACAGCTTGAAATACGCACCAAACGTTCCATTACGGCAGTAAAAAAGTATGAGTACAGCACTAAAGACGCCTTGGAAGGACCAGGTAGTGAAAATTACCTTGGGAACTGTAAAACCCGGTACAAAAGCGGCACCTGTCCAAAATCCGGGAATATGCCTCAGAGTACTAATTGTTAAACAACACAGCACGGCCCAGCTGTATATCTTCTGAAATGTGTTATTATGGGGTTTCTTCTCGACTGAGGGTCCAAAATCATGGGTGTCCCCCAAGCCTATTTTATTATTAGTGGATTCATAAAATAGGCCAAACAGTTTCAATGACACCAGAATTGGTTTCATCGACTCCTGTATTTTGTTCAGTCCTGGTGTTTTAACGGGTTTGTCCATGTTCATCTGTGTATCGATTGGGGTATCCTTGTTCTGTCAAAGACTGAAGACAATCGAGTTATGTCATTCCATTATCTAGCGGACTTATCGCGGTATCACTGGTTAACCTAGCCTAATATAACATCTGAATGTAGTAACACCATCCAGCATTAACTTTTATAGTAGACTTAATTTGTCGGCTGCGGTATCCGTGTATTGGTAATACTGGAGACACTCGTGTTATGTTATCACTGGTTATCCTATCCTAATATTACATCCTATTGTAGTAACTCTTCCCGGCATTATCTTTTATAGTAGACGGAATTGTCGGATGTTGTGTTTCCATTCGACAGCTTTGTTTCTTGTTTTTAATCATCATCAACTAGTGTAGTTATATGCTTATAGTGAACAACAACAATTCCCTTGACAATTGCTATGAACTGATTGTCTGATGCGAATGGACAGATATTAATTTATACGAACCAACACACTTCAATCAGTGATGGATAATCAATCATTTGTTGAGTTACTAATGGTTAAAAAAAAATTTTGTAGTTTAATGCGAGTCATTGATATGTGTACTAGTGGAGTGGTCGAGGATGATGAATCTTTTTATCTGAATGATTAGACAAAATTTGCCACACGTGTGTGTACGGGGGAATTGGTCAACTACTTTGTATTTTATGATAGCGTTTCTACAAAACAAATACCCTCTTTAAATCCTCTCGGTGATTGAACATGTATTGCCACAAGTTGAATAGAATTTGTGTACGGTGGAACTGATTAATTTGTGATATAAAACCGTAAAGTCCGGTTGGAGCTGGCGTCCCATTAACCAATATTTCATTCATTCATTCTTATCAAAGTTTTTTTTTTAATGATACAAGAAACTTGACTAAAATGGTGCCCAGTTTAAAACTGATTAATTATATTTGTACAGTCATCAAATATGGCAGCTATGTTGACAATTCTCCAATAAAATTTCTTCATTATATTTGTACAGTCATCAAATATGGCAGCTATGTTGACAATTCTCCAATTAAATTTCTTAAGTCGTATTGATAAAATAAATGCGGTTTTCGCAAGTTGCTTTAGTCTTAAACTTTTTATTATCACCTTAATTGGTATGCACTTACAACTGCAGTAGTAGGGGTGCCTGTCTGGCAACGCACGTGCGTGCGTACATGCACGTGACCTTGCACTGGATGACCCCCTGGCACGTGCGTGACCTAAATGACCCCCTGCACGTGCATGACGTCCGGAGAGAGGGGCGCGGGAAAAGAGAGGGAGAGAGAAGAAGAAAGGGGAAGAGAGGGAGGGAAGGGGAAACAACTCTTTTACATTGATTAAGTTGGCCCTGAAAAGGGCCGTTGGTCCACACAATGTGTGGGTTAGCAGGAGCACTTCGGCTGCTCCCACCGATTCGGCTTCTTGGTGCATTTCACCGAATGTTTTGACCGCCTATGACAGGTGTTCCCAATTTCGGTCCCACACCAGAAACAGACTAGATAATCTGCTTCTGGCCGATTACCCTTAAACATGGGGTAATACTCCCGACAAGTAGCACAAAATCTAAAATCTTTACGATCCATGGTGTTTGTGACTTCTTTTGGCTTCGATACTCCTATTTATGGCTCGAGTCGGGACGAGTCTAATGTGTTGGGACGACATCATTTTCCACCAATCAGAATAGCATGACGTCACAAAAAAACCCAGACACATGTTGCTGACAAAGCATTTTATTGAACAAAACTTGTTATGGTTACAAAAGAAATCAAAGAAACAAACACAAGAAAAAACACACTTAAAGATACCGCCAGTGTAATCACTGCAAAAGTATTAACGCGAGGTACACGAGGTTGTCCGCGTTGTGGTTTTCTCCGAGGCGTATGATTGGCGCACCGTCAGCCATACTGATAATGACAGACAAATGGTGTTTCTTTTTATAACAGTAAGGACGAATCCATTTAAGGAAAGGGTGTATGACGTCACATGCAGATCCATTCATAGAAGGGTGTATGACGTCACATACAGATCTATTCATATGGTGTACTTTGGAGACTAAAAATAGGCGTGATGTAACGTTTCCTGTTTGTTCGATCACGTCATGGATGATAGAAGTTGCGCGCCGCCAAAGGTTTGGTCAGTTTTACCCCATCACCACACAAAGCATGTACAAATACAGAAGACAAAACTGCAACAAAAATATAATCTAATAACTTATAACACGGAAGGTGCATAGAAATTAAACACTACTGTTTTATATAAAATGTACTTAAATAACACGGATGGTGTACAGAAATTCCCCCCTGGGGTGTAGGGGGTGATAAGAATATACCCTTCGTATGTCCTGCGTGTCGTAAGAGGCGACTAAAAGGATCCCTGTAATGGGGCAATGTGTTTGCCGTGCGTTGCGACCCGTGTCGGTGGAGAGTGGAATCCTGGTAATTGAGTGGGGATTTGGCTTGCGAGCCCTTTCTCTGCAACACATTACTTTGGCCCATGGTTCATCTAGACGGGAGGTCAGAGTGGCCCACTCTGATCAATCGGCTTTGGTCGTTTGTAGCTCTGTAGAATGTACCCTTTCCCAGTGTAATGCTCTGTTGTTTATTCACTCAGCAATTATCTACCTCTGTGTCCTTAGTACATTCTACAGGGCGGCGGCTCGGGTCAATCAGGTTAGACAAGTATTTTTTTACTTTCTGGCTTGAGTATACCCCTCGTCGAGCCCTGAGGCCATGCGCTGGTTACCCGCGCTAGTCCTCCCCCTGGTAGACAGGGAAGTAACCTGGGGGACGACGAGGGGTGAACCTTAAAAAAAATACTTTCATGGATTCCCCAGTCCCACCCACCCCAATAATAGGAAATAATAAACAGAAACGTCATAGTACAGATGACGTTTCTGATTTGTTTAATTTAAAAAGAAAAACTAGACCTGCATGCAGGAATGACGGGTTTCACTGGTGCCATGTTACCTTTGAACTTGAACTTGTGTCACTTTCGGTGCCACGTTACCCTTGAACATATGTCACTTCCGGTACCAATGAAACCAATATACAGGTTTCCACATAAGCATTGCACACATCAAATAAAATGGAAACAGAAACAAACAAACCCAGCAATATCATTTCATTTTATACATTTGTTACATGTAATTGATCCTGACAAAATTAGTTTTATGAAATCAGAAATGGCATAAGGCATCTCATGGTGAAAATTTTATGTAAATCGAATAATAATTGCCACTTTTATAGACCAAAAACCTTGAAAAGTGACGTGTAGAAAATCGTCTATTTCTCGGCAACCGTACAAGTTAGAAACCATTTTTTGGTATTTATATGACCGCATGGGTTTAATCTATTTGTTGATTGGAATCAAATATCATAATTGTATAAACATTACAAATCAGACTCATTTGAATGAAATATCTGTTTTGAAGGCTTAAAATACAGTTTTTGCAAAAATGACGTTACTTCCGGTGATAATGAAAACGTTAAATTAGTTTTATAACATCGTCTATGACATTAGGCTTCAAAGGGTGAAAATTTTATGAAAATCGAATAATAATTAACACTTTTATGGGCCAAAAACCTTCAAAAGTGACTTTTAGAAAATCGCCTATATCTCGGCAACCGAACAAGTTAGAAACAATCTTATGATATCTTTTTGACCGTATGAGTTTTGTTAATATGTGAATTTAAACCAAAAGTTGATTTTATTATTATATGTGACATAATTCTTGGTTGAAAAAAATATCGATTTCAAAAGTTAAAAATTGAGTTTTTGACTAAATGACGTCACTTCCGGTGTCAATTTTAAATAGTAATCAACATGATATAACGCACACTTGCTTTCTGAATCAAATGATGCCACTTTTGTGAATATCCATTAATAATTGACTATTTTACAGGCAAAATTGCGAAAACAGTGACTTATGCAAAACTGCCCTTTTCTCGGCAACTGCTTATATTACAAACTAATTTTTACATACATTCTCTTCGTATGGATTATAGCTACAAGTTTATAAAAGTTATGTAAAAATATTTTAAAATCTGAAAAGCCTGAATGGGTTGTAAATAGGTCAATTTTACGCCTTTTTTCACCCCTTAATCCAATTTGCTAGAAAATGAAATAGAAATTAAAAAAACTGCTTCCGCCATTTTTTGCGCCTTGAAAGGACACACTCTTTGAGTCATATAATTTTTCAAAAAAATAATATTTGTTTTTGAAGATCGTAAAAAACTGTCAAAATTGTAGTTTTTGGTAAAATTATGCCACTTCCGGTGCCGACAGATAACACTTTCGGTAATAAAAAAAATGACAATTGAGACAACGAAGCATATGAACTTTGTTTTATACAAATCGAACAATAAAAAATTAATCTAGGACTGAAAAACTGAATTAGCCAATGGCGGCCAAGGAAAATTACTGAGACAAAAAATTTTAACATTTTTGCGCTAGTCAGATGACTCTTTAATTCTGTGCACAATACGACTAAAAAATATTCATAAATAAAAAAGTTTTTTGTAAAATTTTAAATTTTCGAAATTTGGCGCCTAATATCTTCGAAGATTTGCCGAAAATCAAAAATCGAAAGTAGCGTAGCTATGTGCCCTGTCTCAGACTATGCCAAAATGTATCGAAAGTTAAAATCCAATGATTATTGTTAAAATTACTGCAATATTTTCAAAAACGATAACTTCGGTGATTTCGGACATTTCGCATTGTCGCAGAACGTTCAAAATAGCTTTATCCTCTAAGTCACACCCACTTTCCCAGTAAAACCGAAGAAATCGTAACGATGCGACACGTAGTTGCTGAGATCTACTCAAATTGGAATCTGAATAATAATAATAATAATAATAATAATAATAATAATAAGAATAATAATTTTAACAAAAACAATAGTGTTTCACACAAGCTACGCAGTGTGAAACCCTAATTACAAAGGCATGGCCGAGGTTTCTCTTGATTGAGAGTCCCTCTACCGACCTATCTAAAGTTTCGCCATTTTTAATAGGTAAGGGTATAGCCGGCTTAGCCGGTGAACCCAAAGCTATTAAAAAACTTAAAAATGGAACACTCTTGATAGAATGTGCCAAGGAGCAGCATGCGACCATGTTACTCCAGTCAACGTCCTTGGCAGACATTCCTATCAAGGTGTCACCACATAGGTCACTTAATTCAAGTAGAGGTGTAATTAGATGTCGAGATCTTGAAGGCAGCAGCGAGGATGAAATGGTAGAATACCTTTCACCTCAAGGCGTCTCTCATGTTAAAAGAATTAGTATACGCCGAGGGGATAAGGTAATTCCAACAAGTACCTATATCCTCACTTTCAATCGTCCCGACATTCCAAAGACTCTCAAGGCAGGTTATTTAAATATTCCTGTTGATTCGTATATTTCAAACCCCTTCGCTGCTACAAATGCCAAAAGTTTGGTCACAGCAAGACCGTCTGTAGAGGTAAAGATACCTGCGCTCGATGTGGTCATGATGGCCATGAGAGCACTACCTGCCAGGCGGAATTTTGTTGTGTCAACTGCAAGGGTAAGCACTTTGCTTACTCTCGCGAATGTCCCATTTGGCAGAAAGAGAAACGAATTCAACAGATTATGTCTGAAAGAAAAATATCATACTTCGATGCTAGGAAACAAGTAGAGCTGACTTCACTCTTTCCCATTGCACCACAAGGGAAATCTTTTTCGAGTGTTGTTAAAGCATCTACGAAATCTGCATCTGTTCAGACAGACATAACCTGGCCTGATCAAGTTGAAAAGCCTAGAAATATTACATCAGATCATTGTAAAGGGGTCTCGAGCCCTTCCCAATCGCGGGAGTGCTCGACTCAAAGCACTGATATCATTCCTGACGACGAGGGTTCATCTCCCTTGCCTGTATCTGGAGTCATTGAGATTATTCCCAATACTCCCACCCAAAATAGCAAGGGGGCTCAACCCTTTGTTTGCTCTAAAGCTGATACTGTTGATTCCAGGTCCTCTGGGTCCGCGGTGCAGTTTAAGGGTACGCAGTTGTCAACGGTGCTAACCAAGAGACAACAAAAATTTTTAAAATTGAAAGAGAGGGGTAAAAAGGGTTCAAACAATCCTATCACTCTCTTTAATAAATATGGGGATGATCTGATGGACGGTACTACCGTAGTGGATGTTCATAAGGACTCACACGGTAAACCGCCAAAAATTAAATTTCCCTGACAATGTTAAATTCCATTATTCAATGGAATTGTCGTGGTTTAAAACCAAATTTTAATGAAGTCCAATTATTAATTCAAAAGCACAATCCTTTGGCTATTTGTTTACAAGAAACTTTTTTACGGAATTCTGACAATTTGTCTTTTAGACATTTTGTTGGTTACCATCATCACGCAGTTGGTGATGGTAGAGCTCATGGGGGTGTTTCTATTATTCTTAATGGAGATATCCCTCAAAGTCAAGTCACCCTCAACTCGCCTTTAGAGGCAGTTGCAGTTCGGGTGACTTTGCATATTCCTATAACACTCTGCTCTGTATATCTTCCACCAAGTTTACATCTTAATCCCAGAGATCTTGATGACCTTGTTGCACAACTTCCTCTCCCGTTTATTATTACGGGAGATTTCAATGGTCATCATTCACTCTGGGGTAGTCCAGATGATAACAACAGAGGTAAACAAATAGCGGACTTCATTAATATTAATAATTTGTGTTTATTAAATGATGACTCGCCTACTTATCTACATCCTGCCACAGCTTCTTTTTCTTCCCTGGATCTCACCATTTGCTCTCCGGTCCTGTTTCAGGATTTTACATGGAGAGTAAATGAGGATCTATGTGGAAGTGACCACTTTCCTATCATAATTGATAATAATGGTCCCTCTCCGGTCGAAAGACCCCAGAGGTGGAAGTTGCATAAGGCTGATTGGGCTCTATTTGAATCTGTGTGTCTCTTTTCCTTTGATACAAAGGAGTTAGAAGATGCAGATGAGCCTATGGCCTTATTCACTTCAATTCTTCAAGATGTAGCTGAGCAGGCGATTCCAAAAACCACGACAGAACCAAAACGTTTCAATAAACCATGGTTTAACGACGATTGCAAATCCGCTCTCAAAGAGTGTGATCGTATCCTGAGACGATTAAAGAACCATCCTTCCATGGAGAATATTGCGGCATACCAAATGGTCCGGGCGAAGGCCCGTAGAACCATACGTCAAGCAAAGAAATCTTCATGGGAGAGTTATGTCTCAAGGATCAATTCCCGTACCACATCTAAGTCGGTATGGGATAGGATTCGTAGGATTAAAGGTAAAAGTAGTGCATTATCAGTTAACCATCTAAATGTTGATAATACCACCATAACAACATTTCCTGATATTGCAAATTCTCTGGCCAGTACATTTTCATATAATTCATCATCCAATTTCTCCTCTGATGCCTTTCGAGGCATTAGACAACAACAGGAGAAAAGGCGGCTTAATTTCAAGTCCCGCAATGATGAATGCTATAATGATCGTTTTTCCATTGCGGAGCTCCGTGACTCGTTAAAGCGAGCTCGGGACACTGCAACTGGTCCAGATGAGATACACTATCAAATTTTAAAACATTTACCTTATCCAACACTTCTAATTTTACTGGATCTTTTTAACCGGATTTGGGTTGATGGGAATTTCCCTCCTTCGTGGCATGAAGCCACAATAGTTCCCATCCCTAAACCGGGTAAAGATCATACGAATCCTACCAACTATCGTCCGATCGCTTTAACTAGCTGTATTTGCAAAACCATGGAGAGATTGATCAATCGAAGGCTTGTTTGATCAATCGAAGGCTTGTTTGGTACCTTGAGTCCAACAACCTCATTACAGACCTCCAATGTGGATTTCGGTCCCAAAGGAGCACTCTTGATCATCTCGTCAGATTTGAAACATTCGTCAGGGACGCTTTCATCCAGAAGCAACATTTAGTTGCTATATTTTTCGATCTGGAGAAAGCATATGATACTACGTGGAAACACGGTATCATGCGCGACCTCCATAACCTCGGCCTACGAGGTCGCTTACCTATCTTCATTAAAAATTTCCTCGAAGATAGGTCATTTAAGGTACGACTGGGATCAATATTCTCTGATCCATTTCCTCAGGAAATGGGAGTTCCTCAGGGAAGTATTTTATCTCCAACATTATTTGCAATAAAAATTAATACTATCCCAGCGTGCCTTAAACCAGGTACAAACGGCGCTCTTTATGTTGATGACTTTCAGATGTACTATGGTTCTACAGACATGCAGATAATCGAACGTAAGTTGCAGCTTTGTTTGAATTCACTTCAACAATGGGCAACCGAAAATGGATTTCGTTTTTCGAAATCCAAGACTGTCTGCATGCATTTCTGTCAGAAACGAGGTTTACATCCAGACCCAGAACTCTTCTTGGATGGCAATCGCCTACCAGTCGTGGATGAAACCAAATTTCTGGGGCTGATATTTGATAAGAAATTATCATTTATCCCCCACATTAAAAACCTAAAAAAGAAATGTCTGAAAGCCCTCAACATATTGAGAGTCTTATCAAATACTGACTGGGGAGCAGACCGTAAGGTCTTGCTCAGATTATATCGAGCTTTAGTAAGATCAAAACTCGATTATGGGTGTATTGTGTATGGGTCTGCCCGCGAGTCTTATCTCAAAGAGCTCGACACCATACACAATCAGGGACTTAGAATCAGTTTAGGAGCATTTCGTACATCTCCAGTGGACAGTTTATACGTCGAGGCGCATGAGCCCTCACTTCACAACAGACGTGATAAACTGGCCCTGCAGTATGCTACGAAAATTGCATCACTTCCCAATCATATTTCATTTAACACCATATTTAGACCTCTTCATGAGCATTTGTATCTTGTAAAGACGAATGTTGTTCCATCATTCGGTATTCGCATACAACCCCTTTTGTCTGAGGCTGGTATCAGCCTTGACAGTATTGCGAATACACCGGTCTTTAGGACTCCGCCGTGGGCTATATCTCCTCCAAAGATCGATTTCGATCTTACTCAACATAAAAAGAGAGATACTAGCTCTACGGTGTTCCAATCTCTGTTTAGAGAGTTAAGGTCTAAGTATGGTGATTATGCTCCTATTTACACAGATGGTTCTAAAGATGGTGATCGGGTAGCTTCAGCTACTGTGACGCCATCTGAGACTATTTCTGTGTGTCTTCCACCTGCTGCTTCAATATTTACAGCTGAGCTTCAGGCCATTCTCCAGGCCCTGGAGTTCATTAAATTCTCTTCATATTTAAAGTATATCATCTTTACTGATTCTCTGTCCTCGCTTCAAGCAATTAATAGTAAACATCTTGAACACCCATTAGTGGCAGATGTTTATCGTCTGCTACTATCTTATGAGCTCAGCAGTAAAGACGTTGTCTTTTGCTGGCTCCCCAGTCACGTTGATATAAGGGGGAATGATCAAGCAGATTTTGCTGCCAAAGCTGCTTTAGATCTTCCCCAATCACACTTTTTAATACCATTTAAAGATTTTAAAGCTTCCATAAATAGTTTCATTTATGGCCGTTGGCAACGGTCGTGGGATCTTGCAGACACTAACAAACTTCATCACATTAAGCCGCTCTTAGGAGATTGGCAAAACTCCTACAGAACCAACAGGAGGGATGAAGTTGTTTTGTGTCGTTCTCGCTTAGGTCATACTTTTTTAACACATTTTTTCATCTTAAAGCGAGAGCCTCAACCAGAATGTCAACATTGTCATGTTTCTTTGACAGTTAAGCACATTCTGATTGAGTGCAAGTTTCTTAAGGACATCAGGTCTAAATATTATCGTTGCCAATCATTAAATCAATTATTTGCCCAACCGGGTCTATATTGCAAAGTACTAGACTTTTTAAAAGAGACAAATTTTTATCGCCAGTTTTAATTGTAAATAGATAATTCACCTTATTTTTTTCACTTTTAACTATTTATGTACATGAAGTTGACTTTTATTTTTAATTATTTAATATACTGTGATATTTGTTTTTATTTGTGTACATAAATACCTTATGTGATATCATTTAATTTGTCTCATAATATTCATCATGTTTGGCGCAATATGGCCCGGTTGGAGCTGATGTGCCATAAAACTCTATTTCATTCATTCATGTACAGAAATTAAGATAGAATATTATGTGTAGTCACTTCTTTTACCTACCTATCTGAACACGGAATCGCCCCTGGAATAAAAACGTCTTTTAAAATAGCAAAAATAAAGATGTTATCGCGAGTGTTTATAAATCTCACCAGTGTGTAGTGCAGTGCCTTTATAAGGCCTACTGGTACTTACCGTTTATGCAGAAGGAAATATGCTGTATATAACCATAATCGTTTTAAATCCAAAGTGAAAACGTGGTTATTTAGACACTTATCATTAACACTCCCCAACACCTAGTGCATTCCCTAGTGGATTGAATAGTTGTGCGATACAAATACCATTAGTATTATTATAATTACACAGTGTGTACACGGAGCGGTAACGGTACGGGATTGCCTTTTTTTTTGTACATTTATCATAATTGGAACGCGATCCTCATCTCAGAAGTGCAATTGGTGCATTGTTAGGCGATGCTCGACAACACCCCTCATTGCTACATTCAGTTTCACCTCGAAATTATTAAGGTCCAATCTCCCAAACCGAGTGTCTTCACTTGCAGTTTACGTTAACCTCTGCTATAAGATTCTTGGTATCGATGGACAATGTTAAACAATACAATGGAAACCAAATAAATGACAAATATATATTATTTCGAATTACTATAATAAAATAGAAATGGGGTCATAAAATAATAAGGTATTTACAAATAAACTGGGAACTGTTTCGCGGAAGATTATGAGGTTAAAGGGTCGTTACTACGAACTGCGCATATCACCGTGCTGATTTTAGAATATAAACACATGGATCTGTTTAACTTTATAACGCGATTCTAAGGCCTAATACATTTACACACGTCGAAGCGTGCAAATTAGTTTTTAGGGAGGGGTAGTAATTGATGACATTTTCAGCTAAAACTGATTAAAACTCATTAAATGTTTATAACGCCAGGGATTTTTCTGATAGATGTCATTTTCATCAAGTAGTTAATCACGTGACCAACGACCTCTGGGTCAACGGGTGCCGTGCGCAAGACGACGACAGAGTCTAATTCTGGATAGCGAGATTTGGGTAGAGAAAGGTCAAGGTCGTACTCGTACATGGAGGACCAATTGGACTATAACACGCATGCGCTGATTTCCCATTACCACGGTCACTGAAAGACTTATTCTAGAATCCGATTCGGTAATGAAATATCATTTATGTTACGATCCTGATTTGGTTGATCTAGGAATTTTTGGTCACAATTCCAAAAGTCTGTTTAATCGGTATTCTTTTGGTTTCCAGATATCACTCAGTGCCAGATTTGTTATCTTTGCTGTGGATATACAAAATACTTTTACTGTTGAAACTATTAGAAAGTATAAATTTGATTTCATTATCGTTAATTCCTACATCTCGCCAAAAAATTCAAAATTGAAGACCACACATACTATGTAACGCGTCCATTATTTAATGCTTTGAAAAAAAAATTTGAAATGTTTCCGCTATATGATTAAAGATTGTAAAGCTTTAACATAATATTATCTAGAGTCTTAGACGTTACACACACGAATTACTGACCAATTGGAATCAATAGTGATCTTGTTAAGCTCATGGTGAGGTGTGTATATAATATTGACTATCCTGAGTGTATTGTGGTCACGTGACCCCGATTGAGGTAAAGTTAACGTTGTGGTAAATAATGACGGAAGTACCCGGGTGAACGCCACGTAAACAACGGAAAATAGACTGGCGGAGAGGCCCATTAAAAATACAGTGCTAATACAACAATGTCAACCCCAAAAAAATTCTGATTGAAAGGTCTTACTAAAACAAAATCGTTTTGGTAAACTGGTATCTTTTTGGGGGGTTATTATTTAGAATAACTCTTGTCATAATGACAGTGATGCGTTAATGATATAAAAAAAAAAAGATATTATAGATGAAAAATTATGAAAAAAAAAATAATAAAATAAATGAAAAACAAAATGTAATCATAAATAAATAAAAAAAATAATTTATGAAACAAAAAATTTAAAAAATAATTTATAAAAATTTTTAAAAAATAATTTATAAAAAATTTTTTAAAAAATAATTTATGAAAAAAATTTAAATAATTTATAACAAAAAATTTAAAAAAATAATTTATAAAAAAATTTAAAATAAAATTTATAAAAAAAAAAAAAAAATTGAAATAAATTTTTACAAAAAAAAAAATTTGAAATAAATTTTTACAAAAAAAAAAATTAAAATAAATATAAATTTAAATTGTTTTTAAATGAAAGAAAAAAGACTTAAATAAAAAAAATAGATAGGCCTGAAAAGTTTAAATTTCATGAAAATAATATGTATTTGCTATGGCAGCCATAGTCCACCATAGACCAGCCCTTCTCGCCTCGTTGATACCGCTTTGTCCAGATTTTTCTGTGTGTTACCTCGCTTGGAAAGTGAAAAGAAATGTCACGTGCTTCCTGACTTATTGTTGGTGATATTAGTATACAAAACCAACGCAATTGACCACGTTAATGCTTCCAGTTAGTCAAAATTATTACGGGATGTGGTCGTGCTATGGGGAAATTCACAACGTCTGACGTCACTCACGGAAAAATTCAAAACGAGGCTTCATAAACGTCAATTCGAGTTTTTCCTTTTTTCCCATCCAATAATATTCTCTTGGTTGATGACAGAAGCAGGTTATTTATTTATTTTTAAAATTTATGTTATTTCTTTATTTATCATCAGGGTGTCGTTATAGTTCTCAATCAAGTAGTCCTTTCAAATCATCCAACAAATTGATCTATCCAAAATAAAGTTTTATGTGAACTACGAGGAGTCAGGTTTCAAACTTTATGGATGTGGACATTTTCGAGGACGATCACTTTGCTCAATTAATAAAATAAGAATGATTTCGTCAGTTCTACCCTAAATCATAAACCCCCAAAAAGATACCAGTTTACCAAAACGATTTTGTTTTAGTAAGACCTTTCAATCAGAATTTTTTTGGTTTTGACATTGTTGTATTAGCACTGTATTTTTAATGGGCCTCTCCGCCAGTCTTTTTTCCGTTGTTTACGTGGCGTTCACCCGGGCACTTCCGTCATTATTTACCACAACGTTAACTTTACCTCAATCGGGGTCACGTGACCACAATACACTCAGGATAGTCAATATTATATAAACACCTCACCATGAGCTTAACAAGATCACTATTGATTCCAATTGGTCAGTAATTCGAGTGTGTAACGTCTAAGACTCTAGATAATATTATGTTAAAGCTTTACACTCTTTAATCATATAGCGGAAACATTTTAAATTTTTTTTCAAAGCATTAAATAATGGACGCGTTACATAGTATGTGTGGTCTTCAATTTTGAATTTTTTGGCGAGATGTAGGAATTAACGATAATGAAATCAAATTTATACTTTCTAATAGTTTCAACAGTAAAAGTATTTTGTATATCCACAGCAAAGATAACAAATCTGGCACTGAGTGATATCTGGAAACCAAAAGAATACCGATTAAACAGACTAAATCCGCCTTTTTGTTATATATTTGTTTTGGAATTGTGACCAAAAATTCCTAGATCAACCAAATCAGGATCGTAACATAAATGATATTTCATTACCGAATCGGATTCTAGAATAAGACTTTCAGTGACCGTGGTAATGGTAAATCAGCGCATGCGTGTTATAGTCCAATTGGTCCTCCATGTACGAGTACGACCTTGACCTTTCTCTACCCAAATCTCGCTATCCAGCATTAGACTCTGTCGTCGTCTTGCGCACGGCACCCGTTGACCCAGAGGTCGTTGGTCACGTGATTAACTACTTGATGAAAATGACATCTATCAGAAAAATCCCTGGCGTTATAAACATTTAATGAGTTTTAATCAGTTTTAGCTGAAAATGTCATCAATTACTACCCCTCCCTAAAAACTAATTTGCACGCTTCGACGTGTGTAAATGTATTAGGCCTTAGAATCGCGTTATAAAGTTAAACAGATCCACGTGTTTATATTCTAAAATTAGCACGGTGACATGCGCAGTTCGTAGTAACGACCCTTTAACCTCATAATCTTCCGCGAAACAGTTCCCAGTTTATTTGTAAATACCTTATTATTTTATGACCCCATTTCTATTTTATTATAGTAATTCGAAATAATATATATTTGTCATTTATTTGGTTTCCATTGTATTGTTTAACATTGTCCATCGATACCAAGAATCTTATAGCAGAGGTTAACGTAAACTGCAAGTGAAGACACTCGGTTTGGGAGATTGGACCTTAACAATTTCGAGGTGAAACTGAATGTAGCAATGAGGGGTGTTGTCGAGCATCGCCTAACAATGCACCAATTGCACTTCCGAGATGAGGATCGCGTTCCAATTATGATAAATGTACAAAAAAAAAGGCAATCCCGTACCGTTACCGCTCCGTGTACACACTGTGTAATTATAATAATACTAATGGTATTTGTATCGCACAACTATTCAATCCACTAGGGAATGCACTAGGTGTTGGGGAGTGTTAATGATAAGTGTCTAAATAACCACGTTTTCACTTTGGATTTAAAACGATTATGGTTATATACAGCATATTTCCTTCTGCATAAACGGTAAGTACCAGTAGGCCTTATAAAGGCACTGCACTACACACTGGTGAGATTTATAAACACTCGCGATAACATCTTTATTTTTGCTATTTTAAAAGACGTTTTTATTCCAGGGGCGATTCCGTGTTCAGATAGGTAGGTAAAAGAAGTGACTACACATAATATTCTATCTTAATTTCTGTACACCATCCGTGTTATTTAAGTACATTTTATATAAAACAGTAGTGTTTAATTTCTATGCACCTTCCGTGTTATAAGTTATTAGATTATATTTTTGTTGCAGTTTTGTCTTCTGTATTTGTACATGCTTTGTGTGGTGATGGGGTAAAACTGACCAAACCTTTGGCGGCGCGCAACTTCTATCATCCATGACGTGATCGAACAAACAGGAAACGTTACATCACGCCTATTTTTAATCTCCAAAGTACACCATATGAATAGATCTGTATGTGACGTCATACACCCTTCTATGAATGGATCTGCATGTGACGTCATACACCCTTTCCTTAAATGGATTCGCCCTTACTGTTATAAAAAGAAACACCATTTGTCTGTCATTATCAGTATGGCTGACGGTGCGCCAATCATACGCCTCGGAGAAAACCACAACGCGGACAACCTCGTGTACCCCGCGTTAATACTTTTGCAGTGATTACCCTGGCGGTATCTTTAAGTGTGTTTTTTCTTGTGTTTGTTTCTTTGATTTCTTTTGTAACCATAACAAGTTTTGTTCAATAAAATGCTTTGTCAGCAACACGTGTCTGGGGTTTTTTGTGACGTCATGCTATTCTGATTGGTGGAAAATGATGTCGTCCCAACACATTAGACTCGTCCCGACTCAAGCCATAAATAGGAGTATCGAAGCCAAAAGAAGTCACAAACACCATGGATCGTAAAGATTTTAGATTTTGTGCTACTTGTCGGGGGTATTACCCCATGTTTAAGGGTAATCGGCCAGAAGCAGATTATCTAGTCTGTTTCTGGTGTGGGACCGAAATTGGGAACACCTGTCATAGGCGGTCAAAGCATTCGGTGAAATGCACCAAGAAGCCGAATCGGTGGGAGCAGCCGAAGTGCTCCTGCTAACCCACACATTGTGTGGACCAACGGCCCTTTTCAGGGCCAACTTAATCAATGTAAAAGAGTTGTTTCCCCTTCCCTCCCTCCCCCTGTCTTCTTCTTCTCTCTCTCCTCTCTCTCTCTCTTTTCCCGCGAGCGCGCCCCTCTCTCCGGACGTCATGCACGTGCAAGGTCACGCACGTGCAGGGGGTCATTTAGGTCACGCACGTGCCAGGGGGTCATCCAGTGCAAGGTCAAGTGCATGCACGTGCGTTGCCAGACAGGCACCCCTACTACTACTGCTGCCCGGGAAAACTCCCTTTAGGCGCATTGTTCTTTAACCCAACTGGAGTAGGATGTTAAACATTTCATTGGTTCATTCTTTTAAACATTACATTGGAATAATCAGAGCGAACAAGTTAGATAAATAGTTTATTTCTAGAAACGCAAATGTTAAGGGTGGTGTGGGGCGAATTGTCAGTAGAGGGGCACATACAATATCCTCTAACATCCTGAATTGGATGAAGAGTTGAAATTGAAATGGGGTTTAACGTCGTACGGTTTCCCCCTGACTTGGCTAATGGAGACGGCTTAGGTCATTCAGTGTGCTACGAAGGAAATCTTACATGAGAGGGAGAAATGGTGTTTAACATCCACTCAACACAAACTAGGTCATTTCGGGACTAACATATGGTTTAATTTTATTTCAATAACTCGCTTGCGCGTAGGGGTCTTTAGCAGTGGGAAGAAACCGGAGTGCCCGGAGGAAACCCACGAGGTTGAGGAAATCTTACAAAGTCAGAGGTACTTCGGCCGACCCTTACCTAACATTCCAACCGCTTAGGCTACTGTGACACCATCTTATTTCTGTCCGCCTATTTTGTCACCACTTCAAGCAATTAGCGTCAAAAAGCCTAAACACCCATTAGTAGCAGATATTTATTGTCTTCTCCATGATTTATAATTTTAATTACTGGGGTTGGGATGCCCTAGTGGAGTAGAGTGCCGCGCTTCGACCTCTAGCTGACCGGTCACCTCTGGCTTGCGGCTGTGGTTTCGAGCCCTGGTGTGAGCGTATGTGGCATGGAGATAGGGGCGCCTTCTCAACCTCGTGGGTTTCCTCCCACTGCTAAACACCCCTACGCGCAAGCGAATTATTGAAATAAAATTAAACCATATGTTAGTCCCGAAATGACCTAGTTTGTGTTGAGTGGACGTTAAACCCCATTTCTCTCTCATTTTAATTACATTGGCTATGATACTTGTTTTATTGATGTATATTAATGTGATATATATATACATCACCATATGTTTGGCGCCATCCTCGTTTCATTCATACATTGCTGGCTCCTTAGTCACGTTAAAATCGCTCGAAAAATACGCCCTTTTGCCCCTTAAGAACGACGACGACTCTGCTCAGCGAACCTTTCCCCGGATTAATCGTTCTTATCTGTAGCATGTTAGATACTTTCGGCCGATTATTTTTCTTTCGTCGGCGATTAAATTCGCTCGTGCATATTGTCCGGCGATTCATTATAATAAGCCAATCATCGATATCGTTAATATAAAAAAAACTGGCTGGCATTGTGTACAAGTCACCTGATCGACATAGAGTGGCGTAGATGAACGTGTGCCCGTTCTTTACCGACCGTGATCCGAGCGGAAAATTACGCTTATCTGTCCATGGCATTAGAAGGGGAATGATCAAGAACTGTGTGGTATGCGCGTTAGACCACATGGTCGCTTACATCTGCAAAAAAACAAGTAATAATGTTTAGTATACGCCTCGATCAATTATGATACACAACCGTTCAAGTCTTGTTTATTTGCGACTGAAACTGTAGGGCTAAATAAACATGCTACCATTGCCAGAGTAATTTTATTTTTTTACTCGTAATTGCTAGATTGTCACTGTTAGCGATAATTTAGATGTATACAATACGCGGATCGATTTGGGCCCAAAGGTTCTTGGTGTTTATCTGGTGGTTACAGAAGATCTAGTTTGTGTGTCTAAAGGATGTAACATTGACGACAAATAAGTAGAAATATCAGCCATGTTTTTATGAGCAATACAAATGATTTGATGTTGTGAACAAATATAACTGATACCCCCTGAACTAATATTGGTAAGCACTTTATTCGTCATTTTAACATGCAATATTAAAAATCTAACCATCCGAACTACGTCCAGTCAACGTTGTGACAACGTCTAAAGCTAAAGAGCAAGAACATAAATTACACTCTTTTCCCGCGTTCTGTGCTATTTTAGAAGACCATTTTTCAGTTCTTGATAGTCATTTGGTAGCTTTGTCTCCTTCATCGGTTAACTGATTTTAAACTGCAGCAACAGAAAGAAATATGTCAGATACAAACCACCAATCTGTAACAGAATTTAAAATGTAATTGTTAATCAAAGATGCATTGTATACGGTTTAGATTAAAAGCTGTCCATTGAAAATGTCATTTTTTGTGTGTGTCACCCACATACTTATTCCGTAAGGGTGAGTATTATTTTTGGGGCATGTCCAATTTGCGTGTGTATCTGTTTCGCCTACATGCCACAATTCTTAATGTATCGTCTTTGAACCTGACCCCCCTGAGGTGTAGGGGGTGATAAGAATATACCCTTCGTATGTCCTGCGTGTCGTAAAAGGCGACTAAAGGGATCCCTGTAATGGGGCAACGTGTTTGCCGTGCGTTGCGACCCGTGTCGGTGGAGAGTGGAATCCTGGTAGTTGAGTGGGGATTTGGCTTGCGAGCCCTTTTTCTACAACACATTGCTTCGGCCCATGATTCACCTAGACGGGCGGTTAGAGTGGCCCACTCTGATCAATCGGCTTTGGTCGTGTTTAGCTGACGAGTAGGCGCATCTTTCCCATAAATCTGTAATGTATTTATTGCAGTTCTACCTTTGCGTCCTAAGTGCCTACTCTAAAGCAGCGGCTTGGGTCAACTAGGTAAAGTAAAAATATTTCGTCTTTACTTTGTCTAGGTATATCCCTGTCTGTCCTCTTAGGGCGTATGCGCTGGATAGCCGCGCAGTAGCCTGCATGGATATTGCAACCCGTTGGTGGTTGGAGAGCAGGCAGGGATGAATCTTTAAAATTACACTCATGGCTTCCCAATCGAAGAAGGCTCGTCCTTTAAAGCGTACGTCGACCGAGGAATTGGAACCAAATAATATACCTAACAAAACTTCCCGAACCTGGCCTAGATTTCTGGTTATACAGAGTACGAACGACATCAACTTGGCTAAAACCTCTCCTTTTTTGATTGCTAAAGGTCTTGCTGGCTTAGCTGGTGAGCCCAAAAGCGTCAAAAAAAAATGAGAAATGGTACTCTGTTAGTGGAATGTGCTAAAGAATCACACGCTACTTCATTATTAAAATCAAAAACTTTAGTTAACATTCCGATCAAAGTTGCACCGCATAACTCTCTTAATTCTTCTAGAGGTGTTATTCGGTCTCAGGATTTAGAAGGCAGCTGTGAGGAAGAGATGCTTGAAAATCTCGCCTCACAAGGTGTTACTTACGTCAAACGAATTTCCATCAGACGTAATGGTAATATTATTCAAACCAACACCTATATCCTGACCTTTGATAAACCAGATCTTCCTAGGATGATCAAGGCTGGTTTTCTTGCCATACCAGTTACCCCTTATATTCCAAATCCATTGCGTTGTTTTCATTGTCAACGCTTTGGACACAGTAAAAACGTATGTAAGGGGAAAGCTGTGTGTGCTCGATGTGGACAGGAGGGTCACGAAAGTACCTCTTGTCAGCTCGATCACCGCTGCATTAACTGCAAAGGGCCTCATTTTGCCTATTCTAGAGAGTGCCCAATATGGAAGAAAGAAAAACAAGTTCAGCAGGTGAAAACAGAAAAAAATATACCATATCCAGAAGCAAGGAAGCTGGTTGAGGCTGCAACCCCAACATTTGCAATGTCTTTTGCAAGTGCTGTCAAGCCGAAAACCTCTTCTATTGCTTGTCAAACGCCTGCTGAATTTCCAGCCGAGACAGAAGATACCTCGTCGAACCAAAAGCCACCTATTCCTCCTAAACCCGCAATTGTTACTCTCAGCACTTCGACTGTTAATAAGTCGGGGGAGTCTGGGATGGAGGAGATTGTACCCCCTACTCCTCAACCAAATGGTGGAAATCCACCCAAAAACATCAAAAACAAGGAACGTCCTGATAAAGACGTTCCCCGAAAATTAAATACCTTCCGTAGTAGGAAGGGCGACGAGGATCCTGTCGGAACCTATAACAGGTTCGGGATACAGGACAATCTCATGGATGTTGTTGTTGAAATACATGACCCCAAACAACATCATAGAAGTCCTGTTAAACCTCCCTGAAAATGGCTAATTCCATTATTCAATGGAATTGTCGTGGTCTTAAACCAAATTTTAATGAAGTTCAAATCTTAATTCAAAAATTTAATCCCTTAGCTATTTGTTTACAAGAAACTTTTTTAAAGATTTCAGATGTCTTATCACTCAGACATTTTGTTCCCTATCATCATTTTGCTGATAATGATGGTAGAGCACATGGTGGTGTTTCTATTTTCCTTAATGGAAACATTCCGCAGAGTAAAGTCGCCCTAAACTCGCCTTTACAGACAGTTGCAGTGAGGGTGACTCTACATATTCCTATCACACTGTGCTCTATATATTTACCACCTAGTTTACATCTGAACCCTAGAGATCTTGATGACCTTATTGCACAACTTCCCCTCCCGTTTATAATTACGGGAGATTTCAATGGTCATCATTCACTCTGGGGTAGTCCAGATGATAACAACAGAGGTAAACAAATAGCGGACTTCATTAACATTAATAATTTGTGTTTATTAAATGATGACTCGCCTACTTATCTACATCCTGCCACAGCTTCTTTTTCTTCCCTCGATCTGGCCATTTGCTCTCCGGTCCTGTTTCAGGATTTTACATGGAGAGTAAACGAAGATCTGTGTGGCAGTGACCACTTTCCGATCTTGATAGATAATAATGGACCCTCTCCGGTCGATAGACCTCAGAGGTGGAAGTTGCATAAGGCTGATTGGGCTCTTTTTGAATCTTTGTGTCTCTTCTCTTTTGACGCAAAAGAGTTAGAGGATGCAGAAGTGCCCATGGCCTTATTCACTTCAATTCTTCAAGATGTAGCTGAGCAGGCGATTCCAAAGACCACGACTGAGCCCAAACGTTTCAATAAACCATGGTTTAATAATGATTGCAAATCCGTTCTTAAAGAGCGTGATCGTATTTTAAGACGCCTTGAGAATCATCCTTCCATGGAGAATCTTGCAGCTTACCAAATGGTCCGAGCGAAGGCTCGTAGAACCATACGCCAAGCAAAGAAGTCTTCATGGCAAGGTTATGTCTCAAGGATCAATTCCCGTACCACTTCCAAATCGGTATGGGATAGGATTAAAGGTAAAAGTAGTGCATTATCAGTTAACAATCTAAATGTTGATAATACCACCTTAACAACATTTCCTGATATTGCCAATTCACTGGCCAGTACCATTTCATTCAATTCATCATCCAATTTTTCCTCTGATGCCTTTCGGGGCATTAAACATCAGCAGGAAAAAAGGCGACTTAACTTCAAGTCCCGTAATGATGAATGTTATAATGATAAATTTTCTATTGCTGAACTCCGTGATTCCCTCAAGCGAGCTCGAGATACTGCAACTGGTCCAGATGAAATTCACTACCAGATTTTAAAACATTTACCTTTTTCTACACTCTTAATATTATTAGATCTTTACAACCGGATTTGGGTTGATGGGAATTTCCCCTCTTCGTGGCATGAAGCCACAATAATTCCCATCCCTAAACCGGGTAAAGATCCTACGAATCCTACCAATTATCGTCCGATCGCTTTGACTAGCTGTATTTGCAAAACCATGGAGAGATTGATCAATCGAAGGCTTGTTTGGTACCTTGAGTCCAACAATCTTATTACAGACCTCCAGTGTGGATTTCGGTCCCAAAGAAGCACTTTTGATCATCTCGTTCGATTTGAAACGTTTGTCAGGGATGCTTTCATCCAGAAACAACATTTAGTTGCTATATTCTTTGATCTGGAGAAAGCTTATGATACCACATGGAAATATGGTATCATGCGCGACCTGCATAACCTCGGTCTGCGGGGTCGCTTACCTATCTTCATTAAAAATTTCTTAGAAGATAGGTCGTTTAAGGTACGTTTAGGATCAATTTTCTCTGACCCCTTTCCTCAGGAAATGGGGGTTCCTCAGGGAAGTATATTATCTCCCACACTTTTTTCTATCAAAATAAATACCATACCGACGTGCCTTAAACGCGGGGTCGACGGCTCTCTTTATGTTGATGACTTTCAGATGTGCTACGGATCGACAAGTATGCAGACAATCGAACGTCAGTTGCAGCTTTGCTTGAATTCTATTCAACAATGGGCAACTGACAATGGATTTCGTTTTTCGAAATCCAAGACTGTCTGTATGCACTTTTGTCAAAGAAGAGGTTTACATCCTGATCCGGAACTTACACTGGATGGTAGTCCCATTCCAGTTGTAGATGAAACTAAATTCTTGGGTTTGATATTTGATAAGAAATTATCATTTATCCCTCATATCAAAACCCTCAAGAAAAAATGTCTGAAAGCCCTCAACATATTGAGGGTCTTATCAAACACTGACTGGGGAGCAGACCGTAAGGTCCTGCTCAGATTGTATCGAGCATTAATACGATCTAAACTCGATTATGGGTGTATTGTGTATGGGTCTGCCCGCGAGTCTTATCTCAAAGAGCTCGACACCATACACAACCAGGGACTTAGAATCAGTTTAGGAGCATTCCGAACATCTCCAGTGCAGAGTTTGTACGTCGAGGCGCACGAGCCCTCATTGCACGACAGACGTGATAAACTTGCACTGCAGTATGCCACAAAAATTGCATCTCTGCCTCATCACATTTCATTTAACACCATATTTAGACCTCTTCATGAGCATTTGTATCTGATGAAGACTAACACTATTCCATCATTCGGTATTCGCATTCAACCCCTTTTGTCAGAGGCTGGTATAAGTCATGACAGTATTGCGAATACCCCTTTCTTTGAGACACCACCATGGTCTATATCTCCTCCTAAGATCGATCTAGATCTTACCAAAAATAGGAAGAAAGATACTAGTTCCACAGTGTTTCAAACTCTCTTCGGAGAGTTGAGGTCTAAATATGGTGATTATGCTCCAATTTATACAGATGGTTCCAAAGATTGCGATCGGGTAGCTTCGGCTACTATAACGCCATCTGAGACCATTTCTGTTCGCCTTCCTCCTGCTGCATCAATATTTACTGCTGAACTCCAGGCCATCTTTCAGGCACTAGAGTTCATTCATTCCTCTCCATCTTTGAAATATGTTATATTTACTGATTCTTTGTCTTCCTTACAGGCAATAAACAACAAAAGCCTCCTACACCCATTAGTAGCAGACATTTATCGTCTGCTACTATCACACGAGTTCATCAGGAAGGACATTGTCCTTTGCTGGCTCCCCAGTCATGTTGATATTAAAGGGAATGATCAAGCAGACTTAGCTGCCAAGTCTGCTTTAGATCTTCCCATATCACAATTTTTATTACCATTTTCAGATTTTAAATCGTCAATCAATCTTTTTATTTATGGCCGCTGGCAGCGGTCTTGGGATCTTGCAGGCACAAACAAACTTCATCACATCAAGCCTCTCTTAGGAGATTGGCCCAACTCCTATAGAACTAACAGGAGAGATGAAGTTGTCTTGTGTCGCTCTCGCATTGGTCATACTTTTTTAACTCATATTTTCATTTTAAAGCGAGAGCCTCAACCAGAATGTGAACACTGTCATGTTCCTTTGACAGTTAAGCACATTTTGATTGAGTGCAAGCATCTCAAGGATGTTAGATCGCATTTTTACCGTTGTCAGTCATTACATCACATGTTTGCCCAACCGGGTTTATATGGTAAAGCGTTGGACTTTTTAAAAGAGACAGGATTTTATTATAAATTTTAATTATATATATATATATGTGTGTCATTTCTTTTTTGTATTTAATACTTATATGCATAATAGTTGTATTTTATTTTTAATTTTACAAACTGTGATATTGTTTTTATTTATGCATATAATGTTTTTCCGTGATATCATTTAGCCTGTCTCGTAATATTCACCATATGTCTGGCGCAGTATGGCCCGGTTGGAGCTGACGTGCCATAAAACCACATTTCTTTCTTTCTTTCTTTGAACCTGATTTTGATGCATGTTCCGACCCCCGGATGCAGACCCTTGCCCATTTTTTGTGTTTAACGTATAAAGGCCGCAACGTGGCATTGTTAATTGGTGCATGTCCCGACCCCCACCCAATTTTTATTTAGCGCCTGATGGTCAAAATTCCGAATGGATTATTTTATTCCTCAGTCTTTGCCTTCATATTCCTCATCTTTGCCTCTGTTCATATTACAGTCATTTCATATTTCATTCTCTTTAGTTTAAAAAAGTAAAATATCAATTAAATTGAATCATTACACAGCGATCGTGTTTTTCAATCCGTTTGAATTTCCGCTACCGGATGACCTAGAGAGTGGGAGAGAGAGAGAAATGAGGTTTAACGTCCACTCGATACAAACCAAGTCATTTTGGGACTAACATGCTTTCATTTAATTTCAATAAATCGCTTGTGCGTAGGGGTCTTTAGCAGTGGGAGGAAATTGGAGTGTCTGGAGGAAACCCACAAGGTTGAGAAAGCGCTCCCTATCTCCATGCCACATACGCTCACACCAGGGCTCGAAACCACAGCCGCAAGCCAGAGGTGACCGGCCAGCTAAAAGGTTGAAGCGCGGCACTCTAGACTATCCCCACCCCTTTGAACAGTTGATTATAGTCTTGTCTCTAATAGTTTGTATAACACCTGAGTTAAATTAAAGATCCACAATAGACAGACGTAGCTCTAGCATAATGCATCGTCCAGAAAAGATTCCTGAAAAAATTTTCTACACATTGTTGTTGTTCTTCTTGAGGCAGAGCTCTATAAGAAAAAAAACAAAGCTTCGGAATTTCCACTACTGTGTACATCACTTTCCTTTGACAATTTAGCAAAGAATTAGGCCATATCTCCAAGATGGATGCGATGCTTAGTTTGTTATTGAGAAGACACCATAGCAAAAAATTGAACTCACCGTTAAAATAACTTCTTTTGTGATAGTAAAAAATCCCATAGCGGTAAAACCTATTGGTGGACCAGTTAATTTAGATAGAAATAATGTCAACTGAAATATATAATAATTATAATTAAATTTGGTAGTTAGATAGAAATGGTGTCAACTGAAATATAATAGGAATATGGGGTGAAATAAAATGAGGTTTTATTAGGACTGGTCTAATAAAGACAGACACACAGTGTGTTATGAGGAAACGCGTGCCAAGGGATTTGTAACGTGCAGCATTGGGCCTCGATTTTTTTGTCCAGGTTATTGGGCCTTGGGCCTCGATTTTTTGTCCAGGTCATTTGGCCTCGATTTTTTGTCGTTTGTCAGGCCCTATGTACTGAAATTTCTCTGCCAATGCTGGGATCGAATATGTGACCGTTTTAATGGGGATGAGGACACGTAGGTCAATTAATTGCGGGATTCAGTTTATTTGTAGAACTTAAGCTTGAAAAATTAAAGGGTCACCCGGAGTCCAGTTGACTGATGGAAATGCCAACGCCCACTTGTGCAGTACTAAATAAAACACATGCGTGTTACCGTCTATCACCAGTGTCGTTCTTGCAGACGAGTAAAATCTCGTCAGATTTTAAACAAAGAAATCATCTGTTCTGATCTAAAGCAACGGGGACGAGCTCTATATCTTATCAACGTTTTTTGGAAAGTCCCAGAGACCGCGCCCCTTAATCTGTCCATGGCAATGAAGAATAATATTTCCTCTTCATTAACATTCTCGCTTTTGGTTCAGCCAGAAAAAGAGTTAAAGGTGTTTCCATATGCCCTTATCACCAATGGGCATAGGTCATTGGTCCACGGGTATCGAGGGCTAACAGAACCTTATTTTTTGTTGTGCAGCTTGCCAGCATATAACTTTATTTCCAGATTGGAAAACCTGTAACCTCTCCGCTTACAATCTGTTACAAATATAATGTACTTACTTGTCCTAATTGGTGTGTTGACAACTTATCTGTCTGTGTTTCATAGATGTATTCTAATGGCAAGTGAGCCTACAAAGAAAATAAACTGACAAGCAATTCAGTATATACAATTCGTGGGGGCTGGATCAAAGAGCTGCTAATTCGATAAACACGGAGAAATGGGGTTTAACGTCAACTCGACACAATCTAGGTCATTTAGGGTCTTAATATATGGTTCAATTTTATTTCAATAATTGCTTACGGGTAAGGTCTTTGACAGTGGGAGGAAACCGGAGGACCCAATTAAATCCACGACGTTGGAGTGACGACCCTTCCAACTGTCACGTACAACAGGGGAATTGAAATCGGACCAGTTGACTCAATGACAGGCCTTATGATACAGTGCGCATGTGGTAACCATTCGGCCATCCAACTTTCCGGAAATAGGGTGAAGCGTACAAAAAACTAAAATTTAACGGTATTCCTTTCTTTATCAATGAAGACAGGCGTACTCCATGTAGCGAAAGATATTTTTGCATGGACAGCGGCGTGAAGGTCTACTCTTTACATGGAGTACCAGCTGTCAATGTGTACACGGGACGTCGGTGTTTCCTCCCATCCGAACGACGATACATTGTCCTACACAACTGATGAAATACCCCGATAAAAGTTCTGGACCAACACATGCTTCGAACACGGGACTCACGGAGCCACCCGAACAATACAATACTCATGCACCTTGCATTGCCCATTGAATACATCATCTTTAAGGACCGAGAATAGATAACGTGCCCATTATGTTATTGGTATGATAGGGGAGAAATGGCCTTGAACTTGCAGTGCAACACACTTCGGTACTAACATATGATTCTATTCATTCATTCCTTAGCTGTTGGGGGCCGAGAGAAAATCCACGATGCTGGACAGGGGACCCTACGCGGGGAATTGGAGCCGCGCCATGTGTCCCAATGTCAGAACAAACCCAACGAAAATGTATTGCTTCTTACCTCTTCATTTACAGCAGCAATAAACCAACAAGTAATAAAAACTGTCAAGATATTATTGGTCAGCCAGGAATATTTCAAGATAAGAACTGCGATTACATTTTGGTCATTTCTTACTAGATCATACATAATGAAGCAGGCTAAAAAGATATTACATCCCACCACATTGACGATCCATATGCTAACCGGTTTATCGAGATACTCGACCATTCGGCAGAGTTTTAAATGAAGAAGTCGAATGTCATTTAAATCGTCCGGAAAACCCTGGAGTTTCTGTACCGAGCTCTCTAAACACATTGTCACCATGGAGAAGGCCAGCTTAAAACAGTAACATATGGCAATCATGTAAATAACCGGGAATATCCAAGCAGCAAGGTCGAATAATTCCAATATTAGAATCACAATAGCTATCTCAACATTAGGCGGAAATGGATTGGTGATCCAAACTGAACTGTTAAACAAAGTAACCGCGAGCAGTGAAGACAAGATATTGAAAATAAAATAAACGATAGCGAGAAAGATAAATATTTTACATATTCTTCTCATTTTCTTAGTTTTCTTGTTGATATGATTTGACCAACAGCCCGTTGTTATGACTCCATGCCACGCGTAGTAGAAGCAATCCCACGATCCTTTCCGACAGTGCCATAGTAATATAGAAGCAGTGATGGCGCATTGTAAAAGCCAGGTTTGCTTGATAACCCTGTTGACTGTTTGGTTGGGCTGATAATCAAACCCAACCCAAAAAGATGGAATATATCTCAGTACATTTATCCAAATCAACACCATTGCAAAGACACAGTATATTTTACTGAAATTAAAAAGCCTGCCCGAAGTTGAACGTCGTCCAAATTTATCGTAGTAGATACCGAAAAGCTGCATACATTTTAACAAAGGTCTCAAGATGTCATGTACACAGTATTGTAAGTCCAAGTGCTTTTCCGCCTTCTTGTCGCCGTAACTTTCCGACTCAGCTTGCTCACGGTTGCTTTCCATTTTTCGTCTTTCGGATCTTTGAGTTGATTATTCCAGTATGCGTTTAACTGGCTTGGTCTAGTCATAGTTATATCCGTTTGAATCGATATAATCCGTACATCATATGACAACAATGGCTGTGTTAGTAAATAATTTACAGTGATTTCATTTGAGTTAATGGAATGGTAATAATAAACACATTGTTAAAGCTGAACTCCGATTACAAAACTACAGAAATAATCAAATAAAAAAAAATTACTGCCAAACATAATCGCCATACTTGTTTTCAATTTGCAGAACAAGTATGGCCGCTGTACGGTATACGAAAACAGAGGCAGGCCACGCCCACATCCAGTATACACTTTGGCAACCACACTGTCCACATCCGGCTAGCAATATTTCAACTACCAATTACCAGCTACTGACTGGGCGGCTATTCTCTATAAATTGACTGAAAATATTATTGCTACACAATTATTATGTCTGATCAGGTACATATTATTTTACAAATTAGAAGAAATAAGTAAAGTCCGGTGTACCTTTGCTCTAAAAATGAAAGAAAACTACTCCAAACAACAACAAATCTACGTTGTTGACATAACATCAAGGGACATAACCACCTATGTCCCTTGATCGTCATAAATAACAACAAGATGAAAAGTATTTTGAAGTGAAAACATACTTCTTCGATGGAGAGAACAGTTGTTTTATCGCTGCTTTGGATACATTTTGGAACGATAATACTGAACTTTATAATACTAGAAATCATTTGGTGTTTCTACCCTGTTGTGCAAGACCTTTCAAGAAATAAGAATAAACATGGTTGGATGATGTCGGTAGATTTGTTGTTTGTTTGGGGTAAGACAATTTTTCCCATACTTTTAGAGCAAAAATATACCGTCGGTTACTTATTTCGTACAATTAGTAAAATAATATGTACCTGATCAGACATAATAATTGTGTAGCAATAATATTTTCAGTAAACTTATAGAGAAAAACCGCCCAGTCAGTAGGTAATTGGTAGTTGAAATATTGCTAGCCGGATGTGGACAGTGTGGTTGACACAGTGTATACTGGATGTGGGCGTGGCCTGCCTCTGTTTTCGTAGACCGTACAGCGGCCATACTTGTTCTGCAAATTGAAAACAAGTATGGCGATTATGTATGGCAGTATTTTTTTTTATTCAATTATTTCTGTAGTTTTGTAATCGGAGTTCAGCTTTAACATCAGCACGGATAATGGAATGGAATGGATTGAGTAATGTTTTGAGTAATGGTATCAGAAATATTTTTTATGACATGTTTAATCATTTATGTTATATCTAGACGACAATGTTATCACTATCTAAATACATTAATGCGACTACTGGTTTGGTTTGGTTAAAGATACAATTTACCGTGGAAATAAGAATATGCTTGTTGTACGTAGCTCGCCCACAGACAAATGCCATGGTACTATTTCCATTTTAATACGAGAGAGAGAGAGAAATGGGGTTTAACGTCCACTCGACACAAACTAGGGCATTTTGGGACTAACATGTGCTTTCATTTTATTTCAATAATTCGCTTGCGCGTAGGGTTCTTTAGCAGTGGAAAGAAACCGGAGGAAATCCACGAGGTTGGATGGCGCCCCTATTGCCACATACGCTCACACCAGGGCTCGAAACCACAGCCGCAAGCCAGAGGTGACCGGCCAGCTAGAGGTCGAAGCGCGGCACTCTAGACCACTAGGCTATCCACCCCCAACCCCCCAAGAGCGAACGAGTACAGCACTGTTTAAAGAAGTAATTTGGGAAATGAATTGGAGTTGAACGTCCTACATTTCTGCTAATGAAGACGGACATACGCCACACAGCGTGCTATGGGGGAAATATTGGAACTGGGTTTTCAAGGTTATTCAAATGAAAGTCAATTCACAAAGAACATTAACATTATTTTTTTCGATGTAAATCAGGTTTCAGATTCGTAACCGAGATAGTTCATTGCTACTGGTAGGTGTGGTTTTCCATTGTCATTGATCATACTTTTTTAAAAAAAAGAAACACTTTCATTTGACAGTAAAATACATTTTGATTAAGTGCGAGCATCTTAAAAACTTTAGATTGACTCAATACTTGTCTGCGATATCACCTCGGTGGAAGCGGACGTTAATTAAAACTAATTCACACACTCAATACTA
Organism: Patella caerulea; assembly: GCA_036850965.1. NCBI lineage: Eukaryota > Metazoa > Mollusca > Gastropoda > Patellidae > Patella > Patella caerulea. Next base: position 75,167,750 of record JAZGQO010000007.1, on the reverse strand, counting down.
TTGCCACTCATTACATCAACGGGACCTGTTGTATGAGGGGGGTTGGGATGGCCTAGTGGACTAGAGTGCCGCGCTTCGACCTCTAGCTGGCCGGCCACCTCTGGCTTGCGGCTGTGGTTTCGAGCCCTGGTGTGAGCGTATGTGGCATGGAGATAGGGGCGTCTTCTTAACCTCGTGGGTTTCCTCCGGGCACTCCGGTTTCCTCCCACTGCTAAAGACCCCTACGCGCAAGCGAATTATTGAAATAAAATTAAACCATATGGTAGTCCCGAAATGACCTAGTTTGTGTTGAGTGGACGTTAAACCCCATTTCTCTCTCTCTGTTGTATGAGAGAAATGGGTTTAACGTTCACTCGACAAAAATCAGGTCATTTCGGGACTAACATGTGAAACAACTTTATTTCAAAAATTCTCTAGGTGGAGAAAATCCATGAGTATGGATAATCGACCCAACTCCTTGTCACGCACAACTGTAGAATAGACACCAATCTGTTTTGTAAATTAAATGACTGTTTATAGAAATTTTAAATTGTATATATATTAAGGTGAAACTTGCAAATTTTCGAAGAACGTCGGCAAATCACTACATTACCACCACAGGAATCATTCTAGCACTTCAAAAATATGGAAATTTCTTGACCACAGTATTTGGCAATTGTATATTTTCTTTTCACGGAGAAAACTAAGTCTACACAATGGAAGAGGGACTCAAGTAAAGATTTGACCACGATCAATACTTGTGTCCCTTCGCTTATTTTCAGGAAAATTGATGAAAATCAAAATTGTGAAGACTGTTTGATTTGCATAATTGTCTGTGCTTACGAATTTGGAGACATAACATCAGGGTCCGATGTAAATGGAACCCGTTCGTGTGGATACTAAATTCTGACGGCCAATGAGGAAACGTGAATAACCACACATACTTCATATAGATATTGGCGACGAAAAGTTGACAGAAAGGTGGACAAGTGCTAAACAGAAAATCAGATCCAATTCATAAATGCCTAGGCAATCTTTTCAATATTAAAATGATAAAAGCGGCATTCGTTGATTATGGCGAACGGCACGAAGTACAGCTAAATATCTGGGAATCAATCGTAACTTTCACTTTCATGAATGTAGCCTTGATATCAATCATCAGTTAAAATATCTTGGAGCCACGCCAAATGAAAAGGTATGCGATAAGGGATCAAACGGTATAATCATTGAAATCAAATGCCCCTTTTTCAGTAAGAAGCATTTTTTCAGCAAGCATGAAAATATTTCCAGCTGTGAAGGACCTGAAAGACTTTTACATTGAAAAGCACAACGAGAAATTGTAACTCAAATCGGACCATGAGTATATGCCCAAATACAAGGACAATTGATGATAACTGGTACTGAATTTTGTGAATTCAAAGTTTATACCCAGTGTGACATTGACACTGAAAGAATTAAACCCGACACTCCATTTATGATAGAGATGATCGCAAAGTTATCTGCTTTTTTTCCAAAGAATTTACTGTTTAGACTCAATTATTGAGTGTTCTATTGCTTAGTACTTGCAGGGCTTGTTCGGGTTTGTTTTGTTTTTGTTTTGTTTTTTTTTTTTTGGGGGGGGGGGGTGAATGGTATCTTGTGAAAGTTACACTTGACAAAATTACTTTTTAAAAGTCTGGAGTTTATTTTGGAATAGTGAAATAATTAATTGTGTGTACACAGGTACTAAAATGATGGTCAAGCTGAAGTTCAAGGAATCGATTATCTTAGACAAATATATATTTAATTATTCTGTACAATTATTTCTGATGAGAGGATTACTTTTGTCCAGGAAGTTAAGTGCACTAAACACTTACATTTTGCTTTTTAAATAATGGGATTATCTTCACTTTTTTTTTCTTTAAGCAATCATTAAATAAAAATTAATAAACGATGGTCGCCTGGGCCCTCTTTCTGCATCTATATTTAGAGTTAAATCCTCTGGCAATATCCAGGAGACTCACGTCATCATAATACTATTGTAGAGGCTTCTATGAGAATCAAACAATTCTGTAGTAATGGAATTATTTGGTGACGCTGTTCAGGGCGTTTTTCAAAACGATCTTCATATGATAGCAAATATGAAACAATTCCTGCGACTTATTCAGATTCGTGCTTAATACCAAACAAAGGCTGGTAATTTTAAGCGTCCAAAGCGTTACAAACTCTACGTCAGTTATCACATGATAATTCATCAGGACACACCAAATATTTCTACGCCGTAAAAGGGCAAAAGTTATTTTAAGTCTTTCTAACCCTTCCCCTTTTCTCATGGCATTTTTGTTCCCGTTGTGGTATAGAATGGTAGAAAAGGGTTTGGGTGACATTAATGATTTTGAGGCGAAAGGATACAAGAGTTGTGAGGTTGTGGTTACGTTGAAATGTCAGACCGAAAATTGCATATTTATTTATCGCTACTTCCAGCATTGGTGTCTCAAGTTGTTCATGGTGAACCTCGTACCTGCTTTTGGGCAAGAGTTTGCCACTTGTTGCCCGATCGGTGGCAGAAAGTGTTCTACCCAACGAAAATTTGGGAAATGGTTTTGAGTCGGTCAACGAGACAAGAGTTAACATTAAAGTCAATGGGGGGAAATCATTAGTTATCACAGAACCTGTATTACGAACTACGACTAGTAATTATTTGCCAATTGACTTCAATGTTAAATGCCCGAGACAGTTAATCACATTTTGATTGAGTGCAAGCATCTTAAGCAAACAAGATCACGATATTACCGTTGTCAGTCACTACATCATCTGTTTGCCCAGCCGGGTCTATATGATAAAGCGCTAGACTTTTTAAAAGAGACAAGTTTTTATCGAAAATTTTAATTGTTAATATCCTGATATTCTATTTCATGTTTTAAATATATATACATTATACATGAAGTTGATATTTATTTTTACTGTGATATTTGTTTTTATTTATGTATATATAGATAATGTGATTATTTGTTTCTAGTTTGTCTCGTAACATCATCATATGTTTGGCGCAATATAGCCCGGTTGGAGCTGATGTGCCATTAAACCACATTTCATTCATTAAATGCCTGTTACATCAACGGGTGTAGCTTTATAGGCACAATGGGACCACATTGGGCAATATCTTCATCTAGAAGGAACAACGTTTTGAAAGTAATGCTAAAACAACTGCTCGCTGAGGGTCATAATTTTCTACAATAATCTGATTTATCAGATATTTGGACTGTGGCATTCAGGTGCAAGAGAAAGAATACAAGGACGGTGCCGGAATAGCCAGATGTACATAGGCTCTTTTGTTAGGTTTAGATAAAAGAAAACAAGCTATACATTCTTGCTTTATAAGTTCAAAATGGTTGTGCTAAAAATGTCATTTGAATTTCTGTCCTTCAGAAGTGATCAATCTTTGCAGTTTCCACAAGATGCGGCACAGATTGTTTATTATCGTAACGATGTTACTTGTTAATCAACACTTGCCCTCGATTCACCATTTAATAATTAGATCATTAATTGGCGATCGTGTTTCAATCTCCACAACCTGATTTCTGTATTTGGATGCAGGTTTAGATAAAATAAAAGTTGACCATTCTTCATATATTAGTTCCAGAAATACATATCCACGTTGGTATCCACCAGTCAAATCCTTATGTATTTGGAAACAATGGTATGTTTATTTCTGGGTGGGGTATGCATTTCATCAAATCTTTATGGTGTGTTGTCTTCACTGACCAAATACACTTCTATTCTGATTAGAAACTTCTATTCTTTTGATGACCCAGTAATCATTGGTCGACAAAAAGATTCACTCAATCATTTCAGGTGCTTGAGTTGTTCGATGTTATGATGTCGCACCAGGGATATAGCATCAGTTGCTGGTTTAGAGTTACCAAAACTTGTTAAATCCACCAACTTGCGAAAATACATGGCAACTTTGTCCCTGAGGAATCCCGGAAAATCACCTTTACAGCTACTCGGCCTATAATGACGGGACCACATGCCCTGTGCCACACCATTCTTGATTAAGCCATTAATGGCCACAGCCCCGTAAATGTTCGCCATTAATGGCCACAGCCCCGTAAATGTTCGCCTTCATCTTCTCATTTAGCAAAAAAAAAAAAAAAATACACAAAGTTAAAAATGAAATGAAATGTGGTTTAATGGCACATCCGCTCCAACCGGGCTATATTGCGCCAAACATATGATGATGTTACGAGACAAACTAGAAACAAATAATCACATTATCTATATATACATAAATAAAAAACAAATATCACAGTAAATATTAACTAAAAATAAATATCAACTTTATGTATATATATTTAAAACATGAAATAGAATATCAGTATATAAACAATTAAAATTTTCGATAAAAATTTGTCTCTTTTAAAAAGTCTAGCGCTTTACTATATAGACCCGGCTGGGCAAACAAATGATATAGTGACTGACAACGGTAATACCGTGATCTTGTTTGCTTGAGATGCTTGCACTCAATCAAAATGTGATTAACTGTCAAAGGAACATGACAGTGTTCACATTCTGGTTGAGGCTCTCGCTTTAAGATGAAAATGTGTGTTAAAAGTGTATGACCAATGCGAGAGCGACACAAAACCACTTCATCTCTCCTGTTGGTTCTATAGGAGCTTGGCCAGTCTCCTAAGAGAGGCTTGATGTGATGAAGTTTATTTGTGTCTGCAAGATCCCAAGACCGTTGCCAGCGGTCGTATATAAAAGAGTTAATGGAAGATTTAAAATCGGTGAAGGGTAAAAGAAATTGTGATACGGGAAGATTTAAAGCAGACTTGGCAGCTAAGTCTGCTTTATCATTCCCTTTTATATCAACATGACTGGGGAGCCAGCAAAAGACTGTGTCCTTGCAGTTAAACTCGTGTGATAGTAGCAGACGATAAACATCTGCTACTAATGGGTGTACAAGCTGCTTGTTGATTATTGCTTGTAAACAGGACAAAGAATCAGTAAATATAATATATTTTAAACATGAAGAGGATTGGATGAACTCCAATGCCTGAAGAATGGCCTGGAGTTCAGCTGTAAATATTGAAGCAGCAGGTGGAAGCCGAATAGAAATGGTCTCAGATGGTGTCACGTTAGCTGAAGCTACGCGATCACCATCTTTAGAACCATCTGTGTAAATAGGAGCATACTCACCATATTTAGACCTTAACTCTTTAAAGAGAGATTGGAACACCGTAGAACTAGTATCTCTCTTTTTATGTTGAGTAAGATCGAAATCGATCTTTGGGGGAGATATAGCCCACGGTGGAGTCCTAAAGACAGGGGTATTCGCAATACTGTCAAGGATGATACCAGCCTCAGACAAAAGGGGTTGTATGCGATTAAACTGTTGAAAGTAACACGATTTAAGAATTGTTTCACATGATTGGCCACTTTTAATTGTAGTTTTCAATTTCTTTTATATAAGATTCACTTTCACATTTTGGTTTCCTCGGTATTTTCGTTAGATTTCTATAGCGGAGCCGTCTTTGGGGTGAAGGTCATGACCTAGATCGACCCACCTTGCCCCTGTGAGAACATGGAGAAAAAATCGCCCGAAAATACCCTGGACTTAGGCAATTTCGCCGCGAGGAGGCCCCATCCCGTCTGTAATTTTTCTTTGAAATTTTTACAGCACGTGCGCATTGCCCAGGAGGAGTTTGTATTAAAATTTCAGACGGATTGGACAAACATTGAGCGAATTAGAGCAAAGCCGCGAAACAGCCCTTTAAAGTAACGTGTGACCTTACCTTGACCGGTCCCAAGGTCACAACCTTGGATGAGAAATTTATCGACCTTGACACCCAACCCTTGACCTTTGTTTTGACCTTGGGGTCGAAAAATGCCGAAAACTTTATGTACCGTCCATAAATTTTGGGACCGGTGAGTAAATGAGGATCTATGTGGTAGTGACCACTTTCCTATCATAATTGATAATAATGGTCCCTCTCTCGAGTCCAACAACCTCATTACTGACCTCCAATGTGGATTTAGGTCCCAAAGGAGCACTCTTGAAACGTTTGTCAGGGACGCTTTCATCCAGAAGCAACATTTAGTTGCTATTTTTTTCGATCTGGAGAAAGCTTATGATACTACATGGAAACATGGTATCATGCGCGACCTCCATAACCTCGGCTTACGAGGTCGCTTACCTATCTTCATTAAAAATTTCCTCGAAGACAGGCCATTTAAGGTACGACTGGGATCAATATTCTCTGATCCATTCCCTCAGGAAATGGGGGTTCCACAGGGAAGCATTTTATCTCCTACTCTTTTTGCTATAAAGATAAATACGATCCCAGCGTGCCTTAAACCAGGTACAAACGGCGCTCTTTATGTTGATGACTTTCAGATGTGCTATTGTTCTACAGACATGCGGATAATCGAACGTAAGTTGCAGCTTTGTTTGAATTCACTTCAACAATGGGCAACCGAAAATGGTTTTCGTTTTTCGAAATCCAAGACTCTGCCTGCATTTCTGTCAGAAACGAGGTTTGCATCCAGATCCAGAACTTTATTTGGATGGCAATCGCCTTCCGGTTGTGGATGAAACCAAATTTCTGGGGCTGATATTTGATAAGAAATTATCATTTATCCCCCATATTAAAAGCCTTAAAAAGAAATGTCTGAAAGCCCTCAACATATTGAGAGTCTCATCAAATACTGATTGGGGAGCAAACCGTAAGGTCTTGCTCAGATTATATCGAGCTTTAAAAAGATCCAAACTCGATTATGGGTGTATTGTGTATGGGTCTGCCCGCGAGTCTTATCTCTAAGAGCTCGACACCATACACAACCAAGGACTTAGAATCAGTTTAGGAGCATTTCGTACATCTCCAGTGGACAGTTTATACGTCGAGGCGAATGAGCCCTCACTGCACAACAGACGTGATAAACTGGCCCTGCAGATGGAAAAAAACGTTTACCAAGGTCCCTTTGTTTACAGTATAAAAGGCATGGCGCGCGATTTTGCCGCCAGTCTACCTCGAGTTTTTACTGGTCTCGGTAGCTGGTTTGATTGCTGGTGCCATCTGCCTCATTCAAGCTCCCTTAATTAAGCCCTCACACTTCAAAACCAACAACTACTTTTACAGTTCGCTTGGTTTTGTAAGTGTTTGGGCAACAGACCCCCAAAAAGTAGCAGCCCTGTTTGCAAGCAGGGTGACATCGGTTTTAAATTCCTAGCGTCTTAGGTTTTCTCTGCTAGGCTGCACATTTTTAACTGGTGTCACGCTACTTCTTCCGGTATTCTGCGGAATACTTTCTGTAGGCAGGTGCTTTTTTAGGCCTTTTTTTTATAGGTATTTTTGTTAGGCATTTTTTTTTAAATTCTTTTGGGTGCTGTTAAATAGGGTTTAGGTTAGGTTTTGTTAGGTAGGCTGGTCACTCCTTTCCCCTACAACCCCCTTTACCCTATCTACCACCATCCAACCCAATAAAAATCACTCCTTTCTCCAATTGCTGCCCCCCAAACAACCAGGAAATGGGTAAGAATCAGACAACATGCCCCTTGTGTGGTCATAAAGTAGTGTGGCTACCTCGTCATTTTAGAGATGTACACAAGAAACCCCAGTCGTACATAGACAGCTACTTGGCGACCAACAAGGAAAGGATCCATAAAGAAAAGCCATGCCCATTTCCTGGCTGCTCATCAACTGTAACAAAGATAGGGCAGCATTTTGAGAAGTTCCATGGTCTAAAGCGTGGCACTACTGAGTACGAAGAAGTACTGCACCCGGTTCATGTTGAGCCTCGCAACGCAACCGGGGACGTGGATACCGGCAATGATGCTGAGCCGGTCCACGGCGCTTTGACCATGGCTTCTAAGGAAATTCTTAAGGAGTTTAGAAGCGAACTTCAATTTAATAATGGAGTGCCCCGGTCCGGCAAGATAGTTGACCAACACCTCAACCAAATCAAAACATGCTGGTCAACCTTGTCGTACAATAACAGCATTCAGGACTGGACAGCACCTATTGAGTGCAAGCATCTCAAAGAAATAAGATTGCGGCATTACCGTTGCCAATCACTTCATCAGTTGTTTGCCCAACCGGGTCTTTATTGTAAAGCGTTAGACTTTTTAAAGGAGGCAAATTTTTATCACAAATTTTAATTGTATATATCTGATTTTCACGTTCATGTTTTAAATATATATACATAAAGTTTATATTTATTTTTATTTGATACTTACTGTGATATTGTTTTTATTTATGTATATATATAATATTGTGATTATATTTTTCTAGTTTGTCTCGTTAATTTCATCACGTTTGGCGCAATATGGCCCGGTTGGAGCTGATGTGCCATTTAACAACATTTCATTCATTCATTCATTTGGACAGCACCTCGGCTGTTTCAAGACCGCTGGTATAGACCCACAATGATGGGGTCCCAATTCCAGCCTGGGACGGTCTTATCTTATATCGGATCTGTTATGATGTTCATCCGATATTTGAATGAAGTCAAACCCGAGGTGTTGTCCGGAGACATTTTGGACCTGTGGATTACAGCTGTAGCCAAGTGGCGCGTAAAGTTGAAATATCTGCAGAGAAAACGCAGAAACAGGCTGCAGTTGGCCCAAGATCTCCTTACTGCTGACATGCCCGATATTCTTGCCAACTCCCCGGTCACCCAAAGGGCGAAGGACTTATTGGCCAATGCGGAACATCGAGACTTCCCCGGTGTCCGCCTACATTGCGATATTATCGCTTACATTGGCCTGTCCGTGTTGCTGTATAGTGGACCTTCGCCCTTTTGAACATGTGCGTGCAGGATGTACTGGACGCCGTCCCGTGAGCAGGATCAATACGTGATCACTGTTAACGATCACAAAACGGACGGCATATTTCCTGCACCACTGCCACTTCCGGTGGAGTTGTAGCAGGAACTAAAAACTTTTTCTCTTCTCTTCCCTCAAAGGCAAGTCAACCCCAACCTCCGTGAAATACCAGCAGTGCCGTCATTTGCCGGAGGCCACATCAGCTGTTCCACATATAACAACACCTTGCGGAACAGGTTTGAAAAGTCCTCCGACAGGAATCCCTGTGCCCGAATCATCCGCAAAACTATAGTGACTCGGGTACTGTCTGATAGGCCGGACGTTGACTTGGCCATGCAAATGTCACACTCTACGAAAACGCAGAAGGGGTATTATAAGATGCCCCTAATGCGGAAAAGGGCCGTAGAGATGTCGCGTGTAATACAGGCATCTGCATTCCTAGGCGGCCATCAGCTACCGTTTCCAATTCTTCGGTTGCTGATAATGAACCCCAACCCAGCACCTCGGGCGCTGGTGCCTCCCTAGGAATAAGAGGGAAGAGGAAGAGACCAGTCATTTCCTCGGACGAGGAGAGCGACTTAGAATCAGAAACTGCCCCATCTTTCTCCCCAACATTGTCATCGGCCGATGACACTGCTGCTCCACCTTCTCCTCCCCCGCCTCAGCTGATTTCGTTGGAGCCACGCGCCTTTTCGTCTTCGGAAGACGAAGAAGACTATTTATTCATTACGAATAAGAGGAGTCTTGTGGCCCCAATTGAATCGGAAAAGGAGGAGGCATCGGCCGACGAGAATGACTTTGTCGCTTCCACTCCATCTCCGCCTTCTGCTATCGCTCCGCCTTCCCCTAGGGCACCATCTCCGCCTTCTGTTATCGCTCCGCCTTCCCCTTTGGCCCCATCCTCCGAGCCCTCCTCCTATGTGCCGGTCCACGGCCGAAGGGCATTTGCCCCGTTCCACATCAGAGCCCTGGAGCGGGTGTTCGACCGGCTCATACGAGGTGAATAACAGATATGCCAATCGATAATAAAAAGATTGCTTCTGAATGTGGAATTTTAATAAGACGCCTAATCACACTTACTCGCTTAGATTCATTGTCTTATACGCGACACATCCACGCCTTCCGGTCAGCTTGCTTTGGGTTTGATCCATCCAGGTGTCACGGGGTTTCTACAGATATAGAAACTGCTTAGAAAGTACAATAAAAGCTTTTCTATTCTTTTAATTTGTCTATTCTTTTACTGGGTTGTTTGTTTGGTCCAGGTAATTTATAATATACCGTATATCACTTGCGTATTAATATGTAATTGTAAAGTGTACACCATTTGTCCAGTGATGATCAAATACAATGTAACTTATTTAAATTTAACATGGACATGTTAGATTGGAGAGTAAGTTGGGGTGGTCTAGAGTGCCGCGCTTCAATCTGTAGCTGGCCGGTCACCTTTGGCTTGTGGCTTCTAGCCCTGGTGTGAGCCTATGTGGCATGAAGATAAGGCGCCTTCTCATTCTCGTGAGTTTCTCCGGGCACTCAAATTCCTTCCACTGCTAAAGATCCCTACGCACAAGCGAATTATTGAAATAAAATGAAACCATGTTAGTCCCAAAATGACCTAGTTTGTGTCGAGAGGGTGTTAAATGAAATGAAATGAAATGTTGTTTTATGGCACCGTCAGCTCCAACCGGGCTATATTGCGCCAAACAAAATGATGATTCTTTTGAGACAAGCTAAATCATATCACAAACTTGTATATGCATAAATAAAAACAATATCACAGTTTATCAAATTTAAAAATAAAAAACAATCTTTTATGCATATAAACAATAAAAGTTAAATATTACAAATATATATATTATTAACAAATTAAAATTTATAATAAAAACCTGTCTCTTTTAAAAAGTTTAGTATTTCGCAATATAGCCCAGGCTGGGCAAACAAGTGATGTAGCGACTGGCAACGGTAATATCGCGATCTTGTATTCTTGAGATGGTTGCACTCAATCAGAATGTGCTTCACTGTCAAAGGAACATGGCAGTGTTCACACTCTGGTTGAGGCTCTCGCTTCAAAATGAAAATATGAGTTAAAAAAGTATGACCAATGCGAGAGCGACACAAAACCACTTCATCCCTCCTACTGGTTCTATAGGAGCTTGGCCAGTCTCCTAAGAGAGGCTTAATGTGATGAAGTTTATTTGTGTCTGCAAGATCCCAAGACCGTTGCCAACGCTCAAATATATAAAAGTTGATGGACGATTTAAAATCGGTGAAAGGTAAAAGAAATTGTGATATGGGAAGATCTAACGCAGACTTGGCAGCTAAGTCTGCTTCATCATTCCCTTTAATATCAACGTGACTGGGGAGCCAGCAAAGGACAATGTCCCTGCCGTTAAACTCGTGTGACAGTAGCAGGCGATATATGTCTGCTACTAAAGGGTGTACAAGCTGCTTATTGTTTATTGCCTGTAAAGAGGACAAAGAATCAGTAAATATAACATGTTTTAAAGATGTAGAGGATTGAATGAACTCCAGTGCCTGAAAGATAGCCTGGAGTTCAGCAGTAAATATTGAAGCAGCAGGAGGGAGGCGAACAGAAATGGTCTCCGATGGCGTGACAGTAGCCGAAGCTACCCGATCGCCATCTTTGGAACCATCTGTATAAATTGGAGCATAATCACCATATTTAGACCTCAACTCTCCGAAGAGAGTTTGGAACACTGTTGAACTAGTTTCTTTCTTCCTATTTTTTGTAAGATCTAAGTCGATCTTAGGAGGAGATATAGACCATGGTGGTGTCTCAAAGAAAGGGGTATTCGCAATACTGTCATGACTAATACCAGCCTCTGACAAAAGGTGTTGAATGCGAATACCAAATGATGGAATAGTATTAGTCTTCATCATATACAAATGCTCATGAAGAGGTCTAAATATGGTGTTAAATGAAATGTGATGAGGCAGAGATGCAATTTTTGTGGCATACTGCAGTGCAAGTTTATCACGTCTGTCGTGCAATGAGGGCTCGTGCGCCTCGACGTATAAACTCTGCACTGGAGATGTTCGGAATGCTCCTAAACTGATTCTAAGTCCTTGGTTGTGTATGGTGTCTAGCTCTTTCAGATAAGACTCGCGGGCAGACCCATACACAATACACCCATAATCGAGTTTAGATCGTATTAATGCTCGATACAATCTGAGCAGGACCTTACGGTCTGCTCCCCAGTCAGTGTTTGATAAGACTCTCAATATGTTGAGGGCTTTCAGACATTTTTTCTTGAGGGTTTTGATATGGGGGATAAATGATAATTTCTTATCAAATATCAAACCCAAGAATTTCGTTTCATCTACAACTGGAATGGGACTACCATCCAGTGTAAGTTCCGGATCAGGATGTAAACCTCTTCTTTGACAAAAGTGCATGCAGACAGTCTTGGATTTCGAGAAACGAAATCCATTGTCAGTTGCCCATCGTTGAATAGAATTCAAGCAAAGCTGCAACTGACGTTCGATTGTCTGCATACTTGTCGATCCGTAACACATCTGAAAGTCATCAACATAAAGAGAGCCGTCGACCCCGCGTTTAAGGCACGTCGGTATGGTATTTATTTTGATAGAAAAAAGTGTGGGTGATAATATACTTCCCTGAGGAACCCCCATTTCCTGAGGAAAGGGGTCAGAGAATATTGATCCTAAACGTACCTTAAACGACCTATCTTCTAAGAAGTTTTTAATGAAGATAGGTAAGCGACCCCGCAGACCGAGGTTATGCAGGTCGCGCATGATACCATATTTCCATGTGGTATCATAAGCCTTCTCCAGATCAAAGAATATAGCAACTAAATGTTGTTTCTGGATGAAAGCATCCCTGACAAACGTTTCAAATCGAACAAGATGATCAAGAGTGCTCCTTTGGGACCGAAATCCACATTGGAGGTCTGTAATGAGGTTGTTGGACTCAAGGTACCAAACAAGCCTTCGATTGATCAATCTCTCCATGGTTTTGCAAATGCAGCTAGTTAAAGCGATCGGACGATAATTGTTAGGATTCGTAGGATCTTTACCCGGTTTAGGGATGGGAATTATTGTGGCTTCATGCCACGAAGGCGGGAAATTCCCATCAACCCAAATCCGGTTGAAAAGATCTAATAATATCAAGAGTGTAGAAAAGGGTAAATGTTTTAAAATCTGGTAGTGAATTTCATCTGGACCAGTAGCAGTATCTCGAGCTCGTTTGAGTGAATCACGGAGTTCAGAAATAGAAAACTTATCATTATAACACTCATCATTACGGGACTTGAAGTTAAGTCGCCTTTTCTCCTGCTGATGTTTAATGCCCTGAAAGGCATCAGAGGAAAAATTGGATGATGAATTGAATGAAATTGTACTGGCCAGTGAATTAGCAATATCAGGAAATGTTGTTAAGGTGGTATCATCAACATTTAGATGGTTAACTGATAATGCACTACTTTTACCTTTAATTCTACGAATCCTATCCCATACCGATTTGGAAGACGTACGGGAATTTATCTTTGAGACATAGCCCTGCCATGAAGACTTCTTTGCCTGGCGTATGATTCTACGGGCCTTCGCCCGGACCATTTGGAATGCTGCAAGATTCTCCATGGAAGGGTGATTCTCAAGTCGTCTTAAAATACGATCACGCTCTTTAAGAGCGGATTTGCAATCGTTATTAAACCATGGTTTATTGAAACGTTTGGGCTCAATCGTGGTCTTTGGAATCGCCTGCTCAGCTACATCTTGAAGAATTGAAGTGAATAAGGCCATGGGCTCTTCTGCATCCTCTAACTCTTTTGCATCAAAAGAGAAGAGACACAAAGATTCAAAAAGAGCCCAATCAGCCTTATGCAACTTCCACCTCTGAGGCCTTTCGACCGGAGAGGGTCCATTATTATTTATCAAGATCGGAAAGTGGTCACTGCCACACAGATCTTCATTTACTCTCCATGTAAAATCCTGAAACAGGACCGGAGAGCAAATGGTGAGATCGAGGGAAGAAAAAGAAGCTGTGGCAGGATGTAGATAAGTAGGCGAGTCATCATTTAATAAACACAAATTATTAATGTTAATGAAGTCCGCTATTTGTTTACCTCTGTTGTTATCATCTGGACTACCCCAGAGTGAATGATGACCATTGAAATCCCCCGTAATTATAAACGGGAGGGGAAGTTGTGCAATAAGGTCATCAAGATCTCCGGGGTTCAGATGTAAACTAGGTGGTAAATATACAGAGCAGAGTGTGATTGGAATATGTAGAGTCACCCTGACTGCAACAGCCTGTAAAGGCGAGTTGAGGACGACTTTACTCTGCGGAATATTCCCATTAAGGAAAATGGAAACGCCACCATGCGCTCTACCATCATTATTAGCAAAATGATGATAGTCAACAAAATGTCTGAGTGTTAAAACATCTGAATTCTTTAAAAAAGTTTCTTGTAAACAAATAGCTAAAGGATTAAATTTTTGAATTAAGATTTGAACTTCATTAAAATTTGGTTTAAGACCACGACAATTCCATTGAATTATGGAATTAGCCATTTTCAGGGTGGTTTAACAGGACTTCTATGATGTTGTTTGGGGTCATGTACATCTACAACAACATCCATTAGAGAGTCCTGTATCCCGAACCTGTTATAGGTTCCGACAGGATCCTCGTCACCCTTCCTACTGCGGAAGGTATGTAATTTTCGAGGAACTTCTTTCTCAGAACGTTCCTTGTTTTTGTTGTTTAGGGGTGGATTTCCACCATTTGGTTGAGGAGTGGGGGGCACAGTCTCCTCCATCTCAGACTCTTCAGACTTATTAACAGCCTGAGTGCCGAGAGATTTAATAACCGGTTTAGGTGGAACGATAGGTTTTTGTTTGGACGAGGAATCTTCTGTCTCAGCTGGAAATACAGCAGGTGTTTGGCAAGCAATAGAAGTGGTCTTCGGCTTGACAGCATTTGCAAAGGACATTGCAAAAGTTGGGGTTGCAGCCTCAACCAACTTCCTTGCTTCCGGGTAAGGTATATTTTTTTCTGTTTTCACCTGCTGAACTTGTTTTTCTTTCTTCCATATTGGGCACTCTCGAGAGTATGCGAAATGAGGCCCTTTACAGTTAATGCAGTGGTGGTCGAGCTGACAAGATGTACTTTCGTGACCATCCTGTCCACATCGAGCACACACCGCTTTCCCCTTACACACGTTTTTACTGTGTCCAAAGCGTTGACAATGAAAACAACGCAATGGATTTGGGATGTAAGGGGTAACTGGTATGGCAAGAAACCCAGCTTTGATCATCCTAGGAAGATCTGGTTTATCAAAGGTCAGGATATAGGTGTTGGTTTGAATAATATTACCATTACGTCTGATGGAAATTCGTTTGACGTAAGTAACACCTTGTGAGGCGAGATTTTCAAGCATCTCATCCTCACAGCTGCCTTCTAAATCCTGAGACCGAATAACACCTCTTGAAGAATTAAGAGAGTTATGCGGTGCAACTTTGATCGGAATGTTGGCTAAAGTTTTTGATTTTAATAATGATGTAGCATGTGATTCTTTAGCACATTCCACTAACAGAGTACCATTTCTCATTTTTTTGACCCTTTTTGGTTCGCCAGCCAAGCCAGCAAGACCTTTAGAAATCAAAAAAGGAGAAGTTTTAGCTAAGTTGATATCATTTGTACTCTGTATAACCAGAAATCTAGGCCAGGTTCGGGAAGTTTTGTTAGGTATATTATTTGGTTCCAATTCCTCGGTCGACGTACGTTTTAAAGGACGAGTCTTCTTCGATTGGGAAGCCATGAGTGTAATTTTAAAGATTCATCCCTGCCTGCTCTCCAACCACCAACGGGTTACAATATCCATGCAGGCTACTGCGCGGCTATCCAGCGCATACGCCCTAAGAGGACAGACAGGGATATACCTAGACAAAGTAAAGATGAAATATTTTTACTTTACCCAGTTGACCCAAGCCGCTGCTTTAGAGTAGGCACTTAGGACGCAAAGGTAGAACTGCAATAAATACATTACAGATTTATGGGAAAGATGCGCCTACTCGTCAGCTAAACACGACCAAAGCCGATTGATCAGAGTGGGCCACTCTAACCGCCCGTCTAGGTGAATTATGGGCCGAAGCAATGTGTTGCAGAAAAAGGGCTCGCAAGCCAAATCCCCACTCAACTACCAGGATTCCACTCTCCACCGACACGGGTCGCAACGCACGGCAAACACGTTGCCCCATTACAGGGATCCCTTTAGTCGAGAGGGTGTTAAATCCCATTTCTCTCCCTCTCTCTGTTAGATTGGAGAAAAGGGTTTTAAGAGGTCTAAAATTAGAATTTTATGCTCAAAGGTGCTCTCTTTCATATTACTTAGTGATCTGTCATGGCCTCTTACAGGACCTCAAAAAAGAAAACAAAATAGTTTTTATTCCCCAAATCTTCTGAATTTATTATCTTCATGATATGTTGCCACAAAGAATTTCTGTATTTCAGTGTTAAAATTTTAGATACTACTGAATCTGAACGTAATTGGATCATCCGCCATTTAGGATAAAACATGAATGTTCATATGCCACATTATCAACAAACATGTGACCTAATTGAGAGGATTGATATTGCTAAGTTGCTCCTAATACAAGATCAGAATCTAGTGAAAGATTTCTTTGGCAACAAAAGGCTTGCAGATGTTCAGTTCGGAGGTATTTTATTTGATCAATATGAGAAGAGTTAAATAATGGTAATTCAGTGAATAAGGATCGTGAATATTACCATTTTTTCATTCTCGGAATTATCATTTTGATAAACCTAAAATTATTTGCATGGAAAGCGAATGAGTATATGCTTCATCTCGGCCGTATATTTCTGTCCTGCCCAGTCGGGTTTATATGGTAACCCAGTCCAGGACTGGGCCCTAGGTCATTTGAAACGTGGGCCTAAGCCTATAAAGAAAGGAGAAAAAAGAGGGAGGACACTCATTGTGTTAGCTAATTTTATCAGGAAATCAAAATATGCCTTCTTCTGCTTTGGTCTGGCGTAGGGGTCTTTAGCAGTGGAAGGAATCGGGGACCGGGGATTTCAAACCACGCCAATTGACTCAATGACGGGGGTTGGAGTTTCAGTACCGAGCTTTCTAAACATATTGTTACCATGGAGAATGTCAGCTTAAAACAGTGACACATGGCAATCGTGTAAATAACCGTGAAAATCCCAACAGCAACATCGAATAATTCAAATATTAGAATCACGATAGCTATCGCCACATTTGCCGGAAACGGACTGGTAAGTGTGACAGACTGTTGAGCAAAATAACAGAGAGCAGTGAAGACAAGATATTGGAAAAATACGATGGCGAGAAAGGAATATTTTACATATTCTTCTCATGTTATTGGTTTTCTTGTTTATATGGTTGGAGGGGTATTGATACCCTTATTTATAGTATTTCTTATAACGGCGGACCAGTGAACCCCTCTTTTTAGACATGGAATGTATTGACTAATGCGTTATATAACTATTTTATGACATGTCGAATAATTCCCGTTGTAATATAAACGAACGAGATAACAAAGTTAACATATTCTATACGTTTTGTTTAATGTGCAATTTACTGTGTTACATAGCAAATAAGCTACAAAATCGGTAATGTCTAAATCCTTTTAGGTTTTCCAATTTATTCCCATTAAAGCTATGCTGTTAATTGATTTTATTAATGTAAACGACCGATAACAATCTTAATATTAATAATTATTTAGTAATACCATATTTTATAACGATACAGTTAAGCAATGACATAAAACCCGGTGTTGTTATAGCACATGAAGTTCTTCAAATTTATCCAGATTTAAAGACTGTAATATGAGTTAGCATTTCCGTTAGGTCATTACGGGACTAACATGGTTCAATTTTATTTCAGTAATTCTCTTGCGCGTAGGGGTTATTTTAGTTCTACATGTATGTAGGGTGCTCTGTTAAACTTATTGAAAGGGTTATGGGTGACAACGAGAAATAGGCCAAGTAGGTATTTAGCAAGAATCAACTCTCTTAAGACTAACTCGGACGATCCTTTCACCACCAATAGCTGAAAGTTACTATCTTCCTGCCATCTCATGCACAGATTTGTCCAAATAAACAGTGGTTACATTTCCCTTTAGATATCATTTTGAGTTCCTTAGGGAACATTATACCCACAGCCTTCTCAGCTGGGAGCTGGGATGAAGACACCATTAAGACATGCAGTGTTCCTAGAGGGGCACACCTCTAGATGCCTCGGATTAGGGACCGATGTAAACACATAAAAAGAGCGTAACTTTCGCTTATATTCAGTGCAATAGCTGTCTGTGTCTGATGAACATGAATGTTTTAATGACTATTTTTTTCTTACAGGGTGGGGGCAATGCGCGGCGATCTGACAGATTAAAAGTACTCTGAAACGAAAGTCGTATACTCTCCGATGTTAGGAAAGTTGTAGGGAATAAAATATCACAGTAAGTCTATCCTTTTCATCACCCATTAAGCCGGGTATTGAAGCTTAAAGCGTCTAGTGTGTCAACTGTTATTCGGCCGAATGATTCGCCCGAATCAAACAACGTTGAGATATTCGGCCGAATAATATGAGGCTGGTGTGTCCGCTTCGCCGAAGTATTCGGCCGAATGTAGAATTCATTAGCCAATCGACACTCATATCGAGAAGTCACGTGATTGTTTGAAGACATTGACGCCGCCATGTTTTGATCATGTGACGTAATCGGCAGGTGTGTCCACCCATTCGGCCGAATAAAATTCGGCACCGATTGATTCGGCTAATATGTCCACTGCTCCAACCGGGCCATATTGCGCCACACATGATGAAATTATCGAGACAAATTAAAACAATATCACAGGGATGTATTTATATATGTAAATAAAAACAAATATCACAGAAAATATAACTAAAAATAAATATATCAATTACATTACATATATAAATATCTAAAATGCAGTATACGATAAATATATACAATTAAAATTTTGAATAAAAATTTGTCTCTC
Source organism: Patella caerulea (assembly GCA_036850965.1). Lineage (NCBI taxonomy): Eukaryota > Metazoa > Mollusca > Gastropoda > Patellidae > Patella > Patella caerulea. The sequence continues at coordinate 75,148,944 of JAZGQO010000007.1, read as the reverse complement.
TTAAAAATGCTAGCAATTTATCATAAAGCTCCGGTTGTGCAAATAGCTGACGTGCTGACTGGCAACGGTAGTACTTAGATCTAATATTCTTGAGATGCTTGCACTCAATCACAATGTGCTTCACTGTCAAAGGAACATGACAGTGTTGACACATTAGCAAAGAAAGATCTATATTGAATAAGATGGTCAAATAGTGCTAATATAAATCCTGTAACCTTTTTGGTGAAGGGTGTTTCTTGAATTGAGCTTTAGTAAGGGTTTAAAAATTTACCTCCCGACAAATGTTCAGGTACCAACATTGCAAGCAATTTCTCAATTGCCAAAAGCAACGATTACGATAATACAGAAACTATTTCATCCATTTCTTCATTTGCTGCAGTGAAAGCTCTTATCATTTTCTTCAATTCCCCGTAAAGGCACCAGTGGTGAATGTTGAGTCTGGTCAACACTGAAGCTTGTCTCATTTAGAAATGCCACAAGGGTAGGATGATGTTCATTCATGTCTAGTATATTTCTAGGTTCTTCAATTATCCTCCATAACCGAGCTGTTGTAAATTTAGAAAAGAACAGCGTTTATCAAGGTATTTGCGTATTCATGTTATTTCAGCGATAATAACTGGCTTGACCCATAACAAATATATTAAAGCGATAGTGTTTAAATCTGAATATACGTTTCTCCTTGTTTGCAAATAAACTCGACATGACTTTAGTGCCTGTGTTTTCAACTGATTTTTCCATGCCGACCTGGTCTTCTAGACTGTATATAATTTTGGGAACTGGCAAAGATCTCCCTGACAATCAGTTTGTACTTCCTTTGAGTATATGTTCGTAACTTTTTTTGTTTTCTTCTTTTAAACAATGGCATCGACAATGTTTGCCGTGTCTTATTGAAGCTCAACATATTAAATATTGGCTCTATTTGCAAGCAAAGATGCATTTGGTCTACACCAAATGAGGTGGTCCAAATATAAATCCTCGGAGATTTGGTAAAGGTTTCAAAATTTACCGCCTGACAAATCATGGCAAAAATGCAGAAACTATTCCATCCATTCCTTCATTTGCTGCTGTAAAACGGTAAAACTCATTTTCTTCAATACTCCGAAAAGGCACCAGTCATCAATTAACGAGTCTGGCCAACACTGATGCTTGCCTCGGTTACAAATGTCACATGGGTGCGACGATGTTCATTCATATCTAGTATATCTCCAGGTTCCTCAATTATCCTCCTCCATTACCGAGCTCTTGTGAATTTAGAAGAGTCCAAGGGACTAACATCCAAATGGACAGCCCTTAACAAGGTATTTAGGTCATGCTCCTGGGGAAAATTAAAAAATACCACCTGTGTGATAATAAATGCCATTCTCGTTCCCAGAGCCAGCCGCGGAGCCGAAGGCCTCTGGCACATTAGACCATCCATTTTTTTCGAACCTAAGCCCCGCCCATTCTGACCTCTGATTGGTCAATCTTTTTGGGTCGATTTCTCGAAAACTAGAGGTCGTTTCGTTTGTTGTAAAATGATCCTTGAGTCCAAGTCAACTCGCTGACATAAAAATTGGATCCTAAACGAACAAATTCAAGTTTTTGTAAAGATCTATTTTTCTACGCGTGGGTATATTTTTAAGTGATTCGGCCATCCAGGCACGTAAAACCAGGGGCGGATGACGCAAATAAACTAGAAATTTAGCGCGTAGGAATTACATGTCATTTTCTGGGAAAATGGCTACACCGATTCACCAGAGAAATTTCTTCACAAACTGTACACTTGTGCTGTGTTACATCACGTGACTTCATTTACCACACTGTTTATTTATGGCTTTAAGTTTTTGTTTCGTTAATCTATATCTCCTTTGCATAGCCAATTATCTTTCTGTCATATATTTACAAGGTTTTAAAGTGGTGGGTAGGGAAACAGTTATATTCAATCTAGCTTTAACACCCTTCATATCTTTACATTCATCTGTTGTACATGTACATACTCTATAACCATATTAATCACTTTGTATATTCAGCTATCATCGCAACACTTAGTGGCCTCATTCATCGTTCAACATACGGGCTTCCTCTCTTACTTAGTATATTATTACCTGTATAATATTGCCATTGTATATTATTACCTTTGATCTACTAGTTGTTAGGTATGGTTTCTCTTCTTGTTAAAACACCCTCACCGACTATGGACTATCAAGTTAATTAACTCTCTACCTGTTTTTGTATATTTAAATAAGTGTTGGGGTAGGCCTTTGATCATGTTGTTGTTAAGTATGGTTTCAGTTATGTTATTGTATTTTGTCTATATATGTTTGCCTCATACCTGTTTTACTGTATTAGCTTGATAACGTTGAGAGAATACCCTACGAAACGTCGCCTAAAATACACTAGTAACTGTTTTCCATAAGTATGTGTTTTGTTGTTTCAAATTTTTCTGGTTTCGAGATTGAATAAATGCCTTGGTCAATCCTAAATATATTTTTCTGCTATGGGTTGTAAATACCATTTTTCTCATCTTTACCGCGTTCAAAAGCTTTGCTGTCAGCTCGGAGACGGAATGTCTCACTTTCAGCCTTATGGAAACGTTTCAGTTCCGGTCCAACAGCAAACTCGGTATCCTTTCCATCTACACAACTGGTTTCTAATGTCTGCAAGGTTTGCTATCCCAACAAGCAGGTGCAACTCTCAAAACAAATTTTTGGCTCTTCCACAATGAGAGAGAGAAATGGGGTTTAACGTCCACTCAACTCAAACTAGGTCATTTCGGGACTAACATATGGTTTAATTTTATTTCAATAATTCACTTGCGCGTAGGGGTCTTTAGCAGTGGGAGGAAACCCACGAGGTTGAGAAGGCACCCCTATCTCCATGCTACATACGCTAACACCAGGGCTCGAAACCACAGCCGCAAGCCACAGGTGACCGGCCAGCTAGAGGTAGAAGCGTGGCACTCTTTTTTTTCTTCTTGTAAAAAATTTATTCACAAAAATTCAATGTACATTATAATGTTCACAAAAATTAAAGTATTACATAATTTCTACCTATTTGCTATTTCAATATTAGAAAAACACTGGCAAAATACAATACAATTATACACAAGAATAAAAACAAGTATTTTGGAATATTTATAATAATTATGTATAGCCTAAGAGTTTAGTATGTATAAAAGATTAAAAGGTAGAACATAGTATATACAATTAAAATCATTGCCTGTGTTTTGCATTCCTATAATACACTGGTGCGAAGCAGATTTAAAGTACATTTTGTGTAATTGGGGATACTCGATTCACAGTTCCGGAATTGAATTCCAAAACTGGTGTCAATCGAGTGAAAAGGAGAATTTCGGATTACAGCGCATGCGTCGACTGTATTAAAAGTATCCCAACCAATCATGACTGCTGAAACATAATTTTTACCTAGGAATACGTCACGATTCTACTCACTCCACCTCAGCTGTCGGGACAGGCAGAACTGTGACAGGACTGAATTCCGCGTTACTCGATTGTAATTCTGTCGATTCGTGACGTTCTGGACTGTGAATCGAGCCCCGCCATTATGAAAATAAGGCTTCTCAGTATTGGCCTTGTCAGACTAGTAGTCTTCCAGTTTCTAAATATCCCTACGCCCAAGCGAATTATTGAAATAAAATTGAACCATATGTTAATTCTCGAAATGACCTAGTTTGCGTCGAGTGGACGTTAAACCGCATTTCTTCCTCCCTCATATGGGGAAGCAATTAAACCCCATTCTTTACTGAGATCCTGAATAAACCATGCAGACACACGACATTAGTGTCTGTCTTCCTACGGAGATGTTAACATGTCTTTCCGCGTCAACCTAGTCTTCTAGACCGGATGAAATTTTTGCGTCTGGCAAAAGATTTCACTATCAATCAAACTTTGTACTTCCTTTGAGTTTAGGTTTTTAATCTTTTTTGTTTTCCACTTTAAAACATGGACAATGACGTCGTCACTGTTTGTTCTGGGGAAGTTATATATTAATCGATTACAGACAGGTCCTTCCTCAGCTGCAGTTCGTTAAAAAGAAAATCTTATGTGGTTAAGAACATTCACGAATTCTATCCAGTGGTAGTGGTGAATGTCTAGCTAATAGTAAGTGCAGGGGAACCGCACTACACAAAAAACCTATAAGATTAAGCTGCGGAAAACATCAAATCAAGTGAATGGATCCGGGGGGCAGCCGTAAGCGTCCACTGCGCTGTACAGTCCCGGACCTGTTATGGTACAGGCTTCACTAAAAATGATTTGAAAAAAAAAAGAGGTAACAGAAATAATGCGACCGACAATGGTCGTCACTTCAATGGCGATAGTCTGCCAGTTGACGTCAGATATTAAAACGTCAAACAATTTCAACAATAAGGGAGATAATCCGGGTAGAATCTCGGAAAGTATAGTACAGAGAAATAATAATAAAACTCCAAATCTAATACCATTTCTTTACTATGAAGTCTCTGATCTCTGTATAAATCTAATACCATTTCTTTACTATATGAAGTCTCTGATCTTTTCAACTATGGTCTGAACCCTGGTCAACCACAAGTTACCTTCCATTACAACCGTTTTACGACTTACTACAGTGGTTACGGACAGCCGGTCAAACGAATGCGTTTCCTAAAGTACCAAAATCTTGAGCATTGAGCGTCTTATTCCAAAACTTTTGTTACCTTCAAATTTCAATAAACGAAAAATATCAAATCTTACCTGCACGTCACAAAATCCCAAGTTTGTCTCTTGCCACTGAATATTCAACAGCGAGGGGACAAAAACCGAGGTCTCATGTATGTAATAGTTATTAGCACACTTTCCGAGATGTATCGGTGAATATCAGGGCAGTTTTGGTCTGAGGCTCAGCCGAATGAATGAATGAATGAATGAAATGTTGTTTAATGGCACGTCAGCTCCAACCAAACATGATCAAATTAACGAGACAAATTAACGAGACAAACTAGAAAAATATAATCACAATATTATATATATATATATATAAATAAAAACAAATATCACAGTAAGTATGAAATAAAAATAAATATAAACTTTATGTATATATATTTAAAACATGAAGTTGAAAATCAGATATATACAATTAAAATTTGTGATAAAAATTTGTCTCCTTTAAAAAGTCTAGCGCTTTACAATTAAGACCCGGTTGGGCAAACAACTGATGAAGAGATTGGCAACGGTAATGCCGTAATCTTATTTCTTTGAGATGCTTGCACTCAATCAAAATGTGCTTCACTGTCAAAGGAACATGACAGTGTTCACATTCTGGTTGAGGCTCTCGCTTTAAGATGAAAATGTGTGTTAAAAAAGTATGACCTAAGCGAGAACGACACAAAACAACTTCATCCCTCCTGTTGGTTCTGTAGGAGTTTTGCTAATCTCCTAAGAGCGGCTTAATGTGATGAAGTTTGTTAGTGTCTGCAAGATCCCACGACCGTTGCCAACGGCCATAAATGAAACTATTTATGGAAGCTTTAAAATCTTTAAATGGTATTAAAAAGTGTGATTGGGGAAGATCTAAAGCAGCTTTGGCAGCAAAATCTGCTTGATCATTCCCCCTTATATCAACGTGACTGGGGAGCCAGCAAAAGACAACGTCTTTACTGTTGAGCTCATAAGATAGTAGCAGACGATAAACATCTGCCACTAATGGGTGTTCAAGATGTTTACTATTAATTGCTTGAAGCGAGGACAGATAATCAGTAAAGATGATATACTTTAAATATGAAGAGGATTTAATGAACTCCAGGGCCTGGAGAATGGCCTGAAGCTCAGCTGTAAATATTGAAGCAGCAGGTGGAAGACACACAGAAATAGTCTCAGATGGCGTCACAGTAGCTGAAGCTACCCGATCACCATCTTTAGAACCATCTGTGTAAATAGGAGCATAATCACCATACTTAGACCTTAACTCTCTAAACAGAGATTGGAACACCGTAGAGCTAGTATCTCTCTTTTTATGTTGAGTAAGATCGAAATCGATCTTTGGATGAGATATAGCCCACGGCGGAGTCCTAAAGACCGGGGTATTCGCAATACTGTCAAGGCTGATACCAGCCTCAGACAAAAGGGGTTGTATGCGAATACCGAATGATGGAACAACATTCGTCTTTACAAGATACAAATGCTCATGAAGAGGTCTAAATATGGTGTTAAATGAAATATGATTGGGAAGTGATGCAATTTTCGTAGCATACTGCAGGGCCAGTTTATCACGTCTGTTGTGCAGTGAAGGCTCGTGCGCCTCGACGTGACTGGAGATGTACGAAATGCTCCTAAACTGATTCTAAGTCCCTGATTGTGTATGGTGTCGAGCTCTTTGAGATAAGACTCGCGGGCAGACCCATACACAATACACCCATAATCGAGTTTTGATCTTATTAAAGCTCGATATAATCTGAGCAAGACCTTACAGTCTGCTCCCCAGTCAGTATTTGATAAGACTCTCAATATATTGAGGGCTTTCAGACATTTCTTTTTAAGGTTTTTAATGTGGGGGATAAATGATAATTTCTTATCAAATATCAGCCCCAGAAATTTGGCTTCATCCACGACTGGTAGGAGATTGCCATCCAAGAAGAGATCTGGATGTAAACCTCGTTTCTGACAGAAATGCATGCAGACAGTCTTGGATTTCGAAAAACGAAATCCATTTTCGGTTGCCCATTGTTGAAGTGAATTCAAACAAAGCTGCAACTTACGTTCGATTATCCGCATGTCTGTAGAACCATAGCACATCTGAAAGTCATCAACATAAAGAGCGCCATTTGTACCTGGTTTAAGGCACGCTGGGATTGTATTAATTTTTATCGCAAAAAGTGTTGGAGATAATATGCTTCCCTGGGGAACTCCCATTTCCTGAGGAAATGGGTCAGAGAATATTGATCCCAGTCGTACCTTAAATGACCTATCTTCCAGGAAATTTTTAATGAAGATAGGTAAGCGACCTCGTAGGCCGAGGTTATGGAGGTCGCGCATGATACCATGTTTCCATGTAGTATCATAAGCTTTCTCCAGATCAAAAAATATTGCAACTAAATGTTGCTTCTGGATGAAAGCATCCCTGACGAACGTTTCAAATCTAACGAGATGATCAAGAGTGCTCCTTTGAGACCGAAATCCACATTGGAGGTCAGTAATGAGGTTGTTGGACTCGAGGTACCAAACAAGCCTTCGATTGATCAATCTCTCCATGGTTTTGCAAATACAGCTAGTTAAAGCGATCGGACGATAGTTGGTAGGATTCGTATGATCTTTACCCGGTTTAGGAATGGGAACTATTGTGGCTTCATGCCACGAAGGAGGGAAATTCCCATCAACCCAAATCCGGTTGAAAAGATCCAGTAAAATTAGAAGTGTTGGATACGGTAAATGTTTTAAAATTTGGTAGTGTATCTGTCCTGATATTCACCGAGGCAAGGCGCTAATAAGTTACTTTCATCACAATTCTATCGAGTATTGTGAAGCAAAATGTCAAAAATAGTACTTTTTATTGAGTCGTTTTAACCGAAAAGTGACATAATTTCAGATCTTTTATTTATCCCTTTCTGTGCCTTACGCTACATTTCATGGTAGTATTTACACTTGTCTTGTGACCCCCCCCCCCCCCGAGCGTAAAATAGTCACGTGACCACATCGTCAAAACAACTTGTCTATGGCGTAGAGGAATGCGGTGATATTCTATGTAGTGTAAAGAAAATTCGAAACGTGGGTCATTCCTGAAGTATGCATCGGCGCATTGTTCGTCCGTTGAAATTTAATTGTAATAAAATTTATAACTTTCTAGGCGGTTTTTTAGATCCTCCTTATTTTCAATACTAGATACTTCACAAGCCTTGAAAATAAGCAGGATCTAAAAAACCAGGGACTTAGAATCAGTTTAGGAGCATTTCGCACATCTCCAGTAGACAGTTTATACGTCGAGGCGCATGAGCCCTCATCGCACAACAGGCGTAATAAAATTGCATCTCTTCCAAATCATATTTAATTTAACACCATATTTAGACCTCTTCATCAGTTTCATTAGGTGACTTTAATGACACTTAAAAACTAAATATCACCTACTTTTTTTTGAATAGTATATTTTCACTGGGGTAATAATACTATTTAAATAGGAAATATGTCTCTGTTATTATCTGCTCTACATTGTGTAATCAAATCTATAAAATGTACATATGTATGAATAAGTTTTAAATATGTATATACTTTTTTCTTTTTACTAAATTAACATGTTTTGTATTGTAAATTGTTTTTCCACACCTCATTTGATGCCACTTTATTATATAAAGCTTGTAATTTCGTTTGTATGCAATAATGTACCGCTATGGGTCATTGTTGTAGATGAATCATGTATTTACAAAAATAAAAATCAACCAACCACTGGTTTCCAAGCTGATCTACTTCCGATTTGTTTATTGATAACATGTTCTCTGATTTCTCTGAAAGTTTCCCGTACATATTGTCCAATGAAATGATAGAAAAGCAGCCAAGGTATCTATTTATAGTAGTGCGAGAAAATGTCGCCCTTCTGTAAAGTAAGTGACTATAAACTGAAAATTAAAACTTGCTAGTTTGAAATCGGCTGGACGTTATATCGGCCCTAGCAATAGCCGAAACCCTGAGGACTTCGGCATTTAAACAAACAGTACGAAAACCCTCATTTTCTATTACATACAAGGTTGTATGGGCGAGTCGGTGAGTAACAGCGTCGGTTTCCTTACAGCACACACATTCGTCTGACAATGGCATCGAAGAACAATTAGTGCACAGACACCAGTCTGTATTTCCTACTCTAGCATTATTATCATCAATAGCTTCGTCCTCCGATGTATCGGTGTCCGAATCCGTTCGCATTTCACCAGGGGAATATTCTGGCTCGAATTGGTAAGGTGCTATCACAGCGGAGTTCCTAACAGCCATTACAAACAATGCTGGAGTCAGCTGTCCTTTGTTCGCGATTGACGTCATAATTCCATTGTGGGTTTATTCCTGGTTTTCATAAGAAGAGTTCTATTTGGCAATATGGCGGCGCCCTTGGCTCTATCTTATTGTTTTATAATGCCAATTAAAAATAAAATAAAAACATGTTCTTGGGTCGGAATTGTGGAGAACAATTGTATGAATCAATTACTTGCTTTAATAAATATTTCCATGAATAATGGAGTACTCCTTTAAACGGTATAAAAGTATCCGTGTATCAGAAATGAACAGTACTCTTTAACGAAAGTGTACTGTTCATTTCTGATACATGGCTACGAAAGAGTACTGTTCATTTCTGATACACGGATACTTTTATACATGTATTGGAAATGAACAGGACAGTTTTATCAAATATAGCCATTGGCAACGAGTAGATGTGGGATGTAAAAAGTCATGCATGTAAAGGATATGAGGTCATAGTGCCGCTTCCCCGGCACAATTTTCAACACATCCTGTCTTGATTATCTCAGTCGGAGCAGAACAGTAGGACGTTAACCCTCATTTCATACCACAAATATAGTGGGGTTTGCAGCAACAAAACATGATAGGCGGACATACATATATACACACATCTTTGATTGTATTTATATAGATACATGTAATTCAATTTACTGTGATATATTTAACAGTGATCGGTGATCAATCTCGTTCCCAGAGGCAGCCGCGGAGCCGAAGGCCTCTGGCACATTAGACCATCCATTTGTTCCAAACCTAAGCCCCGCCTATTCTGACCTCTGATTGGTCAATCTTTTTGGGTCGATTTCTCGAAAACTAGAGGTCGGATCGTCGTTTCGTTTGTTGTAAAATGATCCTTGAGTCAAAGTCAACCCGCTTACATGAAAATTGGATCCTAAACGAACAAATTCAAGTTTTTGTAAAGATTTATTTTTCAACGCGTGGGTATATTTTTAAAGTGATTCGGTCATCCAGGCACTTAAAACCAGGGGCGTATGACGCAAATAAACGAGAAATTTCGCGCGTAGGAATTACATGTCATTTTCCGAGAAAATGGCTACCCCAATTCACCAGAAAAATTTCTTCAAAAATTTTTCTCGTTTCGAGATTGATCGGTGATATGATTTTGAAATATACATAATATATAGCCTAGTTGGTGTAAATACTTCACTTCCTCAACGAAACTACCTAGTAACGTTTTTATTTCACTTTGTTCAACACATACGTTTATATTTCAAACCTGATTATTAAAAATGAGTTTTGAATCCTGATTTGGGGAACATAAATATGTATATTAACAGTCAACTTCACTATTGGTAGATAACCTATTTGCTATTCCAACAGCGAACACACATTTAAAGTTTGATCTAATGGTAAGTGCAGGGAGACTGCACCACACATAATTTACATAAAAACAAATATATGGACAGAGACCACAAACAAACAATTCAAAAAGAGTGAATGGATCTGGGGACTAGCCGAGCTGCTCAGGACAGTTCATAGTCAAACATAACTACCAGGTCTTTAATTGACACCATACAAAGTTTGTCCACTTTGTGTGGTAAATTGTTGACTGCCTTTCGGTAAAACATAATTATTTAATGACTAGTTCTGGCTACTTTATCAGCTAACTAACTGATTTTAAACTGCAGCAACAGAAAGAAATATGTCAGATATAAACCACCTATCTGTAAATAAAAATATTAACAATCAATTATTACTAAATCACAGATATCAAAATTAAAAAAAAATAATTCACTTAACCAATCGCCACTCATCTTGCGTGTTAATTTTGCTTCTTCGTGTGGGCGAAGCACTTCACAAAAAAAGCTGAAGGTTCTGCTAAGTCAAGTACGATCGACTTGAAATTTGGCATTCTTTTTCGTGGGACGATTGCGCATCGTCTGGATTCCAATACACATGCGACGTCATTATCGGGTGGTTCCCGGTTCAAACACTACGTTGGTGACTTGTCACGCGCAACCGGGAATTCGAAACCACGCTAGTTGACTAAATGACCGGCTTTATGATACAGCACACACGTGCTAACCATTCGGCCATCCAGCCCCTTCTTTTATCAAAGAAATTGTGTGTAACGGTTCAACTATGACACTGTGGATTTCCCGCAAAGCTATAAAACACACTTATCTCACCGTTAAAATAACTTCTTTTGTGATAGTAAAAAATCCCATGGCAGTAAAACCTATTGATGTACCAGTTAATTTAGATAGAAATAATGTCAGCTGAAATATAATTTTTTTTTTTTTCTAATTGAATATGGTAGTTTATAGTATTGTATTAGTTGTAGCCATGGTAACATAGAGAGTAAGGCGGACTTACAAATCAGGAGGTTCTGCGTTCCTTCCCAATGTTGGAGGCGGAAAATCCACTCGATACCCTACATCTTTCCTCAGCTAAATGGGATGTACCTACACAATTGCTATGCGGCCATCGATGTACTTAACTGGAAAATTTGCCGCTATTGGCATCGTACGAAGTGTGTATAGAGTTTTCATTGTAAAGTCCTTTGTTAAAAGAAAATCGGATTATCAGCTTCGGACATTGAAAGCTTTGAATGATAAATAATATTCACTGGTGTCTCCATCTGTAATCCGAGAATGACGGAATTTGTCATACAGTCGAGGCTAGATGTAGGGTACTGGAGTCTGCTAAGCGGAGGAATATTTGACGTATTTCTAGTAGTTTACAATTGTCAGTGGTGTCAGCTGAAGGGGTCCGACATGGAATATAAGAGTCATACCGCCTTTAATTTATTTTACTTTAAAGCGGGAATTTCATGTTTTCCAAGAAAGTCAAAACATATTTATTTCTTTTGCTTAATAGATTGTCAACTTACTATTATACAATCATAGGCATTATTTTCCACACTTACAAAACCTTCACATTGGAAATAATAACACAATTACCTCCCTTGTTTTTCCATTCCCCACATGCTATAGCTATCTTCAGACATTTGGAAATATATTTTTGCCATTTTCTCAACTGGCAATAGTGAATTATAGATCAATAGAAAATTAAATGAAATGGGGTTTAAAGTCCTACTCTTTTGCACCTAACTTGGGCTAATGGAAGACGGGCATACGCCATACAGTGTACTATGAGGGAAATTTTGCCCGGGCAGCGGCGCTATCGAATTCCAACTTCCAAGGGATCTTTTACGTGCACTCCAATGTGTACACGGGACCTAGGTTTTTCGTCCCATCAATAGGATTATTCCTTGTCAAGGTATGACTGTTTATAGAAACCATCTATTTTAAGCCCTTATTTTAATATTAAGGGAATCCCAGTAACTTCCTGATTTTTTCCACTCACCTGTCCTAGCTGTTCTGTAGTCAGTCCATCTGTTGATATGTCATAGATGTATTCTAATGGTGAATGAGCCTACAAAGATAAAAACAAACACGCATCAGAGAACGGATGGTGAAACTAAAATAGTTTTGTATGAAGATGTATAAAAAAAAAACACAGATAATAGGGGGTTCAGGTCAAAGTTTCAAATGACAGAAAAAAAATTTTTAAAAATATTTTGTGAAAATATACATAAAATGCTACCCAAATTTTTTTATTTCATCAAAATATTCCAATTAGATCCGAAGTTATGGAATTTTAAAATCCGAGATCGACGTCAAAAATGTAATCAAAACGCTCTATACCAGTCAATGCGTGGAATGGACCTAAACAAGTGCTTTTCAGTCATATCTGGGTGACGTCATAATGGGAATTTTCCCTTCAGAATCGCTAGTACCAATTTTAAAACTGAAAGCCAAACGTTATTGTCAGCTAAGATTTATTAAAATCGTTATAATTCTAATGATAATATGTCAACTATTTATAATCTGGATGATACCACAAAAAAATTAGGCTATATTTAGTCGAAATTTAGCAAATTTCAGTCATCAAAACAGATAAATCTTGTTTTCTCCGTTGCTTATTTTCAGATCACGTGGTATCAGATTATCGGTATAATCCCTAAAATGTTATCTATCGTTTGATTGGTTCTATATGAAAATCGGCCGGAAACTAACGGTCGGAAATCCAATAAAGTGGGTCGTAGCAATGGAAAATTCTAGGTCGCGTGACGTCAGAGCGGGATTTTCCCGCTGGCGCCTCATGTAAACAAACGGTAATTTCGCTTACATTTCGATAATTTTTTAGCCTAAATCTTTGCAGATATCGAGATTAACATTAAACTATTACAATACAATTGCTAGTAATACGTTTACATAAAATAGTAATTCAGAATCGTAGATTGAACTTGGCTATATTTCAGCCATTTGCTGTTCGATTTCACACTCAAGACACGTGACCTGAAACCCCTACAGATAACAACCGACTCAAAGATATATCCGTTTCGAGCAAATGATGACAGACCCTCTAAACACATTTCAGATGGAGACGTTGCGAGCCATGACGAACAAGTATAAGATATTCCTTCCTTGAAAAAGATCAGATTATGAATGAGCCTATTAAGAAAATAAAACAACAGGATAAATGACCTACTCCTACTGGGCTAATGAAGACGGGTGTACGCCATACAGTGTGTGCTACGAGGAATATTTTTAGCCCGTGGAGCGGGACTATGGTCTACTCTTTAATTCGAACTGTCAAGGGTTCGTTTACGTGTATTTCAATAAATAAGCGGTTTTTCGTCCCATCCGGACACGCCTTGCATCTTGCTGTGCTGGTAAATCGTTGATTGTTGTATTCTTTCCAAATTGTAGCACCATGGGTCTTTTTGTCTGACGTGGAGAGCGGACATGTACCAAAACCGGTCGACACATCCTACGTATGACCCATGCATCTTTTCTTACTACATATTTTCGTAGCCTTGTGATCGTCTATCCCTGACTGTCTTTGCTTCTTCTGCACGTTGTGTTTACTTCTTACTGGTTTCTTAAGACGTTTGTCTTCTTCAGTTGTAACAATGCAACAGTTAGTTTTTACCTTTTATGTAGCATAGGTATACATACAAGCATAGTACATATTACAATTACAGTCAATATTAACTAAACTCTTCTCAGCCTAGACACTCTCTGGAATCTAATCGAAGTCTGCTGAATTCTCACGAGTATCCTAATTTGGTATCAACTGGTTTTGGACATTCAATTTTCTAATTGGTCAAACATGATGTAAATAATTAGAGGGATTGGTTAATTGAGCCCAATGACGTCAAAACCCACGCTTAAATGGTCATATGGAAATTTACTAGATAAATTTCCCATGAGATATTAATTATCATGTTGTTGACATATAGAGCAAGTTCTGTTTTGGCTAAACTACTCTTTTTATAAAACAATATGTCATTTTACTCTAAGTGATATTTAGTACATACTGCATATTATGTGAATATGTTAGAAACATAAAACTATATCTATCTCCTAATTCCTTGTCTATAATCTTTAAAAACAATGTCACAACGACTATATTGCTACAAAATACGAGACAGCTGACCTCTATTTGGTGACATTTCTTTCTTCACCAATTCACAGGTTTAAAAAAAGATAGGCTGGCACTGCCAGGCAGGATACGCCCACATTTTCGAGAGATGGATAGAGAACAAGCAATACCGAAAGTGATTTTTCCTACATCATTAAGTTAGAATTTGATATGTGCAAATATTGAAATGAATTAAGATATTTGGGTTATAAAGGTTCATTTCAGTAGGCTTCAAATTCGACTGGGGATCATGTTGCTAAGTGGGTAAGATGCTGGCTTGGTTGCCTTGAGGTTTGGTGTTTGATCCCTGCATTGGGTGACAAAGTTCATCTAGATTTTCTAGCGTGGTTTCCCCTTGTTCGTGATGAAGGATGGATGGCCTGACAAGAACAGCTGTCAATTTTAGTCTGATTTTCACGAAATTCGACCTCAACCTTCATTACGATGTAACGGTGATATAATCAAACGTTTTTTTAAATGGGATAATAATTCTGACCCCAGAGGGACCACAAGCTACAAAAAGGGTCATTTTTCGTACAACCAGGGGCCATAATTCAGGAAGTTACGATCCAATGGGCGCAAATATCAAAAGAACCAAGATCTTTGGGTTATAAACATGCATGTCATGTTTCATCAAAATCGGTTCCAAATTGTGACCTCTATAGGGTCCACAACCTTGACATAACATACTTTCACACTAATCGCGTACAAACGGCGGCCATTTTGTTTGTCAATTTTGGTCCGATTTTCACGAAATTTTACCTCAATCTTCATTACCATGTAACGGTGATATAATCAAACGGTTTTTTAAATCGGATAATAATTTTGACCTCCAGTGGGACCACAAGCTAAAAAGGGTGATTTTTCGTACAATCAGGGGCCATAATTCAGGAAGTTACGAATCAATGAGCGCAAATATCAAAAGAACCAAGATCTTTGGGTTATAAACATGCATGTCATGTTTCATCAAAATCGGTTCCAAATTGTGACCTCTATAGGGTCCACAACCTTGACATAACATACTTTCACACTAATCGCGTACAAACGGCGGCCATTTTGTCTGTCAATTTTGGTCCTATTTTCACGAAATTTTACCTCAATCTTCATTACCATGTAACGGTGATATAATCAAACGGTTTTTTAAATCGGATAATAGTTTTGACCTCCAGTGGGACCACAAGCTAAAAAGGGTGATTTTTCGTACAATCAGGGGCCATAATTCAGGAAGTTACGAATCAATGAGCGCAAATATCGAAAGGAACCAAGATCTTTGGGTTATAAACATGCATGTCAAGTTTCATCAAAATCGGTTCAAAATTGTGACCTCTATAGGGTCCACAACCTTGATATAACATATTTTCACACTATTCGCGTACAAACGGCGGCCATTTTCTCCGTCAATTTTGGTTCGATTTTCACGAAATTCGACCTCAACCTTCATTACGATGTAACGGTGATATAATCAAACGTTTTTTTAAATGGGATAATAATTCTGACCCCAGAGGGACCACAAGCTAAAAAGATAGGCTGGCACTGCCAGGCAGGATACGCCCACATTTTCGAGAGATGGATAGAGAACAAACAATACGGAAAGTGATTTTTCCTACATCATTAAGTCCTGTATTTCATACTGTATTGGGAGCAGCCATTTTGTTGGTCAGTTCCAGTCTGATATTCATGAAATTCGAAGTCGACAATGATTATGGTGTGACGGTACACAACCTAGAAATGTGACTTTTCGTCAAAATCGGATAAGAATTGTGACCTGTACAGAGTCAACAACCATGATATACCATATCTTTACACTATTCGCGTACAAACGGCGACCATTTCGTCCGGCAATTTTGGTACCATTTTCACGAAATTCGAATAATTCAGGAAGTTACGATCCGATATGCGCAAATACCGAAAGGAACCAAGATCTTTGGGTTATAACCATGCATTTCAAGTTTCATCAAAATCGAATTAAAATAGTGACCTTTACAGGGTCCACAACCTTGATATACCATTTTTTAACAGTATTCACGTACAAACGGTGGCCATTTTGTATGGCAATTTTGGTCTGATTTTCCCGAAATTCGAACTCAACCTTCCTTACGGTGTAACGGTAATATAATCAAACGTTTTTTTAAATCGGATAATAATTGTGACCTCCAAGCTAAAAAAAAAAGGCGATTTGTTCGTATAATCAGGGGCCATAATTCAGGAAGTTACGATCCGATATGCGCAAATATCGAAAAGAAGCAAGATCTTTGGGTTATAACCTTGAATTTCAAGTTTCATCACAATCGAATCAAAATTGTGACCTCCACAGGGTCCACAACCTTGATATACCATTTTTTAACAGTATTCGCGTACAAACGGCGGCCATTTTGTATGGCAATTTTCGTCCGATTTTCCCGAAATTCGAACTCTACCTTCCTTAGGGTGTAACGGTGATATAATCAAACGTTTTTTTAAATTGAATAATAATTGTGACCTCCAAGCTAAAAAAAAAGGCGATTTTGCGTATAATCAGGGGCCATAATTCAGGAAGTTACGATCCGATATGCGCAAATATCGAAAGGAAGCAAGATCTTTGGGTTATAACCATGAATTTCAAGTTTCATCAAAATCGAATCAAAATTGTGACCTCCACAGGGTCCACAACCTTGATATACCATTTTTTAACAGTATTCGCGTACTAACGGCGGCCATTTTGTATGGCAATTTTCGTCCGATTTTCCCGAAATTCGAACTCAACCTTCCTTAGGGTGTAACGGTGATATAATCAAACGGTTTTTTAAATCGAATAATAATTGTGACCTCCAAGCTAAAAAAAAGGCGATTTTGCGTATAATCAGGGGCCATAATTCAGGAAGTTACGATCCGATATGCGCAAATATCGAAAGGAAGCAAGATCTTTGGGTTATAACCATGAATTTCAAGTTTCATCAAAATCGAATTAAAATTGTGACCTCCACAGGGTCCACAAACTTGATATACCATTTTTTAACAGTATTCGCGTACTAACGGCGGCCATTTTGTATGGCAATTATCGTCCGATTTTCCCGAAATTCGAACTCAACCTTCCTTAGGGTGTAACGGTGATATAATCAAACGGTTTTTTAAATCGAATAATAATTGTGACCTCCAGAGGGTCCACAAGCTAAAAAGGGTGATTTTTCGGACAATCAGGGGCCATAATTCAGGAAATTACATTCCGATAGCCGCAAATATCGAAAGGAACCAAGATCTTTGGGTTACAAACATGCATGTCAAGTTTCATCAAAATCGGTTCAAAATTGTGACCTCTATAGGGTCCACAAGCTAAAAACGTGATTTTTCGTACAATCAGGGGCCATAATCCATGAAGTTTTGATCCGATACATGCCAATATCGAAAGGAACCGAGATCTTTTGGGGATAAACCTATATTTCAAGTTTCGTCAAAATCGGATAAGAATTGTGACCTGTAGAGAGTCCACAAACAAATTGTGGACGGACGGACGGACGGACGGACGTCCGGACGGACAGGGGCGACGACATAATACGTCCACATGAAAATGTGGGCGTATAAAAAAGGTCATTTTTTCGTACAATCAGGGGCCATAATTCAGGAAGTTACGATCCAATGGGCGCAAATATCAAAAAGAACCAAGATCTTTAGGTTATAAATATGCATATCTGTAACACTACATACAGATAACAGAATATCAGCATAATTGATAGACCTTTATTGAGAGGACGAAATAGGCATACTCCAGGAGGAGCGCCATTCCAAGTCTTCTGAAACTAACAGTAAACTCTGGCTTATAAAGCATACAATTAATTAAGAAAAGTGATACACAAGCGATGTACATATTTGGCATTGTTTATTTATGAGATTATAGTATCTGTAACTGCACTGCATATTTAATAAGATCGTGAATGAGATCGTGCCTATTGTCAAAACGAGCAGAGGCCATTCGTGTGTAGTCCGTAAATAACATATTGAACACATTAGCTGTTTTATTAAGTCCGCGCCTTGAAGAAGTTGTGTCGAGTTGAACACGTCAATATCATTAATGATCAAAAATCAGCAGAGGTCAGAAAGTTCTAACTGTATATTTATATTTCAATATGATGTAGAGATCACTTTGTCACATTCCATCCCCACCCATTTAAGTTATTTATTAAAAATAAATTACTAATACCATTCTCACAGGTGGGACACTGTTTTCATCTCTATCAATTGAAGGTACACACAATTAAGTTAAATCACACACGAATTAAGAAGAGCACACACGATATAATAATAGTAATGAAAACACACACGATTATATAGTTATATGATATTTTCGGAACACTAGGTCCTTGACTTTTGTAGGACGATACCATTATACCATTAAATTCTGGCATTCCTCTTGATTAATTATGACAAAGTGAATGACACTTGTTTATTTCTTGGTGCTGGTGTGGAAACATTTGTTCCATGGAGCGTATTCTCGTCCTCGGTCTCAGCCGACACCATCCCCTTAATTATCGTTATCTAACATACATTAAATACAATACAATATCAATATCAACACTTGAAAACATTTTATATGGACATCACAAAGTCAAGTCCTAATTCTATAAAAACAATTACATTGATAAACATGCTACAATAATATAAGTTCAATATAAATACTCGCTACAATAATATAAGTTCAATATAAATACTCGGTTATACATTCCAACCGAAAAAAAAAAATCAAAAAACACTTTTTCAATGTCAATAATTTCACTGTTGCCACCACTGAATAAGTTCAGGTCATGTTAGAATTGTTCTTTTCCTTGCACAGCTAATTTGATGCACGTAGGCACTTCTGCAAACTGGGCTTGAGGGTCATAGCTTTTGACATACTGGAATGCCCTGGTCTGGTTCAACGTTGCGGTACGTTAAGATAAGGTACAATAAATCCCATAAATGATCAATGTACTTGCTAAATTAGACCAATTACAATTACATTACCCTTAATTTACAACATTGATTTCAATTGGAGGTCATAATACTTAATCATATTCTTACACTTAAGTTTATTTAAAATCAAAATTGTATTTACTTTTAAGTGAATAAACTATTAACAATAGAATTTAATCTGCCCCTAAGTAAAAATAAGCAGTATTAATTAAAGTCATTAATAACATTGAAATTCATTAGTAGTCTGCTTTACTAATTGACATTGACAGGTTAAGATTATAACCCGTCTTAACATTGGTGCTATATAGAGCTTCGTGTATATATCACAAGCTTGTAGCCAAGGGGTGCTATCTTACACGCTGAGAACAGAAAAGACAGACATGTGCCTGTGTGAGATGTCCATATAGATACTCCCTATTAACATTTCGTTCTGAATTCAAACGAGAAACAGCATCTTGATACAAGGGATCAGTATTTATTACAAGACCTGAGTGTATGATACTCCTGGTTGTAAAAATAAAATAATTACAACCCATAAGTTATTATATTCCTGACGTTTACATGTAACGAAAAATAAAAAATTACAAATGTAAGTTCTTGACGTGTACAATACATTAGTATGGTTTTACGTAACATTACTTATGACATAACAGGGAATTTAAAATTTATTCGACAGCTAATCGCACATTCAAATCAAACTTTAAATTATCCATTTTACCACGTTATACTTTTTTTTTTTTTGGTTTGAACACATCCTTTAAACTTATTCTCCTTTATATTTCTTTAACAAAACGACATGAATAATCCAGAAACAGTTATATTGCATAAGCTACTCGCTATATATATAGTGCAATGCACCCTGTTTCAATTTAAAACATTTTTTAAAACCTAATACCAACCCACACAAAGGCCATTAAGTTTTAATTTTTCTTGGGCATTTTCCTTTATAACCCTAAAACCTAAACGCGATTTTACACATATTCATACCTTAACCATACGCGGTTAAACACATATACATTACTTGGACATAACACTACATTACATTATTACGATCTATAACTTTATAGAACGGAGACTTCATTTTATTTCTTTTAGCTTAGTTATACTGTTTCAGTTTTAGAATTCTTATCTATACCGACGTTTATAGAAATTATTTACCCATGTGTAAAACTAACTCTTATTTACTTAACTTAATTATTTACTAGTTTGCCATTTTTTTCGAAAACTTTATATTGATCAAATCCCTAATCTTTAAAAAAATTTTAAATTATCCCTTGGTCATTTTTGGCGTTCCATTGTCAGTTACAAGGAAATATGCACCTACCTTAAAACGACTGGAAACTTCTTCTTCCAAGGGTTTCCTCCCGGGATCGAACCCGGACGTCAGTGATTCCATGACTGCTGGCTGTGGCTGTAATTATTGGCATTATCACTGGTAAGACTTCCCGCCGGTATGGCGATTCACTCCCAGGGTCATATAGTCACGGCATCCAAATCTGATACCACCCAGGACGGTCACAGCAACCAAATCTGATATCTTGACTAATTGTAATTAACAATCCCGGTTGATTACTAATGAAACCAAAATCTTTTCAACTTGCAGATTAACTGGAGAATTCTGTCTAACAAGATTGCCTGCGGCTTCATGGGACTGGGTCCCGTTCTGTCTGGTTCACTGATTCACGGCGCCAAATCTGATACGACCCAGGACGGTCACGGCATCCAAATCTGATATCTGTAACACTACATACAGATAACAGAATATCAGCATAATTGATAGACCTTTATTGAGAGCATGAAATAGGCATACTCCAGGAGGAGCGCCATTCCAAGTCTTCTGAAACTAACAGTAAACTCTGGCTTATAAAGCATACAGTTAATTAAGAAAAGTGATACACAAGCGATGTACATATTTGGCATTGTTTATTTATGAGATTATAGTATCTGTAACTGCACTGCATATTTAATGAGATCGTGCCTTTTGTTAAAACGAGCAGAGGCCATTCGTGTGTAGTCCGTAAATAACATATTGAACACATTAGACGTTTTATTAAGTCCGTGCCTTGAAGAAGTTGTGTCGAGTTGAACACGCCAATATCATTAATGATCAAAAATCAGCAGAGGTCAGAAAGTTCTATCTGTATATTTATATTTCAATATGATGTAGAGATCACTTTGTCACATGTCATGTTTCATCAAAATCGGTTCAAAATTGTGACCTCTATAGGGTCCACAACCTTGACATAACATACTTTCACACTAATCGCGTACAAACGGCGGCCATTTTGTCTGTCACTCTTGGTCCGATTTTCACGAAATTTGAACTCAGCCTTCATTACCATGTAACGGTGATATAATCAAACGTTTTTTAAAATCGGATAATAATTTTGATCTTCAGAGGGACCACATGCTAAAAAGGGTGATTTTTCGGACAACCAGGGGCCATAATTCAGGAAGTTACGATCCGATTGGTGCAAATATCGAAAGGAACCAAGATCTTTGGGTTATAAACATACATGTCAAGTTTCATCAAAATCGGTTAAAAATTGTGACTTCGATAGGGTCCACAACCTTGATATAACATATTTTCACACTATTCGCGTACAAACGGCGGCCATTTTGTTTGTCAATTTTGGTCCGATTTTCACGAAATTTGAACTCGACTCTCATTACCATGTAACGGTGATATAATCAAACGGTTTTTTAAATCGGATAATAATTTTGACCTCCAGAGGGACCACAATCAGGGGCCATAATCCATTAAGTTCTTATCCGATACATGCCAATATCGAAAGGAACCGAGATCTTACGGGGATAAACCTATATTTCAAGTTTCGTCAAAATCGGATAAGAATTGTGACCTGTAGAGAGTCCACAAACAAATTGTGGACGGACGGACAGGGGCGACGACATAATACGTCCACATGAAAATGTGGGCGTGTAAAAAAGGTACCAGACTCCTGGGGTTCACATGAGAATCGGTCTTGTGTCGATGCCCGTGGCGTCGTTGTTCTTTACAGGCTGCATGAATACGCACCACTGTTCTTTAGGGGGAGAGAGAGAGAAATGGGGTTTAACGTCCACTCAACACAAACTAGGTCATTTCGGGACTAACATATGGTTTAATTTTATTTCAATAATTCGCTTGCGCGTAGGGGTCTTTAGTAGTGGGAGGAAACCGGACTCTTCTTTAAGACAATGAGAAATGGACAAGTCGTAGCAATTTGCACGTACCAGATCGCGTGCTTAATAAGGATAATCGCATTGCAACGCATCGCACAAAACTGGGAACCTAGTATAAACGATCAGGCTATAATTGTTAGCTTCAGAGTCACAACCACTCTTGTCCCTAAATATATTTTGAAGCCGTTTTACTTTCCATAGTTTTGAAAATGGCTTAGCTTTTGCTTCCGTATCTCTAACTGCCTGGTATTGTGAAATGAAATTAAAACTATTGAGCCATGGTATTGCGTGTATCAGCAGAACGGCACAACAATTAATAGTTTGCTCACCTTCTGTATGGTTTAATGGTCGAGAGCGAGATATTAAGTAAGTAATATATTGATACTGAACGAGGCGATAGCCGAGTGTAGTTTCAATATATTACGCTCGAGACCATTAAAAAACTTAAAATACAGACAGTATTCCGCACTTGCTTTTCAATGAATTACGTGATGCGAGTCCAAAATTTCATCTAGTATAGATAATGTACGATTGGCAAGTTGCCCGTACATTATTAGAAATGGTACGCCAACATGACGTCACATATGTATTTTAATAGTTTACTTACTGCATCATTAACTGTGGAAGCGAACCACGATACAAATCCAATACTAAGGTACGACGTCAGAACCCACATCACCATCATAATCGTATTCACCAGATTATTACTGGTATTAACAAGTTGGTAGAGAATAAAACACGCCAGAAAGATGTATATAGTCACTAAATTCAACAATATGATTCCCATCGGGCGATCTATAATGTGCACATATTGACACAACTTCAAATGCTGTCGTCGAAGCTGCTCCAGATTTGCTGGGAACTTGGTGGTGTTGGTCTTGATCGCGCATTTTAAGGTTTTGGAATGAAGGTAAAAGGCATCGGCGATACTTTTGCAGCAGACCAACACAAATGGGATGCAGAAAACCCAAATAGCAGAAAAGTATAAATGCATTACTAAGAATATACCTCTACAGGCTGAGTTGTCGGGTAATGGGTTAGTAAATGAATTGATGAAGTCTGTGTTGAGAATGCATACCATTAAGAAAACCCCTATAACATTAAAAATCCAGACTTCCCACGCACAAACGTTGCATATAACCGTAAAGCGACGAAGATTGTTTTCTAAGTTTCCAAGACCGACGGAATGTGTGGCCTGTAGGGCGTTGTTCCAGAGCTTGAAAAAGCTGTTCCATGTTCCATTGCGACAGTTGAACAGTATAACGCCTGTGCTCAAGACGCATTGCAAATACCAAGATGCATTAATAACTTTCTGCACGGTAAAACCAGGAACAAAAGAAGCACCTATCCAAAATCCGGGAATATACCTCAAAACACTAAAAGTTAGACAACATAGAACTGACCAGCAGTATATCTTTCTGAACTTATTGCCGTGTTTTTTCTTCTCGCCATCGCATCTGCGCCCATCTTTGCTTTCCTCAACTGCACCTACCTTGTTATCGGTTTCATTATAAAAGAGACCAAACAGTTCCAAAGACACCAGAACAGGTTTCATCACATCTTGTATTTTGTTCATTCCCAACGGCGGTTTAACATATTTATATGTATCCATCCTCGGAAGCTGTTTCGGTAGAGCGGAAACTGTCTTGGCTTCCACCAATTAATAATGAATCGAAGCTCCGTGGCTCAATTATAAAAACATTATCCAACCCGAAACAGTGAAACTATCGAAGATGATAAATCCATTCGATACAACGACCGTATATTACAAGACTTGAAATGACACGTTCTTGGCTACGCCTTGTGGTACATCTGTGGAGCCGATTGAAATGTTCTAAGCTTATAAATGATGCTGCCCTTACGTCATCTACGTATCCTCAACCCTCGTGCAAATATACGCATCGAGTGAATAGAACTTAAGCGTATTACAAAATTTATTTAACCATTTTTCTTTTGTTTGCACAGATAATGTATCAGATTGTCTTTATGCAATGTAAACAGAGTGATAATTACAACGATACTGATTTAGCTTATTTTTAAATTGTTGAATCAATATTTAAAGCTGAACTCCGATTACAAAACTACAGAAATGATTAAATAAAAAAAAATACCGCCGTACATAATCGCCATACTTGTTTTCAATTTGTAGAAGAAGTATGGCGGCTGTACGGTGTAAGAAAACAGTGGCAGGCCACGCCCACATCCAGTGTGTCTCTTTCAGCCACACTGTCCACATCCGGCTAGCTACATTTCAACTACCAATTACCTCCTGACTGTGGGACATGTTTTACACTATCAGTTTGATGAAAATATCATTGCTATACAATTATTATGTCTCATCAGGTACATATTAGTTTACTAATTAGACGAAATAAGTCAACCACGAAATACTTTGCTCTAAAAACAAGGGAAAACTGCCTTACCCCATGGAATAACAATACTATCAACACCAATCATTTTTTTCTTATTTCTTGAAAAATGTTGCACAACAGCGTGTAAACACCCGATAATTTGTAGTATTATAATTATAAAGTCTATTATTATCGTTCCAAAATTTATCCAAAGCGGCATAAAACCATTGTTCTCTCCATCAAAGAAGTGTGTTTCACTTCAAAATATTCTTCATCTTGTCGTTATTTATGAGGATCAAGGCCCTTGAAGTTATGTCGACAACAAAAAGCATTTGTTGCAATGGTGTTCATAGATTTGTAATTCTTTCGGGTAAGGCAGTTTACCTTGTTTTTAGATCAAAAGTATTTCGTGGCTGACTTATTTCGTCTAATTAGTAAACTAATATGTACCTGATCAGACATAATAATTGTGTAGCAATGATATTTTCATCAAACTGATAGTGTAAACACGTTCCACAGTCAGGAGGTAGTTGAAATGTTACTAGCCGGATGTGGACAGTGTGGCTGATAAGAGATACACTGGATGTGGGCGTGGCCTGCCACTGTTTTCGTACACCGTACAGCCGCCATACTTCTTCTACGAATTGAAAACAAGTATGGCGATTATGTACGGTGATATTTTTTTTTTATTTAATCATTTCTGTAGTTTTGTTCAGCTTTAAGCTCAAAATGCCAATACCCGACATCAATGATAACAACCAATCGTACATAAGGATTAAAGGGGCTAAATTGCTAATTATAGAACCTAGAAATTTACCTTATTGGGTTGCAATGCATATAATTATGTAATATGAATGCATGCAATATGAATGTATATAAACTGAATTACATGCAATCTCTTCCGTCTCTAATTTCAAATCAGTTCGGCGAAATACGCCTGAAGTCTCAATAGCATGCCAATCTTTAGCGTCTGGTTATCCCAGTCTACATTATTGCGTAAGCTCTCCATGCGTCACCGTCTAACCTCGTTCTTCAACTCTCTTGTTAAAAATGGGCCTGAAACGGATTATGGTACACGATTCTTATTTTGTCTTAAAGTTCCAATAGCAAGTTCCAAGTTATATTTTTAAAATTTATTAAAATAAAGCCCCAAAATAGATTGAACCTATAAACAGTCCTACCTTGTTAAAGATTAATCCTTTAATTCACTATTGCCAGTTGAGAAATTGGCAAAAATATCATTTTCAACTTCAAATTCAAACGTTTGAAGATGGCCGTTCATGGAGAAGAATGGGAAAACAAGGGAGGTAATTGAGTAACTATTTCCTCAATCAACCAGTGTCACCCTTTCTACCCCCCCCCCCAAAAAAAAAAAAAAAAAATTTTGTCCATCATTGTATAATAGTGAGTTGACAACCTTTTGAGCAAAAAACATAGAAATAATTATATTTTGACTTTCTTAGAAAAAGTGAAATTGGAACTTTAAATATTGCGTATCAGAGGTCCACTTTGTCCCGGTGAGATTACAACGTCCATGTTGAATTAAATTGAAAAATAATTTGTGTTTTCATTGTCGACGATTTAGGTGATATTGAGTTAGAAACTTAGCAACTTTAAATATCAAACTGATGATGATCGAAGAGTAGTTGAACATATATTGCAAGTAGGTCAATCTGGAAACCAGAAAAATTTTTGAAGAAATTTCTCTGGTGAATCGGGGTAGCCATTTTCCCGGAAGGTGACATATAATTCCTACGCGCGAAATTTCTCGTTTATTTGCGTCGTACGCCCCTGATTTTACGTGCCTGGATGACCGAATCACTTAAAAATATACCCACGCGTAGAAAAATAGATCTTTACAAAAACTTGAATTTGTTCGTTTAGGATCAAATATTTTATGTCAGTGAGTTGACTTTGACTCAAGGATCATTTTACAATAAACGAAACGACGATCCGACCTCTAGTTTTCGAGAAATCGACCCAAAAAGATTTACCAGACCCAAAAAGATTTACCAATCAGAGGTCATAATGGGCGGGGCTTAGGTTTGAAACCATGGACGGTCTAATGTGCCAGAGGCCTTCGGCTCCGCGGCTGCCTCTGGGGACGAGATTGGAAGTAGGTGCTAAGAGAATGATCGAATTACTATCAGAAAATCACAATTTAAAGTTTATTAATCAATGGACAGCAAAATGTATATTCCACACAGGTGCTAAGGAGGTGATCGGACGTAATTACTATCGCATATCACAACTTAAAATTCGTTAATTTATAGATAGTTACATTCTTTATTGCACATAGGTGCTAAGAAGATGGGGTTTAACGTCCTACCTGGGCTAATGAAGGGGAATTTTGACCGGGCCACGGCACTATGGCCTCTCTTATATCTAATTCCAACTACTAAGGGATGATGTGGGCATTTTAAGAATCTTTAGAAAGACAATTAAGCCGTTAAGAGAATAATGATGAATATGTTATAGCCGCAGTAAAGATGTTGTTCCATGTGTCGTTAAAAGGTAGTCTTGATTATCCCGACCTGTCAATTAGACGTAGAATGATCGGTAGACTGGTTAAGCGAGACTAATTTCAAAACAAGGGTACGTAACCTATCTTTTACTCAAAAGTGTCTGGATTTTATGGACGCCACTCCAAACCATTTTTCAGTATTATTTATGTATAGGTAAATGGTCATAGCTTATTAAGTACAACATGGTCGTTTATTTAGTTACTATAAATGTGTGAAACAAATTTGAGGCTTGGTAAATATATAATAGTATTGTGGTGTAATTGTCGAAATATTTGGGGATATTCATTTGGGGTGGGTCACCCTGATGATGGTAATTAATTGCATTCAGTGTAGCGGCACTAATGGGTAAATGGTAATTAGTACATTACTAAACATGGGAAAGTAATTATTAAGATTACTTTCAAAAAGTAATGGTAATGTAATTATTTGCTTTCCAACGTAATGACCCAAGCCGTTCCCAAATGACGTAGCTGTATTATTGAACCACGGTGGAAATTCAGTAAGGGGATGAAAACGTTTACTTACTGCGTTATTAACTGAGGCAGTGAACCACGATAAAGTTCCAACACCAAGATACGTAATCAGCAGCCATATCACCGTCATAATCGTGTTCAGTTTATTGTTGGTATTAACTAGTTGGTAGAGAATAAAACACGCCAGAAAGATGTATATGGTCAACAAATTCACCAACAGCATTCTCATGGGACGATCTAAAATGTCTACAAGATGACATAATTTCAAATACTGTCGTCGAAGTTGCTCCAGATTTGCTGGGACCGTGGTAGGATTTGTCCTGATCGCACAACTAAGGTTTTTGGTATAAAGATAAAAGACTTCGGTGACACTTTTGCTGCAGATTAACACGAATGGGGTACTGAAGACCCAAATGGCTGAAAAGTAAGAATGCACCACAAAAAGTATCCCTCGCCACGTCGAGTTAAAGGATTTGGCAAAGTATGTGTGGAAAATGAAGACCATTAAGAAAACCCCAATAACGTTCAAAATCCAGAATCCCCACGCACATATTGTGCATATAACCGCAAAGCGACGAAGATCTTTAACTAAGGGTCCGATACCGATGCAATCAGTGTCCTGCATGGCGTTGTTCCAGAGCTTGAAACTATGGTTCCAAGTTCCACTGTGACAGTTGAACAGTATAATGGCCGTGCTGAAGATTCCTTGACAAACAGGGGCGTACATAACGATTTCGTTTGGGGGGGTGTTTAGCCAAAATGCGACCGACTGATGCACATACCCCCGCCCCACACACCAGTGGTACTACAAGCTGGGCAGTTCACTATAATCGTGAATATGATAGTGTCGAGACAGTATAAGACAACTGAGGAGTAGAAGAATGATTTTAAAATGGAATCGAGCGCCGCAGGCGCGAAAAAATTTCAGATATGTAAGAGAAGATTGATGTTATAATGGAAAAAATTTTCAGATATGTAACAGAGCTTTTAAATTTTGGGGACGGGTTGATAAGAAAAGGGACAGAATCTTGAGGCTTATCTGTCAATTTTGCTTGTTTTATGATTGTATGTTTATCTCATTAATTCATTTAGTCGGAGACCGACTGCGGTGAGTACTTTTTTTGTGACCGACTATATTTGACGTGGTAGAAAACATTTCATAGAACAACATACTCACAACAGAATAAGAGTGACAAGCAGACATGGTTATTCTATACTATAGTTATGAATGACGTATTCAATTTAGGCACACGGATTCACGCAAATACATAGCATTTGGGATCTATTCTGGCATTGTTTTTGAGACCGACTATTTTTCTCCCTTGGTGAAATTTTGTTGTTAGACCAACATACTTAGAACAGAATAAGAGTGACGTATGCAATTTAGGCTCACGGATTCATGCAAATATATAGTGTTTGGGATCTATTCTTGCATTGTGTTTGAGACCGACTGCAGTGACTGCACTTATTTTGAGACCGACTATTTTTCTCCCTGGGTTACATTTTGTTGTAAGACTAACATTATACTCTTCCAACAGAATGAGAGTGAAACACAACATCTTTTCAAAAATGATAAGTTAACAAGGTTATTTTATACTAAGACTGCTCCTATTTTGCGACCGACTGCACTGATTTTGCAGCCGACTATTTTTATACTACCAAGTTTTGCGTGAGTAGCGTGACGTATACAGTGAGTACTTATTTTGATACCAACCACCTCTACTTTGCGACCGACTGCACTGATTTTGCGATCGACTATTTATTTGCGTGAGTAGCGTGACGCATACAGTGAGTACTTATTTTGATACCGACTACCCTTACTTTGCAACCGACTGCTCCTAATTTGCGACCGACTGCACTGATTTTGCGACAGACTTTTTTTATACTAAAGTTTTGCGTGAGTAGCGTGACGTATACTTATTTTGATACCGACTACCTCTACTTTGCGACCGACTGCGCTGATTTTGCGACCGACTATTTTTGGGGCTGGGGGGTGTACCACCCCCCCACATTTACGCCCCTGTTGACAAAACCAAGACCCACCAATAACTTTCGGCACGGTATAACCAGGAACAAAAGAAGCACCTGTCCAAAATCCAGGAATATATATCAAAGCACTTACAATAAAACAAAACAGTACGAAATAGCTATATATCTTTTTAAATTTATTAGCTCGATTATTCTTCTCAACATCGCGTCCGTGCCCATCTTTGTTTTCCTCTATATCTACTTTTGTTTGGGTTTGGCCATAAAACAGGCCGAACACTTCCAAAGATACCAGTACTGGTTTCATTACGTCTTGAATTCTGCTCATCACTAAAGGTTTATTTTCTGTGTTCATCTTTGTATAAGTTCTTTCTTTACTGTGAAGTTTAGCTTGGCTACCACTAATTAAGAATAGATGACGACAGGGGCGTGGTGAGAATGAGTTCATGAGTAGCCATACTCATGCGCCAAAAAGTTTTTGCGCCAAAATCACAATCAAATTACTCAAAAAATGAAAAACATTTGTAAGTGGAAAAATTGTTTCATCTGACCCAATTAAAAAAATTTTGAAAGAGTCAAGTGATTTTCTCTTGGAAAGAATGGAATCTCCAAGAGAAAATAACAATATTTTATTACCGTATTTCTTGTCTCGGATTGCTGGAGATTGCGTTTCTGGGCTTCTAATTTTCGAAATTTTCCCGGGGGAGGGCCCCCCGGACCACCCGCCGCGGGCTCGCGCCTTCGGCGCTCGCGGTGGCCGGCTTCGCCGTCCACAGCTCCGCGGTCAGTAAAAGGGTTTTTGTGCCAAAATCTTTTTTGTTACTCATAATTTCTTCTCAATAATTGCCCTCACCACGCCCCGGGATGACGATGGACTATAAAATTGTACAAAATCAAAGAAAAGAACAGCCGAATCAAGGCGATGTTTACGTGACGATCATAACTCACCTAATCTAGTACAAAAAGTTTTGATATGAAGTCGATTGAAGCTTTTAATTTATATACAGTTAAGCCGACGTGGATCCATTTCGGTTTTGTTTAAATAGATAATATATTTTCATATATATTAATACAATGTACATATAATGTTAATTACCACCAGTAACGGTGATCTTTCCATCTGTGTTTTTAAGTGCAGAACATATATCTGGGTTTTAAAAAATTAGTATCTGAAATTGGTGGTAATGGTCATAGTAAGTTATAGTATTACCCATCGTTAAAGGGACAATAACATTCTTGCTGGCTTGGTAGCTCCAGAAAATAAATAATAACCTTATTCTAAGTACTACATGTTTAAGTGGCCTACCTGTTGTGTAAATTATCCATTACAACCTATTTTATTTGTCCAAAGGGTTCGAAAATATTTTAAAATCCAAGTCACATTTGAAAAGGTTTACGTTAGACTTTTCAAATCAATTGGTCGAATTCTTCCAATTTTTTAAATAAGGTGTGTTAAGATGAAATTTATATCATCATTTATTTGGAATATTGTAAAATAATACAATTTGTTGACCAGAATGAAGATTGGGACATATTTTTCAGTTACAACAAGAGTGTTATTGGGGCTTTAAAAGGTACAAATATTGGAAATGTAATCCGCAAATCACTATAATGGGACTTTAATGCACAATATCGCAATTTCAATCATGGCTCAGTGAGTAAGACTAGGGGTGGCGTGTTCGATCCCTGTATTGCCCGAGAAAATTCGCCAGGATTTTTTTGTGTGGTCCCCACTTGTTAGTGATGTAAGACAGGGGCCACGGCACTATGGCCTACGCTTATATCGAATTCTAACTACTTAGGTGTCGTGTACGTACACACCAATGTATACATGGGACATCCGTTTTTCGTCACATTCGTACGACTGGACAGCTGTCCTTGTCAGGCTGCCCGTCCTCCTGCACCACTGACAAGAGGAAATCATGTCGGAAAAGGCATACACGATCACCATGGTGGGGGTACCAGAACTAGAAAATAACGATACAACCGCACAAACATTTGTTCATCAGATCACAGGAGACTGACCTATCCGAAAATGCATACAACATGCCCTGGGTAAAATTCAAATTTTAGCGGATACTTCAATTTTGATTGGACATTATTAGATTGATTTTAATTCTTAGCCAATCAAATAACTAAAGTTCAGATCTTATCTTAGTTCAAATTTTGTGAAATAGGCCCCAGCTAGACAAAAAAATAATAAAAACCGGAATGCAATGCCTGTTGAAGCCTCAGTTGTACACAAACCAATATGTACATAACAGCTCAAATCATCCAACCAAAGAAATGAAATGTGGTTTTATCCAACCAAAGTCAAAAGACGAATCCTAAGTACGTCAAGGAGACGCGCAGCATTGTGTGACGAAGACCGACCCAACGATGAATTACAGCACACTGCCCCGACAAGAAAAAACCCTTGGAAACCACCAGTAAAGCAATATTGGTCAAAGTGTGTGAGGTGCTCTCTGCATTCAACTGATATCTTATAAGAAGATGAAACACGCATTCAACTGATATCTTATAAGAAGATGAAACACAACTAGAAGCTGCTGATGCATCAAGATGGAAGTCACAGTTATGATCCGTTCGTTACTCAATGTAAAGGATTATTTACGACAGCCATGAATCCCACACCAATATTATTTTGGAAGCAAGCAAACCTCTCACCCAGTATTGGCAAGGATTGCATTTGTCGTGTATTTTGTACACGGTGACCAGTCCATCTGCTGATTACACTATTTTGCCTCGACCGTTTTTATTGGACTTCGAATTTTGACTAATGGTTTGGATTGTTCGTACTTCGTTTTATTTTATTTTTATACATATTCATGCCTACGTCTAGTGCCCCTGGGTAACGCTTGTTTAGAGTCGCTGGAAAACTGATAGATGCTCATTGAATGATGCAAATTTGAGAATTTAATGATTTTGAAATGCAACAACGATTTGTATACTCGAAACTTGAAGTGCTAAGTATGAAAAGTTTTTGGATATTAGGTTAAGTTTATTTTGCAAAAAAAATTATGTAGGGTTAATTGTTTCATGGCTTGAAGATACATTATGAGATATAAGATAAAGAGATAGCAGTTCTCGCTCTAATAGTTAAAGAGTAGATAGTGTAAAGGTAATTTGCTGAAAATTTCACCCAAATTGATCCACTATGAGCCGAGGACGAAGCGGGTGAAATTTTCGCATAGCCTCGGTCATCATTAATATAAACAGCATAATCTCGATTATCCACTTTTTAATTTAATTATCAATGACCGTTAAACGAAATATATGAATCTAATCCAGCCAACAACGAAGGCTGGCATTGACATCGAGTTTATTATGGTCTAGATAGGTTAATTGATGTCTGATAATTTAGATAACCTTTCATGCCTAAAGAAAGACTTTTAATAAGCAGATTTTGCCCTTGCATAATGCATGTTTAATTGTTCTTTAATCCAGTAACTGTTCTTTAACCCAGTGATTGTTGTGGAGAGGGATAAAGTAATCAGTAATTGCATTGCCAAAAATGGGGAAGTAATTGTAGTGAATACTTTCAAAAGTAATGGTAATGTTATTAATTACGCCTCCAATGCAATGTTATAGCCCCAGCCGTTCCGAAATGGCGTAGCTCTACTATTGAACCCCGGTGGAAACTCAGTGCACGTCTCCGCCTTAATACTTATTATTGGAAGTAACGAGATGTAAACGTTTACTTACTGCGTTATTAACTGTGGCAGTGAACCACGATAAAGTTCCAACACTAAGATATGTAATCAGCACCCACAACACCATCATAATCGTATTCACCAGATGATTATTGGTATTAACAAGTTGGTAGAGAATAAAACAAGCCAGAAAGATGTATATAGTCAGCAAATTGACCAACAGCATTCTCATGGGACGGTCTAAAATGTCCACAAGGTGGCACAACTTCAAATGCTGTCGTCGAAGCTGCTCCAGATTTGCTGGGAACTTGGTAGGGTTGGTCCTGATCGCACACCTTATGCTTTTAGAATAAAGATTAAAGACATCGGTGACACTTTTGCTACAGATCAACACAAAAGGGGTGCAGAAAACCCAAATAGCTGTAAAATAGGAATGCATCACAAAAAGTATCCCTCTCCACATTGTGTTATCCGGCAGGGGGTTGGTAAAGGATTTGATGAAGTCAGTGTTAAAAATGAAAACCATCAAGAAAACCCCAATAACGTTACAAAACCAGAATCCCCACGCACAAATTGTGCATATAACCGCAAAACGACGAAGATCTTTTACTAAGGGTCCGATACCGATTCAATCAATGTCCTGCATAGCGTTGTTCCAGAGCTTGAAACTGTGGTTCCATGTTCCACTGTGACAGTTAAACAGTATAATGGCCGTGCTGAAGATGCCTTGACAAAACCAAGACCCATCAATAACTTTCGGCACGGTATAACCAGGCACAAAAGAAGCACCTGTCCAAAATCCGGGAATATATCTCAAAGCACTTACAATAAAACAACACAGCACCAACCAGCTATATAACTTCTTAAATTTATTAGCTCGATTATTCCTCTTGACACCGCGCCCATCTTCGGTTTCCTCTATACCCACTTTTGTGTGGGTTTGGCCATAAAATAGGCCGAAAACTTCCATATGTTACGCGCGTCTCCCCCACAGGCTTCCAGGTGAACGCGCAATACTAATATTGTGAGTTCGCTCCCAGCCTAGCACGACGACCTATTCAATGAAGTGAAAAAGACATTCTAGGCTACAAATAATAACACTTTATTGATAAACATTTAACTTATATGATATGGTGATTCAACAATTGATAAAAGTTATCTCCCTTACGACAAGTGTTCAGAGCACTTGTCTGTGTTTGGGTTATCTATTACTAATTAATTAATTGAACTATTATGATATATATATATATGAGCCAGTACAAATATAAGTTTAAAGCAGGTCGGGCCTTATTTATATTAATATTTCACAATTTGTTGACCTCCACCCCCCGAATGATGCGCACGGAAAAGTAATTATTACGAATTATGACTAAAGTCATAACCCAGTCGCTCCCAGGGCTTGGGATAATAATATCAGGATTGGATCCGGAACTGGGGTTGGGGAAGGCTAATAATATCTGGGGTTGCTGCCAGTGCTGGGGCCTGGAGTTGTACCGGTCCAGTGCTTCCTATTAACTGGGGCTGGGGTAGGCTAATGACTGGTGCTGGGACCTGTTCTGGCCTGGGGTGGCTTTAGCTGCTGGGGCCTGGGGCTACTGCCAAATACTGGGGCCTGGAGTTGTACAGCTCGGGTGCTTCCCACTGGGGTTGGGGTTAGCCTACTGTTGGTGCGGGTTGGTCCTGGCACTGGTCCGGAACTAAAACATTACCTTCTAAGAATAATATAAAAACGTGAGTTAGCAGTTCTCTAATGGATTCTTACCATAAGTTTTTCCATCACTATGGGTTTCTTTCTTGCCCCTGGGGCGACTGTTCCTAAGTGGAGCGGAGTCCTTCCGAAAACATTAATGGCATAAAAAGCGCGCTTCTAAGAGCGCTCGGTCTTATATAGTCTTAGCTTGTGACGTCACGATGACGTCACAAATACGCAACTTCCTTCCCGTGGCCCGCGAAAGCTACAACGTGGTGGCAATGGGCGCTATCTTCTAGCGGCCATCCTGCCGAGGATAATTGCTACCAGCAAGTAAAATATAAAGGGATATTGACATAAAGGTAGGGTGAATTTAATATCGGGCGCTATCCACGATGACATTAACGTGTCTGGCCAGGATGATCCATTTTCCGATCTACGATCGCTTCCGGCCGCCATGTTTGCCGCTCGTCGGCGGAGAATGTTCAATGTAAACAAACGTACAATAGGCCTAGCGAGCTAGCGATAAAACTAAACTTCAAGGATTGTTTATTAATTTCGTTACACATAGATACCAGCACTGGTTTCATTACGTCTTGAATTCTGCTCATCGCTAACGGTTTATCATCTGTGTCCATCGTATTAGCTATGTCTCTCCAGTAAAATTTACCTTGGCTATCACTAATACTATTCGAAGATCGACTATATAATTGTACAAAAAGAACAACATCCACGTACTATTTGCATGACAATCATACCTCGCATAATCTAGTCCAACGAGTACAAAGAGTTTTGATAAGTTTATATACTGTTTTGCCTAAATGGATAAATATATAAATATCGATCCCTTTCGGTTTTTGTTTAAATAGCTAATGAATTTGTATAAAATGTATCAATTGTACATAAACGATAATTACAACCAGTAACAGAGGTGTATGCACGCGTGTTTTTAAGTGTGGAACAAATGTCTGGGTTTTAAAAAGTTAGTATCTGAAATTGGTGATAATGGTCATTTATTAGTAAGTTATAGTATTACCAATCGTTAAAAAGTACAAATATTGAAAATAGTATTACCAATCGTTAAAAGGTACAATTATTGTAATCAGCCAATCACTATTCGGGTTCGCTCTCAGATCGGGGAAGTGAGATCTCCTGAAACCTAGCGGGAACAGCTTTATATAAACGTTACCTTATCTAATCTCGCAGACTTTCATATGTGTAGTTCAGTATTGAAATATCTTATTTAATAAAAAGAAGAGTTCCGTGTGTAATGACGTGCCGACATTAGACGAAATGACTTGACGTTTTATCTAAAACTAGATGTGGGCGAACTGTCCGTTAGACTAATGATATAGCGGCATGCTTGACTTCCATAGCCAATCGCTGTTCATTTCCTTCTCCTTCCATTTTTTTTAAAAAAATAAATCCATGCTTGTTTTTCTCTGTTTATATGATTGTATTGGCAATTTTGACCTTTATTTCACTGTGGTGAATTCTTTAAATCGTTAGGCATCACATGGTAAGAGTATCGTACTTTATGTTGCATATTGTGATGTTAATTAATGATTGTTTTCACGTTTATTTTCTATCAGGAGAGATGAAGTTGTTTTGTGTCGCTCTCGTCTTGGTCTCGCCTTTTTAACACATATTTTCATTTTAAAGCGAGAGCCTCAACCAGAATGTGAACACTGTCATGTTCCTTTGACAGTTAATCACATTTTGATTGAGTGCAAGCATCTTAAGCAAACAAGATCACGGTATTACCCAAACTGATCCCGCAGTGAATATTCGCTTGGCCGCTACAATCACTGATATGCATGACATCGACGAGGCTTAATGAGTACGGCATATTAACTTTTTTACTCCGACAAATTAAATTCTCAAACATTTTTTTGAGGAAAAATAAATAAAGACGTTTGAAGTATTTGTAGTTAAAAATATTTCCTATTTAGTGTGTATTAATGGGTATTAAAATGAGTAAAATGCATCATTTTGCCCGAAGGAGTTAGGTGTTAAAGTTCCAATTTCATATTTTCTAAGAAAGTCAAAACATAATTATTTCTATGTCTTTTGCTCAAAAGGTTGTCAACTCACTAGTATACAATCATGGACAAAATGTTTGGGGCATTAAAAAGGCTGATTGAGGAAATATTAACCCAATTACCTCCCTCGTTTTCCCATTCCTCTCCATGGACGGCCATCTTCAAACGTTTGAATTTGAAGTCGAAAATGATATTTTTGCCAATTTCTCAACTGGCAATAGTGAATTATAGGATTAATAGGATTATTCTTTAACAAGTTAGGACTGTTTATAGGTTCAATCTATTTTAGGGCTTTATTTTAATACATTTTAAAAATATAACTTAAAAATATGCTATTGGAACTTTAAGTAAACATTGCACGAGCCAATGACTACGAGGCGTGCAGTCAACGCACGTGTTTTGGACAGCCATCCGTTACAGGGATAATTCGTAAGTAATTGTGTGTGAAACAGGTTGGGTATTACCGTTGTCAGTCACTACATCATCTGTTTGCCCAACCGGGTCTATATGGTAAAGCGCTAGACTTTTTAAAAGACAAATTTTTATCGAAAATTTTAATTGTTTATATCCTGATATTCTATTTCATGTTTTAAATATTTATACATAAAGTTGATATTTATTTTTAGTTGATATTTACTGTGATATTTGTTTTTATTTATGTATATATAGATAATGTGATTATTTGTTTTTAGTTTGCCTCGTAACATCGTCATATGTTTGGCGCAGTATAGCCCGGTTGGAGCGGATGTACCATTAAACCACATTTCATTCATTCACGTTAATTTACGATTTAGATTTTAAATTACTGTAGTAATAGTTTTGTTTAAAGCAACGATACCATTCTTCACGTCATTTGAAAATGTCCATTGTTATGCATTTCAGATTGAAACCACACCTCACTCTTTCACCAACACCACGATTTATCTTGTTAACTTACGTGTACACCTGTTGGGGGACTATTAAAATGGGTTCGTCCGTCTGTCTGTCTGTCCGTCACACTTTTTGTGACACAATAACTCTCTTCCTAATTGAGCTAGAATGTTCAAACTTGGTGTATGTGTTTATTAGATATATGCCTTGGAGTTCGAAGAGCATTTTCCGCTTAGGGTAAGCAGAGATAAGCAATTTGATTGGTTGAAGCTTTGGGACACGATAACTTTAGTTCTAATTAAGTGAGAGTGATGACACTTGGTGTATAGTTTCATTACAGTAATACCTTGACTAAGATCGATAATAAATATTTTCTGCTCAGGGTAAGCAGAGCGACAAGCAGTTGATTTGCCTAGACTCTGGAACTCTCCTTCGAATTGAGTTAAAATGTTCAAAATTGGTGTGTATGCTTATTAGGTCAATGCCTTGATGGAGTTCGAAGATGAGCATTTTCTTCTTAGAGTAGGCAGAGATAAGCAATTTGATTGGTACGTTTGAAAAATAAATGTGCGATTAATTCAATATGTGTCATCTATTTATTTTGGGATTTCGGCGAGGGACATCAGCCTCACTGTTGGCTTGTTTACTGCATGTTGTGCACTCTACGTACCGTCGTTGAACTTTGTCATCGTCGTTTGCCAGTATAACTTTATTGAGATTTGTGACATTTTATTTTACAAGTAATCATTAGAAACGTTGAATTGTGAGAGATTGTTGCAGTCTTTGTAGCCGTTGATTGACAATTATTAAATTTGACAGTCTAAAACTTTTGTTTGTGAATTCATTCGAATTTGCTGTTAAGAACCTGGTCAATTATTGACCGCAGATTTAACGTAGTCGATCACATACTCTTTAAGTGGTGCCGATGATCAACGAACCTGTGGCTATGCTACATTCAGATTGAATTAGCGACAGTAGTGGACAATTCTTCAGAATATACAAGGTGATTAGTAGGTATCATGGCCGTGGATCCGGATATAAACACTTTATTTACGAATTTAACTGTAGAATTTGTAGGATTGTCCACTACTTTCAAACATCATGGGATAAGCCATTTAGTCGAATCATTTTCTGGGGACCAAAGTAAATTTTAAGTGGATAATTAACAAGGATTGAAACTTTGCGTTGCCATCAGCGATTTCTGAACAAAAAAGTAAAATATATAGCTTACCAAGCAAATCAGGGCACAGTTAGTAACTTTTTAACCCGATATTTACCCACAAATCCGAATGCGTCATGGACTTGAGGTAAGCAGGGACTGACATCGTGGGATTTGATAACTGATGCACAGTACACCTTGGCTGTATTGCAATCAGCGAAACCAAAAGGTGACGAGAAGGTGCAAATATATGCTGAACGTATAATTAAATCTCGAAAATAAAGCCTATTGACAGAGGAGACGTTATCACCAACCGTACAGCGTCAATTGATTTCGATTTTTTCAAGTGGCTTAAAGATTATTTGAAATTAAAATTAGTCCGGGGAAACCCCCAAACTTTACAAGATGCAGTTGTGCGGAAATCCTTGGCTTGATCGATAAATAAGTTTCACTTGTATATATTGTAAATATAAATAGTTTACTTGGTATCAACCCTTTATTTAGCAGGGGTCGCGCAAATTAATTTTGTCATGTAATACAATCTTTAATTCGTGATGTCAAAGTGGTAGACAAACACTTGGCTCATTGAACATATTTAATTTTATATTATTGGGTTGAGTAAATGTATTCTCATGAAGTGTTTTAAGTTCTAAGCTCCGCCAAGACAAACGGTATCGAAACAAAGAATGTGACAATACTGAGTATTGCAGGAGATGGCGACGGCTAAAGCCACAAGCGACAGTAAACTTGAAAATGGAGAAATTAGCCATTCACCACACCTCGACAAAGAATATATGCATACATGGTGGATGCTTACTCCTTGGAGTGCTGGACATTTCTTTTACCATAGACATTTCATTCTGCTTATGGATGCTACAATTTTTGTATTTTACTTTAATCATTTGATTTAAAATCGTTTCTTATATTATTCTATATATTCCACTATTTTAAAAGAACTTAAACTAAATAAACATCAAGAATTTAGTTCACGTGGCAATT
The DNA here is from genome assembly GCA_036850965.1 of Patella caerulea. Lineage (NCBI taxonomy): Eukaryota > Metazoa > Mollusca > Gastropoda > Patellidae > Patella > Patella caerulea. The sequence continues at coordinate 75,108,691 of JAZGQO010000007.1, read as the reverse complement.
GATGGTGTCGGGTTGATGACTGGCTAATTCTGTTTAACCGTGTTCAAAGACTTTGAACAGTGTATTTTATTACTCCCGGGGAGGTTGGGGTGGCCTAGTGGTCTAGAGTGTCGCGCTTCGACCTCTAGCTGTCCGGTCACCTGGCTTGCGGCTGTGGTTTCCATCCCTGGTGTGAGCGTATGTGGCATTGAGATAGGGGCGCCTCTCAACCTCGTTTATTTCCTCCGGTTTCCTCCCACTACTAAAGACCCCTACGCGCAAGCGAATCATGGAAATTGGGGGTGCAGGCTGTTTCGTAACCTGGCTGTTTCGTACTCAGTTCTTTCGTACCTCAGAAGAAAATAATGTTTAAAAAAAAAAAACTAACTTAGCACGATAGTGTCGATAGAATAGAAGAAACTCAGCCGATCCAAAACCCTGGTGCAAAAGGAGGAGGGTTAAGCTTAAGTGCATTGTAAAAGTTTAAATTAACGAAGGTACGAAACAGCTCACGTGAGGTACGAATGAACTAAGTTCGAAACAGCCAGGTTACGAAACAGCCGACATCCAAATAAAATTAAACCATACGTTGTTCCCGAAATGACCTAGTTTGTGTCGAGTGGACTTTAAACCCCATTTTCTCTCTATATATTACTCCTGACATTACGTCAAATAGGCCATCACTAAGTCAGTTGTCGCAAAGTGCTAGACTTTTAAGAGAAATTATCGAAAATTTTAATTGTATATATCTTTTTTTTTTTCATATTTTAAATACAATTACAGAGATTGTATGCCAATTATAATATTAAAATGTGCACTGAGTATTCCCATTACAGCCGATGCTGGAAGGGGGTTTTCAATCCAAGGCAGAATCAAGTCCACTAATGAAAGTTTAAATTGATTTAATGAAGATTCCCGAAGATGGGCCAGAAATGTCAGAATTTGATTTCAAAGCAACTTTAAGTCCCAAAAAGAACAGACATCACATGAGTTTTGGGTTGTTTTTTTTTTGGGGGGGGGGGGATATGTAATACAATATCATTTGGGATCTAAAATGTAATATTGTATTTTTAATTCATATTCTTAATTCATATTTTATATTGTAATTTCAATTGTAACTCATTTTGGACATATTAAGTGACAAGCTTTAATCCGTTACAGGTGCGAGCTTATCTGACATAGTATTATGTAAGATGTATTGGTCGTACAAACTTGTATCATCGAAGTGTCTATTTGATATAAGTTGTAAGCTTAACACTTGTTGTTTTAGAGCTAAGATGTGTTTATCTTAATTAATCGTTTTCATTGTTCTCATTTTAATGCTATTAACTATGGCGTGCCTCAGCTATTTGACAGGCATCGTTGGATAGTATATAATGCCTCGTTTAGAGTTAGGCGAAAAGAGACCAGACGGAGGACACCAGAGAGGGAGACCTAGGGAGAAGTCGGTCCGTCCTGGACTATGGGGGTCTGCCCTCAGACCCCGGAGAGTTGGGTTTTCTGTGACCTAGGGAGAACATCTTTAGTTAGATATCTCCTGATCCAACCACCATATTTGTATGTATATATATATATATTATGCAGTAATAAAACGTCTGTTTAATAAAAAGAGTATGTGTTATGTTACAGATATTGTAAATTAGATTAGACTCCACCATATATGATGATATTTTTATTTGTTACATGTGAAATTGATTAGACTAGAGCTTATATTTAATTACATCGAATACTAATGAAAAAGATTAAACTGAAATAAGAAACCTGCTTTTATAGCCACCAAAGAAAGATTGTTTAAAGCTGTGATATATCTGTTAGAACACGGTGCTGATGTATATTATGTGTTTCACTATTTAGCTGTTGTTAACTGTGATAATGTTCGAAACAAGTTGAACTGGTTGTTAAATAGAGAGTTAAACATCAACCATCCCTCTTCTAAAACCAACACATCTATTATGATAGCTGCCTTTTTATCAACCAGTAAATGACATCCTAGACTAGATATCAATGCACAACCTAATCAGAAAAGTCTTACAGCTCTTCAAAAGTCTTACAGATCTTCACCTTTGTGTGATTGGGAATGAAATGAAATGGGGTTTAACGTCCTACTCTTTTGCACCTAACCTGGGCTAATGGAAGACGAGCATACGCCATACAGTGTGCTATGAGGTAAATTTGGCCCGGGAAGCGACGCTACGGCCTACTCTTATATCGAATTCCAACTGCCAAGGGATATTTTACGTGCACTCCAATGTGTACACGGAACCTCGGTTTTTCGTCCCATCCGAACGACTAGGTAGTCATTGTCAGGCCCATGTTTATTAGTGGCTTCAATAAGAGGATAAATGATAATTAATGTATCCAATAAACCTCGCTTGTATTGATAGTTTGGTAATATTTATCAGAGTATGTTTGATTTGACTATTTTATGGTTCCACTAGTGTTCTCAATTTTCCCTGTATTGATGGTAACACGATTATTCAAACGGCTTGTTTCCCCCCTTCATCTGGGAACCGTGTCATGCTTTTTTTTATAGCCGCTACATAAGGATTGTATAAAGCTGTGATATATCTGTTAGAACACGGTGCCGATGTACATTATGTGCTTTATCTTTTAGCTGGTGTTAACTGTTCGGAACAAGTTGAACTGGTTAAATATTGGGTTAGACATCAACCAATTATGATAACTAATATCAAAAAGTAACTATTGGTATGTTATCCTAGAATGCACAATTCTTCATCTTTGTATGATTGAATTTCCAATGATTAAAGATGTTAAGAATTACTGTATCCAATTTACATCGCATGTACTTGGTCTATTCCATACAGTTGAGAAGTAGTTTAATGACAGCTGCAATAGAGATGCCACAAGGAAACTACTTCAGACTGGTGCCATAGTTATTCAGGACGATCTTACTATTATTAAAGTACAGTTGTAGGTTTGATTTTACTGGTTTTAAATTGCTTCTATCTTTTTTGACACTAGTCTCAATTTACCCTGTATTGGTGGCCACACGATTATTCACACGTTCGTTTTATTAGATATTCTCGCCACATCTTCAGATAAAGGTAGCTATATCCAAATTGATGTTAGTGGCGCCCACAAAATTTAAAAGATTAGATCAAATCGACAATATTCAATGTCACGAAGAGAAAAAAAAATAACTGCCAGTATTTTACTCGGGAACAAAGACAGTTTCCTAAAAGGTCAAAATCTCAGAGACAAACTGTTATATCTTAGTTAATCCTTCAAGAGAAACTGAGAAAGCTGTTATATCTTAGTGGCGCCGCAGGACAGGAAATTGTTATTTCTTTAAATTTTGACAAGGAATATGACAGATGTGAACAATCAGACAATAATCACTTGCAAGCAAGACAAATAATTCATGAATTTCTATCACAATATAACTCAAGTCTATGTATAGACAATCATCAGAATAAAGTTCAGGGATCAAGAATTACCTCATGAATTATCCGGAAGATAACAGCACAGATAATATCTATGTCTGTAGGAGTATGGTGGTTATGATATAGATAAAGATGAAGTGGTGATTATAGTCAATATAACTACCAGTATTTTACTCTCAATACGGATCATGAACTAAGACACGATTTCCGAAATAGTCAAAATCGCAAGAAAGAGATAAACTGAGAAAACTGTTATATCTTAGTGGTTCCAAAGGGGAAGGGGTACTCCGCCTTTAAGATGTGACGAGGGTGATATAGGATGAGGAGTATGATGGTTATGATATAGATAAGAGGGAGGTGGTGATTATAGTCAATATAACTACCAGTATTTTACTCTCAATACGGATCATGAACTAAGACACGATTTCCGAAATTGTCAAAATCGCAAGAAAGAGATAAACTGAGAAAACTGTTATATCTTAGTGGTTCCAAAGGGGGAAGGGGTACTCCGCCTTTAAAATGTGACGAGGGTGATATAGGATGAGGAGTATGATGGTTATGATATAGATAAAGAGGGAGGTGGTGATTATAGTCAATATAACTACCAGTATTTTACTCTCAATACGGATCATGAATTAAGACACGATTTCCGAAATGGTCAAAATCGCAAGAAAGAGATAAACTGAGAAAACTGTTATATCTTAGTGGTTCCAAAGGGGGAAGGGGTACTAGGCCTTTAAAATGTGACGAGGGTGATATAGGATGAGGAGTATGATGGTTATGATATAGATAAAGAGGGAGGTGGTGATTATAATCAATATAACTACTAGTATTTTACTCTCAATACGGATCATGAACTAAGACACGATTTCCGAAATGGTCAAAATCGCAAGAAAGGGATAAACTGAGAAAACTGTTATATCTTAGTGGTTCCAAAGGGGGAAGGGGTACTCCGCCTTTAAAATGTGACGAGGTATATAAAGGATGTGAACAAACAGACACTAATTCATTAATTTCTATAGTAATATCCCTGTGTAGAGGAATCATCAGACATAATCTTGGATTGGGAATGAAGGAGATAGTTCGGTTTTCATTATCACACCTCATCAATTAGCTGATTTTCTTCAACAAAAAGTTGTTCTTCATCCACAGGTTTACAACTTAGACCATATCGATGATGAGGATGATTATGGTATGATATAGAGAGATGATTATAGTCACTACCAGTATTTTATGGGGCGCGTCTTGAGCTAAAACAAGATGAACCAAAAAAAAACCGTTGATTACCTATGTTCATTATGCTGTTTTTTTTTTTTCTAACACTAGTCAATTGATATTTATATATAAAAAAAAGTATAATTAGGGGATTTGAACACTCTGGAGATTATATATTTCAACTCCCCGAGTTTGGGACACTATGCATTTTATTTTAATAGTTAGTTTTGAATAACGATGATATAATAAACGCAAATCATAAATTACTGTATACCTACTGACACATTCTGTCTGGAAGCCGCGGTGACCAAGTGTGTTTCTCCCTTGTCAGTGGTTTAGTCCCGAAATGACCTAGTGTGTGTTGAGTGGACGTTAGACCCCATTTTGGTCTCTCTTGTCAGTGGTGCAGGACAGACAGCTGTCCCCGTCAGGCCCTTCGTCCCGCACCACTGATGAGGGGGGGGGGGAGGTGACATGCCGGAAAACAGCCAAGACAGCGTCTTACCCACTCAGCCACCTCCTTGTTATTGACACACCGGGACAATTGTTACAGCCTAATAAGGAGCAAAACATTACTTACTGCCTCGTGAACTGTAGCGGCGAACCACGATACAAATCCAACACCAAGGTACGCCGTCAGCAGCCACATCACCATCATCATGGTATTGACCAGATTATTATTGCTGTTGATCAGTTGATAAAGATTAAAACAAGCCAGAAAGATGTATATAGTCAACAAATTCACCAACAGTATTCTCATGGGGCGGTCTAGAATGTCCACAAGATTACACAACTCCAAATGCTGTCGTCGAAGCTGCTCCAGATTTGCTGGGAACTTGGTGGGGTTGGTTTTGATCGCACAGCTTAATCGATGGGACAGGAGATAAAATGCACCCGCGATACTCTTACTACAGACCAACACGAGGGGGATGCTGAAGGCACTAATGGCAGAAAAGTAGGCATGTATTAATAAGAGTATAACTCTCCACGCTGAGTTATCCGGTAATGGGTTAGTAAAGGAATTAATAAAGTCTGTGTTGAAGATAAAAACCATTAGGAAAATCCCAACAACGTTAAAAATCCAGAATACCCATGCAAATATTATGCATATAACAGCAAATCGACGCAGGTTTTTTAGTAAGAGACAAAGTCCTTTGCAATGTGCGTTTTGTATGGCTTTGTTCCATAGTTTGAAAAAGTCATTCCATGATCCACTGTGACAATTGAACAACGTAACGGTCGCGCTGAAGAGGCCTTGACAAAACCAAGAGGCATTAATAACTTTCAGAACGGTAAAACCGGGAACAAACGAAGCACCCGTCCAGAATCCGGGAATATATCTTAAAGTGCTGACAGCAAGACAACATAAAACAACCCAGCAGTACATCTTCTTGAATTTATTGCTGTGTTTCTTTTCGACAACACATTCGCTCCCATCTTTGGTTTCCTTTGCATCTATCTTGTTGTCCCTTTGAGTATAAAAGAGACCGAACAGTTCCAAAATCACCAAAACTGGTTTCATTACGTCTTGAATTCTGTTTATTCCTAAAGGATTAACACATTTATCTGTATGCATCTTCGTATTGTGGCAGCGGTTTCTGTAAAGCGAAAATTGTTTTGGCATCTACCAATGTATAGCTCCTGTATCTCAATACAAGATCGAGTAATAACCAAAGCTCCTCGGCTTTTATTCAAACAGATAAAGGGAGATATCAAGACAAAAAGTCAATCAATTATCACGTAATCTAATGAAAGCAATACAGAGGTGTGAGAAGGTAACGAATACAGACTTGAAGAAAAGGGTGGGGCAACGTAACCACGCCCACTTGGTGTAAAACTCGCAGTTTTGGTCATATTTCACCAGTCCATCCGACACCTAACACTTATGGATAAGCAATCAGTAAATTGAAAATATGGTGATAGTTAAATATGTATCTCATTTCTATTTAGATGAAACGGATACTGTATTTCAATATAGCATAATCACAATTAATCCCCAATGACAATGGCGTTTTTAACGTCTGTTTCGCCAAGTGCTGGACAAACATCTAAACGGAGACCACTAATGCCACTTCCTGGAATGAATGGTAAAGTCTAATGATTAATATGTAAAGTTGGGTTAAACATCAAACTGGTGAGGACACGGCATAGATATTCTTATCTGTATAATCCGTGTTCAGATCAATACTCTTATCATCCGGGGTTATGGACCTGCTTTAGACGATGGATTGTGTGTTCAAATCTAGTTTGGGTGTAATATTGAACACCAATAATTAAGATCTCGCTTTTACGTATAATTCCTTATTCTGGTAACATTGTATACCATAAGGACCAACGGGCTCCTTAAGGAACAGCTTCTAAGACATAAATTATCAGAGACGTAGCCTTTAGTAAGTCTTCGTGTCTGCCTGGTGTCAACAGCCTTTCTTTCTAATCTACAATTCGCCGACTTATATACCTTTTAGCTTTTTGTTTATACAATCCTTACAACATTTAACAATAGATAATTTATGAAACAAGGTACTCTAATATAATTACAGAGTTGATATTGATTCGGCTTCAGGCTAATTTGTAATGGATGTGACCCCAATTTAACAATGTCCTAATGGTTATATATGGTCACATTCTCTTTAGATTAAAAGAAAAGTACTTATATAAAATACTACTTGTGTACTTGATACGAGTAAATTCTCAAAATATGATAACATTTCTTATAATTTATTTTTATAAAATCTCATTAAATCCTTATTTTAATGTAATACATAAATAAAGTACAACGTCTAATTAAAATACAGATGTGGCTTCAGCCTTTGATGCTGGAGTAATGGAGTACCATTACATATTCTTTGATATAACCAATACCAACTCATAATCATATGTTAAGAAAAAGATTTGTTACTTATTCATATTAAATTGATTTAGCGATAGATCTTGAATTGATGCTGTCTTCAATATCTGTTGTGCCTTTTTCGAAATGACTATTCTTCATATGTACGGTCGCAAATGTGTGTCTGCAGTGGCTTTTTCTGACTGACTATTCTCCATGGGTTATGTAGAATAATTGTAATTGCCTTCAACAGTAAGTATTATTACTGGCATGGTATTGTTTACTTTATTAGTCCAATTGTCTCGACAATTTTTTTTACTTGTCACTGTTTGTTTAATTCGCCCTTCATTGACTATGCTATACTTAACGGCAAAAAAACCGTCAGGCTGGTATGTTACTCTGAATAGACACAATGCATAAAACTTGTCATAATGCTCCGTCCAACACACAAAATTAAACCCAGGAAATGTTCTCAAAATCGCAACCTGACTTCTGAGATGGTAATGTGTTCTCCATGAAACAAATTTAAATTAGTGCTGTACGTGCCGATTACCGGGGCCAGACCCATTAAATGCATTCCCATACCTGGTTGAATCATTCACACTATAACATCAGCAGCATGCCACGACTCACCACAGTTCCCAGGAACCGGGCGCTTGGAAGACGCGACGCTGGACACACTGCCTAAGCCGTTGGCAATTATTTCCAGGTCAGTTTTCGTTCCATCTACAGGCTTCAGCAACGCATTCGAGCAACCAACGCCACGTATGGCCGCCCCCGAAGTAGACCACAATGCGACCGCCATGCTGTGCGACAGTGCGTGCAAAATCCCTCCATACAGGCATCTGAGACGGGAACACACGGAAGACCAATCAGTACTACTGATACCGTGCGCCCACGTCGCACTAGAGAGAACATCCGTTGCCGTAGGCCTTACCGTGCCATCGACGTGATCGTCTTCAGTTTGCACAACACCAGATAGAACTGGCGACACAGGCGATGGAGAACTGTTATATTCCACACGTGAGTCAGTATTGCGTATCGACTGTACATGGCAGGACCAGAATATGGCGTCGACGTGACCAGCGTTATTCTGACCAATGTGTCATGGAACGAGACTTATGGGGGGGGGGGGTCAAAACATAATGGTTTGGGGGTGGGGTGGAATCGACCTGGACCAGAGAGTGGGTCCCGAGGTCTTCGGAAATCTTGGTCCAGGGAGAGGTGGCGACACCACAGCAGTGCGCTTCATCGATCAAGCTCTCAGGCCCCGCGTCATACCATATTTCGAACGTCATCTAAACAACGTTTATCAGCATACTGATGTATAGACAATGTACGGACTCGACACCTTGTAAAGGCTTGGAATTGTGATGAATTAATCACCAATGTTTCAACACACTGTTCATAAAAAAATTGCTCAGATCCATTTAGTGAGTTGTTTTCTTGAACGATTTGATTAAAGTGCCTCTCTGAAATCGTATTGATATTTTTTTTTTATTTTTTGTGTTTAGTATAGTACCATGTTACCAATTTCATTGTTTTCGTAAGCCAGCCCACTGGTTAATCTTGTTGACTCTTTTAAATGATTCGTTGGTTTTGTAGTTCCGAATCATTCGTTGATTTTTGTAGTTCCGAATCATTAGCGGGTTTTGTAGTACCGTTATCATCCGTGATCATTTAGTTTAAACAATAAACTGAATTGGATTGAACAACAGGCAAAACCCTTTTAAAGTTCTCACCAAAAATATAAAGTATTTAAATCTTATGTTTACAATGTGTAGGTAGTGAATTACAAAATATATATGAAAATAGAATAATATTATGTAATGTAAAACATAGTTACAATAATTATAGCTTATAATAATTAAAGCTTTAAAATCACTTGCTATCTTTAATAAATGTTTTCACTATGTTAGAATAGGTGTTGCCATATAAAATTAGATCCATTGTAACATTTTATTACAACACTGCTTCGCCGAAAAGCACAATATACATATTTTCGGCGCCATTTTAGTCGCCATATTGAATTGCCGCCATATTGAATTTGCTGTGGGTCATTTTCAATGTCATATTGAGACTCACAGACAACGAAAACCTTCTTATAAATCTGTCTAAGGCATTCTAAACAAACTTTTTAGTGGTGAAATGACAGAAAACTGACGTTTTGGCTAATTTGAGGTACCCCATTTTCAGAGGGTATGTACATTGGGGTCGGGACTCAAATTTTGTTCTAAATTATGGATTTTGATACGCCTCCACATATTTTAAGCACCGTACGGCTTGCCTTCCACAATATTTGTTAAATAAAACACCACCCTATTTTCCAGTTTCTTCATTTTATGAATGTGTTCTGCTACTGTTTCTCCATATTGCTGTTCTCGTCTATAATCAACAATAACTTCATGACCATATTTGTCTTTAAAGGCAGTTTCCAATTCTTTAAAATCCATTTTATAACTATAGGAACTGATTGAGACCACACTGATGCTCTTGTTTGCCATGATCGAAGAACAGAATTCAACCATGTTGTGCTTTATTGCATTTAATATTTCACATGAAATTTCAGACTGCTGTAGCCTTTAGTTGAATTTTCATGTCCTTCATCTCCAAGAAAAAATCAATTCGAAGTCTTAGGGGATCACGGCGATCCCTGCATTGGACAAGAAAGTTCGTCCAGATTTTCCAGCGTGATTTCCCTCTTGCCAGTGATCTTAGACGGACAACTATCTAGCCGTTCGGGTGGGACAAATAAACGAGGTGCACGTAAAAGATCCCTTGGCAGTTGGAATTCGATATAAGAGTAGACCGTAGCGCCGCTGCCCGGGCAAAATTTCCCTTATAGCATGGTGTATGCCCGTCATCAATTAGCCCAGGTCAAATGCAGAAGAGTAGGACGTTAAACCCTATTTCATTTCTATCTTGGGAGTTTAAATTATCTTTGCGAAATACTTACAGATCGATCTGGCTATCTCCCCATATATCATACAGGGGTTTTATTTTTAATTATTTAATTTACTGTGATATTTGTTTCTATTGTGTACATAAATACTTTGTGATATCTTTTAATTGGTCTCGTAATTCTCACCATACGTTTGGCGCTGACGTACCATAAAACCCCGTTTTTATTTGTGTACATGAATACTGTGTGATATTATATGGTTTGCCTCATACTTTTCACCGTGTTTGGCGCCGGTTGGAGCTGACGTCCCACCCCCACCCCCACCCAACCCGTCTCCCCGTCCATTCGATGCCATAGCTCATCTGTTGACTCCGCAGTACTGGGTATTTAGTCGGTATGAATGTTATACAGTCGATCATACCATCTAGATCTCTTGTTAACCATGCGATTTTTATTTAATATATATACGGTCACCTTGCATAGATCGCATAAACGTGCGACAAAAATAGGTCTTGCAATTGTTCCTCATAATTTATTTTTATTGTTGGCCATTTTTGTTATGTGTCTATGACGATGGTTGCTAAAGTTCATGAGGGATTTTCAGGCGTGGCTCCACCTTGTCAATGGCCTTTTTAGGGACACCAAAGAACCGAGGTCCCTTGTACAAATTGACCTTAATGTTAAAAAAAAACTTTCGTTAATTCGAATTCGATATAAGAGTAGGCCACAGTCTCGCCGCCCGGACAACATTTCCCTCGTAACATACTTAACGGTGTATGCCCGTCTTCACCAACCCAGTCGGGCCAGAACAATAGGACGTTAAACCCCATTTCACTTCATCATCAGAAGTGGCAATAATAAATATTGTGGTATCAAATACCCCTAAAATTTAGGTAATGGAAATTCTAAAACCAATAATTGCGCTTATATCAGAACAGATCGTAGAATCCTTAAATATCTTTCGAAGACGTGTACTTCACGGCGGTTGACGATAGCAATTCTTATAATGCTAAACAAAGGTCGCAAGGATTAGCAGGTCAATCAAGCATGCATGTGCAGAATCTATAGTAAAACATGAATGTTTTGTAACTTTAATCACATATAAAAACCAAACTATTGTCAATTAAGAACACGACCACATAATTCTTGGACCAATGATGCTCCAAAGCTATAGGGAAGCAACAGTCTAACCTTTGTTGTGGTTTTGGCAAAACCAGCTGCGATCAATTATTTATTTATGTATATATAGATAATATTGTGATTATATTTTTCTAGTTTGTCTCGAGAAAGCTCACCATATGTTTGGCGCAATATAGCCCGGTTGGAGCTGACTTGTTTCATAACAAGTCATCCAAATCCTATTGACGCACGGGAGAAATTTATTGCACACGTTTTTAGTAATTATCATTAATAAGAAAAAAGATATACTTACTGCCTCCTTGACCATGGCGGCAAACCAAGACAAAAATGCCACAGTCAGATAGGACGTCACCACCCACACCACTATCATAATCGTGTTCACCAGATTATTATTGGTATTAACCAGTTGATAGAGAATAAAACACGCCAGAAAGATGTATCTAGTCAACAAGCTCACTAACTGCATTCTAATCGGATGATTTAGAGTGTCCACAAGGTGACACAACTTCAAATAATGTCGCCGAAACTGCTCCAGATTTGCTGGGAACTTGGTAGGGTTGGTCCTGATCCCACACCTTATGCTTTTATGCAGATCAACACAAGAGGGGTACTGAATACCCAAATGACTGAAACGTAGGAATACATTATTAAAAATGTCCCATCAAAGCTGAGTTATCCGGCAACGGGTTAATAAAGGAATTGATGAAGTCCGTGTTAAAAATGAAAATCATTTAGAAAACCCCAACAACATTATAAGTTCACAATCCCCACGCACAAATTATGCATTATAATTGAAAAGCGACGCAAGTCTTTTACTAAGGGTCCAAACTCGTGAATGTGTGTCGTGAATGGCTGTGTTCCAGAGTTTGAAAAAGTCATTCCATGTTCCACTGCGACAGTTGAGCAGTATAATGGTGGTGCTGACAAAGCCTTTAAAGTACCAGCAAAGGTTAATAACTTTCGTCACGGTGTAACCAGAAACAAACGTAACACCTGTCCAAAGTCCCGGAATGCATCTCAAAGCCCTGATGATCAAACAGCAGAGCACAGGCCAGCAGTACATCTTCTTGAATTTATCAGCGATGTTTTTCTTCTCGACACCGGATCTGCATACATCTTTGGTTTCCTCTGTATCTACCTTGTTGTCGGTTTGATTATAAAATAAACCAAACAGTTCCAGAGATACCAGAACTGGTTTCATAACCTCTTGTATTTTGTTCATTCCTAGTCGTTTAACACAGTTGTCTGTATCCTTCCTTCGTTGTTTTGTAGAAGCTGTATATATATAGCTAACATCTGCTTGACGTCAACCAATGTATAGTTCTCGTGATCGCAACCCGATTATTAAAAGTAAATGGAAGTTTCGTGGGGTTTTATTAATAGAGAAAAAATCGAAGTTGGTGATAATTCCATTATGTCTTGTTCTCATTAAGGGACAATAATTACATAATCCAACAGGAGCGGATCCAGGGGGGGGGGGCTCGTGGAGGATGGGTGGGGTGCTACAGCTACATACAAAAAATTGTAAAATGAACGTTAACTCTACTTCCCAGCTGGGTATCGATGACATTATACAACGGTTCGTCAAAAAAAAAAACAAAAAAAACATGCCCCCCCCCCCCCCCAATTCTCCCATTTTCAGTTTAAGTCATAATTCTGGAAAATCTTAATTTTTAACTTTTGTCAATTTATCTGTGTCCCACAGTACTGGAAAAAAAATAAATAATTTATGGGATGGATTTTCTTGATAATTTGACACAGTTTAACGTGAAGGAATTCGGATAACCACGCACTCTCGGTATGGAGTCTTATAGGAAATAGCTAAGTTTTTTATAGGTTTTGTAAATAAATTAAAATTTTCAACCCATCTTCTGTCATTTGTGGATACGTACCAGGATGACTCAGCGCAAAAAGGCTTTTAAAAGCACTCAAATGTGTCCATTTCGTTTGAGGTTAAACAGGTATTATATTTATATGTATTATCTTTGTACAAAGCAAATAAAATCATGATTAAATGTAATGACGACAGTGTTTTACGGGATTCTATTTAAGTGATGTGTTAATATTTGGGCGCACGCATTTCGGTAACTGCTATTAGAGGTAATTGCTATATGTACTGTCTCGAAATACAAGACCTGTTTGGAGCTGACGTGTCATTAAACAATATTTCATTCATTCATTTAATCATATCAAACCCGGTATCGTCTTTAACATCTGATAGATAGAAATGAAGTTTACAGATACATTATGACAGATTAGATCACGAGTTGGCAGTTCTCACTGTAATAGGTAAAAACTAGATAATATAAAGGTAATTTGCTGAAAATTTCAGTCACGGTCATCATTACTTAAGTCAGTGCGATAAAAAGCATAGTCTCGATTATCCACGTTTTTATTTAATTATCAATGAGCGTTAAGCAGTATATTTGATTGTAATCCAGTCAACATTGAAGGTTTGCGTTGTCATCTGCATTGATTTTGGTCTGGATACTGAATAATTTAGATAAAATTTCAACCCTAAAAGAAGACCTGTAATAGGCAGATTTAGCTCTTGCATAATGTATGTTAGTTGTCCACACGACACGATATTTCGGAAGGAACATGGTGCAATTTTAGTTAAATAATTTTTTTGCCCTTGGGGTGTTTGGCAGTGGGAGGAAACCATAGAAAATAGTGCTGTATCTTTGATTCTCTTGCAGACGAACTGCAAATTCTTTTTTTTTATTTTACTAAAGAGAAGATGGTCATAGATTGTGTGGGGGGGGGTATTTTAGTATCCAGTGGACTAACATGGTTCAATTTATTTCAATAATTTGCTTGTGCTTGGGGGTCTTTAGCAGTGGGAGGGAATCAGACGATCCAGAGAAAACCCACCAGGTTGGACAGGGGAGAGTAAAATATTTTCAATCATTAGACCTCTAGGGTGCTGGTAAAAAATGCCTCAGCCAACACCAGAAACAAATTTGCCACCTCGTCCTGGTAAGCAAGGCACCTTCTCACTCAATGAGCCAATGCGAATCCCACAGCAAAGAGGGCAAAATGCTTTCAACCATAAGGTGCTACTAACAATGACAAAGCAAAAAAATAAATCGATCAGATCCTTGTCCATGTTAGTTCAGTCACACAATTTATATCAAAATAAATTGTAATGATTCCTCTGATAAAATAATTACTATCAATTCTTGTATATTTTTTATTCAATCAATGAGAATTTAAACATTATTAATAAATATCACAGTTAGATAGTACATGTATATAACAAAGAAACCCTGGTTCGGAGGGAGAGAGAGAAAGAAATGGGGTTTAACGTCCACTCAATACAAACTAGGTCATTTTGGGACTAACATATGGTTCAATTTTATTTCAACAGTTTCACTTGCGCGTAGGGGTCTTTAGCAGTGGGAGGAAACCGGAGTGCCCGGAGGAAACCCACGAGGTTGAGAAGGCGCCCCTATCTCCACGCCACATATGCTCACACCAGGGCTCGAAACCACAGCCGCAAGCCAGAGGTGACCGGCCAGCTAGAGGTCGAAGCGCGGCACTCTAGACCACTAGGCCATCCCAACCCCCCAACCCTGGTTCGAGATTATAATCAATATCTGATATCACATAATATGCATAGAGTAGCAAATCAATATATAGAGAGAAGAGGGATGGAGAGGGGGTGAAAGAGAGGAGAGATTAATGCTGTCCTGTCAACAAATACCAGACATAACACCACGGGTGACATGGGGGTCTAGAGGCAATATGTTTTAAGGGATATAGTGAAATGTGGATAGGAGAGGGTCAGGTGGAGCAAGATCGAGAGAAGGAAGGCAGGGAGATGGGGTACAAAAGAGGGTGTGAGATTAATGGGGGGGGGGAGATTACGATAAAGAGGGGGAGAGAGGAATGGACAGGGGTGCAGGAGAGAGGGGGAAGGATTAATAATGCTAGGGGGTTAGAGCAAGATAGAGAGAAAAGGGTGCAAGAGAGGGGGGATTAATGCTGTCCACTCAACAAATACCAGGCATGTCAGAGAGAAATGGGTTGGTTTTAACATCTACTTGACACAAACTAGGCCATTTTGGGACTAACATAATATGGTTCAACGTTACTCTCTACTCTTACGCAGAGGGAGGAAACTGACAAGGTTGGACAGGCAACGCTACATCCATTTCATTTTAGTTTTAAAAGATATGGAAATAGGAGGGAGAGGTGGTGCAAGAGAGAGTTGGACAGTGATTAATGCTGTCCACTCAACACAGTCTATTTGGGGACTAACATTTATCAGTATCAACATCTGTCCTGGTAATATATCTGACTAGAAAATAAAAGCTGGACATATTAAAGGGCAAATGGGTGACAGATGAGTCTATAAAAATATTTTTTTTCTGAACCAACAAAAAGAATGGAGATATTGGATAAAAACTGTGACCCCTAGGGATCCACAACCATTGATAGGCCTTATTACTGTACATACTTTTTGGGCTTTTAGAAAGACATTTACAGTACCCCAGATGTAATATATAAAAATTGGAATGAACCAAGAAATGTGGGGTTGAAAAGTAATGTTACTGAAAAGTCATTTATCCCAGTAATTACATGTATCTTTTGAAAATATAATGTTAAGTCATTCTTCCAAGTAGTAATCTTTGTAAAATGGACATAAAATAAAAACCATCCACCTGCATCAGAGAATCAGAATAATATGGCTTAAAGGTTTGATGGGGGCATAATTTTAACCATGAGCAATTAAATGATGTAATTCCTCAAAGACACAGGAATATCGTTTTTTAAATATTTCTATAAATTCTGGTAAAGCCATCTTCTTCTGTAGTTTAGTCTTTTTATCTTCTATTGATGGTAAATCAATCTTACGGGATAACCTGAAACATCATACAAATCAGAATTAAAAGAAGGATGTTTAAAGATACATTAGTTAAAGATTTTTAATAAAGAGTTAACCATTCTTTGAAAAAACATAATGTAAAATGAATAATTTGAAAATTTCATCCAAATTACTCTATAGTGAGCGAAGATATTAGCCTTAGAAGATTTGACAAGACGTGTGCAATAATTGCAACTAACGTCCTGCTTGTTCGAATCTAAGTCTCGCTCGTCCTTTTTTAAATTAATCAAGATATGGTTGAACCTGTTCTAATCTATTTCAAATAGGGCAAATCCTCTGCCATCGAGAGTTGATTATGGCTTGGATCAGTTAATTTAAGGGACAATAACACTCTTGCTGGCTTGGCAGCTCTAGAAAATAAATAATAGCCTTATTCTAAGTGTAAATTATCCATTACATACTATTTTACTTGTCCAGAGGGTGCGAAAATATTTTAAAATCTAGGTTTACGTTAGGCTTTTCAAATCATTTAGTTGAATTTTTCCAATTTTTTAAATTAGGTGTGTTAAGATGAAATTTGTATCATCAATTAATTGGAATATTGTAAAATAATACAATTTGTTGACCAGAATAAAGATTGGGACATATTATTCAGTTACAACAAGAGTAGTATTGAGCCTTTAATATTTAATTAATAATTTAGAAAACATTTCAGACCTAAAGCTAGACGTACAATGGGCAGATTTAGCTCTTGCATAATGTATGTTTAAAGTAGGTGCAATAGTTCAGACCAGATAAAGAGCAGACAGTTCTTGTTATAGGCCTACATGTAATAGTTGACATGCAAGATTAGCCCATATTTTGCAAGAGATGGACAGAGAACAAGCAACAGATGCAATATTTCGTACAATCAGGAGCCATAATCCAGGAAGTGATGTGCGAATTTCAAAATCAGATAAAAATTGTGACCTCTCCAATGGTCACAATTTAAAAACGTGATTTTTCGTACAATCGAGGGCCATAATCTACGTAGTTACCGTCCAATACATGCCGATAACAAAAGAAACCTGGAATTGCAGACCACTCTAGCACCGTTTAGATGTTGTAAAGCACGTGGTCGTATTATCTGGAGCATGGAGTCAAGATTTCAAGCAATTACATGAACTGAGTACTCAATCAGCCAGACAACCCATCGACCATAATAACACTATCAACACAAGTTAAAAACTTACCCAGATGGATCCAAATCATTGAAACCAAAATCAGTTGCTGTTAACCTAACATTGTCTGGTAACGGATTTCTGTCGGATTCTTCTAGTATCACCATATTTAAACATTCTAACATTTCACTGGTCGTCAAACCCACAGCAGACGACATGTTTACACAAGCACACACCATCATCTCCGCTAATCTTGGGTTACAAAATACAACATTATCTAAAAACCAAAGAGAGAAAAATTGTAAATATCAACTGTCAGTGTTGTAGGACAGAGGCTTTGACAGATCTTTTGGCAGTTGGAATTTGATATAAGAGTAGGCTGTAATGATGCTGCCAAATTTCCCTCATAGCACACTGCAACGCATATGCCTGTCTTCATTAACTCAGTTCGGAGCAGAACAGTAGGACGTTAAACCCAATTTAGAGAGAGAGAGAGAGAGAGAGAGAAATGGGGTTTAACGTACACTCGATACAACTAGGTCATTTCGGGACTAACATATCGTTTAATTTTATTTCAATAATTCGCTTACGCGTAGGAGTCTTTAGCAGTGGGAGGAAACCGGAGTGCCCGGAGGAAACCCACGAGGTTGAGAATGCACCTCTATCTCCATGCCACATACACTCACACCAGGGCTCCCCAATTTAGAACTCTCCTGACTGACACCGGAAATGAAATTTAGTGTCCTACTGTTCTGCTCCGAACTGGGTTAATGTAGACGGGCATAGGCCATACAGTGTGCTATGAGGGAAATTTTGTCTGAACAGCGGCGCTACGACCTACTCTATATATAATTCAAACTGTCAAGGGATCTTTTATGTGCATGCCAATGGGTGTACAGGACCTTGGTTTTCCATCCCATCTGAAAGACTAGACAGCTGTCCTTATCAGGCTCTCCGTCCGCTATAACCCTGAAGAAATATACTTGTGAAACTGGTGACCATGGTGATCAGTAATGAGAATTTGAATCAAACTTACCATATATGACCTAATAAAAACAAACTCCATAAAAAATGCTATTCACACATAACTGTAGTTACAAGTACCTAAATAATATTTCGTTTCATATTATTCTTCGTTTCGTGTTTTATACAATATGAAACGATTACGTCACTCTTTATCTTGCCTGTGGCGGTAATGGTGTGACAGACGCCTCGCTTAAAACAAATTAAGTTTAGCTTCAATATTTTAAGGTAACTAATGGAACTAAGTAATGTCAGACTATTCACACATAAGATCTCACAAGATGCCTACCTGGTCTATTTTGAATGATTGGATTTGTCATATTTACAACATCTCGTTTTTCAAGTGATGATTTTATATTCACATTAAAATCCCATTTATTACGGCTGCTTTCTTCTGTCCAATGAAACTCAGATTTGAGAATATTGCTTGTTCGTAAAAGTTGTCTGAGTTTTTTTAATGGTATACTAGATGCTGGACAATAAACTACAGTTGAGGGGGATAAATATCCTTTAATTTCATCCGCGATTCCTGGTAACTGAGACGGAAGAACACAGATAAACAACAGATCTACAGATGACACTAGTCGCTTGTTGCCATAGTAACAATCAACTCCTTTATGCTGTAAATATTCTGAAAGAAGAAAGTTAAAAACATACTAAAATAAAATTAAAAGCCGACTCAATCCTTACTATTCCTACCCAGTATTTGAGAGAGAGAGAGAGGGGGGGGGGGTGTTAACACGCAGACTACACAATCATTTCGGGACCCACATATGGTTCGATTTCATTTCAATAATTCGCTTGCCCATAGGGGTCTTTAGCAGTGGGAGGAAACCAGAGAAAGCCCAGGAGCTTGGACAGGCAACTCTACTCCTCCCCGTGGTACAACCAGTTGTTGACTCAATGATAGACCTTCTGATACAACACGCTTACCATCTGCCATCCAATACCCCCAGTTAAACTAAATAGTTACCTAAGGTTTCAGGTCTTCTTGTTGATATTTGTAAGTTTTGTAGATTCATGCGACCAAACGTAATCAAGCAGTGAGCGATCTGACTTCCTAATCTTCCACCACCCAATATACCAACTTTAACACTGTCTTTTGTTTCTTTTAAATCTTGTAAAATCATTGCTGTTTTTCTTGAAGTACTTTGTAGTTGAGCTCTTAATTGCCTGAAAATTGAAATATGAAAGACATTAGAATATCAATGAGACAATAGAGTCGTACAAAATGGTTTTCTGTGCACTTATCTCAGGTTGTGTTGCAATTGACATGAATTAGGTTTAACATCCTATTTTTTGCAACAACTCGGCCACACATTATTCTATGAGGGAAATTTTGCTTGGAGACCGTTGCTATGTCCTTCTCTTAGCCTTTTATCCTATTCTTATGATCATGACTAGATGCGGTCTTTGCCACGGCCTCATTCATGTCCTGCTGGAAGATTGAGGGTAACTTTCTCAACCAACACCAAGATCAAACCTTTGATTGCTTTACTGAGGCAAGACCTTAATTACTCACTTAGCCAGTGCTGCTCCTTTCATCTGATACCCACATGAGCAAATTAAACTATGACACATTTTTTTTCTTATTCAGACTAAAATAAAGTCACAGATCTCACTTCCACTAGGTTATTTCTAGTGTCTCACAAAATGGCTACTACACTAGTGATGAATGTTTCATATAAAATTTAAAAGCTTTATCAATAATATGAATCAGGTGATATTTTACTAGAGCTGGGCGATATACCTAGAAACAGATATCGCGATATTTTTTCAAAATATCGCGATATAATCACTATATCGCGATATTTTATAAAAGGTCAATACTTTCAGTTTATAACTTTTTAAATGTAAATAAACATGCATAAAAAGGTGCAAATACCCCTCAATATCATTATTTCTAGTCAATATTATTTCTAAAATACACAGTACAAAATTACGGTAACAAAACATTAATTCAAGCTGGTTCAAACACAGATCTATAGCCATGAAAACTTGCTAAAGTTGTTTTTTTATTACAATTTTAATATTCAAAATATTAATTATAATATTTTATTCAAATTAAAAATACATTTATTTCGAATGAAGGAAGTCCAAACAACATAAAAAAGTTTTTGTTCTTCCGG
This sequence comes from Patella caerulea, assembly GCA_036850965.1. NCBI lineage: Eukaryota > Metazoa > Mollusca > Gastropoda > Patellidae > Patella > Patella caerulea. The sequence continues at coordinate 75,088,081 of JAZGQO010000007.1, read as the reverse complement.
TCGTGCATATTTTTATAGCTACGTGTAAGATTGGACTTTGTTTACCCTTGCAAACTCGTTCTTTCCCATTCAAGAGTAAGCTTATGCCTTCTTGAAAATGCATTATTCAATACAGGGATAGTAAATTAAACTATAAAACATAAGTAAAATGTCAAAAAGTGCCCATTGTTTTCATCAAATATTTTTCCCCGATCACGACGGCCATGACACGTCCGACGCTGAATGATAATCAGTCTACTGGGACTCCCAATGTGATGGGCATTATTTATATTTCTGCTTTATTAAAATTTAATTCAATCTTAAAATCAATGATTTCTTTCGAAAATCAAAGTATCGGTGTTCACCATTCGTCAAGATGTGTAGAAATTGAACCGAAACAGGGATAATTCTAACCGGTGGAAACGTGGACGATAAGTCACGTGACGTAAATAAAGCTCTGCATCGGCATTTGCAAACTTTGTGGAATGAATACTCAGGAGTTTATAGCAGTATTTTTTCATCATTAAGCAATAAAATATCGTAAATAACATAAAAAAGAAAACATTTTGTTCATTATTTATGTAAAATATCATCCAAAAAAATCAAAACCGTGATATATCGCGGTATGTTCGGTTTTTCGATATTTTTCTGAAGACGGTATTTTTCACGGTTTTTATTTCCGTGACGGTTTTATATCGAAATACCGAAATATCGCCCAGCTCTATATTTTACTACGACTAGATTAGTTTTTTGGCTTTTATGATTACAGCTAAAAACAACAACTGAACATTGGTCTCCAAATATAAAATCATGATTGTGACAATTATAATCCATCTGTCGGTCCCCTCACTCAACCCCCTCCTCAAATTGTCATGTGTTAGAATGTCATTATTCTATAATTTTTAGTCACATATATATGACTATATGTATTTTATTATTTGTAATCCTATAAAGGCTATGTAGATTATGACATAAAAGTCTGTAACAACATAAACGCGTTCAACGTTTCAGGTGGAATGGGGATAGGCCTATATAATTATAAATTTTGATCTAGCAGTTTGCCGACATCAATAGACGAAAAGTTTCTCATTTTCAGATCCTGCAAAAAAAAACGCACCTGACTTCACTCAAAATATCGGCTAAAAATATGGAATGTGCGCATATTGATACAGTGATCGCGTGCGACCTGGATCTAAGGGGTAAAAGTTCCTTTTCTTCATCCGTTAAAGAACTTTCAAACTGTAAAGATGGTAAACGTCTTGTAATATCATTAGAATTGTCAGAAGACGTGTTGTTAAGACGTTGTATCATCGCCATCTTTGTTTCTACGATAAATGGCGCATGCGTCAACTTGACTTCCGACAATAACTTCCGATTGTAAGTAAACATGAAAATTATTCATTTTTCCTAACATTAACGTGTAAATTACGTATTATATCAGTCCTGCACAGATTGCCTACATATCCAGCCTCATAAGAAATATCTAATCACAATTAACAGTCATTAATGGTTACTGAAAGCAACCAAATATCTCAGATAACTGATGCCGCGAGTAGGCTATCAGTGATGGTGATGATACCATTTATATAATTTCGTTTGCTTTGTTACAAACTTTCTTCTTAATCTTAATCTTTAATTTTATTATTAGAGAACGCCTGATTTTGCAAATGCGCGATGACTGATCATGAGCATGTGTTATATGATAATGGCTGCTGTAAAAAAAAGGTTTAATGGCATCGACCAGAATGCTGTGAAATAGAATTACTCGGAACTGATTTATATGATAAACATTATCCATTATTCATTATGACAACTAGCTCCGCCAGTTATTTATTTGTTGTTGTAAATCTGATTAAATCTAAAACAGGACATTAGTTTTGATTTTGTTTTCTTAATTAATGCTAATTATAATAGCCAATAGCCTAGAGTAGGCCCACATTAGTGTTCATTGCAGCATGACAAGACCATAATCAACTCTTCTTTGGCATTCATGTTTCATGTGACTCCCATTTTTGTGTATAGTAGCAGGTTTTGATTTTATTTATATATACCTGACCATAACCCTAACCCTAATAGAAAATGTAGGAAGTTCCATGTGGGCACAAAGGGGAGTCAAATCAAACATGATCGCCCTCTTCTTGATGCCATCTGATGGGTCTGATTTTCAACAGATTTGAATCCAATCTGCTATTCAACAGGCTTTGGTGATTAATTTATCATACAAGTGGATAATCTAGGCTTGTTTATTATTATAACAGTTACAATGACAATCTAGGTTACAGTACAGTGTTATTAAGATGAGGTTTTCTCAGCTCAGGTTGAAGGAATTTGACTGCAATTTCAGCATATTCCTGAGACATTGACATTGTCCATTTCTTAACTGCATGTATTATAGCAAGAACAGTCAGCTCTTTATCTAATCTTGGTTTTGCTGATGATACCCAATTGTATTGTTCGTTTGGTATTTCTGACCCTGGATCATTACGGGAATCTATAGATAAAATAGAAAAATGTTTGGCTGATATTCGCCTATGGATGTCTTTAAACAAACAGAAATTAAATGATGAAAAAAATGAATTTTTGGTTGTGTATCCTAAATCTCAGATAAAAAACATTAGAGAAATTCCTGGTTTAAAAATTGGAAGCTGTATCATCTATCCAACGAAGAAAGCTAAAAATCTGGGATATATAATGGATGAATCAATGTCATCTTCCCCGCAAATCAACCTGACTATAAGAAAAGTCTACATGCAGATGAAACCCATTTCTCAAATACGAAAATATCTGAGCGACAACCTTTGCGCAAAAGTAGTGTCATCCCTAGTGCTATCACAACTGGATTATGCAAACGGACTGCTAGCAGGAGCACCAAAATATTGTCTAAAACACCTACAAGTCTCTCAAAATAATGCAGCTCGTTTAGTCACTCGTTCTAAAAAATCTGATCACATCACTAATAAACTTGTGCAACGCCATTGGTTGCCTATTGAAGCTAGAATTGACTATAAAATTCTGACAACTATTCATAAAGCAATGTTTTCTGATACTGCACCACAGTATATGCGTGAACTTTTTTCATTCAATACGCCCTTGCGACAGAACTTGCGATCTTCTGCAGATAAAACATTGATTTCGGTTCCGAGATATAATAAATTGTATGGAAAATACTCTTTACCAGTTCATGGTGCATATCTATGGAATGAGCTTCCTCAACAGATACGCTCGACAATTCTATTTTCAAGTTTTAAGACAACACTAAAGACGCATCTGTTTACCAAATATTTGTGCAAAAACAATTAGTTGATATTACTGTGAAGCGCTTAGAAATGACCAGCGGATATAATTTAGCGCTATATAAGACAATTTATTATTATTATTATTATTATTATCTTCCATAATCGCTGCTTTGATGATATAATTATATTTATGGTCAATTGGAGTTTAAATAGAGTTGCCTCCCTTGTCTGTCTTAGATATTTCCAGAATTATGTTTACAATGAAATAATGTTGCACAGTATAACAAAGAAGATGACTTTAGGTATTAATCAGTTGAGTTCAAGCCCAATCTAAATGTCTTTAGTGGATGGATAATAACTTTGTATAGCCTACATCCATATTGGAGAATCAGAGTACATGTATCACCAGAAATTACGGTCAAACGATGTCAATTTACTTTTTGATGGTACGATAAGCGTTTGTCCTATTTACATATTGGCGTGCATGTAAAACGATTCCTTGGCATTTTGAATTTGATATAGGCCATAGCGCCAATGTCTGGGCAAAATTTTTCTCACAGGACTGTCAGCACTCTGTATGGATGGCATTTGCCTGTCTTCATTAACTAAGTCAGGACCGAACCGGAACAGCTATAATTTAATCACATTTAATTTCATTTCTAATCAAGGATATATTAAAACAAAAAGGTGAATATCAATTTTATTACATTTTATTTTATTTTCCAGATTTATCGATTGAAGAATTAAGCTTATTAAGAATAAATTAAACTTTGAAAATGACACATTACAAGGGAGCAGCCTCTGAAGGAGGAAGAGCAATGAACCTGATCAAGAAACGACAGAAAGAACAGGATCAATTGGAGTTGAGAAAGAAGAAAATCGAAGATGAATTAAAGGTCGGAAGTATTGATAAAAAATTCGCAGCACATTATGATGCTGTGGAACAGACATTAAAATCCAGTACCGTAGGTAAGGTAGCAATCTCGGCACTATTTCAGTAACGTAATTCTACCTGGAATAGCGTTAAGAACCCCTCACCCTAACCCTGAAATTTGGTGTGAGGTCATGGCTAGTCCACCTGAACATGCCCTAAAAATTTCAAAAATTTCTACGATCACGGGAACAGTTAGAGGAGTGTTACTGAAATAGAACTGCAATCTCTGGTGAAACTCACGTCCATGAGAAATCAATTCCTAAGCTTTGCTACTGATTGGCAGCATTTGTTAGAATTTAATGCTACTGATTTCTTGACAATTAGGCATCTGTTTGGTGCATGACTAACATATTAATGATTCTTGGAACATTTTCCACATTTTGACATCAAAAGTTCATTGAAATAAAATTTAACCATGTTAGTCCCGTAATGGCCTAGTTTCTCCCCAGCGTTAAAGACCTGGCCCCAAGTTCACAAAGCATTCTCAGACTTAAGTTGAGAATTTACTCAAAATTGTTCGCCTTATTTTGACTAAAATATAGCCCTTTAAAAAAGTTTTGTTGTTTTAATGTATCAAATACATCAATAAAAAAAATGTTGCGTTATTGGATAAAAGATATTTCTTATAAAGAGTGACTGAAAGTTGAGTAAATTCTCAACTTAAGTCTCAGAATGATTTGTGAACTTGAGGCCTGTTTGCACCAGGGAATATTTTACTTTTTTACATTTGATTAGCAGTTTCCAGAAAAATTGTGTAAGAATGCTAATCAATTGTATAATTGAGTAGCAAAATTTACCAATTGATTAGCAGTTTTTTAGTATGTAATAGAATTCTTATTTCACATAATTAGGCCTTGCATGCGTCCTTTCTGATCCAAGAAACTATTAACCATTTCCACGAACGGTCAACTGATATCTCCGTGGCTTTTTTGGACAGCACCAAAGCCTTTGACTCTGTGTGGCATGATGGACTCCTTTTTAAACTTTACGATGCAAAGACTCCCCCCACCCTCTGGAATCTTATCGACTCGATGTATACGAATATGACTAGTAGCGTCAGGTCCGATGGAGCTTACTCCCGCAAGTTTGTCCTACAGCGTGGAATACGACAGGGCGGTGTGTTATCAGCAAAGTTCTATCTCCTTTATATCAACCAGCTTCTCAACGATGTTCTTCGAATGGGGCATTTGTACTAGACATAAATTGCAGCTGTCCAACACAAGCGGATGATATTGCCATAGTTAGTCCGAGTGAAACTGGTTTACAAGACCTACTGGATACGTGCCAGACTTACAGTTCAAATTGGCGTTTCAAGTTTTCGACCAGTAAAAGTGTTCTCCTTAAGTTCCAATGTAAACCGAACAGAATTGTAACTAAAACGCGAGTGTCACTTTTTGACTCATATCTACCAGTCAACGAGTCTGTCAAACATGTCGGTGTTATCTTAAATTCCAGCAGAAATAACAAAGACAGAACTGCAGAAGCCTGTAGAATTATTCGATCCCATTCGGCTATAATACAACACTCGGTTGTTCTTAATCCCCTGACAACATCTAAACTTATTAATAGTTGTGTATATCCCAAAGCCCTGTATGGCTGTCAGCTTTGGTTCGACATTCCAGAATCCGATATTATGTCACTAGAACGCGCCCAAAGATATGTATGTAAACGCATCCAAAACCTACACAGTAGAACACGAACTGATATTTGCCTTAGTTTACTCGCCTGGTTCTCTGTTGAGTCATACATTGACCGCCAGAAGTTGCTATTCTTTGGTCAATTGCTAAATCTTGATCCTAGATACTTACCGCGCCAACTTGTCATCACCAGAATACTTGAATACAAGTACTCCTGCAATTCCACTAATATAGGATTTGTTCCTGACATATTCCGTATACTTAAGAAATATAATTTAATCTCGTTTATCAATAACTTCCTGGATTCGTATGTGTTTGTTAAAAATCGTATTTGGAAAACAGCCGTTAAAAATGCTATAAAACAATTCGAAATAGATCAGTGGAAGATTCGCTTAAAGTCGGATCCAGCGTTTGACTTATTCCGATGTGTCCAAAGAGAATTTTCCCCCCATCCGATATTTTCTTTCTGGCGTTCCCATCCCCAGTATAAACATTGCTGCCTTATATTCATAAAAGCTCTCTCCATTGCCCGGATAAGCTGTTATACTCGCCAGGTACTCTGTGAAAATTTTGAAAAATGCGGCCAGATGTTTTCGTGTATTGTCATTCACGCATTAGTGTATTGCAACTGGTTTGAAAACATACGAAATATATTCTTTTTACAAATAGAACTACAATTACCCCAAAATGTCCTGTCCAAGCTCCTGTCAAATGAATTCGAATTTTTGTCTTTCTTATTCAGTTTCGATCCATACAAAACGATACTTACTCCAGACACGTATCTTCTTGTTCAGAAAAGTATTTTACACTTTGTATTCGGCGCTTTACGAAAGGTCAGGTTGTCTCCCTTAACCAATGATCAGTATTTTTTATGGTGCAAATTAATTATCTAAATGGATTATAAAACCATGTTTAACTTATTTTTGTTTAATTGCAATCTTATCTAGAACCATTTATATGTATATATTTATTATGCATTTATTATGTAATTATTTATGAAAATCTTCAGAATTGGAGGAAATAAAGATATATATATATGTGACAATAACAATACCCACATTATTTGTATTACCAAACGGTTGTTTGTATTTATATATAAAATAAAAATAAAAGTATGTGACCACATGTTATTCTTTGTACGAAACCTGGACATTCTTTATTTACTTCATACTCTAGTCAGATCTTTTCTGCGTCATATTTCCTCATCCAATCTTGAACTGTTGCTAATTTTAATGTCGAATTTGAAGACAGAACATAATATCATGTGTTTGAATTTCGCGACGTACCCTCGATCATCCGGTAATTTTATCTTGTAGTGTTTTGAATGTCTGTCTTGACGAATGTGACTACAACAGATATAGAAAGAAAGTATGTAGTGTTGTCATCTCTGTCATCAAAACTTTTTACGTCTATAAATAGCAGACGTCAACATGTACTGCTCTCGTTCCACTGGACCGTTGCAGAGTCTTGATGATATAGACAATAAAATTGCGAGATTTGAGATTTGTTTTGATGTGTTTTACGATACTGAATGGTTTTAAAGTTAAAATTAATTTTCAAAACTTTGATTCGCGCTGAAGCAGGGTTTTAAGCTAATAATGCTAATCAAATATGAATTTGATTCGCAAAATCGGACGTTTGAGTCTCAAATTGCGATACGAACCCGGTTAAAATATTCCCTGGTTTGCACAAAAAGAATATTCAGATATAATTAAACCATCAGTTAGTCCCAAAATGACCTAGTTTTTTGAGTGGATGTTAAATCCCATTTCTCTTTTTTTAGGTTTGGTAACTTTAGATGAAATGAAAGCTAAACAAGAAAGTGTCATTAAAGAACGAGAGAAACAAATGGCTAAGAAAAATGCTCAAGCTAAGTTAGTTGAAAAAGAAAAAGAAGACAGAAAGAGAAAAGAACAAAAAAAGGTCAGTTATAATTTTTCGAATTTCAAAAAACGCAAGAGCTAAATCTACCTATTACAGGTCTTTCTTTAGGCCTGAAATGTTATTTAAATTATTAATTAGACATTTATTAACTTATCCAGATCATAATCAACTCTCGAAATTATCGCAAGCCTGTGATATTTACTGGATTAGAATTTGATCTGCTACTCAACGCTCATTGATGATTAAATCAAAAAAACGGATAAAGACTTTAGTAATGATGATCGAAGCTAGGCCTAAACTTCAATCACTGAATTCTTGATTAAGAGGGAATCAATTTGATTGAAATTTTCAGCAAATTCTCTTTACATTATCTATTTTTTAACTATTACAGTGCAAATTATGAGCTCTTTATTTATTCTCCCTTAATCTACCTTTAATTACTTTTGTATTTCCATGGAAACAGTTTTCTTGTTTTGATTATTGTAGATCACATTATTATCATTTGATGCTGAAGGTGATGACGAGGAAGACGACAAAGAAGAGGAGATTGTATTACCAAACAAGAAAAAAAGATTGGGTTAGATTGTTTTAATAATATTACAAGATACAAACATCTTTAACTTGTTTTAACTTATTACCAGGGCGGTTGGATGGCTGAATGGTTAGCACATGCATGCTGTATCATATGGTCTGTCAATAAGTCAACTGGTGTGGCTTTGATTCCCAGTGGTACCCATCTTCAATAGAAGGCTTGATCTCGCCACTAAGTTCGATTGGCACAAGCCCAGCTTGGGAACCTATCAGATTCATCGGTCGTCGTGAATACCAAGTATCGTGCTTTTAGCTAAAATGCCTACATGTGACAATCGAGTTGCAAAGTTCAAAGATTGATCAATGTCAAGGTTGCTGGTTGTCCACTAGTTTCTCAGTTTAAAAAACCCTGTTTGTTTATGGTGTGTTATGTGCCACGAACTCTGATTGGACAATGCTAATTAGTCAGCGTAAAAACAACGGGAGTAATGTTTGGGAATTGTTGAGTATTGAAGCAACGGTTAGATGTTGCAAAACTCACGAACGTTGCTTAAGGAACATGGATGGTACCTGACAAGGAGGAGGGTCGCCTGTCTTACCTCGTGGTTTCCTCCCACTGCTAAAGACCCCTAGGTGCAAGCAAATTATTGAATTAAAATTGAACCATACTAGTCCCTGAAATGACGAGTCCATTTTTCTCTCTCTCTTTACCTCGTGGGTTTCCTTCGGGCACTCCGGTTTCCTCCCACTGCTAAAGACCCCTACGTGCCAGCGAATTATTGAAAAAAAATTAAACCATAAGTTAGTCCCGAAATGACCTAGTTTGTGTTGAGTGGATGTTAAACCCCATTTCTCACTCTCTCTCTCTCTTTATTACCATTTCCACCTTTTCACAGTGGATGCCTTTAAGGCACTTGTTTTTTTCCTTGGTATTCTTAACCCTTTGAACACTGACTATACATGGGGTGTTGCACGTTCCTCCCTGGATTTACAGGACGTCAAATTAATTATGACGTCAACGTAATTGGAGCTTGACACGCCCCAAGCCGCAAAACCAACATTTCGGGTATATGCGACACAACGTCAAGCCGGTTTTGCAGCATTTCGGGTTCTAAGGGTTAAGGCTCGATTACTGCAACAGTGGTTTGATTGGAATTCCCCAAAACTAGTATGCAACACTAAAAATAAAAAAAAATTCAAAACACAGCCACCAGATTAATAGTAAAAACACTCTCACATAACTCCCATCTTAAAATCACTGTATTGGTTACCCGCAGAAGCCAGGATAACTTTCAAGATTCTAACATTGGTTTTTATGTGTCAACAAAATACAGCTTTAAACTTATGCCAAATCTGTGTGGTTGCTATAGATATCAGTGAGTGGGTAGAACCAACTGCAAGACATCATTAATTTCTTGTGTACAAAAACTTTTTTGGTTGTTTTTACAGAGGGAATTATTTATCAATATATACGTGAGGTTTTTGGAAATCTTGTTGAAAACCATTGGTCTTCTTCTTTAAAGGGGGTCACCTCTCAGAAAATTTCAGTGTTTGTAAACATATGTGAGATTGTTTATTTATTATGTATATATTATAGGTATGAATCCAGAAGTAGATACCAGTTTTTTACCAGACCGAGACAGAGATGAAGAGGAAAATAAACTAAGGTATCTAATTCATTTGTCTATATTTTGAATTCATGCTGGATGACCTTTGGATTTAGACTGTGGTTGCTGCTACAGTCTGAACTATCCTGACCATGCTCGACCACAGGTTCAACTGTAGTACGAAAATCGGTTCAACCAAAGGTCACCCTTGTCCCTTTGTGACCCTTTAGTACTTGATGTATGTAAATAATCGCTACCACATTTCCTTGGAAAAAGTAAAGATAGCTCAAGCTCCCTAAACGTGCTGGTCCCTTGACAATTTATAGCTGTTCATGTGACTTGGGAGGTTTGAGGCACTAGAAGGAACTGTATTTTGAGTAGGTTAGTGTGGTCTAGGTAGGAAATAATGGGTTAAAGTTTAGTAAAATGTCTGTTGATTAAATGTGGAAGTCATGCATACCTAGTCTTTTTGGTTTCAAAATGAGATATGAAAAGAAAGAATATTTCGGATACCACTCAGGAATCCTTGACAGATTCCGGTTCCGGAACCTACATCTAGTCTCGGCTGTATGACAGTAAGTGATATGTACCTACGCCCATACATTTCTGTGCGGCTACCGGTTTACTTTAACAGGAAAACTTGATGCTATTACAAACAAACAAGACACCGTTGGCACAATCAAACACAAATTGGCGACCTATTCGGCTAGCAACCTATTCGACCGATCCAGCTGGCAACCTGTTCGTTGGAAACCTATTCAGAATAAAGACAACAGTCGCCCAAAATTACCTTTCCTATTATATATAGCTGGAAGCTCAGAATTATGTACGATATTCCTTGGAATATTACCATACTTTCAGTTTAAAATATTGAAAAAATAGCGACGTTTAGAATGAGAGAGCACACTTTAATATGATTGTGCCAAATGTTACTAATAATATTTAGAAAGCTTATTCAATTACCTTTCAGAACATATAATATTCTGAGCTAAAGGAATTGATAAAAAATAATATATTCTACCATCATTTGATAGACGTAACGTTACATTTTATTTTATTTGTCTTTATTCTGAATAGGCTGCCAACGAACAAGTTGCCAGCTGGATCGGTCGAATAGGTCGCTAGCCGAATAGGTCACTAATTTGTGTTTGGTTTGGGCGCAACCATGTTTCATCCGGGACCTTTAAAGTAGTTCCAATATGGCGGAATTAGTCATACAGCTGAGTCTAGATGTAGGTTTCGGAATCTGTCGAGGAATGCCAAGTGTTTCGGATACATCAGAGATTCAGTGTCTTCCTGCTATTACAGGAGTTATTCCCCTTTAGTCTTCAGAAAAACGAAATATGTTTTACCATAACTTTTACATGTATTTCACAGAAAATTGCTAGCTATGTGATCATCCCAAATGAATGTAAAGTAGTATCAGGCATGCTAGAACGAGAAGCCTACCCTGTATCGGACATGACTCCTGCATAAAGCTATTTGGAGAGATGTTTTTAATTTGAACATGTAGCAGGAATTTAATAATCAGACTCCCCCAAGCTTATTTTATAAATAATCCATATCTCAAACTGCTCCCCTCCTCCAAAGTATTGTGTTGACATGGAGTAGGGTTGCCCGTCCAACCTTGTGGGTTTTCTGCTATTTCCACCCACTGCTGAAAAGTCCTGCTTTCAAGCAAATTATTGAAGTAGAATTGAACCATGTGTTAGTCCCAGAATGAACAAATTTTTGTCGAGTGGACGTTAAGCCCCATTTTTTTCTCTCCCCGAGCAACTAGATGTTTTCCCTGTCTTACACTGAGCTGGAAGATCCTCCATAATTTTCTCTGTCAATGGGTGGTTCCAGTATCACACACATGGTGACTCATGAGACAATATTATATTATGTTTTAACCTTGTATATTTTACAGGGAACAACTACGCCAAGAATGGGAAGAAAAACAGGAACAAATAAAGAAAGAGGAGATCGATATCACCTACAGTTACTGGGACGGTTCGGGTCACAGACGCACCGTTAGAATGAAGAAAGGCAACAACATGCAACAATTCTTACAAAAATGTCTGGAAAGTTTGCGTAAAGAATTCAATGACTTAAAATCCGTCACCGTAGATCAGCTCATGTATGTGAAAGAAGATCTTATCATTCCTCATCATTATTCGTTTTACGATTTTATCGTAACCAAGGCTCGTGGGAAAAGCGGTTCGTTGTTTAATTTCGACGTCCATGATGACGTGAGAATGGTGAACGATGCAAAAGTGGAAAAGGACGAATCACATGCGGGTAAAGTTTGTTTGCGTAGTTGGTATGAAAGAAATAAACATATTTTCCCTGCTAGTCGATGGGAACCTTACGATCCAGAGAAGAGTTGGGAAGGCTACACTATTTCCGATAAAAACGCTGCGAAGATTACTGTCAAGTGAAAATTTGAGACAGTTTCGCGAAAAGAAAGTCATAAAAGTATGTCCTATATGTGGCATATTTTATTGGATACGAAATTGTGCTGTATATTTTATGATAATCCAGAATATCATAAATACATTGATATGAACAACTTTTATGTGTAGGATAAAGCGCGAGATTGAGGTTATGCTGGGGAAAGAAAGACAGGAGAAAATAACCCAAGAAAAAGAAAAACCAAGGCCTGCAGGTCGTGGGGTTTATCTGAAGTCTTTCTTCCCCAGCGTAACTGAAGTTGAGGACTTTATCTTGCTGATAAACCATATATGTTTTTATGTACGTATAATGAGAATAGCCCAGGATTCCAGTAAGAAAAACCTTATATTATCATGTTTTCTTATGGAAAAAAAAATCTACAGAATGCTCGTTATTTTTGTGGTCTGGTCTTCGACAAGGAGACAAATAAACATCATAGTTAAAACTTTCAATATACACAGACAGGATTTGTTTATAAGGCCGAAATAAAAAATACATATGTTTACAGGTACCTAACCGAACCTATGGGGCCTGTAGGGGATATGCCAACATCATTGTAAAAATCTTTCAATATCAAGTAATGGATGCAGGATTTGTTTATTAGTATAAATGTTGATTGGATATCGAATAAATTGTTATTTGTAATGAAGCTGTGTTCACAATTTTTTTAATATTCTGAATTGGGCCTAATTACATGAAAGATATTATGTTCAATACGTGCAAGTATGTGTCTTGGTTGAATAAACAAAGTCTAAAATATTCCCAGGTTTATTGCAAGTTGGTACAGTTACGACCCAAATCAACAGAGGACTGCCTTCAACATGTGACGTCTCATCACATAGCAGTTTTAATGTTCTATAGGTATATTTACATGTATATTTCATCAAGGGAAATTAAGCCAAGATAGTATATACTTTTCATAAAATCAAATTCCAGTTGCCAAAGTTTTTTTAACGTAAATTGTACATGTGAACTTGTATATACAGGAAATCAGTTTTCTATTCTGTTTGAAGGAGTAGACACTTTTCCTTGCCAGGTTCTCTATCCTGCATCAAACAATTTAAAATTCAAATGGCAGGTTTCCTTTTTAACCCCAATCCTTAAGAATTTGAAATAACTTAACCTGTCGACCCAATGAATAATCCCTGATGAATAAGAGCTCAAATCTAGGGAGTTGTCAGAAGATATTGTACACAACAACAACCTACTCGTATATCTAATTCCAAAAGAGCTCCCTAATGTGTACACAGAACCTTGTTTTTTGTTCCATACGAATGACTAGACACTCTCCCTGCCAAGCCCTCCATAATGCACTCTGTGATAAGCGGAAATCGGGATCAGACTGAAAGATTCCTGTAAATTTCTTGACCTACAGCGGGATTCAAAACATTATGACATCCAGGTTAGAGAGAGGGGGAGAAATAGGGTGTAACATCCACTCGACACAAACTAGATCATTTCTGGACTTACATATGGTTCAATTTTGCTTGTGACTAGGGGGTCTTGTGAGTAGGAGAAAACCCACAAGGTTTGACAGGCGACCCTACTCGTCCTATACTACCAAGGAATCAAAACCACGGCAGTTAACGCTATGACAGACCTTATGATCCAGCGCGCATATTTTAACCATTCGGCCATCGAAACCCTCCCTCTCCAAGTTAGCACCCTGCTGAGCCACTACGACTGCCAAGTGGTTGAATGAAAGACAGAACAAAAATCGGACAGCAAAATATTTATTTCTTTAAAAGACAAAAAGCATAAGAATAGTGAGAGATTGATTATTGAGGAACACAATGTTAACATGGAAGACACCTACTACCTATCTACACCCTAAAATATTCGCATTCTGAGTTCGTTAAATCTTCCATGGTATATAAACATATACAGAACGCATCCTCACTAACAGTCAATCAATCATACATCTGGTACCGTACCAAATTACTACACAAATCCACACAAATCACATTATTTCTCACAGATTTGCAAAAAAACATAAATTCTTATACCAAACTTGCGTAACTGATCCATATACAGATCTTGTCATAGAGCTGGTACCGCTCGGCACAGATCGCATTATTTTTCATAGATTTGCGAAAAAACGTAACTGATCCTTATACAAAACTTGTTTAAGATCCGATACCAGATAACTACAGCAATCGGCACAAATTGCATTATTTTTCACAGATTTACACAGAACTTGTCATAGATCTGGTACCAAATTACTAAAGAAATCGGCACAAATTTTTAATTTTTATTTTTCACAGATTTGAGAAAAAACGTAGAATAATTTTGAATTTTTTTTAAAAATACAATATGAAGAATAAAGAGAAGGAGTTGAGATAAGATCAAATTAATGTTTAGACAAAAACAATGATGAAAACACAGATCCTATTTCGTTTCGTTTCTTATAGTTCAAAATTTCGTTTTACTTGTCTTTACTACAAAAGGATTTGGAAGAGTTGTTATCATTGACGTGTTGTGGAAGGCGAGAAGGATTAGCCACGGAACTGTTGGTATACCACATGGAACATCAACACTGAATGATTCATCAATGCTTGAATTCATAGGGTCAACTGCTAAATATCCCTACGAGAAAAATCAACACAAACTAGGTCATTTCGGGACTAACATATGGTTTAATTTTATTTCAATAATTCGCTTGCGCGTAGGGGACTTTAGCAGTGGGAGGAAACCCACGAGGTTGAGAAGGCGCCCCTATCTCCATGTCACATACGCTCACACCGGGGCTCGAAACCACAGCCGCAAGCCAGAGGTGACCGGCCAGCTAAAGTTCAAAGCGCGGCACTCTAGACCACTAGGCCATCCCACCCCCCCCCCCCCTACGCGCAAGTGAATTATTGAAATAAAATGAAATAACATGTTAGTACCCTAATCCGTCAAGTAGACGTTAAACCCCAATTCTCTCTCTCATGGTCAGCTCTTCATGTAGTGTAGGCCATCGAAAGCATCAAAAAACAAAACGAAATAAAGCTCTGTATTTTAAACGGATTGTTTTTTCCTTAAAGGGACAATAACACTCTTGCTGGCTTGGTAGCTCCAGAAAATAAATAATACCCTTATTCTAAGTACTAGATGTTTAAATGTCCTACCTGTTGTGTAAATTATCCATTATGACCTATTTTACTTGTCCAGAGAGTTAGAAAATATTTTAAAATCCAAGTCACATTTGAAAAGGTTTACGTTATACTTTTCAAATCAATTGGTTGAATTTTTCCAGATTTTTAAAATAGGTTTGTTAAGATGAAATTTATAACATCATTTAATTGGAATATTCTAAAATAATACAATTTGTTGACCAGAATGAAGATTGGGACATATTATTCAGTCACAACAAGAGTGTTATTGGGGCTTTAAAAAGGGGGTGGGCCATATCTAAATGTACAAGGAAAAACACATGTTCATATTAGATTTCATTTATCATCTATTATTATTATATTCCAAGATACATTTACACTATGTAAGAAATAAATCTACCTATTGCAGATCTTTCTTTTGGTTTCATATGTTCTATTGACTATTATTGATACAATGATGACAAGACTAGCCTATAGTCAACTCACAAGAACAGGGGGCTGTTTCTCGAAATTTTAACTAAGACAAAAATCCAAATTTGAGTAATTCAATTGGATAATATTAGATTGATTTTAGTGCTTAGCCAATCAAAATTAGTATCTACTAAAATTTGATTTTATCTTAGTCAACATTTCGAGATAAGGGAACCAGGACGCCCCCCCCCCCCAATTTCATTTTATTTTCTCTAAACTACTAAAACAATATTAAAGCTTAGCTAGGTAATAAACTAATTACATCACATTTACATGGAAAACAAACTAATGTTCTTTAAAATGTTTTGTTTAACTCCAATGGAATTCCCCAAAACTGGTATGCAACACTAAAAATTAAAAAAAATTCAAAACACAGCCACCAGATTAATAGTAAAAACACTCTCACATAACTCCCATCTTAAAATCACTGTATTGGTTACCCACAGAAACCAGGATAACTTTCAAGATTCTAACATTGGTTATGTGTCAACAAAATACAGCGGTAAACTTATGCCAAATCTGTGTGGTTGCTATAGATATCAGTGAGCCGATGGAATCAGCTGCAAGACATCATTAATTTCTTGTGTACAAAAACTTTTTTGGTTGTTTTTACAGAGGGAATTATTTATCAATATATACGTGAGGTTTTTGGAAATCTTGTTGAAAACCATTGGTCTTCTTCTTTAAAGGGGGTCACCTCTCAGAAAATTTCAGTGTTTGTAGACATATGTGAGATTGTTTATTTATTATGTATATATTATAGGTATGAATCCAGAAGTAGATACCAGTTTTTTACCAGACCGAGACAGAGATGAAGAGGAAAATAAACTAAGGTATCTAATTCTTTTGTCCATATTTTAAATTCATGCTGGACAACCTTCAGATGTAGACTATGATTGCTGCTACAGTCTGACCTATCCCTACCATGCTGGACCACAGGTTCAACTAAATATGGTACCAAAATCCGAGCAACAGAAGATCCCTCTGTTTGTTAGTTAACCCTTTAAATAATGTCTCCCCCTTTTTGTTGAAAAAAATTGCGATAGCTCAAAGCTACGACTCCCTAAACATGCTGGTCACAGAAATGGTATTCAATCCTTTAAGAATTCACAGATATTTGATTTGAGGCACCAGACAGTACAAGAGAGAGAGAAATGGGGTTTAACGTCCACACGACACCAATTAGGTCAATTCGGGACTAACATATGGTTTCATCTTATTTCAATAATTCGCATGCACGCATGGGTCTTTAGCAGTGGGAGGAAACCCGAGAGCCCGGAGGAAACCCACGAGGTCGAGAAGGCGCCCCTATTGCCATGCCACATACGCTCACACCAGGGCTCGAAACCACAGCCTTAAGCCAGAGGTGACCACTAGACGGAACAGTTTTTTTAAGTGGGATAGTTTGTTCTAGGTAGAGGATAATTGGTTAAAGTTTAGTTTAATAGTAAAAAACATGTTGATTAAAAGTCATGTATACCTTGTCTTATTGGTTTGAAAGTGAGATATGAAATCAGATTCAGTGTATTCCTGCTATTACAGGAGTTATTCCCCTTTAGTCTTCAGAAAACTGAAGTTTGTTTTACAATAACTTTTACATGTATTGCTTGATAAACTTCGCTCAGTAATAAGCAGTAATTGTATTCCATAGAATTGTGACCAGTATATTACAGTTCAATTACTAAATGTCATTGAAACAATTTATTTCTCAGAAAATTGCTAGTCATTTGATCTTTGCAAATAAATATTAAGTGGTATCAAGCATGCTAGAAAGAGAATCCTACCTTGTCTAGGACAAGACCCCTATCTCTGCATAAAGCTATTTGGAGACGTTTATAATTTGAACGTGAAGCAGGAATTTAATGATCAGACTCTCCCAAGCTTATTTGATAAATAATCCATATCACAAATTGCCCCCCTCCTCCAAAGTATTGTGTTGAAGAATCTTTAATCAACATATGTAAAGACTATCAAAGCATTCTCAGACTTAAGTTGAGAATTTACTCCAAACTGTTCGCCTTATTTTAACTTAAATATAGCCCTTTATAATAATTTTGTTGTTTTAATGTATCAAATACATCAATAAGAAACTATGTGCAAACTTTTGTGTTTCGTGATCAAAGATATTTCTCATTGACCGTCATTGAAAGTTGAGCAAATTCTCAACTTAAGTCTGAGAATGCTTTGTGAACTTGGGGCCTGAACGTCTCTCATTGAGTCAACTAGTCTGGTTTTGATTTTCTGTTTGTACATGTCATGGAATAGTGTTGCCGGTCCAACCTCTTGGGTTTTCTACTATTTCTGCCCACGGCTAAAATACCCTTTTTGCAAGCAAATTATTGAAGTAGAGTTGAACTACATGTATGTGTTAGTCCCAAAATGACCAAGTTTTTGTCGAGTAGATGTTAAATCCCATTTCTTTCTCTCCCCGAGCAACTATCGGTAGATGCTTTTTCTTGATAGGCCACCTGTCCTACATCAGGCCATAAGATCCTTCAGAATTTTCTGTTTACAGGTTGTTCCAGTATCATACACATCGTGACTCATGAGAGAGAGAAATGGGGTTTAATGTCCACTCAACACAAACTATGTCATTTCGGGATTAATATATGGTTTTCAATTTTATTTCAATAATTCGCTTGCGCGTAGGGGTCTTTAGCAGTGGGAGGAAACCGGAGTGCCCGGAGGAAACCCACAAGGTTGAGAAGGCGCCCTTATCTCCATGCCACATACGCTCACACCAGGGCTCGAAACCACAGACGCAAGCCAGAGTTGACCGGCCAGCTAGAGGTCAAAGCGCAGCACTCTAGACCACTAGACCATCCCAACCCCCCGTGACTCATGAGACAGTATTATATATTTATATTAACCTTGTATATTTTACAGGGAACAACTACACCAAGAATGGGAAGAAAAACAGGAACAAATAAAGAAAGAGGAGATCGATATCACCTACAGTTACTGGGACGGTTCGGGTCACAGACGCACTGTTAGAATGAAGAAAGGCAAAAACAATGACTTAAAATCCGTCACAGTAGATCAACTAATGTATGTGAAAGAAGATCTTATCATTCCTCATCATTATTCGTTTTACGATTTTATCGTAACCAAGGCTCGTGGAAAAAGTGGTTCGTTGTTTAATTTCGACGTCCATGATGACGTGAGAATGGTGAACGATGCAAAAGTGGAAAAGGACGAATCACACGCGGGTAAAGTCTGTTTGCGAAGTTGGTATGAAAGAAATAAACATATTTTCCCTGCTAGTCGATGGGAACCTTACGATCCAGAAAAGAGTTGGGAAGGCTACACTATTTCCGATAAAAACGCTGCGAAGATTACTGTCAAGTGAAAATTTGAGACAGTTTCGCGAAAAGAAAGTCATAAAAGTATGTCCTTTATGTGGCATATTTTATTGGATACGGAATTGTGCTGTATATTTTATGATAATCCAGAATATCATAAATACATTGATATGAACAACTTTTATGTGTAGGATAAAGCGCGAGATTGAGGTTATGCTGGGGAAAAAAAGACTGGAGAAAATAACCCAAGAAAAAGAAAAACCAAGGCCTGCAGGTTGTGGGGTTTATCTGAAGTCTTTCTTCCCCAGCGTAACTGAAGTTGAGGACTTTATCTTGCTGATAAACCATATATGTTTTTATGTATGTACAATGAGAATAGCCCAGGATTCCAGTAAGAAAAACCTTACATCATGTTTTCTTATGGAAGAAAAATCTACAGAATGCTCGTTGTTTTTGTGGTCTGGTCTTCGACAAGGAGACAAATAAACGTCAGTTAAAATCTTTCAATATACACAGACAAGATTTGTTTATAAGGCTAGGGCTGGGTAAAATATCGATATAAATCGATAGTATCGATTGGGCGGCCCAGAAAAGCACTATCGATAGCGGTGGGTTTCTATCGATTATCGCTCTTCGTCTATTTTTCTTGCGTCTGAAATGTCAATGTTTTCTTTCAGTTAATTATAATACACCGCTCACTTTAATTACTATCTAGTATCAATGTAACACATAACAAAATTGTGTCTGCCTATTGAACAGCCGTTTTCATCAATTCACTCTCATTGAAACGTTACTTTAGTTTTGAATAAATTATTGTTGAATATCGCCAAATCGGAGATATCCGGATGTGTAAATAAAGTTAGAGTTATTTCCCTTTGCAAGCTTCAGAATTCGTCTGTACAGTTCACTATTTCTCTACGTGTGCCTCAGTAATGAGTACCCGGTACAATAAATAGCACACATGGACGACAAAACTTTTGTTGATTTACTTATATATTATACGAATAATGGTTCTCTATTGGCACACGAAACGACACAGAATTGTCCGCCATATTGATATTTTCGCGCGCACGTACGCAATGTTTTGAATCGGAACAAGTTCAGTTTGGTCCCTTAACATAATTATTTACGATATTTCTTCATTCGGAACCACGGATGCATTATTTTAATAATAAACAACATGGATTGACGTATAAGATAAGATAAAAAGATAAAAGTTTATTGTACGACTACATCATAGTACATGTAAGAAATATAAATATTAACATGAGATGAGTATACGTGATATAACAAGTTTTATTAATGTTTTCCAAGGAAATCTCCTTAGACAGGAGCAAACGATCTTTGTCCACTTCGTTATCGTATGGTTTTGAACTTTGAACTTACACTGTATCCAGTCTTGATGACGACCGTGAAAATAAGTTTGTTTTCGATACTATCGATTATCGACCGACATTTCCTTGCCGATTATCGATAGTAAAAATCACTATCGATACCCAGCCCTATATAAGGCCGAAATAAAAAATACATATGTTTACAGGAACCTAACCGAAGCTATGGGGCCTGTAGGGGACATGCCAACATCATTGTAAAAATCTTTCAATATCAAGTAATGGATGCAGGATTTGTTTATTAGTATAAATGTTAAATGGATATCAAATAAATTGTTATTTGAAATGAAGCTGTGTTCACAATTTTTTGTAATATTCTGATTTGGGCCTAATTACATGAAAGATATTATGTTCAATACATGCAAGTATGTCTTGGTTAAATAAACAAAGTCTAAAATATTCCCAGATTTATTGCAAGTTGGTACAGTTACGACCCAAATCAACAGAGGACTGCCTTCAACATGTGACGTCTCATCACATAGCAGTTTTAATGTTCTATAGGTATATTTACATGTATATTTCATCAAGAGAAATTAAGCCAAGATAGGATATACTTTTCATAAAATCAAATTCCAGTTGCCAAAGTTTTTTTTAATGTACATTGTACATGTGAACTGCTATATACAGGAAATCAGTTTTCTATTCTGTTTGAAGGAGTTGACACTTTTCCTTGCCACGCCGTCTATCCTGCATCAAACAATTTAGAATTCAAATGGTAGGTTTCCTTAAAGCGCCAATCCCGATAACTTTTTGGGGAATAAAACTGCTTAATTTTGTGTTAAAATCCTTTAAAATCCATAAACTAAGGCCCAGCTACTAACCCGATATTTGTGATACGCTTGTAAATAACTTAAACCTGACAGTCTTCATCTGGAAATGGAGAACGTTTTATTATACAGTATCTGGATAAAACCAGACTTTTTTCTATAAAAATAATATGTAGGTGAAATTTACCTTTTGTTATCAAGTACAGGGCATGGGTCATTCACTGTATAGACCTTTCAAGAAACATTAATCGATTATCAGGTCACCCAATGTAAAAATTGACCCGAAATCTTAAAAGGGTTACGTGTCCGGATAAGCAGTGTTGACGTTCACGTCCAAACGACTCAATATTTTGAGTTGAAATTTTGAGACAAGGTAAATACACCATGCCACTATGTTTTGGTCCATAAATTTCATAAATACTCGGACTTTAATTTTTGAGACTCTGTTCTTATCGGATTGTCCCTTTAAGAATACTTAAGAATTTGAAATAACTTAACCTGTCGACCCAATGAATAATCCCTGATGAATAAGAGCTCAAATCTAGGGAGTTGTCAGAAGATATTGTACACAACAACAACCTACTCGTATATCTAATTCCAAAAGAGCTCCCTAATGTGTACACAGAACCTTGTTTTTTGTTCCATACGAATGACTAGACACTCTCCCTGCCAAGCCCTCCATAATGCACTCTGTGATAAGCTGAAATCGGGATCAGACTGAAAGATTCCTGTAAATTTCTCGACCTACAGCGGGATTCAAAACATTATGACATCCAGGTTAGAGAGAGAGGGAGAGAAATGGGGTGTAACATCCACTCAACACAAACTAGGTCATTTCTGGACTAACATATGGTTCATCTTTTCTTTTGCTTGTAGGGGTCTTTAGCAGTGGGAGGATCCAGAGAAAACCCACAAGGTTTGACTGGCAATCCTACTACCAAGGAATCAAAACCACGGCAGTTAACGCTATGACAGACCTTATGATCCAGCGCGCATATTTTAACCATTCGGCCATCGAAACCCTCCCTCTCCAAGTTAGCACCCTGCTGAGCCACTACGACTGCCAAGTGGTTGGATGAAAGACAGAACAAAAACGGACAGCAAAATATTTATTTCTTTTATAGACAAAAAGCATAAGAATAGTGAGAGATTGATTATTGAGGAACACAATGTTAACATGGAAGACACCTACTAACTATCTACACCCTAAAATATTTCACGTTCTGAGTTCGTTAAATCTTCCATGGTATATAAACATATACAGAACGCATCCTCACTAACAATCAATCATACATCTGGTACCGTACCAAAATACTACATAAATCCACACAGATCACATTATTTCTCACAGATTTGCAAAAAAACATAAATTCTTATACCAAACTTGCGTAACTGATTCATATACAGATCTTGTCATAGAGCTGGTACCGATCGGCACAGATCGCATTATTTTTCATAGATTTGCGAAAAAACGTAACTGATCCTTATACAAAACTCGTTTAAGATCCGATACCAGATAACTACAGCAATCGGCACAAATTGCATTATTTTTTACAGATTTACACAGAACTTGTCATAGATCTGGTACCAAATTACTAAAGAAATCGGCAAAAAATTTTATTTTTCAGATTTGAGAAAAAACGTAGAATAATTTTGAATTTTTTTTAAAAATACAATATGAAGAATAAAGAGAAGGGGTTGAGAGAAGATCAAATTAATGTTTAGACAAAAACAATGATGAAAACACAAATCCTATTTCGTTTCGTTTCTTATAGTTCAAAATTTCGTTTTCCTTGTCTTTACTACAAAAGGATTTGGAAGAGTTGTTATCATTGACGTGTTCTGGATGGCGAGAGAGATTAGCCACGGAACTGTTGGTATACCACATGGAACATCAACACTGAATGATTCATCAATGTCTGAATTCATAGGGTCAACTGCTAAATATCCCTACGAGCAAATGAGAGAGAGAGAGAGAAATAGGGTTTAACGTCCACTCAACACAAACTAGGTCATTTCGGGACTAACATATGGTTTAATTTTATTTCAATAATTCGCTTGCGCGTAGGGGACTTTAGCAGTGGGAGGAAACCGGAGGAAACCCATGAGGTTGAGAAGGCGCCCTTATCTCCATGCCACATACGCTCACACTGGGGCTCGAAACCACAGCCGCAAGCCAGAGGTGACCGGCCAGCTAAAGTTCAAAGCGCGGCACTCTAGACCACTAGGCCATCCCACCCCACCCCCACGCGCAAGTGAATTAT
Organism: Patella caerulea; assembly: GCA_036850965.1. Taxonomy (NCBI): domain Eukaryota; kingdom Metazoa; phylum Mollusca; class Gastropoda; family Patellidae; genus Patella; species Patella caerulea. The sequence continues at coordinate 75,064,547 of JAZGQO010000007.1, read as the reverse complement.
TGAAATGAAATGAAATAATATGTTAGTACCCTAATCCGTCGAGTAGACGTTAAACCCCAATTCTCTCTCTCTCATGGTCAGCTCTTCATGTAGTGTAGGCCATCGAAAGCATCAAAAAACAAAACAAAATAAAGCTCTGTATTTTAATCCGATTGTTTTTTCCTTAAAGGGACAATAACATTCTTGCTGGCTTGGTATAGCTCCAGAAAATAAATAATACCCTTATTCTAAGTACTAGATGTTTAAGTGTTCTACCTGTTGTGTAAATTATCCATTACAACCTATTTTACTTGTCCAGAGAGGGTTCGAAAATATTTTAAAATCCAAGTCACATTTGAAAAGGTTTACGTTATACTTTTCAAATCAATTGGTTGAATTTTTCCAAATTTTTAAAATAGGTTTGTTAAGATGAAATTTATAACATCATTTAATTGGAATATTCTAAAATAATACAATTTGTTGACCAGAATGAAGATTGGGACATATTATTCAGTCACAACAAGAGTGTTATTGGGGCTTTAAAAAGTGGGTGGGGCTATAGCTCAATGTACAAGGAAAAACACATGTTCATATTAGATTTCATTTATCATCTATTATTATATTCCAAGATACATTTACACTATGTAAGAAATAAATCTACCTATTGCAGATCTTTCTTTTGGTTTCATATGTTCTATTGACAATTATTGATACAATGATGACAAGACTAGCCTATAATCAACTCACAAGAACAGGGGGCTGTTTCTCGAAATTTTAACTAAGACAAAAATCCAAATTTGAGTAATTCGATTGGATAATATTAGATTGATTTTAGTGCTTAGCCAATCAAAATTAGTATCTACTAAAATTTTGATTTTATCTGTAGTTAACATTTCGAGATAAGGGGGCCAGGACGTCCCCCCCCCCCAATTTCATTTTATTTTCTCTAAACTACTAAAACAATATTAAAGCTTAGCTAGGTAATAAACTAATTACATCACATTTACATGGAAAACAAAATTAACGTTCTTTAAAATGTTTTAACTCCAATATAAAGTCCCAAGGCACTTTATCTACAAAAATAAAATAAATATGCAATTACCAATTTAAAATTTAGCTAATGGTAATTATTTCTAATACCCTAATTACAAGCAATACTTTTCAGAGTCAGAGAGTAGGTCTTCATGCTAATTGTGAATCATAGTTCTGATAAAACAGATCCTAAAGAGTTGCAGTGAATACATAAATACATGTCGTCATGCAAAAGTTAAAAACGAAACAAAAAACAAAATGTGTTGTTCTTTGGTTTGAATAAAAAACCATTATGATTTGAAAATCAAATGCAATAAAAATGAGAATAATGTACGGGTAATCTTGTTTGACAATTCAATAGTAATCTGTGTTTGTAACAAGACCGAAACCAAATGAATGATTTTATGAATAAATTTTTCAGGGTTTTATAATGCCCAGAAATATTAAGATTATAATGTGAAATTATGTATTGTGTTGTCAAATCCAGTTCAAGGATCCAGTTTTATTAATTTAGTTATTCATACTTTCAATAAAACAATTTTCAATAACGAACTATTAACCCTTTGTGTGGCCAGATTTAGTTATTCATACTTTCAATAAAACAATTTTCAATAATGAACTATTAACCCTTTGCGTGGCCAGATTTAGTTATTCATACTTTCAATAAAACAATTTTCAATAATGAACTATTAACCCTTTGCGTGGCCAGATTTAGTTATTCATACTTTCAATAAAACAATTTTTAATAATGAACTATTAACCCTTTGCGTGGCCAGATTTAGTTACTCATACTTTCAATAAAACAATTTTCAATAATGAACTATTAACCCTTTGCGTGGCCAGATTTCCGGCCTATTTGTAAGACAAGATGGAACATGGAACGGTGTAGTGTCGCTCACATTTTTTTGTTCTAGACGTTGGATGAACTGGTCAACAAACTCATAGTACAAGCTGTGAAACATTTCAGAACATTGGCAGTCAAAGGGTTAATCCATGAAAACAAGAGATGAAGAGCAGATATAAATTTCAGCACATTTGGCATCCAAGGTGATTGGTGCCTGTATCCTTCGAATTTAAAATTGGCTGGTGTTAATCCACTAGTAACTGAATGTTAGGTTTATTGCACTTCAAATGAACATTTCTCAATTCATTAGACATAATATCAACATATGAACTCTTCCAATCTAATTACTTGAATATCAAATAAAATCCATGACGTACATATATCTATATATAAATGATATCAACAGTACAATTTTAAAACTAAATTCAAACAATTTTTGAAATTAATTAAATAAAATAAAATATTATAATTTGATGACTAATCAAAAATGTCATGCAAATTAAATAAGCACTCTTACAATAAAATTGGGGACATGCAGGTTACAGAACATCGCTAGACAAAAACAAAGAAACTATCCAAATAAAAATGAAAGAAGGTTAAATTAACCATCAATCCAACTCAGATTCTGACACAAGCAATCTGTATAATTCATAGATATTTCAAATTTATCTTTCGCGACACATGTAAGGCCAATGAAAATATGTGATTTGACTAAGCTTGTCCATTGTCAAAGCACTGTGGTCTGTTCACAAATTCCATTTCTCATGGTTACTCAATTGACACCTTTCAAGAAATACTCAATCAAGTATTCCCTAAAGATAACATAGAGAATAGTCTGGTCAGAATTGGAATAAATTCTTTGATTTTGTTTGGCAACATTCTGTCCTCTGGAAGCCAAACATAGCTTTGGTTGATATTTAATACACAACATAATAATAATAATATAATAACAAGAATAATATAATATATAATAATGAGATATTCACACAATGAGCACTGACACATAATAATAATAATAATATAGTAACAATGTCATAACTAATAAATGATGATCTATTACATCTACTAAAGTCTGGGACCCACAGTCATAAAACTTTTATCTTACTCAACCTAAGATTTATGGTACTCAAATCTGTCACTGATTAGGTCAGAAGCATATCATAGAGTCCATTTTTTTTTTTATTACTCAACTTAAGACCCATAGGGACCCACAGTCATAAAACTATTATCTTACTCAACCTAAGAATTATGGTACTCAAATCTGTCACTGATTAGGTCAGAAGCATATCATAGAGTCAATTTTTTTTTTTATTACTCAACTTAAGACCCATAGGGACCCACAGTCATAAGACTATTATCTTACTCAACCTAAGAATTATGGTACTAAAATCTGTCACTGATTAGGTCAGAAGCATATCATAGAGTCAATTTTTTTTTTATTACTCACTTACTTTAAGACCCATAGGGACCAACAGTCATAAAACTATTATCTTACTCAACCTAAGAATTATGGTACTCAAATCTGTCACTGATAGTTAGAAGCATAGAGTCGATGTTTTTTGGGAATATTATTAAACCTAAGAATTGCTCAAACCTAATAAGCCAGAGGCATAGAGTCACAAAACCGTTATTTCACTCAAGAATTAATCAAATCTCCATATAATAAGCCTTGATCCCATGTCAAAAAACTATTATTTCACCCAACTTAATAATTACTCAAATTTGTTACCAATAACGTCAAGGACTCAATGTCATAACACTCATATTTGTCCAACCTAAGAATTACTCAGATATCTCACTAATAATGTCAGGGACTCAAAAAGGACTTTATAAATTATTAAGATGAATATTCAGAAAGAATTAATCCATGAATATGTGACCTTACATATATGAATATGAAAATAATATGTCATACTAACCATCTAAACAAAACATTTCTTTCATTAAAATTGTTCACCTTTTAACAAAGAGTCAAACAGATATTTTTAAAATATCCAAAAACCATACAAATACAGATGAAAGCGCAGAAATGATACCAAATGATTTGCGTTGCTAATAAATAACAAAGTTATCTGCAGTTCTAGAAAGAAGATGTGTGGCCGCATTAATATCAATCATTTTTGATCTTAAAAGCCCAATAAATGTACAATCAATGTTTAGCTCTGGGAACAATAATCAATAGAACCTATAACTGCTGATTAAACAAGGAGCCTTAGAGTCTATGCATATAAGCATTTTATAACGGCAACCCTTTAGCTGTCTCTCTGTCCACCATTAAAACAGAAGCAGTTGCTTCGGTGATACAGGAGAGTGCAGGTCTATTCAAGATCCTTTCTGCGCTTCGGTGCCGGACGATTAAATAACGGGAACATTCACACGATTTAAGCCTGATGAGTTCTAAATGAACGAAACTAGTCACTTTATGAGAGAAATCAGGGACCGCTACTTGCCACTCATAGATTTCTAACGCTAATAAAACTAATTTACTTAAAATATCAGAACTATGTACCGGTAACTATTATTACCAGAACAAGTAGGGAAAACAATTAATACATAAACCAGGATCGTGAACCCCAAACGACGGCATCATCCACATCTTGGAACAGTGATGGCATCAAAATTGAAGTCTGTCAATCAATACACAATTGTCCAATCAACAAGCATGGCAAGTTAAATGACAATCGTACTTGAATTAGAACTGCCATAAACGCTTTTAAAAGAGAGCATCATCCTCAAGAGCAACTGACAAAGCGTCATCCAAACAACTGGCAGAGCATCATTACCCAGAGCAACTGGCAAAGTGTCATCTCCAAGAGCAACTTGAGCCCCAGTTCCTGGTATAAAAATGTGAAAACTATAGCATAATAAGCCATTTTGAAAAATATGTGTTGAAACTATTCAGTAAAGGCTGATATTATCTATATATATCGCTAATAAGAGTTTACATAAAATCTAACTGCTTTCTCAAAACACAATAATAAATCACATTATACCCCCTATCTACTATCAACTATAATATATAATTGTTAATACTTGTTCTAATTTAAAATACGGAAGACTACATTCTACTTAGAATGTGAGAAGCACGCTAAAAAACGTGAGATTGACGTATTTAACAACTGAGGATTTGCTAGCGGGTGATAATTCTCAATCCAGTCAAAATTATACTCAGTGAGACAATGAATTAAACCGGCGTGTGACAGCTTTCAATCGAGTCTAGATGAATCTTATTACTGTATGAAATTACCATAGTTTACCACTGACGAGTCATATTAACACAGCTAATCGAGTCTTAATGAGTCATATTCACCTAGCTTAATGAGTCTTGAGTCATATTAACACAGCTTATCAAGTCTTGACGAGTCATATTAACACTCACTGTCCTTTAAAATAACACCCATTTACTAAGCATGAATTTTACACTAGAATCAAGCACTATATTTTCTGTTAAAATTTATACATTTTTAAACATTTAAATTGATAGAATTGAGCTCTTTCAGCCCAGCATTACAAAAATACATGAACAGTGATTTCTATTATATAATGACATCTAAATGGAATGTACATTGTATTTTCTGTGCTAGAAAAAAGCTAAGATAATTCATTCCAATATATATAATATGGATTTATGAAATTTATCATTAGATCAAAACATCAAAAATAAAAATAAACAATCATTTTTCGTTATTATAGGGACTAAACGATCATTCAATCTTTTCTTTTTAGATTACAATTTTCCTAGATTACATTTTTCCTAAGGTGTACCGGTACTTGAATATGTTGAGCAAACTCTCTGAATTCTAATAAATTCAAGTTTATATATATCATATAGAAGTAATACTGTTTACAGATTTTTAGACTAAAATTCAAGTAGCTAAAATACATTGTGTATTGTATAATAGTTTTAGTTTACATACAACTCCAGATTAGATCTCCAATAGCAACTATAGATATTTTAAGACGAACCTCGAATCAACCTACTGTAAAGTCATTAGGGATGTGATATTGACCTCCAATAACCACATGCTTTTATTTCCATGTGAACAAGGTAAATAGTGGTTGATACTTGGCGATTATCTTTACAGTTTTTGTAAATATGCATGTCAGATAGCAACTCTATTTCCAAAAATTTTATTCAAAATAAAAACTGGGGTCTCCACCCTTAAGATTTTTATTTTGAATAACAACATGGAAAGCGATTGCGATGTCCTACACACACCTTCTGTTACTGGTGGAGATGAACTCTGTGTTTTTGATGATATTTGGCAAGGTATATGGAAATGAGACATATTAATTAGTCAATAGTCGAGTTAATAAGTACTAAAATATTGTAACTTTTGTTGGCTTTAACTTGCGATTGTGCGTCAATCAAATTAAAACACAGATCCTGTTTCATTTTGTTTTTATAGTTCAAAAATTTCGTTTGACTTGTCTTTACTAGAATAGGATCTGGAAGAGTTGTTTTATAACAAACGTTCTGATTGATGTGAGAGATTAGCCAATAAAATGGTTTGTTCTTGGCGTGCAATACAAGAAACTGTGGGTATCCCACTATAAACGGCAACGCTGATTGGTTAATCAAATATTTCCTGTTTTGAATAGATGACATCAATATTAATTATCTTATGACTGTAACCAAGAGAGACATTTGTCATGGCGTGGGGACACATGCTTTTGGCTGTTTTCCGACCTTCAAAACTTGCTACTGTGATCCTTGAGATCACCATCAAACACGGAATATTTGTGTGACTTATCTTCTGATAATAGTCGATTAAACATACATTATGCAAGAGCTAAATTTGCCTATTGCAGGTCATTCATTAGGCCTGAAATGTTATCAAAGTTTTTAATTAGACATTAACTTATCCAGACCATAATCAACTCTTGATGGCATCGCTAGCCTGCGATATTTATTTGATTACGTTCCAATTTGATGTCAGACTCCCATTCATAATTAAATCAAAAAATGGATAATCAAGACTATGTTTTTTATCCTACCGACTTTAGTAATGATGATAGAGGCTAGCCCCAATATTCAATCACTAAAATGATGGTTGATAGTAGATCAATTTGACTGAAATTTTCAGCAAATTCGCATAACATTATCTTGTTTTTAACTGCAATAGTGAGAACTGCCAGCTCTTTATCTAATCTCCCATATTTATCTTTAATCAGTCAGTTACAATATGCGTGTGACAATTAAAGGATCTATTCACCACAGGTACATAAATATCAAACATTGATCTATTTAATAAATATCAATAGTTACCGCAGCATGTCTCCTTCTTTTTGTCAACAAGTACAATTCTACATTTAAAATTATTTTGTGCACAATTTACGTCCATCGGTGCGTCATATTTACATTGTTCATTTTACAAGTATAATCCTTGATAAATAAATATAAATACAATTTTGGCATTGTAACCATTTTGTCCATATCTGTTGTTCCATTTGCACATACGCGAAAAAAATTACAATCAAAAGTCTGTTTTCTTACTGAACTTTAAATCAGTTCAAAAAATCTTCCAAATTACACTCTTGTTCCTCATTTATCCTTAATAACTTTATTCTTTCACTCCATCACATTTGTCCTTCTTTCACTCAGTTCTCTCATTTTCAAACAATTTCTCCAAACTGTCTTGTTATCTTCTATAATGCTGAGTCATATAAACCAAAGATGGCCACCGGAAAATATTTGATGTGTGTCTGCCATTGTGAGGATAACTGGAAGAACTTGACTCCAGTCCATTCAACGCTATCAACAACCACTGAAAACAAACCAGGGAAAATTATGAACACATGTTCTCAGATTCAGAGAGAGAGAGAGAGAGAGAGAGAGAGAGAGAGAGAGGAGCGGCTATTTCGGGATTAAAACTTGGTTCAATATCATTTCAATTATTTGCTTGCACGTTGACGTTGGGGTCTTTATGCAGTCAAAGGAAACCTGAGAGAGAGAGAGAGAGAGAAATGGGGTTTAACATCCACGTTAACGTCCACTCGACACAAACTAGGTCATTTTGGGACTAACATATGGTTTCATTTTATTTCAATAATTCGCTTGCGCGTAGGGGTTTTAGCAGTGGCAGGAAACCAGAGTGCTCGGAGGAAACGCACGAGTTTGAGAAGGCGCCCCTATCTCCATGCCACATACGCTCACACCAGGGCTCGAAACCATAGCCGCAAGCCAGAGGTGACCGGCCAGCTAGAGGTCGAAGCGCGGCACTCTAGACCACTAGGCCATCCCAATCCCCAAAAGGAAACCTGAAGACCCAGAGAAAACCCAGGAAGTTGGACAGACGACCCTTCTCCTTGTCACGTCCTTACCCTTCTCCTTGTCACGTCCATGGGGAATCAAAACCACTCCAGTTGACTCAATGACAGACCTTATGATACAACACACACATGCTAACCATTCGGCCGTCCAACTCCCCTACCCATCCCCTACTCCAGACGTTGTTTTTTTGTATTTCAGAGGAGAGCCGAAAAAAGCTCCCCTCAATCAACAAATTGAAAAAAAATGTCTCTCCTAAAAGGCTCTCCCAGTTTCGATAAGAGGAATGATTTAGAAATTAAGGAGAATGATTTAGAAATTAAGGAGAGTGATCTGATATTAAGGAGAGTTATTGGTAGATAACTCCAATGACTTTGTAAAGGAGAGTGATTTTCAATTTTAAGAGGAGGGAAAAAAAACTCCCCTCGGTCGACATTCAGGTGAGCTGTAGAGCGATCACTCGACTTAAAAAACAATGGTAGTACCCATATCTAACGTTGTCGGCTGTTTGACGGTAAGGGATATCTACCTACACCCATACAATTATGACGTGTACGCATCTTTATTATCTGGTACAAATATTTTGTATAGGAGTACATGTATCTAACAGGTGGGCATTGTTTGGGGTTTTTGTTATTATAACATATTCCATGGATCATCAAACCTTCTAAGCATCTTTATAATTCAAAATATCATACTCCTATACAACAAACCATTCTTACCTTTAAGTGTAAAATTTTGACTTTTTGACGTACAGATCAGCCGACTTATACCTTCTATAACCTGACTTTTAGATTCTAAATCTTTTCCCTTCTTTCCAATTCTCATTACTATAAAACAATAATCATACTAGTTACACTATTGCTACAATAATAATATATATAAGTTACACCATTACTATAGAATAATATACAAAATACACCATTACTATAGAATAATATACAAAATACACCATTACTATAGAATAATATACAAAATACACCATTACTATAAATTAATAATTTACAAGTTACACCATCACTATGCATGACAAACCAATGTGTTACACAACTTTGTCATTTTTGAACTAACATACAGAGAGAGAGAGAGAGAAATGGGGTTTAACGTCCACTCAACACAAACTAGGTCATTTCGGGACTAACATATGTTTTTTTAAATTTTATTTCAATAATTCGCTTGAGCGTAGGGGTCTTTAGCAGTGGGAGGAAACCGGAGTGCCTAGAGGAAACCCACGAGGTTGAGAAGGCGCACCGATCTCCATGCCACATACGCAAACACCAGGGCTCGAAACCACAGCCGCAAGCCAGAGGTGACCGGCCAGCTAGAGGTCGAAGCGCGGCACTCTAGACCACTAGGCCATCCCAACCCCCAGGGAAAGAGAGAGGGAGAGAGAGAGAGAGAGAGAGGTAACCTCCACTTGAGACAAACCTGGTCATTTAGGGACCATATGGTTCCATTCTATTTCTATAGATTGCTTGTGCATAGAAGAAACCAGAGGACTTGGAGAAAACTCATGAGGTTGGATAGGAGACCCTATGCCTTGTCACATACAACCAGCAAATCGAAACCACCCCAGTTGACTCAATGACCAACCTTACGATACAGTGCACATGCGTTAACCATTAAGCCTTCCAACTCCCAAATTATGGATGATACCCTCTTATAAGGATTAATTATATCTGAAAAAAATATTTACTTTTTTGTTTCTTTTCTCGCGTTACAACCATCATAGAGAAAGTCTGTGATGTCATATCTCCAGTGTATGGTAGACGGGATACATTCAGCGATCGGAACGCCGTCTTCAGTGAGCATTTATTAGTATCCTTTTTACTGGCCTTGTCTTTGTCAACTCCATCTGTCTTGGTGACTACGGTCCAATAATCTACTTGTAGTTCCACAAAATCACCAAGATTCATAGAACTAATACTTGGTATTTGGCTGCAATATAAAACATATGTCAAAATAAAAGAAAAAATAGTTTAAAATTCATTTACAGATGTAAGTGGCTCTGTTCGGAGCACAATATCTTCTGCTCTATCGGGGCTAATGTAGATAGCTTGAAATACCTAAAGCATACACTTCTTTCATGATCCCAATGAAATTTCTCAGCCAATGAAGGGATTGAACATTTGATCGTCAGGTCAATGTCTTACTTACTGAACTACTGTAGCTCCCATTAAGAGAGAGACACAGAGAGAGAGAGAGGGTTAAAGTCCACTCAACACAAACCAGGGGCCTATTTCACAAAATTTTAACTAAGATTAGATCTGAATTTTAGTTATTTGATTGGACAATATTAGATTGATTTTAGTTCTTATCCAATCAAAATTGAAGTATCTGCTAAAATTTGGATTTTATCTTTAGTTAAAATTTCGTGAAACAGGGCCCAGATCATTTTGAGACTAGCATATGGTTTAATTTCATTGGACAGTTGACCCAACTCCATGTCACGTACAATCGGGGAATCGGTTGAAAACCACAACACTTGACTCAATCCACTGGCATTAACCTTTTGGCCACCCAACACCACCACCCGCCCATTACGATGTAAAAAGCTGAATGAGTTATATACAAACCTTCCTGATGGAGACATAGCGCCTATATTCGGTGAACTGGGTGGTGTATGACCTTCTTTAGTTTTCTCTATAAGTTGTGTCGTAGTTGATGGAGGAGAACTTGATAAATTTGGTGGACTGGTAGCACCCTCTTCCAGATCTACTATAATAACAATAATATCATCTTCACCCTCTTCCATAATAACAACAACAATATCATATGCACTCTCTTCCATGAAAACAATATCATATACACCCTCTTCCATAATAACAATAATATCATATACACCCCTTCCATAATATCAATAATAATATCATATACACGCTCTTCCATAATAACAATAATATCATATACACCCTCTTCCATAATAACAATAATATCATATACACCCCTTCCATAATATCAATAATAATATCATATACACGCTCTTCCATAATAACAATAATATCATATACACCCTCTTCCATAATAACAATATTATCACATACACCCTCTTCCATAATAACAACAACAATATCATATACACTCTCTTCCATAATAACAATATCATATACACCCTCTTCCATAATAACAATATCATATACATCCTCTTCCATAATAACAATATCATATACATCCTCTTCCATAATAACAATATCATATACACCCTCTTCCATAATAACAATATCATATACATCCTCTTCCATAATAATATCAAATACACCCTCTTCCATAATATCATATACACCCTCTTCCATAATAACAACAATATCATATATATATACAAAAAGCTAACTATGACAATAAAATCTCAAGGAATTTTCTTGGGTTAACACCTATATCTAAACCGATAACTCCAGGTTAATGAGCCAGCACCTATTCGCTGAGCCAAATCGGTTGTCTACTTAACGAGATCAGAAGTCCTTCTCAGAGGGGAACTATTATTCGCCGGATATAATATTGTAGTTTGAAAATGATTCAAAATCTCTCAAATGAGGATACGAGACATATTTCTTTTACAAATCAAGCGACACTCTAGAAAGTTTTGTATGAATAATAAAAGTTATAAGTTAAGTTAACAGTTGTCATCTCACCTGACATGTTAAACACTTCTGTTGTACCAATCTTTACCTCCTGAATAATAAATAAATTATCATACAATGGCTATATTTACACAAAATAAAATTATACGGGAATTAACATCCAACCTTTCTGCTCCAACTGGGCTAATGAAAACTGACATATGCTATACAGAATGGTTAAAGGGAAATTTTACATGACTCAGTTACTGAAGACATGATGGAAATTTTACGCTAATGGACAATGAAGACACTTTAAGTCTTACATAGAGGTATCGATCTGTGTGCAGGGGGGGATCTCGAAGATTCGTTTCGGAGTGTACTTGAAGCTGGCACATTCTAGTTGAGTGTAGGACGATCTAGTGGTCGGACATTTCTGATTTGTGGTTAATGTAATGATCCCTGGTGTGAGCGTATGTGGCATGGAGTAAAAGCGTTTTCTCAACCTCATGGGTTTACTCTGGGTACTCTGGTTTCCTGCCACAAGAAAGACCTCTGCGCTAAGATAATAAAAATTAAGCAAGACAAATTTTGTGTGATATCACCCTCGGTGGAAGCCAACGTTAATCATTAATAAAAGAATAAGTTGAGAGTTCAGTGACTTGACAGGCAACCCTCACAAACTACTAAAAACTGTCAAATGTCTTCTGTTCTGAGTGTACTGAAAATTTTATTGTCACCGAATTCAGGAATAATTAGCAAAACCTACTTACACTAACAAATGGTATAAATATTTGCTTAGCTTCATCAGAGCTGAAAAAATAGAAATATATATGATATTATCCACACTGGTGGCATTGGACTACCGCTTCCTGAGTTATAGGCCCAACCTGTGCAGCGGCAGGTCAATCGCTAGAACAACATTATTTTCACCAAGAAAATTTATATCGTCTGCAGAAGATCTTTTGTCAATACAGAATAAAACTGAACTATTCTTATACAGGCCTGGAAATAACAGTTTTAGATGTACGCGACAACATATCAATAAAAATACCAATCAGTGCAGACAAAATGACAGGCATCAGAGATTTTGGACAATGCCGATATCTGTGCCTGCCATTGTCTGTGACAGGTGCCTTATTCTAAGGATTGTTTTTAGACTGATATGCATTTTAGAGGCTAGGTAATTGCAGTATTGTAGCACAATCAGAACCATTAAATAATCAGTGGTTTTCATTAAAATGATAGTGCCTTTATAAATTTTGACAACGTTCTCACCTCTTTCCCTTACACATGACCATAGCTTCTGCTATTGGTATCTGATGAAGATGCGTCGCTCCCGTAACATATTTACTCACACGATTTATTATCTCAGAAGCATCTGAAATAAATCACAAAACATTTAATAAGATCCAAACTTCTACAGTTGCTTCCCTTATTATGCATAATACGGTTTCTTGAAATTGTTTTAATGAAAGCTATTAAAGAAATGAAATGGGGTTTAACGTCCTTCTGTTCCACTCCGACTGGGCTAATGAAAACGAGCAGACGCCATACAGTGTGCTATGAGGCACTATGGCCTACTCTTATATCGAATTTCAACTGCCACAGGGTCTTTTACCTGTACACACAGACTGTTTTTTTGTTCCATTCAAATAACTCGATACTGTTCCTTGCGACGCCTTGCAGATGGGACAAAGGGGGAAACCACACCAGAACTTTCTTAGCCAGATTCTTACTCAAGTGAAAGGATGATAGCTACACGTATATCAACAGGGGGGTGGATGGCCGAATGGTTAGCATGTGCCTGCTGTACAATAAAGCCAGTCATTGAGTCAACTGGCGTGGTTTTGAATCCAGGTTGTACATGACAAGAAGTAGGGTCGCCTGTCCAACCTCATGGGTTTCCTCCGGGCACTTCGTTTTCCTCCCACTGCTAAAGACCCCTACTCGCAAGTGAATCATTGAAACAAAAACAAAACCATATGTTAGTTTTACAGTGTAGACTACTCATACCCACCTAATTTGGTAGAATCTGTGCGTTCAAATGTATCTTTCCATAAACAATCCATAAATAAAGATGAGTAGGTTGGATCTATATTAGCTATATGACGTCCAATAGAACTCACACCTGAAATATTAAACACATTTCTACCAGATGTAATTTTTAATGAAGGGGATGGTTTTGACCAGTGCAAAATTGAATTACATGAATGAAATGAAAACCATTTTACTGAAGGCCTAAAGGCCAGTCAGTTTGCCAAAAAGAACATTTTTTAAAAATTACTAATTTTTCTATGTTAACGAAATAAAAGCTTAGATTTATGCAAACTTCACTGATTCAGGCTAATTAAAGGGACAATAACATTCTTGCTGGCTTGGTAGCTCCAGAAAATAAATAATACCCTTATTCTAAGTACTAGATGTTTAAATGTCCTACCTGTTGTGTAAATTATCCATTACAACCTATTTTACTTGTCCAGAGGGTTCGAAAATATTTTAAAATCCAAGTCACATTTGAAAAGGTTTACGTTAGACTTTTCAAATCAATTGGTTGAATTTTTCCAATTTTTTAAATTAGGTGTGTTAAGATGAAATTTATATCATCATTTAATTGGAATATTGTAAAATAATACGATTTGTTGACCAGAATGAAGATTGGGACATATTTTTCAGTTACAGCAAGAGTGTTATTGGGGCTTTAAGATGGGTATATATGCCATACAGTGTGCAATGAGGGACATTTTGACAGCACAATGGCACTACGGCCTATTCTTATTTCGAATTTCAACTGTAAAGGGTTGTTTTATGTGCACGGCAATGTGTACACAGGACAAGTCAGAAAATAACTTGGAAATAGGAAATGACCTGAAAAATAATATTGACTTGACTTACCTAATGGAATGACTAGAAATCTGGTGTAAGCCTGCCAATCAGGTGACTTAGTAGAGAATTGTTCAACATATGGTCTCATGACTGAATTAATATAACCATCACTTCCTGCTACACCTAATTTTATAGGTCCAGGTGTCTTACTGTTACTGTTACAACTACACAAACATAAAATAGATTCATGAAATAAAATGAAATGAGGTTTAACATCCTACTGTTCTGCTCCTAACCTGGGCAAATAAAGACAGGCATACGCCATACAGTGTGCTTAGAGGGAAATTTTGCCCGGGCAGCCATACGATAACCTACTCTTATATTGAATTCCAACAGCCAAGGGATCTTTTACATGCATGCCAATATATACACAGGACCTCAGGGGTTTGTTTGTCCACCCAAATGACTAGACAGCTGTAGGAGGACACCTGCGGACCCTGAGAAAGCCCAGGAGGTTGGACAGGTGTCCCTATTGCTTGTCAAGCTCAAGCAAAAAATCGAAACTTTAGCCAACTGACTCAATGATAGATCCCCATCTTCATTAGCCCAGTCCGAGCAGAACACTTGGTTATGTTAACCCCCATTTCAATAAGAGTGAGAGATCTTTTTATTCAACAAGCACACATTAAACCAATAGGGCACCTAATTTTACTAGAATTTCTGATTATCCATGAACATATTCTTGCATTTTAGATAAATTTCTAAAGAAAAACTCAGTTTTCACAGTGTTTTAAATGTTCACTTATATCGTGAAAGATTTTCAAATGGCGTTATTGCAACTTTATTTTGAAAATATTAATAAATTCTTACTATTTCTGTATCTTAGCAACCAGGAAAGTAATGGCTGCCTTTACATCTGCATTTGAACAAGTACAAATTAGCCTCATCTGTTTTTCTTGTAATTTCTGTACTAATAACTGAAATACATAAATATCAAAAATGAAAGATACATTATGGGAGATTAGATCTAGAGCTCACGCCATATTAGTTCAGAAATAAATAATAAAAAGGGAATACATTGAAAATTTCGGTCGAATTACTTTATTCTAATCAAAGTTATGACTGTTTGAAGAACAGAGAGAAATGCGGTTTAACGTCCACTCAACACAAACTAGGTCATTTTGGGACTAACATATGGTTCAATTTTTATTTCAATAATTTCGCTTGCGCGTATGGGTCTTTAGCAGTGGGAAGAAACCGGAGTGCCCGGAGGAAACCCACGAGGTTGAGAAGGCGCCCCTATCTCCATGCCACATACGCTCACACCAGGGCTCGAAACCACAGCCGCAAGCCAGAGGCGACCGGCCAGCTAGAGGACGAAGCGCTGCACTCTAGACCACTAGGCCATCCCAACCCCCTTTGAAGAACAGTGAAGTCTTGACTGTCATATTTCTACCATTGTTACTACAAGTAACAAAGTCTCCATTATCCATATTTCATTCAAATAATGAAACCGCCTTACTTATAGGTTAAATCCATTAAAAATAACAACCATCCAATTTTCTAGAGAGCTGATTACAGGCTTGTAAAGCGAGTAAACGTAAATTAATTAATAACTTCAATAACATTTGAAGCCAAAATAAAAATCTGTAAATAGACAGATTTATCTTTTACATAATACATCTTTAATGTCAGCATATATTTTTATCTTTTTTTAAAAAAAAACCCCTAATTACCACTCCATTCGGTCTTATAATTAGTCTAATTTAACTTCAGAGAAAAAAAACCTTCTGCTGAACTACTTAATTGAGTAATATATTTAGATTAAACAATTTCCTTTAAAAAATAAAGTCTGGCAGCTTTTGAAAGCAAACTTCGTACTTTTATAAATTGAATTAGACAGAGAAAGTTTTTTTCATTAATTATTTATTAACAAGTTAATGAACTAATAAAATTCATTCTTGATTCAATTTCGCAGTGTTGCAATGAGGTAAATTATGACAAACAAATGATATAAGTAGAATTTTGCCCTAATTTCTTTCACATGCGTTTAATATTCACAACCTTGATTTACTGTTTGCGTACGAGAGGTGGTCATTTTGTCCAGCAGTTTTGGTCCCATTTTCACGAAATTCTACCTCAAATTGCCATTACAGCGTCAGTTAATAATTATGACCTCTATAGGGACCACAAACTAAAAGTGTGACTTTTAATACACTTAGTGGCCATAATTCAGGAAGTTATGATCCAATATGCCCAAATATCGAAAGGAAACAAGATCTTTGGGTTATAAACATGCATTTCAAGTTTCATGATAATCAGATGAAAGATGTGACCTCCAATGTTTCCACAATTAACAAAAACCTGACTTTTCGTACAATATTACATGAAGTTATGGTCCGATAACCAGGAATTTTAAGTTTTGTCAAAAATGAAATAAAATTTCTGACCTGTAGAATGTTAAATTGAAACCACCCCCCTTGACAACTCCATAGAAACAAAAAAACAAATAAGCGTGATAGCGTATGTATACAAACCTGTCCCTGCCATTCAGCTGTATTGACTAGAATCAAGCTTTCTGGTACTTTATCATCCCCTGTATCTAATACATTACTTAACTGATCTAATAAAACTTTACGTGGCTACAATATAAAATAAATCATAATATGTTAAAACATATTTCATTTATAGTGTGAATAACACTGGATAATATAAAAATCGCTAGAACTCGGGTATTGTGTAGTTGTAATGTTTTAGCAGGAGTTTAGGTATTTCTGTATCTCAATGTTTAGTTTCACGACAGAAATAGGGTTTAACATCCACTTGACACAAGCTTGGTCATTTTGGGACTAAAACATGGTTAAACTTTATTTCAATACTTCAGGTTTCTTTAGCAGTGTGAGGAAACCGGAGAATCTGAAGAAAACCCACAGGGTTAGACAGACGACCCTATTCCTTGTCACATACAACTGGAGAATCGAAACAAACTAGTTGACTCAATGGTAGACTTTATGATACAACGCGCACACTCTAACTCTAACCATTATTTGCAAATTGTTGAGAACTGGAAATCATCAAAAAAAATATTGGGTTCGTAATATCACATAGTTTAAAATGCTTCGTCTAGATAAGATTATGAGTATGGAGTTTACATTTGTTTTTCACTAGTTGTGGTGTGTAATTAAATATAACAGCACAATTACATGATACCCAAGTTGTAGTGTAGAACATGGTTTATATAGAATTCATGACATTTCATCAAAATAAGATGTAAATATTTACATCATAACCACAAATTATTCAAATCAAGTCAGATTAATATTACGAAATAAATATAATCACAAAATATGCATAACATAGTGGGAATACAAAACAATATATGTACATTACTACACATGCTTTAAGAAACAAGAAACTATATGCAGATTAATTACGACAAATTAACCAATTTCTAAAAAACACATTTTCTTCGACAAAGAGGATCTGATGTTTCCAATAACATAATAAATAAATAATTTAATCCATTTGAGTTTGCTATATTATTGAAACTCATTACTACCACGGTAGCTTTGAAAAGAAGACAAATGCTAAAATTACATATAAAAAGATGCAAGAATATCTAAATAAAAGATATACATAAATGTAAAATATTATAAATTAATTTAATAATTTCAATTAAATGTTAATGGCAAAAGAAAATCAAGATATCATAAATTAATATTTCAATTAAAAGTTTTTGGCAAAGGAAAAGTATGATATAAATCAAGTTTATAATTTCAATTAGAAGATATTGACAAAGTAAAATCATTTTTTTAAGTGCAGCAAACAGAAAAGGGTAGGTGCTTTGAGGGCATCAGGTTCCCAAAATATGATTGGTTATCATTATGGGATTTTAGGGGTGTACCTTAATCAATCAAAATAAATCAGTGAATAAAAAACATTCCTACTCCATGGAAAATGAACAGAAAATTATTACCAGGTATTTTTATTGTGATTATCAAAATATTTTTGATCTTTTTTCTTTTGAATATATTATACTAGCATATCACAGTACTTAGTCACAAACTATTACATGAATAAAACACTGCAAAATTTTTAAGTTAATGAAATGATAGAAGATAACATTGACAGATCATGTTTACATGGAGATATTTGTGTATATTGCTTTTACTATGGTAGTCGATACATCAAATGTTTTTTGTGTTGTACTTTTATTTTGTTTTAATAATCCAGATGTTGCTCTGAGCATATTGAAACTATAAAATCTTATCTACTGTGTTATCATGGCCTGACTATTTATTATCAAATGTCTTCTGTAACATTAACAGCTGTAGTATAACCAAATGTAAATAATTCTTTATTTCTTCATTCACATGATATTTAATGAGTATTATATAAATATTCATAAGTCAACAACTCTATGTCTGAAAGTAGAGATACTTTAAGTACCTAGTATAAGATTAAAATTCTGTATTTTATAGAAAAGAATTGAAATTAAATGGGGTTTAACGTCCTACTGTTTTGTACTGTTTATTCTATTGACTATTACACAGTGACTTACACATGCTAAATAATATTTTGAATTGTAACGCGCCCCAGAAAAGGACTCTCTTTGATTGAGATCACGGGGCGCCATGGTGCTGTTCAACTTGGATTAATAAGATTTTGTTTCTATTATGACAACTTTTAGCAATATCTCAATTTTCGTATGTACTTTTAGGTTAGGTGTTTTTACTCATAAATGTATAAATCTAACTGATTTGTTTTGATGGAAATTTTTTGGAAATTAACAAATGGAGGGGAAGGTATGTTCTCCAACCAGTCAATTTTACCGCCAGTCAGAGAAGACATGAAATTATAACGAAAGAGAGACCCCTACATAATCAATTATCAGTCAGTCCAATCAGAGCAAACTTTGACTCTTTTCGGTATGAGGAATGCACTGACATCATTCCAAGATGTCATAAACCATTGCTAGCTGAGACCTACTTACTACTGAATTTTACACTAAGCAAAAAGTATACAGAATCTTATGTTTACAAAAGATGCACACATGTATATATGGGATGAAGTATATGTAAATATGTATCGATAGATTCCTAATAAATAATGGGATGAAGTATATGTATCGATATAGATTCCTAATATATAATTTATTAGTATAAATATTAAAAGAAAGAAACAGGGAAATTAATTAATAGCATAGAGTATTTTTATATTTGCAAGATAATTCAGTCATAAAGTATATATAAATTTATATATAATATATATATAAAAAAAAAGAAAAAAGGGGAATTAATTAATAGTGAAGTAATCTTATATAAAAAAAAATGTAAAAAATTGTTTGTCAGTCATAAAACCTAGAAATTACTCAAATCTAACTAGAATTCATATTACCATTGAAATATAATTTTATCCATACTAAGAACTAGAAATACTGGAGACTATTGTTATTAAGTTATTCAAATCCAACTTGTTGCAGTCCACACAACGCTGTGCATATGATTACATATTATTTGTAATATGGGCTAATGGGCTAGACACACTATACAACTTTTTGTTAGATTGACTGAAATTTTTGGACAAAAAATTACCAGAGCTTTAAATGCTTTGATGAACTGATAATGCTAGGTTCTCAGTATCACGATTGGTGCCGGGATTGAAATCATTATTTTAACCAAGGCGTCGCCTAATCGTGGCGATCCTATCCAGGTCATAATTTTTCATGTTATCATGTTAGTCGTAGCAATCATGTTGATCGTGAGAGAGAGAGAGAGAGAGAAATGGGGTTTAACGTCCACTCAACACAAACTAGGTCATTTCGGGACTAACATATGGTTTAATTTTATTTCAATAATTCACTTGCGCGTAGGGGTCTTTAGCAGTGGGAGGAAACCGGAGTGACCGGAGGAAACCCACGAGGTTGAGAAGGCGCCCCTTTCTCCATGCCACATACGCTCACACCAGGGATCGAAACCACAACCGCAAACCGGAGGTGACCGGCCAGCTAGAGGTCGAAGCGCGGCACTCTAGTCCACTAGGCCATCCCAACCCCCCCATGTTGATTGTATCGATACGTATCTTCAAGTAGAAGATCGTGGAATCAAAAGGGGCACTCCTATCATAACACATGATACAATAGTGGGAACCTAGCATATGTTTGATGGCAAACGCCTGAATAAGAGTGTCATGTCATGAATCTAAAAAAAAAATGTATCTTGCGCATAGCCATATAATAAGAATAATAAAATCTACCGGATCCTAAAAAAAAAAGAATAGCCTATTTTTAAAGCTTTTTTATACGTTACTTACAGGAACCACATAGCTCTTGAGATACATTCTGCGGGACAAAGACTAACAGCAAAAAAAATATATTTTAAATATTCAATTCCAAATAAAAATCAGAAATCTTTTTTCAAATAAAATTAAGAAATTAAAAAAAGAAAGAAATGTCTGTATTTGCTTTGGTAAACATCAATTTGGGGACTAACAAGAATATTTTTAAAAGACAAAATGATGATTTAAATTAAAGATTTAGCTGCTAGATAAAATGATATTTAAGAAGGAGACAATGAATAAGAATAGATAATTAAAAAAAAGATTACTGGGTAATTATTATACATTTTAAGGTGGTCTTGGAGACTACTAATTTTAACTTATAACTATTACACAATTGAAGGTAGTCTTGGAAATTGTTGACATTATATAACTATCAAAACTATTTTACTTCTTATGGTGTCTTGGAAACATTATATTATAATTATCATACTGTAGTCTTGGAAAGAATTGATATTATATAACTTTATATCAAAACTATTATTTTACTTCTTATGGTAGTCTTGGAAACTTTATATCTTAATTATTATACTTCTTTAGTAGTATTGGAAACAGTTGATATTACAATACTTTATTTCAAAACTATTATACTTCTTCTTATATGGTAGTCTTGGAAACAGTTGATATCATATAACTTTATCATATTATAACTATGTGTATTATACTTCTTATGGTAGTCTTGGAAACAGTTGATATTACACAAAATTATATTATAAATATTATACTTTTTATTGTAGTAGGTAAAATTCCGTTTTAAACTTTTAAATTCTGGTGGGGGGTTTCCTGTTGGAACTTTCAATTTTTACTGTTTCAAATTCCACATTCTGCGATTTACCATGTTTTTTTATGTGATAGCGGAAAATAATTGTATTTAATGTAGTCTTGGAAACAACTGATATTAGAACCCTATATTATAATTAGTGTTCATTATTTTAATGTTATATATATTAACCAGACATTGTGTAAAAGTTGTCTAGTTTAATAGTTCACTAGATTCTTATTACATAATGTTATTATATGCTGTGCTAAGTTGGGGTTAAGTGTTGTTCTTAATGTATAAATTGATACTATCACACACACTAATACTGTACCGTTCTGATTTTATTTCTCATTTAAAGAGCCAAGGCAATAATTTTAAAATAATTAATATCCCAATCAGACCATAGCAAGTTCAGAATTATCAGTAAATGCACAGAAAATTTAGAGTCTGAAAATATGAACAACAAAGTTTTGACATGCAATAAGTGAACTTTCAAGTAATCAAGTTATTTTAAAAGTTTGAACTTAGCATCAGAGTTCAAGTCAATGTTTCAATCTTTTTTATTCAAAGTGTTTTGATTTTTTATTCAAAGAGTTTCAATTACTTTTTTTATTACATGCAATTGGCAAACCCTCGAGTAATCAAGTTATTGTAAGTGTTTGAACTTAGCAATCGGAGGTCATGTCAATGTCTCACTTTTTTATTCAAAGTGTTTCGATTTATATCAACAAACTAGCGGAAGTCTCAAGTGTTTTATCCATATATCGGAGAACAGGTCATCGAGTGAAAAAAAAAGGGACAAACAGAGCTACTATAGACCGTGTAGGTAGTAGCAGAAATAAACAAAACCCGACAGATTCCATCTAATCTTTCTTTCGCTATTTTATTCCAAGTGTTTCGATATACGATAAGAGTCTCAGAAGTCTCAAATAATTGAGTTATTCTAATCCCTTTAACTTAACTTTATATTTGAAGTGTTTTGATATGCAATAAGCATATTCTCGGAAGTGTCAAGTGCTGGATTATAACATCAGACGTCAAGTTATTGTTTTTTGTTTTTTCTACCCAATGACCTGTTATCCGATGTTAAAAACAAAAGACAACCAGATCTATTTTTATAGACCTTGCAGGCAGTAGTGTAGAGAAATAAACAAAACGTGATAGATTTCGTTTAATGATGCTATAAATAGAATTTATATAAACCTATTTACAACACGAACAGGGCTAGACACTTCATTTAAATTTGTGTTTAGAGAGAGAGAAATGTGGTTTTAACATCCACTCGACACAAACTAGGTCATTTCGAGACTAACATAAGGTTGAATTTCATTTCAATAATTCGTTTGTATTTAGGGGTCTTTAACAGCGGGAGGAAACCAGAGGACCCAGAGAAAAGTGTGTGTTGTGTTTTTTTAAAAATCGCTATTATGATAAAATTTCTCTTTTTGAATCAATATATATACATTAAATTATTTCATAGTTTCTTATTTTGTTCAAAAATCACTATTATTATATCATAATGTATCTTAAATTGTTCAATAATCACTATTATTATATAGTTTCTTAATTTGTTCAATAATCACTATTATTATAATGTATCTTAAATTGTTCAATAATCACTATTATTATATTATAGTGTATCTTAAATTGTTCAATAATCACTATTATTGTATTATATATCTTATTTTGTTCAATACATATTATATTATATATCTTATTTTGTTCAATACTCACTATTATTATATTATATATCTTATTTTGTTCAAAACTCACTATTATTATATTATATATCTTATTTTGTTCAATACTCACTATTATTATCTTATATATCTTATTTTGTTCAATACTCACTATTTATCCTATTTTGTTCAATACTCACTATTGTTATACAATAATATATGTTTTAGATTATAATATACATTGTTTTATTAAAGAATCAATTTCATTTTATAACAAATTCTCTTCATTGTATCATATTACCATATATACGAGTCTTACAGTCTGGATATCTCTTACATTTCTCAAAATACTGCATACAAAAGCTAATATTTCAAAATTAATTTGATATTAATAAATTAACAGGTTGATTAATGATAATAAATTTTTTAGGCTTATATTAACACATTGCTACTTGAAGAAATATTTTCAGGGGCCTTAATTAAATGAAATATTAAACTAAATAAAATTAAGAATAAAGCAATTTTATTGACTGTAAGCTAAATCTGTGCTATCAAATGAACAGCTGACATGCCTTAAAATTCATTGAAAAAGGTCCCTGAAAATTAGTTGCATTGCAATGCATGCATATTTTAGTGCAAGTGTAATTGGCTAAGTGGACAAATGCATAAGCTACTACTAGCAAAATGTGATTTTGTATATCTTTCTTACTTTTTTGTTATATAAATATCAGTAAATTTTTTACTTAAAGTAAACTCTTATCTCACTCTTTTATTTTAATAAGAGGTAGAATTGTGGAATGGCTGTGATTAAGAATCTTTGTTGCTGACAGACGTGATGGAGAGGTAACATGAGAATTCAGAATAAATAAGAAAAATATTTTCTAAAAGATGAAAAGTAAAAATGGGCAAGCGACTGACCATGTCTTCCATGCCTCCGGCACTATGTCTTCGATCTGTTAGCGAGTACACCGGTTTGAGTTTTGTCTCTCTGTATGATGTGGAACGCTCTCTGACAAAATGGCGTGATTTAATCAGCGGTGATCGAGGCCTAGGTGACGACTCGCTCATTGTGTTAGTGGAATCGGAATGTTCTGCTTCATGCTCCTAAATATTGATACAAACAAGGCAAAAACATGACATGCAGGGTATGTATATATATATAAACAAAATTCACGGATTATAGAAACATTTCACCTATTTAAATATTTTTAGATTAAAATTTTCAATATCAATAAAAGGCCTGTTGCATCATTTAGCACTATAGAAAGAAAGAAAAATGGGGTTTAACGCACACTTGACACAAACTAGGTCATTTCCGGACTAACATGGTTAAATTTTATTTCGATACTTTGCTTGCACGTATGGGTCTTTAGCAGTGGATGGAATTCGGAGATCACCCACGTGTTTGGACCTTACTTCTTATTTGTACAACCGGGTATTCAAAACCACGCCAGTTGACTCAATAACAGGCTTTACGATACAGTGCACATGTGTTAACCATTTGGCCACCCCCCCCCCTCCAGCGATACAGAAACATTCATTTATATAAATATTTATATTCATAAATTCTTTCTAAATGATCCTTCTTAATTAAAGCCTTGATGCATCATTAAGAGCTATAGTATAGAAATCATTTGCAAACTACAATATTGTGAAAAATGGAGATTCTATATGAGGCACAGGAGTCAAAAATTGGTAGAATTCCATTCCATCTTTAAAGATATATATAGAATTCATATTTCAGCAATCTAATATCAATGAGATAGCACCATCTTTTATTGGTAGCGGAGAAACCTGATTAGCTTAATATAATCTGATTGAATCCAAGCTGGACAATACCTAGCATCTGAATTTTGATTTTGTTTTCTTAAATAAAGTTGAAATTATTCACCTGAGTACATATATAGCATAAGCTGTGAGCAATTTAATATTTTAGTGAAAACGTAAATGATACATCAAGCCTTTAATACTAAAACATCCTAACCAGGACAAACAAAGTTCCCTCCCTTTAAGCCAAGCATGTTTTGCAATATGCATACAACAGAATTTAATGTCTATACATAACAAATGTTAAAAGTTACCCCTCCCTCCCTAAAATGGAGTAATTTAAAAGAAAATTTTCTTAAATGAATGGGGTTTAACATGCAACTCTTTAGCTCCGATACGGTGACGTCATACAGCGTGCAGAGACACTGCAGTTTACTCTTATATCAAATTCCACCTTAATGTGTTCACAGGACCTCCATTTTTCATCCCATCCGAATGACTAGATAACCTTTGCTTATGACCGTATCATGTTACAACATCGTGTGATTACCAATTAATAAATTTGGCAAGCTACATTAAAGATGCACTATGTAAATGCTTAATCTGCCCCATGCATATCTTTCGTTTGGCCTCAAATGTTATATAAATCATTTATTCATATGCCAGCCCATATTCAACTCTCTAGACTATCAAATTTTTTTGATTTTCAATAGATTTAAACACAATTTGCAATAAATGGATAATTAAGACTTTGTTCATTATTGTAAAGACAGCAATGAAAATCAAGACTGCCGATAGCTCAACTCAGAGTGAAGTAACACGGTAACATGCATAGTGTGTAGAAATGTCGTCAGAGCTTTTAGTATTGGGCTTCTGCGTTAGAAAATCCTTTGAGCAAGTAGTAAAGCTTAATTATGGTTACTATTAATGAAAACTAGTGAGAAATATACGTGTTGTCAGTTTTCCTTAAACCCGTCAGTACTTGTACCGTACGTCAGTATTTCTGTTAATGGTCAGTAATAATCTTACGGTGAGTATGTGAGTTAATTGGTTAGTATTCCTTACTTTTGTCAGTATGTAAAAAATACGTGAGTAATTAAATAAACGTGAGTTTATCTAAACATATCACTATTGGGGCACGTGCGGGAGAAATTGGCGAAAGTGTGACTAATTAAGAAAACGTCACTATTTGAGCTAACGCTCACTATCTGAGTATAACCGCCAGTTACCTTTGATGTGCGTTAGTAATTGGACACGGCGCCAGTAGAGCGTGAAATCGTTAACTATATACATTTCTGGTGAGTAAATTGTTACTATAGGTAATTTAACTTCCCGATAAATTGTCGCTACCTTCTGAATAAAATATTAATTATTTATTATTATTCTCGAATCAGAAAATGTTTTATTTTTTTTAACAATAATGGATGGTAGTGAACACGGGTATTTTTCGGTTACCACCGTAGTTTGCAGAATACTGTTTTAAACCATTAACGGGTGTATTTTTCTCCGATTTCCATAACCGCCGTAGTTCGCAGAATACGGGGCAATGTGTAGTTTGTAGAATACGGGGTTTGCAGAATACGGGGCAATGTGTAGTTTGCAGAATACGGGGCAATGTGTAATTTGCAGAATAAAGGGCAATGTGTATAGTGTTATTTCATTTACAATTTATATTTATTCTCGTTCATGCAGATTAGCACTTGTTTTGGGACGGGCGGCGCTTTACTATCTGTATGGTTTTAATTGGAATCACAACTAATGGCTAAAAAAGATCACCAACACAAATCTGTTTTCACTAATTTTATTGAAACAGATAACATGATAGCTGATAACACAAATAATGAATTTCAAACATTCGCATACAAGCTGAAATTCTTAGCACTGAAGAATCGTGTGCATACCGGACTGGTATGAGGCATCGCACATCTTGGGTTGTCGCTTATCGTGAAATAGTGCCAAATCTTACTACTTCACGTTAGTTTTATCTAGATCACTGCTGGTATTGTCTGGATACTTAATCATTATGAATAGAAGTATTGGAAAAGGCGGGAAAATATACCGCATGGTTTACGTGTGAGTAGCATGAAAGATGAAAGGGAGGATATCCCTTTGATGTCACAAGATTGACATTCCAGCTTCTAGATGCCAGTGAAAATTTAGAAATATTTTTGTGATTTCTTTTGTTATGCTAGGCTACTTTAAGAATTTAGATATAATATGTATCAACAAATAATAATTTATGATATAGATCATACTTTATTTATTAATAATATTACAAACAAATAAGTTCCCATTAGATGGTTTATAGTTCTGGAAATGACGAAAGAATGTCACGTGATTGCTCTTCGCTTTGATGTTTCATTCATTGCCGCGTGAACCTTTCAGTTCAGACACCTATTATAGACATACAGGTGCCAATCATTTTAGGAATTACATCGGAATCAACACTAGTTACTATCGTACTTATAGTAACTATCGACTATCAACACATGACATATTATAATCTCGACTTTATTTAATGATACAGCAAAAAATTAACGCCCGCTTGACAAGATAGATGGAGTGTATTTGTGATTGCGTAGGAAGCGTGACACAATTTTATTTCTTCAAAAACGCGGCGTTTGTGCTTATAACCGAGGTAGAATAGTACCATGCGTTTCCTGACTAACAGTCACATTCATCTACAAGGATTATTATGCCATTCGAGACATTTCAATGTGTAATAGTATTATATCCACCACTATCGATAATTATATGTATCAGCCGATATTATATGTTGCTGTCAATATTTGATATCGGTAAAACTGATAGGTGTCATATCGGACCATCACTATTAATGTATTTAGGACCTTGAAATTGACCCAAATGGGTCGCAACGCATATAATAATGTAAACTGATTGTATATGAGCTAATTTACATTCAATTGTTTCCATTTTAACTCTAATGTCAAATCAGTTACGTTCAGTGAAATACGACATGAATCTGAACCCAACCATGTCATATATTTGTTAAAGTTTGTTTAATATTTAGCTCGGTGTAAGAATTTAGAACCAAAGAGAATAGTCCATACATTAGTAAAATAGATCGAACGCGACGAGAATATACATTCACTTGATACACTCACTCCGTTCATTTGACACCTCCCTATTTGTTAGGATAAGCTGCTGATTTGGCGACGAACAGTATCGGACCAGCTCAATTTATCTCGACAGCCAGTGTCTGAATGCTGCCTGGATGCATTTCCGACAGTTTATTTCACAAAATATTTTGGTGAATATATTCATTCACATTGAGTCACTCACCCCGCCCGTTTGACACTTTCCTCTGGTCGGATTAACTAGTGATTTTGCGACATTTTCGAGAAAAAATAAGTTAAAGATATCGTTAGATTTTAACACTAAATCACGTAACAACCATGTCATATATTTGTTAATGTTTAATATTTCGCTCGGTGTTAGAATTAAGAACCTAAGAGAATAGTCCGTACATTAGTAATATAGGTTTTGTATATTAAATCTTTTATGGGATTAAATTCTGTTAATCTCACCACTTAATTAGCACCTTTGTGTTATAGTGCTCAAGAGATTAAGAATGTTGATTGGCTAGGTGTATCACCTCAATAGAGCGTGAAATCATTTTTATATAGTTAAAACTATATAAATTTCTGTTAAGTTTATTGATAAACTGTATCATTAAAAGACAATTTGTTACCGGTGTGACTATTGAACAAAAACTCAAACGACAATTTCGGATATATAAGTGACAAATTTTAAGAAATAAAAATGCTCTATAAATTTGTTGGAAATCTTTAACAAAAGTTTTGCTATTGTGTTTTCAATTTCTTGAAATTTCCCGTGTTTAGAATTGTCTCAGTTTTGAATATGTAATATAGTGTAGTTATAAATGTGTTTTTTTAGGAGATAATTTTCAATGTTCCTTTAGAAGTATTTCTATCAGCCTTTTGTTTTAATAAAGAATTAATCGCACAGGATATCTACATGAAAAATATCCCAAGATCGAGCGTCGGACATGGTTTTACTATTTCAACATTGCATGCCAATGTATCAATTATATTTATCGTGTGCTAAATAAAACAATTTCTAAATTATTAATAGAATCTTCTGTGCTCATAATTTCGAATTACTTGAATGAAATTTATTATTTTTCTGTTACGTACGATCAAATAGTATTTTAACATTGTGTATCGTACCTTATTATATGCTATTATTATTTTCATCGTTATTTATATTGTTTCATTGCTATATATATTGTTTAATAGCTATTATTTCTCAAAAGTAAATAGATAATCACACGATTCTTCAGTGTTCAGAATTTCAGCGTTCATGTGTATGAAGTTCAATATTATCTGCTATCATAATTTATTTCAATAAAATTACCGAAAACAGATTTGTGTTGATGATTGTCTTAAACCATTAGTTCTGATTCCAAATTTACTAATCCTTACTGCGCCACCTACCCCAAAATATGTACCAACCCGCATGTAACGAGAATACATATAAATCGTAATATATATTGCGCCGTATTCTGTATGGGAACCCCGTTGTAAGAACGTGAACGGGTACAGATAATGTGACGAATAAAACCTCGCCACTGAGCATTTAAATTCATATTTATATATGAAGTGGACTCTGTCTCATCCGAACTCTGATCACTGTATTTAGAGATCGATCTATCTAACTATCTTTGGCGTTTTTTTGCAAACTACGGCGGTAAGCGAAATTGACGACAAATAGTCCCTTTACTCATTGCCACCAATTATGGTTTAAAAAATCTCCTCCGATTCGAGAATATTAATAAATAATTTTAATTATTTATTAATATTCTCGAATCGGAGATTTTAATTATTTATTAATATTCTCGAATCGGAGGAGATATTCAGGTTAGTAATAAAAATATTATGATCACTTACAGTAACAATACTCGCCAGTATTTTATATAGTTAATGATTTCACGCTCTACTGACGTCAGGTCCAATTTCCGACGCACATCAATGGTAACTGGCGGTTATACTCGGATAGTGAGCGGTAGCTTAAATAGTGACGTTTTCTAAATTAGTCACGCTTTCGTCAATTTCTCCCGCACGTGCCTCAATAGTGATATGTTTGGATAAACTCACGTTTGTTTAATTACTCACGTTATTTTCACATACTGACAGAAGTAAGGAATACTAACCAATTAACTCACATACTCACCGTATGATTATTACTGACCATTAACAGAAATACTGACGTACGGTACAAGTACTGACGGGTTTAAGGAAAACTGACAACACGTATATTTCTCACTAGTTTTCATTAATAGTAACCATAATTAAGCTTTACTACTTGATCAGAGGATTTTCTAACGCAGAAGCCCATGACTAAAAGCTCTGATGAAATTTCTACACACTATGCACCTTATAGTGTAATATGACTGAAATTTTCAACATATTCTCTTTTTATTATCTAGAACATGGGATGGTTGTGATTTTCAATGGAATTAAACTCCATGGCGACTTAGTAATTTTATTAAGATATAGATAATCAAGACTTTGTTTATTATCATAACGATAGTAATGACCATCAAGCCTACACATTTCTTATAACAGCAATAACTCGGCTCAGAATAAAGTAATTTGACTGAAATTTTCAACATATTCCAATTTCATTATCTATACTTTTAACTATTATACTGAGAACTGTCTTACATAATGCATCTTTAACAGAAGTGCCTTCTCCTACCCGTAGAAATAATTAGACGAGTGATGGTCGACTGGAACACACAGCGAGTTATAGGTCAAAGCGCAAATTAACTAATGGGCTTCTATCATAAAATTACAGAGGCTTCCTGTTGCATAAAATTTCCACAATAATTCATGCGTATGATAATTGAATGTCTTTCATAGTGTCTACATCCTGCTCCCATGTGAAAAGCATTGTAACAATGGTTAAAGGTCAGCCTGATTGAATTGCAAATGTATACTTTTAAAACATACCCAATTAAAAGTAGTCTTAGAAAATTATAAAAATTAACTAGAATGCAACGACCTGGAGAAAACCCTTAGAATATTGAAGTGGTTATATTCCATGTCGTGTGCAAGCCTGGGATTGCAACCACGACATTTGTCTCTATGACACATATTTTGATCTAAAGAGCACAATCGCCCCTCTTCCCACCAACCCTTACATCTATAATTGTGCAAACATATTAAAGGGTTTTACTACTTCTTGTGCAAGTGAAATGTCTCTTTAATCAAATCATGAACATAAAAAAAACAACAAAATAAATATGAAATAAAACATAACAATACACATACATAATAGGTGAATATATAAATATATATACATGACTATATATCTAGTCTAAATATCAAAAGGGGAAATCAGGAATCAGACTACAAATCTCTCAACTTCCAGCTGTTTAAGTGTACTTCTAATGTTTCATGTCCTTCTCAATCATATTTAGTTATTTTTTAAACATCCAGCATTATCAAGCTGTTTGCATCAAAACCATTCAAAAGAGCAGAGTAATAACAACTAGTGTTTTACATAAGATTCGAATAAAATAAATTAGAATTAAATAAAATACTTGTTTCAAAACAAATAAAAGTTTCAAATCAAATTTAGAATCAAATAAAACTCAAGTTTTAAAACAAAATAAAACTCAAGTTTCAAAAACTAATGGAACTCAAGTTTTAAAAAAAAATGTCTAGCATCCAATAAAACTCTAGTTTAGAATCAAATAAAACACAAATAATTAAATTCAAGTTCAGAATCAAAAATTTTCGAATCAAATAAGGTTGCAGTTTCAAATCAAAGAAAACACAAGTTTCCAGACAAATAAAATACATGTATGGGTATTTTCCCAAAATTAGAAAAAAAACATGTACATGTAGTTTTAAATATTGAAGAAAAAACTAAATGCTTTCTGGAGATATTTATGTAAAGGTGCTGACCATAATTTGATGAATTTTGAATCAGTTGAAAACTATATTACAAAAACTACAGAGAAAATGGGTTAAACATCCACTCAACACAAACTATGTCATTTCGGGACTAACATATGGTTTAATTTTATTTCAATATTTCACTTGTGCATAGGGGTCTTTAGCAGAAGGAAGAAACCGGAGGACCCAGAGAAAATTCTTATTCTTAGATACAACTGGGGAATCGAAACCCCAGCAATTGACTCATCATTTTCAAGTTTCTCCAAGCTGCCTTGCCCCCTGGATCACAATTTTTTGATGCAAACAGGTTGCTATGATCACTAGAGAATGTATAATAAAGGTCAAATGTCAAAACTGAAAATTTTGTAAGACTGGAAGATTGAGATAAGAAGGTTTCATTAATTATCTATTCATAGAGATAATATGGGATTCTGGGAATTTTGGGGGGTGGTGGAAAATTTAAAGCGCTAGTCAACATTTGCATTTTTCATATATGTTCAATCAATTCTATTATTTTACATACTGAACTGAATTAAACCATTTCTGGATTGATTTTCCGTTTAGAGATAAAACTATCAAAATATTGTAAGGGATTCAAAATCCCTCATATGTAGATCAGTCGCTTTAAACTCAGTTTGAGCTTCTCGCTACTAGTCCCGTAGCTCAAGGGGGAATATTCATGAGAACCAATTTTTGGGGGTGGCAATACTTCCCCCTTGAGCCACCAGAGTAAACATGTACATATCCTCAATTGTAAACATATCCACTTTCCACAATCAATATTGTTCCATAGTTTGACAAAGGTTGACAATCTCTTCTGTGACCATCAGTTGCTTTAAACTCAATCTGAACTTATGTACATTTGTCAAATGATAAAGAGACAAAGGCCAGAATGACAGAAGGAGGAATAAAAAAAATTGAACATGAACAATGAGAATATACAACCACATAAAAATGTTGCTCCTTAAATATTATTAGTAAAAAGCAAGCTGGAAGCTGAGAGATAATTCATCTACCACATAAAAAGGTCTCCATAAAATTATATATAAATATATAAAATATATATTTGAATATATTTGAGCATTGAATATATATATATTTTTTAAAATGTTGTGTTAATCAATTGACTCACAAGTACATCAAACATAGCCGACGCCATAGTACTCTGGAAATAAATAAACAATCACCAACTAAATAACTGCACAAACACAGAAAGAAACCAGACCAGTTGTCAGTCTTCAATACAATTATAACCATGGACCTTTGCCGGTTTGATTAATTTGTTTTCAAACAATATTTTTATTCAGGATAGGGAGAGGGAGAAATGGGGTTTAACGCCGCAAGCCAGAGGTGACCAGCCAGCTATAGGTCGCAGAGCGGCACTCTAGACCACTAGGCCATCTCAACCCCCCCTTATTCAGCATATTTGAATGGGATTGGGGTACAGACTTAACCAATATAAAATTTGATTCTGATACCCATATCAACAATACAGATTGCGAGACGATTTCGTGAATAGATCAACTGTCACAGAAATTGTCAGGCACAAATTCAGGCTTTGTCAGAGAGGTCACTTTGAGACTAACACATTGTTTTATCTGAATTCAATAATTCGCTTGTGTGTAGGGGTCTTTAACAGTGGGAGG
Organism: Patella caerulea; assembly: GCA_036850965.1. Classification (NCBI taxonomy): domain Eukaryota; kingdom Metazoa; phylum Mollusca; class Gastropoda; family Patellidae; genus Patella; species Patella caerulea. The sequence goes on along the minus strand of JAZGQO010000007.1, from coordinate 75,030,906 downwards.
AAACCAGAGAACCTGGAGAAAACCCATGAGGCTTGACAGGCAACCCAACTCCTTGTCACAGATTATCTCTGTCCATAACACATGGACAATTTCTACATCTGTGGCCAGCCTGAAAATATAGTAACTCTCACAGGCACATATTCAGATACAATTTTGCCTTTTTAATAAACATTTGCCGCAAATCAAATAAATTTAGACGTACGACAACAGACTTATTTCTTTCCTCTGTTACACAATCAATACATGTATACACTAATGAAGCTGTGATATCAGCACAAGTGGTAAGCATCTCACACAAACCCCATAACTCAAGTTTATTAATGTCATACACGAACTGTAGCATATTATATCCTCATTACTTTAAGGCCAAACCATTTTTTTTTGTTTTTCGGGATCTTGATGATTCACAATGTAGTAGATTTTAAGAAGAGAAAGCAATTGCTTTTGGGGGGTTTTATTTAAAAAAAAAAAAATTCTCAAAAAATTTGAATCGAAAACTTTCACAATTGATCCCAAAGGACTAAAATTGAAATCGTTTAGGCCTGAGCGATATAAATGTAGATTTCAAATGCTGTCATTATAACATCAAATTCTAGTCATCATACCTGAAGTCAATGATGACAAAATACTAGTCATGCACATAAAAACATGGTTGTACGCACGCACGTACACACACTTTAAAACAAAAACCATCTTATGTCACCATGAACATGTAAAATAATACATACACATGCTTGATGTAAAACATGTTGTAATGCAATTAGCTACACAGAGTCAGACAGACAACACAATATTTCTATCAAAGATCATTGGGCTATGTCTGGTTTAATTGTAATACAGTAGAATCTGCATTAAGCAGCCACCCACGGGAAATTTTAGGAGATGTCGCTGAATAGGAGTGGCTGCTCATACAGATTCTACTGTACATGCTCAATCAACATTTCAAAATTACTAAACTGGATCATTTTGAGACTAACATATGGTACAACTTTATTTCAATAATCTGCTTGTGAGCGCGGCTCATAAAACAACAAGAAAATATAAATCAAACTCATTGTAAATTTTAACATGATTACAAATTTTTACATTTATTTTGAAAATTTCAGTTTTCAATATGATTTTAAATATGACAAGATTTTAACTCTTGTAGTGCCAGGATACAATGTCCAAAATTGGAATAAAAAATTGAAAATCATGTACACTAAGGACACACTTTTCAAATCGGAATGTATGTATGTCAAGGTTTCAAAAACATTGAGGAATATATTCCCAATTTCTGATAAACGCAAATCAGCCAGTGCACTAAAAGTGTTAATTGTTTTTTGTGAAAGTTAGAATTTCAACCGATTCCAATCATTTTAATGCCAAATTAAACTACTTTTGATCTTAAAAATGAATTCTGACTTCTAGAAATAAAACGAATCAATATTGAAATCTCATCAATAAACCAGACATTTACCAAAATCTTTGATTAAGAAAAAGCACAGGTTAACAGCCTGGTCCCAATAGCAAGACGAAAAACAGACATTCAACAAAAACCAGTAAATAATACAATGTTTGTATTTCATGACTTATCTGAGTCTAGAGTTGATGAAATATTATTTTAATATAAAATAATCTTTAGATCAAATAAACTTACAGCATTCATATCGGAATCGGTTCTTTTCATTAAACATTCTTCGGCTTGTTTCCCTGATTCCTGAAAGCAGATGGATAAAAAATAAATTAAAAAGTCATTAACTTAATTTCTGTGATTTTCCGTTTTTACAATTCTCCTTAAAGGAGCTAAATCGTTAATATTTGGGACCTAGAAACTGACAGAAGTAATATGAATGTATATAAACTGGTTTACATTCAATCATTTCTAAATTTCAAATCGAAATTCAAGAGAGGTCTCAATAAATTGGCAATCTCTAGCATCTGGCTATTCCAGTCTACAACTGTAGTATTTACCGGGTATTATGCATGCTCTCTAAATAAGAATATGGAATCATCATTTGACATGACTTGTGGGATATGCCTAGCCTCGTTCTTTGAGTCCCGTGTTACAAATGGTAAAATGTTTATTTTGTCTTAAATATTGGATATCAGAAGCACATCTTTTTCCGGTAAGAAAACAACATCAATGTTGATTTAAACTCACAAATAATTCATGTTTTTGATGTTGAAGAGTGCAGATGATATTGAGTTAGAGACTTCTTTAAAATTACAATAAATAATTGCTTCCTGAGTTTTGTTAGTTAAAATGAATGTGCCAGCTGTGGGGTCCTACCTAGGTCACAGAGCTATTTAGTTATATATATTTTCCAAAGCATTCATCATCAACCATGTGAAGTTTAGAGCAAAGCCTTGAATTCTGCGTCAACAGTAATTGATAACAAAGAGAGAGAGAGAGAGAGAGATGGGGTTTAACGTCCACTCAACACAAACCAGGTCATTTCGGGACTAACATATGGTTTAATTTTATTTCATTAATTCTCTTGTGCGTAGGGGTCTTTAGCAGTGGGAGGAAACCACAGTGCCCGGAGGAAACCCACGAGGTTGAGAATGCGCCCCTATCTCCATGCCACATACCCTCACACCAGGGCTCGAAACCACAGCCGCAAGCCAGAGGTGACCGGCCACCTAGAGATCTTGTATCATAAGATCTGACATTGAATCAACTGCCCTGGTTCTGATTTTTAAACAACTTAAACCTGTCAGTTTTCATCTGGAAATGGAGGCCAGCGTCCAAAGCTGTATTATACTGTGTCTGGATAAAATCACACTTTTATTTTATCGCTCATTAATCAGACATGATTTTAGCTGTTGAAAAAAAAAGCTGAAAAAATTGGGGGAGGGTGGGGGGGGCAGGGCGTGTCCAGTGACAACGCCAGTATGTTTGGGGGAGGGGTGTGTGCAAAGGTAATTTTAAAGTAAGGGGGGGGGGGGTGTCTCATCATACAGAATTTCAATATTCTTGTATTTATTTGTCTTCAAATTTACTAAAAAAAATTTATTTCTTATTTTTATTGTATTTAATTCATTTACAGAATACTTACTAAACAAAAAAAAAAAAAAAAAAAAAATAACGTTTGAACTACACATCCGATATTTTGATTATCCTGTATAATTTTCTAGACTAGAAAATATGTTGCTCTATAATTAGTCTAAATCGAATAAACTTCTCCCTCCCTCCGACCGTAATTAATAATAATTCACGACTCTTCGGGAATTGATTAGACGAATAGAATGTCTCAAAAGCTCGCCTTCCAACTTCTGTTCCAACCATTTCCATCCATTTTAAAGTCCTTTGTCGAATAGTTTGGTGTCGACGTCTCGATATACGTACGACCTTAGCCATAGCGCGAAAGAACTGACGATGATTACGTACCGTACCATCATAGGCACGATAGAGAAACTCTATGTCACTTGTAATGACAGGCGATCTCGTTCAATCTCGCGCGATTCTACGATACGGTATTGTTAATGTTTACATCGCTGACATCCGGTCGGCAGATTTTAAAGTTATGGATAGATATTTTGAAGTTCACCAGTAAGAAATTTGTCAGGAAAAAGTCAATGATTGTTTGATTTATGATATTAGGCTTTTGAAACAAGGTGCTTGAATTAATTAAAGCGGAACAATATCATAACAAAAGCGTTGTCAAAAATCGGAACCGACCGCAAAAAATCAGAAAATGACGGGACAAAAAGCGGAAATCCGCTTTAAAGCGGGAAAAAATCATGTCTGATTAATAAGCAGTTATTGTATCTCACAGAATGGTGTCCTGTATTTGAAGTTTTATTATACTACGTTCCCAATATCTTGATTTGTGCTACGATTGAAATCAGGACAATCCAATCGCAACGCATAGCATGACAGTAGGAATCTGGCATTAATATTGTCATTGAAATAATATATTATTTCATTGAATCGTGTAAATTTATGATATATTAAATAGAAAACCTACTTGTACTTTCGTAGGAACTTCTCTATCATGACTACTACTACTTCTACCAGAAAAAAAGGGTCTGAAAAAGTAAATTATACATAACTAATTTAAACATTTTAAATTTTTGAAAATGTCACACCAATTGCTTCACTCTGAGCTTATATATTAGCGATTCAATTTTAGGATAGCATGGATCTAAATAACTACCGTTGTTGATACAATAATAAACAAAGTCTTGATTAACCTTTTTTTATTCAAATCCACTAAATATTCCAAACATCTGATGGTATCGAGAGATGATTATGGTCTTGGCAAGTTAATTGATGTTTAATTAATAATTCAGATAACATTCAGGATCTTGCATGTCTCAATTGTCAGTGATGCAGGATGCAAGGCCTGACAAGGACAGCTGTCTAGTCGTTTGGAAGGGACAGAAAACTGAGTTTGGAATTCGATGTAAGTGTAGGTCGTAGTGCTGCTGACCAAGCAAAATTTCCCTCATACTACACTGTATGACGTATGCCCGCCTTCAAGAGCTCAGTTCCGAGCAAAACAACAGGAAGTTAGACCCCATTTCATTTAATTTGCATAATGTATTTCAACAATCAAATAGTATATAAAAATATACCTGAGACGGGGTTTCGGTGTGGACATAACACTCATAGTATCCAGTTCTGGTCCGCTATCACTAAGATCATCCAATTCATCAAATAACAAATCATCAATATCCCCAGCTGGATTATCAGGATCAATCAAATCATGATCAGCTTCAGAATCTAACGCCTGAAAATGGATGGAATTGGAAAGACATCTCGTTATTCCAATGACACAAGGTCAATATGTGTATACAGATTAGTTTGAAGTCACATAATAAAAAATTCCCATACAAAAAAAATTCGTGTTCTCAGAGAATCTTTCCCAAAAATCAGAAAGAAGGTTATTTTTGTTTTTTGATTTTGATTCGCTCCCCGTGATGGCTGAGAAAGTTAATCTGGATTTGTCAACATCGTTTCTCCTTGTCAGTGGTGCAGGACGGAGGGCCTGACAAGGACAGCTGTCTAGTCATTTGGAAGGGCCAAAAAACCAGGTCTCTTGTATACATTGGTCTGCACATAAAAGATTCCTTGACAGTTGGAATTCAATATAAGAGTAGACTGTAGCATCGCTGTTTGGGTAAAATTTCCTTGATAGCACATTGCATGGCATATTCCTGTCTTCAATTACCTAATTGGACCAGAACAGTAAGAGATTAACCGAATTTCATTTCTTTTCATTTTCTGGGCTAAATGATTCTCATTAACATCAAATTTCAAAGTGTTACATTTATCTCATCATGTTTTTTATTCATGATTATCCAGCATCATTTATGAATATCAATAAACATTTATCAGGGTTGATTACTTGATAATTGAGCCTATGGTACATTTATAGATTCATTCTAATCTTTTTATAGAGTGACTTCCTGCAAACCAGGAAAAACATTTATTATAAAAAAAACACGGTCAGATGGCTCTTTTTTTTAGTGACACGTGAAAGGAAAACCAGCGATTTTGCTCAAAGACAAGTACGGAAACAAGTAAGAAAAAAAAAATAATACAATTAAATTTGACTTACATCCTCAGATACTTTAAACCTCTTCCACAGAGCTATAAATCGCTGCTTTAAATTTCTTTGCTGAAAAAAAACCAGAATAAAATGGTATGTTTCATATTAATCCTTTAATACACAGAGTGCTAAGTTAAATACCTGAAACCAGATGTTCAAACCAGCGTATACCACCGACAAAACCCCATGCTCTGAAAACTAGTTGCCTAAAACAACGTGAATCATGTGTGAGAGAGAGAGAAATGGGGTTTAACGTACACTCAACACAAACTAGGTCATTTCGAGACTAACATATGGTTTTAATTTTATTTCAATAATTCGCTTGCGCGTAGGGGTCTTTAGCAGTGGGAGGAAACCGGACTGCCCGGAGGAAACCCATGAGGTTGAGAAGGCCCCCCTGTCTCCATGTCACATACGCTCACACCAGGGCTCGAAACCACAGCCGCAAGCCAGAGGTGACCGGCCAGCTAGAGGTCGAAGCGCGGGACTCTAGGCCACTAGGCCATTCCAACCCCCAGTGAATCATGTGAACGGTTGTATTCCCCTTAAGAAACAAGAATAACAATTTGATTAAAACACAGATTCTATGTCATGTAGTTTCTTATAGTCTTATAGTTCGTTTTAGTTGACTTCACTACACCTGAATTATGTCAATGGCTGTGTTGCACAAAGTAAAGTAGAATCATATATCCATTTTAAAAGTAAAATTGTTAAATGGCTATAATAACATGTTTTAATCCACTGAAAATCACAACCATCTGATGGTCTAGAGAGTTGATTACAGGCTTGTCATGTGAATGACTATCATGGTTAGATCTAATTGATAAGGCCAAATCCAAGTTTGGTCGAAGGTCAGATGTAAACAAGGCTAGCGCTAATCCCAACCCTAAATCTACAGCAGCCCCAATGCTTATCCTAACCCTATCTTACAATCTCACCAAAAATCATGTGTTATAGCCTTATTTACATCTCAGCAAACTTGATGGAAATTGAGCTGGCCTTAACTAATAGATTCAGCCAATAATTTCTATAATATCTGTGGTCAAAGAAAGACCCGCGCTAGCTCGATCTATCTCTTAACGCATTTTCAGAATCAAAAATAAAAAAATACAAACAACAACTGTTACCTGTACCTTGATGTTCAACATCACAAAATAATTCAAACATTCAACGACTACGTGATTTGTTTATTTTTTCTCAATTTATTTTTGTGCTTATTAACACGCGATGAAATCGTTATTTGACCACCTACGTTATAACAAGTCTGTTAGTAAATCTATATACTTAACAACAATTGAGAATATAATTAGAAATACTGATCAAAGAATACATTATAATATTGATTAATGTGTAAGTATAATATATAATATATATTGCTGTAGGTTTATGTGTGGGAGGGTTACTGAGAGTTGTATTAACACTGCTGAAGCCGTAATTTGATCTTCGTTATTACAAGATGATTAGTCTATCTATATTTAAAATACAGATGTGACGTCATCCTTTGACATGAGTACCATTATTTCAAATAATGGTACGGGCAATGTGTCAAGGTTACATTATCGGATCCGTGTGATGTATTTGGAATGACATGCATAACATAGTGTCTGTAATGTTCTCGTGTAAGATGTTGCGTAATATCTAGATATTGCCCTCATGCTATACATGTATATTACTTAATGTCTCGCACTTGACCATTGTCAACTGGCGTGGTTTCAAATCCATGGTTGTACATGGCAAGGAGTAGGGTCGCCTGTCCAACCTCGTGGGTTTCCTCCCACTGCTAAAGACCCCTGCGCACAAGCGAATTATTGGAATAAAATCAAAAACCACATGTTAGTCCCGAAATGACCTAGTTTGTGTTGAATGGATGTTAAACCCCATTTATCTCTCTCAATCGACCATTAAACTAGACATAATTAAGAATATATCTTAATACTGATGAAAGTGTGGGTTGGCTATAGACGAGTTTTACAAATTTTCGAACAAAGATTTCACATTGAATTAATGTGAAGATTACTTAGGCTAAATACGCAAGATTTAACAATACCCAGGTTGCAGCGAATGCTGTTGGGAGTCCTACTTACCCGTGATGTGACTGGTCTTATTTTACCACGGCTGACTTTACGTGGTCGACGCCGAGAATGTTCTTCCAACTCTCCATCACTAAGATCATCATTAGAAGAGGATTCTGGGTCGTTGAAATCATGCACTTCATCTTCATCCGTATCGTTATCAACATCTGGTGAACGATCTGAAAAATAGCAATCAACAAATATGAGTATACTTAATTATGCAGAAGAAAGGAACTAAATGAATACACAGACCAAGCTTGGAAATAAAACATTTATTGTAAATATTGTCAGGAACGTATCACAACCATTAAGATAAACAACAAACCATCATTTAGTTAAACAATAAATGACAATTTAGGTCAAAAATAAACCACCGTTTAGCTAAACAGTAAACAGTCATCAAGCTAAACAGTAAACAACCATTCAGATCGATAGTAAACAACCGTTAAGCTAAACAGTAAACTGTCATCAAGCTAAACAGTAAACAACCATTCAGATCGATAGTAAACAACTGTTTAGCAAAACAGTAAACTGTCATGAACGTAAAAAGTAAACTACTATTGTTTAGGTAAACAATAAATGGTGATGAAACTTATTTGCTTAGCCTTTATTGGAAATGAAATGAGGTTATGACGTCTTACAGTTTTACTCTGGGCTATTGGAGGGATATTTTGCCCGGACAGCTGGCCAAGGGATCTTACGGGCAGGCCAATGTGTACACAGGACAGCTGTCTGTGTCAGACCCTCCGTCCTGCACTACACCACTAGTGACAAGGGGAAACCATGCTGGAAATTCATGACGAAATTTCTCGGTCAACACCAGGATCAAACCTGTGACCTCCTGCTAAGCGAGCCAGCGCCTTACTCATTGAGTCACTGTAGCTCCACAGACAGCATGGAACCAATAGATGTCACTTTCACAATAACGACTTTTATCCAAGTAACTTGGTGCTATCACCCTTAGGCAATTCTTATTTATAATATGAGCCTAAAGAAATAGCTTGTACAAAAAAAAAGAACTTTATGTAAAGGCAATTTTCTTATACATCATTTGAAATCTTTTTTTCCCCCTAGGAATTTATACCCTATTTATTTATTTCTTTACATTTTATTCCACATCGATCATATTACTCCACTTTTTCTATTCATTCGTTAATATCTATTTTAGTTCTGCAGTATGCAGTTTCTGTTTCTGTTTCTCGTTTGCATGCAGCAGGCAACATGATCAACACGTAACATTGGTTGCACAAATCGGTTTTCTGTCCAATCTTGTTTGAATCAATTTAATATGCACCCATCCCCATCACAGGATTAACCATTACACGATAACTGATTGTTATTATGATTGACCCACCTCGAACACATGTCTATAAAATAAACGATTCATCCATTGTTATATTACATCGCGAATGTAATGTTGGCCAACAAAAATACAGGATAAGAAAAAAAACAAAGATCTTGATTTTTATTCCTTTTATTTTCCATAAATATCAATATCAAATTGCCTTATTCAAAGCAAACCAAACCATCATTATTTCCTGTGATGCTGTGCTTTGAAGAAAATTCTTCAGGAACTGTGTACTATTTCCAGATATACATATATAAATATTTCTTATGAATAAGACCTCACATGAAGGAATATCAGGGCTGGAGGATATGCAACTCGATTACCAGAAACAGAACAGGCAATCTGTCGACCTATTCTTATTCTTTATATTATCACAATAACATTTATTAAAACTAATCCTAGGCCAAATAAACAAAAAATAAAAATGTTTTCAAAAGGTTACAAGAAATTTGAATGAATCTGGAAATTTCAAAATGTGATAGATGTTTCTGACAATCACAAATAATACCACAAAGCATTCACAGACTTTCAATCACTGTTTATGAGAAATATCCTTGATCTCGAAACACCATACTTTGCACACAGTTTCTAATTAATGTATTTAATACATTAAAACAACAAGGGTTTAATAAAGGGCTATATTTAATTAAAATAAGGCGAACAATTCTTTTGAGTAAATTCTAATCTAATTAAAATATAGATCTATATTTCGTTTCGTTTTTTATACTTTCGATGGCCTACACTCATGTAGATCTAACAAGTTATAAGGGGAGCTCACGTTCTATGACATCAGGTATCAAGCACGGGACGTTTGACCCGATAACGTCAGTCATTCGATTAACCAATTAGCGACCGCCATGCTTTTTAAAATATACTTTTGTTTTGTTTTGATTTCTATCCGCTGGTAATATCTACCCACAGTTCCATGCATGAAAAAGTCAAACGGTCGATTCGACAGACCATTTGATTGGCTGACCCCTCATTTCAGGCAGAAGACAAGACAAATAACAAGTCCTCCTCATCCAAGAGTAGTGAAGACAAGTAAAAACGAAATTTTGAACTATAAAAAACGAAACGAAATTGGATCTGTGTTTTAATCAGATTGAGAAAATTCTTAACTTAAGTCCGAGAATGCTTTGTGCTTCTAATATGCATTCAACAACCACATAAATGTAGAGCCTTCAAATGTGATGTTTATCAATGAAATGGAATAGGAGTTTAATGTCCTCCTGATCTCTCCATGACTGCATGGGCTAATGAAGACAGCCATGAAGGATATTTTGTCCAGGCAGTGGCACTATGGCCTACTATTATATTGAATTTCAAATGCCAAGGGCTCTTTTACGTGCACGTCAATCGCCAATAATGGCACGGGATCTTGGTTTTTCATCCCATTCAAACAACTAGACAATTAATTGTCCTTGTTAGGGCCTCTGTCGTGCACCACTGACAAGGGGAATTCACACAGGCCAATGCAGGGATTAACCATTTAGCCCAGTAGTGCCCATATAAAAACACAAAACTCCCTTCCACAAAAATTTTTTTTAGAAAGGATTGTCCGAGAACCAGAATATACTCTATTTGTTTGTATGACCTAACTATATTTATTTACAAACAAGCCAGGAGACAATATCTTAAAACTGAAACAAAAGCTTGAATTGTTCCATGATGGACATAGGGCATGTATCATCGACTTTCAGGAAAGATCTGCAATTGGTACATTTACCTCTTGCATAATGTATCCTTAAATAACAAGCCAAGAGACATGTCTTTATGTAAAAGTTGGTAGCCTTGCAGCTCTTGATGAACACAATCAGATGTAACTAACTGAAAAGGATATTTTCTTTTTAGCTCCACTGCAGGCTGTATATGACACCATTTTCAAAGTAAACAGCATTATTATGTCTGGAACTGATCGACGCAGAGAGACAGAGAGAAATGGGGTTTAACACCCATCAGACACAAACTAGATCATTTCGGGACTAACACATGATTCAATTTTATCTCAATTTAGTAGTGAAAGGAAACCGGAGGATCAGAAAGAAAACCCGAGAGGAGGTTGGAGAGACGAACCTACTTCATGTCACGTATAACCAGGGATTCGAAACCACACCAGTTGCCTACTGACAGACCTTGTATTATAATATGAGTACATGCTAGCTATTTGACCATCCCCCACCTCCTCCCCCCACACTGATGTAGAACATATTTGTGTATTCAAAACCCTGCACATAAATCACTGATCAGTACTTGAAACAAATTTCATCGGAAACACATCATGTGGGTTTTGGGATTATTTCTAAGTCATTGACTCATTATCTATTTTACCAATTCCAGAAAAAATTAATCAATGCAGAAATCAGAAGTAAATTTTGTGTCAATCGTCAGATGGTTAATCGAAACTTTTATGAATGAAATGAAATGAAATGGGGTACGTTCTACTCTTCTGCACCTAATCTGGGCTAATGGAAGACGGGCATACGCCATACTGCGTGCTATGAAGAAAATTTTGCCCGGGCAGTTACGCTACAGCCTTATCTTATATTGACTTCCAACTGCCAAGGGATCTTTTAAATGTGCACGCAGGACCTCTTTTTTCTACCATCCGAATGACTAGACAGCTGTACTTGCCAGGTCCTCCGTTCTGCATCACTGAAGGGGAAACCACGCTGGAAAATCGAGATGCACTTTCTTGTCCAATGCAGGGATCGAACATCCAACCTCCAGGCTAGCGAGCCAGCTCCTTACCAACTTACCCATGTGATCCCCCTTTTAACTTTTATAGCGAGAACTGCCATAATGCATCTTTAAATACAGATAAACTTGCTTCACATTCTTGGTAAATTACAGCTGAATACTATAAATTAATGTTAATCGAGTACAGTACAGTATATCTATTATATATATATATATATACATTTATACAGACACGTTCATAAACTACGATTTGTTATTTGGCCAGAAATCAAAGCCCTTCTCAATCATCCAGAACTTTGATAGTCCATTAAGACATATAAGAAGTCTGGAAAAACAAGACCATTAAATGAATCTCTCATCTCATCTACTTACATGAGTCTGTCTAAATGTTTGTCTCGATCCCTCCGAGATAATAAACAGAAACAGTTCCTGGTTTCTCGTTTGATAATTAAACTTTCTAAAATACTACACCATTCAATAAAGATGCATTATGAGAGAGAGAGAGAGAGAGAGAGAGAGAGAGAGAGAGATGGGTTGTACTGTCCACTTGACACAAACTAGGTCATTTTGGGAAGAACATAATTTCTTTTAATAATTTGCTGAAGTGTTGGTGTCTTTAGCAGAAGGAGGACACCAGAGGACCTGACGATAGGACCTGAAGAAAACGGAAGCTGTTGGACAGGCGACCTATGATCAAGAGAGTCTAATATGGGCTTGTAGTGTGAAAAAATGTCTAAATAGAGAGAGAGAAATAGGGTTTAACGTCCACTCGACACAAACCAGGTCATTTTGGGACTAACAGATGGTTTCATTTTATTTCAACAATTCGCTTACGCGTAGGGGTCTTTAGCAGTGGGAGAAAATCTGACGATAGGACCTGAAGAAAACGGAAGCTGTTGGACAGGCGACCTATGATCAAGAGAGTCTAATATGGGCTTGTAGTGTGAAAAAATGTCTAAATAGAGAGAGAGAAATAGGGTTTAACGTCCACTCGACACAAACCAGGTCATTTTGGGACTAACAGATGGTTTCATTTTATTTCAACAATTCGCTTACGCGTAGGGGTCTTTAGCAGTGGGAGAAAATCGTAGTGGCCGGAGGAAACGCACGAGGTTGAGAAGGCGCACCTATCTCCATGCCACATACGCTCACACCAGGGCTCGAAACCACAGCCGCAAGCCAGAGGTGAGAGGCCAGCTAGAGGTCGAAGCGCGGCACTCTAGACCACTAGGCCATCCCAACCCCCCAAATGTTTAAATAATAATCCATATGTCATTTTAAGCCAGAAAAAAGACTTGCAATAGGGAGATAAATTAAACTCTTACACAATGCATCTGTAATAAGTTCTCTGAAGTTTCAAATCTAAAAGTACATCGAGCAAGTATTGATCCCTCTGATTAATATCTTCTTCAGATCTCAAGATTCACAACTCGGATAATTATCAATGAATATTTTCAAAATTACAGCTCCTGGCATCTTTAAACTGTGTGTTGCCAGAAGGCCAATAAATAATTACCTTATTTAAGTTTAATGAACATCAGAATTTAAAGGTGTTTATTAGATTGTAAATTATAGGATTAAAACTAACCAAATATACAGGATAAATACCATCCTGACATTGATGTACATAGTACCTGGCACTATTAGTGCCAGATATATATTAATATATCAATAAAAAAAAAGACGAATAGTGCTGGACAAAATGACAGGCACCCAAGGTTTAGTGCCCGACAAAGCCTGAATCTGTGAAAGGTGCCTTGTTTTCAAGCTTGGTTAGCTGGTGCGTGCTGTATCATTTTATATGTTATTGAGTCAACTGGCATAGTCTTGTATACCCTGTTGCAGTAGCGTCGCCTGTCTGACATCGTGAGTTTCTCCGGGTCCTCCGGTTTCCTCTCACTGCTAATGACCCCAATGCACAAGCGAATTATATCGAAATAAAACTGAACCATGTGTTATTCCCTAAATGACTTAGTTTGAGTCCAGTGGACATTAAACTCCCCCCCCCCCGCCCCGCCCTGCCAATGTTCCTGGTTACATTAAATGTAACTTCAAAGTGTTAATTATTCTGCTCAGCATAACAGTTTACCTAGTTAGTATGGCCTTCCATAGATCATTCATACATTTCTAGACTCAGTGAACTAATCAAATATAATGAGCTCTAATTAACTTATATCCATGGACCTTTCTTCTTGCAAAAGCCTACTAGCTAAATAATTAGTACGAGAAAGTAGTGCATAAATATAAAATATGAAGAAATCTACAGAGTAACTCATCCAACATCCTGAACATCATTTAACAGAGAGAGAGAGAGAGAGAGAGAGAGAGACAGAGGTTTAACATTCATCCAACATCCTCCAGATCATTTAACTCATTTCTACATTGAGAGAAAGGGATGGAGGAAGAGAGAAATGAAATGAAATGGGGGTTTAACGTCCTACTTTTTTGCACCTAACCTGGGCTACGGACATACACCGAGGCAGCGGCGCTACGGCCTACTCTTATATCAAATTCCAACTGCCAAGGGATCTTTTACGTGCACTCCAACATGTACACGGGAAGTCAGTTTTTCATCCCATCCGAACGACTAGGCAGCTGACCTTGTCAGGCCCTCCTTCTGCATCACTGACAAGGGGAAATCACGCCGGAAAATCGAGATGAATTTTCTCGGCCAATGCAGTGATCGAACACCCGACCTCTAGGCTAGCGAACTATCGACTTAGCCACTGTGACCCCCAAGAGTAAGAGAGAGAGAAGGAGGGAGAGTTTATTTAAAATTCACTCAACACTAAGTCATTTCTAGACTACAAATTTATTTCAATAATTTGCTATCATGAAGCTATAGGTTAATTCAGGATTAACTCCTGGAAAACTCACAAGGTTAAGCTGACAATCCTGTTTGTTGTCACATACTACCGAGGGGGGGAATCAAAACCATGTGACTCAATGACAGATCTTAAGATCTAAAGCACATGCATTGAATGATTTGACACGGGGCCTCAGTTTTTCATCCCATCCGAACAACTATATCTCATCCTTTGCCAGGCCCTCGGTCCTAAACCACTGACAAGGGTGAATACAGGAACACAGGACCTCTGGGTTAGTGGGCCTACATCTTACTCACTGAACCACAGTAGCTCCCCATCTGATACAACTTTGTACCCACTTCATAGAGAGGGAGAGAGAGAGAGAGAGAGAGAGAGAGAGAAAGAGAGAGAGAGAGCGTTTAATGTCCACGACACAAACTAGGTCACTTAGGGACTAACATATGGTTTAATCTTATTTCAATAATTCGCTTGTGTGTAGGCGATTTTAGCAGTGCGAGGAAACTGGACGACCCGGACAGACATCCCACGAGGTTGGATACCCACTTCATATCATCCTGATTTAAATACCAATAGGGTGTGTACTACAATTTTTGAATGAGTTCCATACTCAATTTCTTTGACGTCATGCCATGACATTTTTCTTCATCATCGAATTCAATCTTATCTCAACATCTTCAGAAAAAACAAACACCTGTTAAACTTGTCTGATGAACGACTTTCATCCATTCTTTATTTACCTGTCTGTTGAAACAAATAGTTGGCTTTCAGAAAACATGAGCAAAGGAAGATAAAGCACACGTTGAACTTCTCGCGTCTATAAATCACGTTTCAGAGAGATGCTAGTGTATCTAATAAGAAACAGACTATAGGTACCAACAATCCTCTCAACTAATTAGCATTCTAAAACAGGTAGATAAACCTTCCCACTAGCATGTTTTCTTCCTTCTTCCTGTTTTTTCATTTTATTACTTATTTATAACTTTCTTAATTTTTTTTACAGTTTTATAGTTTACAGCATCGGAATTAATTTTGTTTTCTCCAAGGGTTCTTTTTCATGTATGCCATGTAGACATTAGCGTGCATGTACATATAAGAGTTCGAACAGTAGGACTTGTATCTGAGCGCTGTGCACACATTAGTGTACATGTACTTTTGGCAGTTTGATTTCGAGCAGTAGAACATAGAAATGGTATGAAACGAAATGGGGTTTAACGTCCTACTCTTTTGCACCTAATCTGGGCTAATGGAAGACGGGCATACGCCATACAGTGGGCTATGAGGGAAATTTTGCCCGGGCAGCGGCGCTACAGCCTACTCTTATATCAAATTCCAACTGCCAAGGGATCTTTTATGTGCACTCCAATGTGTACAAGGGACCTTGGTTTTTCGTCCCATCCAAACGACTAGGCAGCTGTCCTTGCCAGGCCCTCCTTCTGCATCACTGACAAAGGGAAATCACACCGGAAAATCGAGATGAACTTTCTCGGCCAATGCAGGGATCGAACACCCGAACTCCAGGCTAGCGAACCAGTGCCTTATCTACTTACCCACCGTGACCCTCAGAACATAGAAAAGAACCTAGAAAAGAACCTTTGACAGTTGGAATTCAATTAGTAGGACTGAAAACCCCATTTCATATCAATGTTAACAATTTAATCCACATTAAACTCTCCTCATTCCTGATTCTTTAACATTTTATTACGAACATAAAAACAAAATATTAACAGCTTTTAAATTCTTGGTTTGAATTCAATGAGATTAAAAACGAGTTCATAAATTTCCTCCAGATTGCAGATTTTTTACATTTTAATAAAGAACACAAGATCAGAATATGAACAGTAGATAATCTGTCTGGATTTAAGCAGATTTAAAAAAAGGCCTATAAAACAGTTTCAGCATAAAATCATAGGTTGTGTTGACAATATCATATTTATCAATTGGCAACGGGTATTACGTGAAGGCCTTGATAAAATGTATGTAGTGAAAGCCAAATCAAGATGAAGAAGTGTTTTTTTTATACCATATTGGCAACAGATGACAAATGATGGCAAGTGAATGTCTCATGTGCTGTATTTGATAATGAAAGGTAAATTTCACCAACACATTATACTTCTAAATTAAACTTCTGATTTCTATCCAGATACTGCATAATTCAGCTTGGGCCAGTCTCCATAAGTTGCTCGGCCCTAAGGTTTATTAACACAAATTTAAGCAGTTTTACTCTCCAAAATATTACTGGGATTGGCCCTTTAATCCAATATCAATCAAACCAGAAGAAAATTTTTTCACATGTTTACATATACATGATATATATATATGTCCATCCCATTTACAGGTAAGGCACCGGTAGTTTGAATCATTAACTTTTATGAGTGTATTACTCAGACGAGGTACTACAGTACTTTCAAGATCATTTACCTTATTACCAATCCTATATCATCTTGATAATTTTTATAAAAAAATCTCAGCTCAACAACAGCAGGACAACAACAGAAGGGCAGAGATCAAGAGAGAGGTCATTTTGGGACTAACATATCATTCAATTTCTAATAACAGTTTATAACAACTTTCACTAAATAGTTTAGGGACTAACTTTCAATTTCTAAAAAAAAAGTTGATAACAATTTTCACTAAATAGTCCTTATCTGACTGGATTTTACCAAAATCTGGGTTGCATACATGTATATGTATGTATGTCTGATTAGCCAGTAAGCCACGTTAGTAACACGCTTTTGTAATTTATGAATCGGAGAGGAATTGGCACAAGGTAGAATATGTTAGTTATGTCTGTAAGAAAACAGGAGTACGTGTTCTACCTGTGTAAATAGGACGGTAAGAACATCAATCTTATCATAATACTTCCAACCAGAAACAAATACGGCAATCTTTAGGCCATATCAAAAAAAATATGGTTCTCTAGTGTTAAAGGTGAGGGGGAGAGAGAGAGAAATGGGGTATAACTCTACTCGACACAAACTTGGTCATTATGGGACTAAGATATGATTTAATTCATTTCATCAATGTGCTTGCAAGTTTTTAGCAATGGGAGGAAACCAGAGTACCCGGAGAAAACCCTCGAGGTTGGGATAGAGGGAGAGAAATGGGGCTTAACAAGGTCATTTCAGGACTAACTTATGGTTCAAGTTTATTTCAATAATTCGCTTGCACATATGATTCTTTAGCAGTGGGAGTCAACTGGAAGACCCAGAGAAAACTCACAAGGTTCGACAGGTGACCCTACTCCTTGTCACGTACAAGCAGGGAATCAAAGAGAGAGAGGGAGAAAGAGAAATGGGGGTTAACATCAACTCGACACAAACTAGGTCATTTCGGGACTAACATATGGTTTAATTTTATTTCAATAACATATGATTTAATTTATTTCATCAATGTGCTTGCACGTAGGGGTTTTTAGCAGTAGGAGGAAACCAGAGTACCCAGAGGAAACCCAGGAGTTTGGACAGGCGACCCTACTCCTTGCCACGTACAACTGGTGATTTGAAACCATGCCAGTTGACTCAATGGCAGGCCGTATGAAAAAGCGTGTGCATGGTAACCATTCGGCCATTCAACCCCCTTTTGGATTTGGAACTGTCACGTTGACTCAATTATCAAGTACACAACTCCAATAAACATTACTGACAATGGCACTGGACAATCCTCAATTGAGCCAAGTTATTATCAGTCAATTCTTCTGTGGCTGATAATTATCCTCGCAACAGCATCATATAAAAAAAAAACCTCCAACATAAGAACGGTCTGAAAACCAGAATATTATTTTTACATCGTCTTTCAAAGTCTACAACAACCAGAAAAGTCAATATGCAAAAACGTTTAATCTTTATAGGAAAATAAGTGGCTTTTAACATCTAGATTATTCCCTCAAACACTATTTGTTGTCTTGTAAGATAATTTCTTAAAGTGTTCCTCAGCAAAAACAAATATAAACTGAATAAAGTACATCCTTATTTGTAGAGACGGATGCAAGATATTTGGGTATAGAAAGGGCAGGGTTAGGAGCACCCTTGAAAATCTGCGATAATCAGAGTGTCGATAGTGATTTGTGGACCCGAATACATCTCCACCAACCAACAAAACACTCAAATTTACAGTTTTCATAGAAACATATTTTGAACATTTTATACTGTTAATTAAGGGAGCACAGCGTCCCTAGGGCCCTTACCTGGACCCTAACTGCTTATCTTTAAAGGAAAGTACATGTATCTTATATCACTATATACCATACCGTGTGCTATAAGGGAAATTTGCCCGGGCAGCGGCGCTACAGCCTACTCTTATATCGAATCCCATCTGCCAAGAGATCTTTTATGTGCATGCCAATGTGTACACACGACCTTGGTTTTTCTTCCTACCCAAAGGAAAAGACAGTTGCTCTTGTCAAGTCCTCCATATTGCATCACTGACAAGGAGAGAGAGAGAGAGAGAATGGGGGTTTAACGTCCACTTGCGCGTAGGGGTCATTAGCAGTGGGAGGAAACCGGAGTGCCCGGAGAAAACCCACGAGGTTGAGAAAGCGCCCCTATCTCCATGCCACATACGCTAACCTCAGGGCTCGAAACCACAGCCGCAAGCCAGAGGTGAACGGCCAGCTAGAGGTCGAAGCGCAGCACTCTAGACCACTAGGCCATCCCAACCCCCCCTGACAAGGGGGAAACCACGCCGGAAAAACTGAATGAACTTTCTCGGTCAATGCAGGGATCGAATACCCAACCTCTAGACTAGCGAGCCAACATCTTACCTACTTAGCCATCATGATCCTGTCATCAAAAATAACAATTTGTTTTAAGATACAGTAGTAAATTTTACCGTGAAGGAATTCTGAATTATTTCATTGAAACCATACAGATTACAAGATGACTATCAATAATCAAATAAATGTTATTCTCACTTACAACATTTAACAGTAACAGATGATAAACAAGGATTCATTAATCTTCAAAGAAAATTCTCAAACATAGTAGATGTCTAGAGATCAAGTATTTTTTCATTTATCTTGGAAACAACCCAAAATGTTTGGTTTTTCTTGTTTTTAGTTTTTCTCGCATTCTTTCGTTCGCCTTGAAAGGATGAGGCAAACAAAAATTTCAGTAACAATTGGTATTAACTACTACACAGAGTTATACATGTTCATGTTCAACTGGCCCTGAATTAACAAAACATTCTCAGGATTAAACAATTATGTAAGATTTAGATAAACTAGTTGTTCTTACTATAATAGTTAGAAAGTAGATAATGTAAAATGAATAATTCGAAAATGTCATTCATATTACTCTATTGCAAGCAAAGATATTAGCCTTTGAAGGTTTGACAGACGTGTGCAATAATTTCAACCATCGAAGTTAAGTCTCGGTCCTTCATATTTTATTAAATCAAAGGATCGCTGAACTGTTCTAATCTGTTTAATATTGGAAAAATCTGATGCTATCGAGAGATGATTAAGGCCTGGATCAGTTAATTAATGTCGAATTACTACTTTAGAAAACAATTCAGGTCTCAAGAAAGACCTACAATAAGCAGATTTAGCTCTTGCATAATGCATGTTTAATTAACTCAAAATATAGCCCTTTATAAAACTTTGTTGTTTTAATATATCAAGGACATCAACAAGAAACAATGTGCAAAGTTTTGTGTTTCTGGATCAAGATATTTCTCATAAACAGTGACATAAAGTTAAGTCAAATTTTAACTTAAGTCTGTGAATGCTTTTTGAACAAGAGACCTGGCTATATTGTTTATCATCGAGTACTGAGACATGAGATGCATCAATCCTTAAAAATATAAATAATCTGTCCAGTTATGTATTTTCTAACGGGGGCAGACGATAAGACTAAAGCCGATCATAAGGACTATTTATGTTTTTGAACAAGGCCTGGCTTTATTGTTCATAGTCAAGTACTCAAGACACAAGATGGATCAGTCTTTAAAAATATAAATAATCTCTCCAGTTATGTATTTTCTTACGGGGCAGAGTATAAGACGAAAGCCGATCATGATGCCTATTTATGTTACTGTAATCCCAAACCCTAGTAGAACTGAGCCTACTTTAACAGATGTGACCACCTGTTGACTGAGTTTTATACAGTAAACATTCAAAACCACAAGATCACAATAATATACCTACAACACTGAATCAATAATATAAACAACTTTTCTGCCATCAAAATAAAAATATCCATCTATCTAAAATTAAATGTGGTTTTAGTAAACAAATCTGCACTCACTGGGATAATGAAAACAGGCCAAAACCTTTTCTATCATTACAAAAAAAATAACTATCTATCAAGAAATGTGATGGTAAATAAATCAAATCAAATGAGGGTTTAATGTTATAACTTTTCTGCACTGGCTGGGCCAACATTATTACAAAAGAAATATCTATAATCTAAAATATGTTTTTAGTAAATAAATGAAATGAATTGGGGTTTTAATGTCATAACTCTTCTGTACTGACGGGCTAATGAAGGCTGGCGTACACCATACAGTAAGCCATATATTTATCCGAAACTCAAACAGTCAAGGGTTCTTTTACGTGCGCACCCATACCAAGGCCCTCTGTCCTGCATCACTGTAAAAGGGAAACCCTCCAGTGTCTTATTCACTGAGCCACCTCGGCTCCCCCTGATTTGAAGACTTCACACAGTAAAGATTATCTTTTACAGAGGGTCGTGGTAGTGAAGCCGCTTCTCAATAACAATGGGGTTTAATGTCCTACAGTTCTGCTCTGAACTGAGCTAATAAAGACGGGCATACGCCATATCAGTAGTGTGCTATGAGGGAAGTTTTGCTCAGACAGCGGCACTACAGCCTACTCTTATATCGAATTCAAACTTTCAAGGGATGATCTTTTATTGCACTCCAATGTGTACACAGGACCTCAGTTTTTCATCCCATCCAAAAAACTACACAGCTGTCCATGTCAGGCCGTTCATCCTCCAACTCTGACAAAGGAAAGCCATGCCAACAATAAACTATAACAGATATGGAAGAACTAATCTATTTGGGCAACGTTTTGAATATTATAAAGGATTATACCAAATAACCAACATATTTCACAATAAACATATAAGCTTATTGTGGGGATTTTTAATAATCATGGCAACTCTACCAACTTTAAATCTTAACACCAATGAATTTTCCTCAAAATACTCAAGATTTTAACACAAATCATCTAAACTAAAGCTGGCTTGGAGACAGTGGGAAAAACTCTTCTCACTCTCAGAAATAATCAAATATTCAGCGCTTGTGATGCATGTTAATTTAATTGCCTCTCTGCGTCGAGTTTGGGTTACACTGACCTCCATTATGCACATAACTTTGTCTATAAATAATACATATCTTGAACATTCCTTGGTTAAATTACTCGATCAGATCACTCGTAGATCTTTATTCATCAATACACATGACTAGCTCATCCATCATTAATCCATCTTTATCTCGTATAAAAACACTGATGTCTCTGGGAATGGTGTTCACGATGATTATATAACCAATACAACGTTATTAAAACCAATCTTACTATGATATGAATTATCTCTTTACTTGCATTTGTTATCGAAGTACAGATTATCAAAAAAAATAGAATACTGACACAAAAACAAAAAACAAACAAAAAAAAAGTTCTGAAAATTACTGGCATTCGTATAAGTACAGATAATAAAAAAAATAATAGAATACGAACACAAAAACACACAAAAAATATTAGCTCTGATAATTACATGTAATCTGACTGTTTGGAATAAAACTGTTGGCTGGAAATTTTATCCCAGTAGAGATAATCAAATCTATCAAATACGTGCAAAAAAAAATATTAGTTTTGAAAATTAATCTGACCGTATTGAATGTATGTAGGACAAGTCGAATATGTGCCATTCTGCGGCTTAATTTTAAAGTCCCAGGCATGCACTAAGCCAGCTTATCTTTGAAATCTGAATACAAAATGGATAAAAAAAACAAACCGACTGAAAACATCATTTTTTTGTCTTCAACAGGATCGTTTCCAATACTTAGAGGGGGGTTGGCTGGCCGAATGGCTAGCATGTGCGTGTTGTATCATAAAGCCTGCCATTAAGTCAACTGGCATGGTTTCGAATCCCCGGTTGTACGTGTCAAGGAGTAGGGTTGCTTGTCCAACTTTGTGGGTTTTCTCTAGGTCCTCTGGTTTCCTCCCACTGCTAAAGACCCCAGCATTCAAGCGAATTATTGAAATAAAATTAAAGACCATGCCTATTTTAACTGGTATCAAAGCGTGCATAATTTAATTTGCTGATTTAAATATGAAAGGATTTAAATCCATTAGCAACTACTACATTGTCAAAGTTGAATCTCTAACAATTCTGTATACAGGTCACAATTCTATGGAATACAATTTCAGGCCCACTGTTATTATTAAAACCAGATCAAATCATTGTAAATACTCCAAGCAATCAATTCATTAACCATTTATGTTTATTTCAGTGAAAGGGGTAGTTGATAAAATTTGATCAAATTCCATTTTCTCTGACCGTTTGTCATTATTTTAATAATGACAAACAGTCAGAGAAAACCTACTAATTATTGTATATACTCCACAACACTTAACCATTAGTCAATTAGTCAGTTTGTTTTTATTTTTAGTCAAGTGGTCTATTGAATGTTGTCAATAACGTTTGAATTTATAATCCTTAATTAATTAGATTCCCTTTAGGTACAAACAAATGTAGATCTCTGGTATGTCAGCATTAAGAATGTATTGTTGTGTAAATGTATATATTGACTTGTCTCTTTTTTAGATTTTACCATTGCTTGATAACGACTAGAGAAGCCTAGTCGAAACGTCGCTCAGTAATAAGCAGTAATTGTATTCCATAGAATTGTGACCTGTATACTCTAGCTAGTTCAATTACTAAATGCCAATGAAACAGTTTAACAATTCTGTACAGTATTTACTATTTAAAAAGATTGATAAAGTGAAACTTTTACCAGAACATCCTTTTTTCCGAGGGGGTAAGGTGTTGGTGGGGTGCCCAGGGGGAAGGGGGGTTGAGAGAGAGGGGCAAAGTTTTGGGGCTAACCATATTCCGCGCAGCGTTTCGTTTGGTAAGAGGTAATCCCACTATGAGTGGATATTGTTGTTTTAAATTTTGATTGGTCAGTGGTCCGACTACCAACCAATCACTAGCTGCCCTTTACATTTAAAACGAGTCCCATATTGGACCAAATATGTTTACATAACGTTACGTCATGGCTCACGATTTTATTATGCCCAATTAACCAATGCATAGCAGAATACTGCAGTAAAACTAATTGTGTGACAAACGAGGCTAACAAGTTGAATGAAATGTAAACAATACTGTTTGGAAACGAACATACTTTCACTGTTTTAATACCTTAAATCAGTGTCCAAAGTTTTAGGGAAGACCCAGATTAAACGAAGGACTGTCATGTTGCTGTACTTAAGTGATAGCTTTCATTGAACGGAAGGAATAGACACACTCCTGCATAAGTTCAAGAAACAGACGCTATTCCAGCAATGGCCAGAGAGGGATTTCTCAGACCATTGCTTCAGGAATATAGGGGCTAACATACAGTTAAATTTCATTTAATCATTCGCTTGCGCTTATGGGTCTTCAGCTGTAGGAGGAAATCAAGGACTTGTAGAAAATCGATGAGGTGAGATAGACATCCCTACGCCTTGTCACATTCCGAGATAATCAAAACACTTAACTTGAGCCAATGACAGACCTTATATTGTAACGTGCATGTATTAAACAATTCAGACACCCAACCCGCTTCTTGCATAGGAGAGAGAGAGAGAGAGAGGGGAGAGAGAGAGAGAGAGAAATGGGGTTTAACGTCCACTCAACACAAACTAGGTCATTTCAGGACTAACATATGGTTTAATTTTATTTCAATAATTCGCTTGCGCGTAGGAGTCTTTAGCAGTGGGAGGAAACCGGCCAGCTAAAGGTCGAAGCGCGGCACTCTAGACCACTAGGCCATCCCAACCCCCCTCTTGCATAGGAACAAACAAGTAACTTTCATAGAAGATTTACACTCTATGCATTAACCACTCAGAGAAACAGGGTTTAATGTTCATTCAACACAAACTAGGTCATTTCGGGACTAACACGTGGTTCAACTTTATTTCAATAATTCGCTTGTGGGTAGGGACTTCAGCACAGGAAACCAGAGGACCCAGAGAAAACCCATGAGGTTGGACAGGGCAGGCGACCCTACTCCTTGTCATGTACAACAAGGGAATTGAAATGACACCAGCTGACTCAATGACAGTATGATACAATGTGTACATGCTAACCATTCAGCCATCCTCTCTAAAAAGAAATAAAATAAAATTTAACGTCTTATTTATTTGTACCATAAGACAAAAAAACAAAAAACGGTTTACTTTTTTTTTTTGCTCAAAATAATTTACTACCATTATCATTCCATTCCTACTGGTTTTTGGTTCTTAGCCAAAAAGCTTTAATAAATTGTCTGTCTTAAGGGAGATAAAATGCAAACAATACTGTGCCAAATGACAATGAAACACAATTTCATTGAGTAAACCTATGTAGTGTTTCAGTGGCAAAGTACCTCGGATACATGTAATAGTCGCCAACAAAAAGGTCAGACTTAATGAATCAATTTGCTGAAAAGACCAAAATTATGTCAGATGAAAAACAATTATCAAAAAAACTAATAACTGATGAATACTGGTAAACAAGCATAATGGTTATGAATTTATTTGAGTATTTTACCGGTTTTTTGGTTAATGTTGATAATGAATGCTGATTAATTGAATGTTTCTTGATTACTACATATTTTACTGTTACACTATAAGGAAATTGATGTTGGTTCAATTCTATTTCTATACATGTTTCTGTGTATGTTATGTCAACATGTTGGTCTTTTTTGTTTCTCTGTTAGAAATTAAATGGGGTTTAACATCTTTCTGTTTGGCTCCGACTGAGCTAATGAAGACGTACATACATACATATGTACAACATACAGTGTATTATGAGGGACATTTTGCCCAGGCAACGGCACTATGGTCTACTCTTATATTGAATTACAACTGCACAAGAATCTTTTACGTACAGACCTATGTGTACTCGGGACCTTGCTAGTTTTTTGTCCCATCCAACTGACTAGACAGCTGTTCTTGTCAGGCTCTTCATCCTGCATCACTGACATGGGGAAACCCAATGGGAAAATCCCAATTCTTGGCTAATGTAGAGAACGCACAAGCAACCTCCCGGCTAGCAAGCCAGCGTCTTGCCCTCTCTTTACACCTAATATAAACAGGTTTTTTTTTTCTTATACTGCAACTTCCCATTATCACAATTCGCGCTGCGATTGAAATCCTGCACTAATCGTGTTAATAATATCAAACTGGATCCGAACGTATCTGCAAGTATCAGATCACGGACTCGGTGCAATCCTTTCGTAACACATCCCACAACAGTGGGAATTTATCATAACTGATAATATATTATTTTCCTTAATGGAAGATTTCTCAGAGAGATTTTATTATTATCATTATTTACTTGTTTTTCATTGAGTGCTTGAGGCTAACTTGACCTATCCTAATATACTGATTAATTCTATCTGTCAATCTCCCATTCTTTATCATGTTCCATCATTAATAATAATCGCTTCACTGCCATATCGATACCATTCAGCAATCTAATTCTAACATCAACAACAGACTGACATGGGGAAGTGAGGGTCTATCGGTTAATATTTTATTTCCCTACCTACATGTAGTAACATACACCCTACTTTATCAATTTAACATTCCCTTCACTGACAATCTAATTAAAATATAGATCTATATTTCGTTTCGTTTTTTATACTTTCGATGGCCTACACTCATGTAGATCTAACAAGTTATAGTGGGAGCTCACGTTCTATGACGTCAGGTATCAAACACGGGACGTTTGACCCGATAACGTCAGTCATTCGATTAACCAATTAGCGACCGCCATGCTTTTTCAAATCTACTTTTGTTTTGCTTTGATTTCTATCCGCTGGTAATATCTACCCACAGTTCCATGCATGAAAAGGTCAAACGGTCGATTCGACAGACCATTTGATTGGCTGACCCCTCATTTCAGGCAGAACACAAGACAAATAACAAGTCCTCCAGATCCAAGAGTAGTGAAGACAAGTAAAGATAGGTTGCCAGGCAATGAAACATACGCTCACAACAGCTAAGTCCTCCGGGCAGTCAACAAGGGTTGTCGCATATTGTTTCTTTTATCAGTAAGGAGAACATTTACAACACATGATAATCTTATTACGAGTAATAGCCCATTAAATAATTATCAGAAATGATTAGAATAGTTTTGATGGTTTGTCTCGAGGCCTTTGTCCACAAGATATTTCAAAGTGATCAACTGCCAGAAATTATCACTGAAAATCAAATAGGATTCTTCGTATCATGACCCTAAACACTGTGTACAAATTTAAAGTCAATCGGATATTAACTTTAGCCTTTAGAGCATTCACAGGGTTTTTCAAAGTGATCAAGGGTCATAACTCTGGCAGTAATTATCAGATATCGCTGAAAATAAATAGGCTATTTTGTATCATGACCGTAAATAGTGTGTATAAATTTAAAGTCAATCGGATATTAACTTTAGATTTTTCAAAGTGATCAAGGGTCATAACTCTGGCAGTAATTATCGGATATTGCTGAAAATCAATAGGCTTCTTTGTATCATGACTTTAAACACCGTGTATAAATTTAAATTCAATCGGATATTAACTTTAGCCTCTAGAGCGTTCACAAGATTTTTCAAAGTGATCAAGGGTCATAACTCGTGCAGGAATTATCGGATATTGCTGAAAATCAACAGGCTTCTTCTTATCATGACCTTACAAACTGTGTATAAATTTAAAGTCAATCGGATATTAACTTTAGCCTCTAGAACGTTCACAAGATTTTTCAAAGTGATCAAGGGTCATAACTCTGGTAGTAATTATCGGATATCACTGAAAATCAATAGGCTTCTTCGTCTCACGACCTTAAACACCGTGTATAAATTTCAAGTCAATCGGATATTAACTATAGCCTCTAGAGTGTTTACAAGATTTTTCAAAGTGATCAAGGGTCATAACTATGGTAGTAATTATCATATATCGCTGAAGATCAATAGGCTTCTTCGTCTCACGACCTTAAACACCGTGTATAAATTTCAAGTCAATCGGATATTAACTTTAGCCTCTAAAGCGTTCACAAGATTTTTCAAAGGGATCAAGGGTCATAACTCTGGCAGTAATTATCAGATATCACCGAAAATCAATAGGCTTCTTCATCTCCTGACCTTAAACACTGTGTATAAATTTAAAGTCAATCGGATATTAACTATAGCCTCTAGAGCGTTCACAAGATTTTTCAAAGTGATCAAGGGTCATAACTCTGGTAGTAATCATCGGATATCGCTGAAAATCAAAAGGCTTCTTCGTCTCACGACCTTAAACACCATGTATAAATTTCAAGTCAATCGGATATTAACTTTAGCCTCTAGAGCGTTCACAAGAAATTGTGGACGATGGACGGACGGATCGACGGACGGATGGACGGACCGACAGACGGACGAACGGACAGGGGCGACGGCAATATACGATCACATTTCCATGTGGGCGTATAAAAACGAAATTTTGAACTATAAAAAACGAAACGAAATTGGATCTGTGTTTTAATCAGATTGCTTCACTGACATATTAACACCATTTAAAGGCTAAATACCACTCTCGTTGTAACTGAACAATATGTCCCAATCTTTATTCTGGTCAACAAATCGTATTATTTTACAATATTCAAATAATTTGATGATACAAATTTCATCTTAACACACCTAATTTAAAAAATTGGAAAAATTCAACTAAATGGCTTGAAAAGCATAACGTAAAACCTTTTCAAATGTGACTTGGATTTTAAAATATTTTTGAACCCTCTGGACAAGTAAAATAGGATATAATGGATAATTTACACAACAGGTAGGACACTTAAACATCTAGTACTTAGAATAAGGGTATTATTTATTTTAAGGAGCTGCCAATAATCTAATTCTAACATCACCAACCACAGTTAGTGGGAATAGTGGGGGTTAATTTGGCTACGTATTTCAATTATTTGTTGGGGTCCTGATCTTTTGTGGATCATGATATTTATGACCCTATAGAATTTAAGTAATTTTGTTACTTTTTACCCTTCAAGTCTTTGTTGTACTTTTGTATTTTGCTATTTACTAACTTCAAAGATTGTTTTTTTATTCTGTGTTTTGCTATTTATTAACCTCAAAGAGTTTTTTTATGTACTTTTCATATTTTTGCATCTATTAACCAACATATTGCCTTTTCTCTATATAGCCATGCTGACCTACATCATTTCAATCAATTCTATTACTTCTCTATTCCATCTCTTCTTATTTTACAAGACCTGTGTTCTTTTGGTTAAACGTAAACCTGCCACCTTCAATCATCCTATATTAAAGATTACAAACAACCTTCAAGACAATTTCCTGTCTCTTCAAAGACAAAGACAGTCATTTATGCACTCCTTTGATCATCCTGTTGACATTTATTCATTTCACGGATTCTAATTCATCTTGTATGACAAGTAAACCTGGTATATCATTACAGGTCGTAAGATTTCAGTTTTGTAGGCTGCTTTACTTGATTTTCTTACTCTTTCAACAACAATTTATCGTCTTTATTGTCGTGACAACACTTCTGTTAATGAAATGCAATGAAATGGACTTTAACGTCCTTTTGTTCTGCTCCGAACTGGGCTAATGAAGACAGGCATACAGTGTGCTATGAGGGAAATTTTGCCTGGCTTACTCTTACAGTATATCGAATTCTACACTTACTTCAAACTATTTTATGAGTAAAAAAGTCATAATTTTTACACGCCACATTCAGACATTCAGATTTATCTACATACAAATCAAAATAAGAGAGAGAGCGAAAGAGAGAGAGAGAGAGAGAGAGAGAGAGAGAGAGAGTGTTCAATATCCAATGGAAATGAACAAGGTTATTAAATGGTCAAACTTTATTCCACACATTCACGGGGGGAGGGGGGATGCCCTAGTGGTCTAGAGTGCCGCACTTCGACCTCTAGCTGGCCGGTCACTTCTGGCTTGCGGATATGGTTTCGAGCCCTGGTGTGAGAGTATGTGGCATGGAGGTGGGATGCCCTAGTAGTGGTCTAGAGTGCCGCGCTTCGACCTCTAGCTGGCCGGTCACTTCTGGCTTACGGCTGTGGTTTCCAGCCCTGGTGTGAGCGTATGTGGCATGGAGATAGGGGCACCTTCTCAACCTCGTGGGTTTCCTCCAGGAACTCCAGTTTCCTCCCACTGCTAAAGACCCCTACGCGCAAGCAAATTATTGAAATAAAATTAAACCATATGTTAGTCCCAAAATGACCTAGTTTGTGTTGAGTGGATGTTAAACCCCATTTCTCTCACTCCAAACAATCACAGCCAAATCAAATGAAATGACACCTTACACTAAAGACCAGGTATTGTCCAGATTTTACAAAAAAAGGAAAGAAACTACACCGTCTAGAGGCTAATCCACATATCCAGTCGAAAGATTGCCGTCTAGAATGTCTTAAATGCCGTCAAGATTCATCAAAAACCGCCCAGTTTGTGCTACGGTGTAGATTTAGAAACACTGTTAAGTTTTGACGTTGATTGTCTACTTTACGACCGTCCAGTTTCTCGTGATGTTTTTAAAAACGAACACTACCATTTAGATTTGAAAGGGAATTAGTTTTTAGACGTTGTCGAGAAACGAACTGCGAGTGTTTAGATTTTACACCAAATTACCACTTTACCAAGAGCCGTCTATGTTGGTTCCATCAATGTGGTTACAATTAATAGAAAAAAAGATTTTGAAAATATTCACTGATTCAACTAGGTCATCATTTTATTATTTCTGTTATTCATATTCCATCAAGAAGAAATTTGATCAAAATGGCTGAAGTTTTACTACGTGCAACAAACAAGCTTTCCAACCTTCAAAGACTCAAGAGACATTGATTTCAAATCTACAGCAAATTGTCATGCCAATATCAAGTTCCATGGTCTTAAGGTTAAAAGTGATAAGGACTCCCAGGTCACCAGAGCTTACATATCATCCGACATCAACAAGCACAAAATCTATATTCCTGATCGTCATTTCTCCACAAGAAAAGAAAGATACATCTGTTAATGATTATAAGACGAAAAAAAATCTGTCAACTATAATAAATTTCTTAAATAATTCATTCTTTTGGGAGTTGAATAATTAATGTTAGTTGTGAGATACACGTCTAAATTATAATATATTATAAATGAAATGAAATAAGGTTTGATGTCCTACTGTTCTGCACCTAACCTGGACTAATGGAAGACGGGGCATACGCCATACAGTGTTCTATTAGTAAGTGCAGGGGGAATGCACCACACACAATTCTACACAAAAACAAATATACAGATAAGACATAATGCTAAGAGACCACAAACTATGAGGGAAATTTTTTGCCTACTCTTATATCGATTTCTGACTGCCAAGGGATCTTTTATGTGCACGCCAATGTGTACATGAGACCTTGCTTTTTTCGTCCCATCCAAACGACAAGACAGGTGTCCTGGTCAGACCCTCTGTTCTACATCACTGACAAAGTAAAACCATGCCGGAAAATCGAGATGAACTTTCTTGGCCAATGCAGGGATCGAACACCCGACATCTATACAAGCGAGGCAACATCTAACCCACTTAGTCATGTCATCAGGCCAATAAAAAAACGCCAGTTTAATTTGTACATATTCTTGACGTAAGTCAACAGAGAAAGAGAGAGAGAGAAATGGGGTTTAAATCGCACTCGACACAAGAAAGGTCATTCTGGGACTAAAATATGGTTTCCTCCTGCTGCTAAAGAAATATAAGCGCAAGCGAATTATTGAAAATAAATTGAATCACATGTTTGTCCCGAAATGACCTATTTTGTGTCGATTGTTAAACTCAATCTCTCTCTCTCTATGGTGTAAAAGGGGGGGGGGATGGCCTAGTGGTCTAGACTGCCGCGCTTCGACCTCTAGCTGGCCGGTCACCACTGGCTTGCGGCTGTGGTTCGATCCCTGTTGTTAACGTATGTGACATGAAGATAGAGGCACCTTCTCAACTTCGTGGGGGATGGCCTAGTGGTCTAGACTGCCGCGCTTCGACCTCTAGCTGGCCGGTCACCACTGGCTTGCGGCTGTGGTTTCGATCCCTGTTGTTAACGTATGTGACATGAAGATAGAGGCACCTTCTCAACTTTGTGGGGGATGGCCTAGTGGTCTAGACTGCCGCGCTTCGACCTCTAGCTGGCCGGTCACCACTGGCTTGCGGCTGTGGTTTCGATCCCTGTTGTTAACGTATGTGACATGAAGATAGAGGCACCTTCTCAACTTCGTGGGTTTACTCCGGGCACTCCAGTTTCCTCCCACTGCTAAAGACCCCTACGCGCAAGCAAATTATTGAAAAAAAAAACAAACCATATGTTAGCCTTGAAATTACCTAGTGTGTGTTGAGTGGACGTTAAACCCCATTTCTCTCTCTCTATGTCGCCATTAGCCGAGTCGGAGCTGAAAAATTTGGACTTTAAACCCTATTTCTTCAATTTCATTACATTTCCATTTCTACTCGACCCTATCAGTAATAAATTGCTTGTTTCCAGTTAAATTCACATTAAATTAAACAGGAGTATGTTTTGATCAGAACTAAACGACACTAACGATCATAAAAATCATCCAGTTTCTTATTTTGTACGAGTAATCATGAGATTTGCCCGTATCTACCAATTATCTCCCGAGACTTGACAGTCAATCGATGAGACAGAATCAATCAGCTGTGATGTTAATACAGCAGGGGTTCGGACCGTCTGCCAACTAAAAACAGGTTAATAATAAAAAGTCGAAAATAGCCGCCATGACCAGAAAATTTCACTCGTTATAAGCTTTACATGTTTTTCTACTTTGATCTCACTGATATTTGTTCCATCCGTGTTCTCGGCTAATTATTATCGCTGTCTGTTGGATATGAGAAGGTATCCTCTTGGGTTAATTCCAGCTTTCCACTTCGTTAAGGAAAGGGGTGAAATCTCTAACTCAAAATGGACTAAGCAGGCATAAATCACTGTTCAGTTGTGACTGTTCACATATTGAAATTATCTGTTTATGAAATTAGAGTGAAATAAATTCAAGACTAAGACAGATTTTGCCCTGGTAGTGGCACTATGGCGGCTCTTTCATTACAATTTCCAACTGGGAAATCTAAATCATTCTAATACCAGGGAATGAAAACAGCCATCGATAATCAATTTTCAAACAAAATGAATAAGGAGCAAAATTATCAATTTGATAAATTTCATACTATGATACAAATTGCAGGGGATCTGTGTTGTATTGAAATATATATGATCTTTTTTACATCCCTGCTTACAAAGAAAGTCAGGCCCCAAGTTCATAAAGTATTCTCAGACTTTGCTCAACTTTCAATCACTGTTTATGAGAAATATCTTTGATCCAGAAACACAAAACTTTACATACAGTTTCTTATTGATGTATTTTTTACATTAAAACAACAAAATTAATATAAAGGTCTATATTTTACTTAAAATAAGGTGGACAATTTTGACTAAATTCTCAACTTAAGTCTGAGAATGCTTTGTGAACTTGGTGCCTGGTTGGTTTTATTGTGCATGCTCGGAATTTCTATATTTGTTTTTTCATCTGGAATGTTACGTTTCCATAAATAATGACTTTAGTTATGGGCAATCGTCAACCATTCGGCCATCCAACCCCCCAATTATTTTGAGATGCCTTGGTTGGTTTTATTGTGTATGGTCGGAATCACACTGATCAGCAGTGAATATACGCTAGGCTGCTACAATCACTGATAAGGATGAACCGATGTGACTTAATGAGCCAAAGATATTAACTTTTTTCCTCAGACAAAATTAAATTGTAAAACATTTTTTTTTTTATATAATAGAAAAATAAATAAAGATGTTTAATTGAAGTATCTGTAGTTAAAAAATATTTCCTATTTAGTGTAAATGGCTATTAAAATAAGTAAAATGCATAATTTTGCCCCATTCAGTAACATCTTATGTAAACAAAGCACGCGCCATTGAACCAATGACTGGCATTGTGTGATGTGCCGTCATGTTTTGAAGGCAGTCATCTCTTCAAGAGATATTAGAAGACTTTCGAAATATTTGTCATTTCAGCTGGAATGTTACGCCTCTATAAATGTTGAAATCATTTATGAGCAAAAATTTCTAATACTTTTTACAACTGCTGTAATTAAACGAGATATATACTGTAATCATTTTCTTTTTCTCAAGTAATTACTTCAATCTTGATTTTGAATTTTCAAAGAAACAGATTTCTTCATTCAATTAAAAATGCGAGATTGAAAACTTTAACAGAATTCTGACTTTAAAAAGGAAAATATCACTGATACCATATCTAAATTAAATCAATTTTAGTTTTTCCATTTCCCACAAACATTACACTTCATTCCTGTTTATTTCTTTTCTCTATTTCTATGTTTTAACTTTCAGATGTTCGTAATGGTTTCTGATTTATTTCCCTGATATCTTCTCCGGACTCAATTAACAATTTCGCTATTTTTGTCATCTGAAGTTTCACTTGAGAGCCTAATCACTAATTTCTAAAGTGGATGGAAGATAGTGGCCTTTTTTTCCATTTTGAATTGAATAATAGATTCCACCAGGAACATAAACAGAAATGGTAGTTTACATTTATATGTCAGGGGTTGGTTGACTGAATAGTTTGAGAGAGAGAGAGGGAGAGAGAGAGAGAGGGAGGGTTTAACATCCACTCAACACAAACTAGGTCATTTTGGGACTAACATCTGGCTTAATTTTATTTCAATAATTCGCTTGCGCGTAGGGGTCTTTAGCAGTGGGAGGAAACCGGAGTGCCCGGAGGAAACCCACGAGGTTGAGAAGGCGCCCCTATATCCATGCCATATACGCTCACACCAGGGATCGAAACCAAAGCCACAAGCCAGAGGTGACCGGCCAGCTAGAGGTGGAAGTGTGGCACTCTAGACCACTAGGCCATCCCAACCCTCCCCCCAAATGGTTAGCATGTGCACGCTGTGTAAGGTCTGTCATTGAATTAACTGACGTGGTTTCGAATGCCAAGTGGTTCGCGACGAGGAGTAGGGTCGCATGTCCAACCTCATGGGTTTTCTCCGGGACCTTCGGTTTCCTCCCACTGCTACAGACCCCTATGCGCAAGAGGATTATTGGAATAAAACTGAACCATAATTTAGTCCAGAAAAAACCTAATTTGTGTGAAGTGGGCGTTAAACCCCATTGCTCCTCCGCTCTCACATTTATATGTCATTAAAAACTTATCGCATCACTTATCTACATCTTACATCTGTAGGCAAAGAATTTCAAGAAAGTATAAAATACAAGTTAATAGTATCACCAATATCTTTGAAATCGCTACCGGTAATGTAAATGAATTACCATGTTGATATTTGAAGACAAGATAAAGTGACCACAAAAGAAAACTTTGATTTTATTTTTTTTCTATTTTTACTGAGAGTATTAATTACCTAGGTGGATATTTGAAGATACGACGATAACCACTTGAAATGTTTTATTTTTTTTATGATAACCTAATAAATCTTCATTTGTTTTTGGTTAATATGACAAAATTCTAATAAAACCACAATTTTTAAAATTAATGACAAATAAGAGATAACAATTATTGATTATTATCCTGTTATTATTCGGAAGATTACAACATAAAACATAGTTATCATCTTGAACTTGATATAAGTGGGTAAAAAAATCAAATTGTTTATCATCAATGTGCATTAGACATCTGGTAGCGTACAAAGTGAGAGATAGAGTAATGGTGTTTAACGTTATATTATAGGTAAATATGATCAATTTCATTTCAATAATCTGCTCGCACGTACATGTAGGGGTCTTGAATGGGGGAAAAATCAGAGGACCCGAAGAAAATCGATTGGGTTGACAAGCGACCCTACTCCTTGTCACATACAACCGGGCGTTTTGAAACCTAGTCAGTTGACTCAATGACAGACCTTATGATACAGCATGCAAGCACTAACCATTCGGCCATCCAACACCAACATACAAAACAAGTCTATTTCTTAATCATCAAGCACCAACAAGCAAAATTTGTACTGATTTTCTGATTTTGAATATTTGTTTCTCAAGAACAAATAAATTGTTGGTTTTTATAAACGAATGAACAGACCAAAGGTGCCTTAAAAATCTGTGTAATTCTGGATCATGTATAACTTTAACAAATTTCCGATCCATACACAGACTGAATCTATGTACCTTCTGTTCCAGGCCATGTTTTACTCAGGATGATATGAAGAATGTACAGTCTGCTCTCAAACTCCATTTGTAATTACATGTAGGCACCTTGATGAATGATCCAAATTGTCAAGTTAAATGTCAGACTGCACTAAGCAGGTGTGAGTGACTGGTAAATATCAATTTGGACTGCTCATGTATTTTACCAAACATACTTGATTAGAATTTATTTAAAGTAAAATTTTTAAAACTGATTGTAAATCAATCTATGATTTCAGATTCTGTGTGGCAAGCAAATGAAAACTTATTTCAGATTCTGCGCTGCATGCAATTAAATTATTAAAATATAACTTACCAACATCTGACGAGTTCTGTTTTCTGTGTCCATTTTCTTCGTGATCTACGGGTTGACTAGTTAACATTAAAACTGAAATACGAGCGACGACATTCGTTCGTTCTTTATGATCACTGTATAACTTTAATTCTCGATCAACACATCTCTGTAAAACCTACAAATATATAAATATCATTTCTTAAATATGACTTTTAAAAAAATTCAAGGCAACAAAATTTACAAAACACATCTTGACTTTCAATATTAGAAAAGTAATTTTTCTGATCATAATAATATGCTCCTTTATGGTGTTTTTGAAAATGTTTGATTGTCTCTTTTGATTTAATCAATGAAACATGGTCAGGCATTGATCGATATGCTCACTACATGTAAATAAAAACTTCAATGCCATAATCTCTTCTGGGCAATTTTGAAACACTTGTTTAATGAATCTCTAAATGAAGATGACAGGCATCATGATCTAAAGTGTGTGTTTTACACGACTCAACTATTAACAGATCTGATAGTGTTTACACTGTAGATGTCGATATTGATGTTATATTGTCAATTTATCGTTATAATTAGAATGTCTAATAAATATGACTTTAATATAATTTGTTTTCTTGCACAAATCTTAATTTTTAAGTTTTCTTGGGTGGCTGAATGGTTAACGCGTGCACGTTAGATCAGAAGGTCAGTCAACAAGTCAAATGTTGTCGATTCCATTCCCCGCTTGTTTTGTGACAACGATTAGGGCCCCCGTCTGCCCCCCACCCCCGGTCACTACTATTATTGTACATGCAATGAATGTATGTTGAATATAATTTGTTTTCCTGCATGGCTAATACAAGCTTATAATCATCATAGTTATTTTGGGTGATTAGAGTCAGCTGACTTATTTCCATCTTGACTTATACTAGAGGATGTCAAAAGAATAAACATTATTCATAGTTTGTTTTCCTGTACAGCTCGATCATATAAGTTTATTATCCCCTATGTTATGAATCAGCTGCTTTTATCTCCGTTTTTATCTTGTTTTACATCCTATAAATAGATCAGTTTAAAAGTATAATCCTCATTTTTTTTTTTAATGGAAAATAGGTCTAAAAGCACATTTTATTTTAGTCTAAACATTATTTTATTCATTGGAAAAGGATTGAGAAACAGGCAAGGCCTATGTTCGGAAAATTACATGAACAGTCCAATTTATGAGGTTTGAAAATTTAAAACAAACTATGTGGTTTGAAAATTTAAAAGGGAGACCACTCTAAAAAAAAATTTCAAAATCGAACTTTAAACTTGTTATAAAGCCCTTGGCTAAATAATGACAGGGCTTAAATACAAGAATTCCTGTTAAACTTATTATAAATATAATATAATTAATACTGATGGCCAGAATCAGCTGATGCATAAATACTACTAGTACTAGAATCCTGACATCTGTATCTGACTATAGTATTACCGCCAGGAGATGTTATTGGAGGTCAGATTCCTGGAATAGTTCTACAGTACCTGTTGATGGCAACAATCACTTAGATGTTTACCTGCCATGTCAGATAAACCGCCAGCATAAAAACAACAACACTTTCTCAATTAGTTTTCCTCATTAAGGCATTTACCAATAAAAACCTTGTTGTACTAGTGTTTCACAAACAGCAAGGGAGAGAGAGAGAGAGAGAGAGAGAGAGAGAGAGAGAGAGAGAGAGTTTGTGTTGTGTTTAACTTCCACTCAACACAAACTAAGTCATTTCGTCAGGACTAACATATGGTTCAATTTTATTTCAATAATTCACTAACATATGGTTCAATTTTATTTCAATAATTCACTTGCGCGTAAGGGTCTTTAGCAGTGGGAGGAAACTATCAAATATCTGTCTGAAATATACTAATTTATTAATGTAAGTCTCAAAATTTCCTTGATGGTTGAAATTAGCCTGTACGTAGAGGTCTTTAATTAGCAGTGGGAGGAAAGGGGGGGGGGGGGTCTCAGTGGGAAGAAACTGAAGGCCCTAGTGAAAACTTACAAGGTTGGAAGGCAATCCTACTCCTTGTCACGTACAAGCAGGGAGGGGGTCACAGTGGCTAAGTGGATAAGGCGCTGGTTCGCTAGCCTGGAGGTCAGGTGTTCGATCCCTGCATTTGGCCGAGAAAGATCATCTCGATTTTCCGACGTGATTTCCCCCTGTCAGTGATGCAGAAGGAGGGCCTGAGAAGGACAGCTGCCTAGTCGTTCAGATGGTATGGAAAACTGAGGTCCCGTGTACACATTGGAGTGCACATAAAAGATCCCTTGGCAGTTGGAATTCAATATAAGAGTAGGCTGTAGCACCGCTGCTCAGGCTGTGCTGACCAGGCAAAATTTCCCTCATAACACACTGTATGGCGTATGCCCGTCTTCCATTAGCCCAGGTTAGGTGCAAAAGAGTAGGACGTTAAACCCTATTTCATTTCACCAGCAGGGAATTGAAGAGAGAGAGAGAGAAATGGGGTTTAACGTCCACTGAACACAAACTAGGTCATTTCGGGACTAACATATGGTTTAATTTTATTTCAGTAATTCGCTTGTGCGTAGGGGTCTTTAGCAGTGGGAGGAAACCGGAGTGCCCGGAGGAAACCCACGAGGTTGAGAAGGCGCCCCTATCTCCATGCCACATACGCTCACACCAGGGCTCGAAACCACAGCCGCAAGCCAGAGGTGACTGGCCAGCTAGAGGTCGAAGCGCAGCACTCTAGACCACTAGGCCATACTAACCCCCCAGTAGGGAATTAAAACCTCAGCGCTTGTTTCAATGACAGACCATTTATTCCTCAGTGTTAAAATATTCGCTCAAACAGCCCAGTGGCCTATTTCACGAAATTTTAACTAAGATAAGATCCCAATTTTAGTAATTTGATTGGATAATATTAGATTGATTTTAGTGCTTAGCCAATCAAAATTGAAGTATCTACTAAAATTGGATTTTATCTTAAGTTAAAATTTTCGTGAAACAGGGCCCAGGTCAGACACAACCTTCTAAAATGTTTTTTTTTTTCATTAAACATTTTCAAACATAAGCCTTGTTATTTATGGTAACTGGGGTTTTCTTTCAGGCAAATTATTTGCTGGTCGAGTGGTCTGACACAGGTGTTTTAGATCATAAGATCGGTCAGTGAATCAAACG
The DNA here is from genome assembly GCA_036850965.1 of Patella caerulea. NCBI lineage: Eukaryota > Metazoa > Mollusca > Gastropoda > Patellidae > Patella > Patella caerulea. The sequence continues at coordinate 74,991,553 of JAZGQO010000007.1, read as the reverse complement.
GCATTGTTTCGATACAAAGCTCATTCTGAGCTAATGCGTTACAAGGGGTAGGATCGTCTGTCTAACATCGCAGGTTTACTCTGGGTCCTCTGGTTTCCTCTATATGCGCAACTGAATAACTGAGATACATGTCCCAAAATGACCTAGTCTGCGTCGACTGGGCGTTAAACCCTCTCTCCGTCTCCCCCTCAAAGACAGTCCTAGTCCTACAATACTATAAAGGTTACTATGGTTGCAATACATGAAGATCTCTACAGATAAAACACTTATATGGATATACTACTTCTGAATTTATTAACAAGCTACGTTTCGATACTCATACAGGTATCGTTCTCAAGCAAATAATGACTAATAACAAAAATGTGGTACAATATATAGTTAACAAAATAAACAATGATATGAAACCTTACTATGATTAAGAAACCATTTATGAAGATCATAGGAAGTTATTGTCTGATTAGAGTAATTAGTGTTCACTGATTGTCTAGTAAATCCACCCAAAGATTTGGGAGATAATGACCTGTGTCTCTGTTCAATTATAGTTAACAAAATAAACAATGATATGAAACCTTACTATGATTAAGAAACCATTTATGATGATCATAGGACTAATAACAAAAATGTGGTACAATATATAGTTAACAAAATAAACAATGATATGAAACCTTGCTATGATTAAGAACACCATTTATGAAGATCATAGGAAATTATTGTCTGATTAGAGTAATTAGTGTTCACTGATTGTCTAGTAAATCCACCCAAAGATTTGGGAGATAATGACCTGTGTCTCTGTTGTTCAATTTTTAACAATATAGTTAACAAAATAAACAATGATATGAAATAAACAATGATATTTCTATTTCTATATGTCTTACAAGGATTATCTCTACAGATGTTATTATCGTACTCAGACTTTCTTTGACATCAAATACACATAGATAGCTGCTTCTATTTATTATTAATTAAACTTGACAGATGACATATAGGTACACTGTAACAATCAACAGTAGATATGGCTTCATTATCTCCCTGGAATTTGCTAAATGGTGAAATGGGGTCAAACCTCCTGCTTCAACTGGGCTATTGAAGATAGGTGATGATAGAAACATTTCATATCTATATCTACATTTTGTCTGTTTGTCTGCAATATCACTTCTGTGGAAGCGGACATTAAAACACCTGGGGCCTATTTCACAAAATTTTAACTAAGATAAGATCTGAATTTTAGTTATTTGATTGGACAATATTAGACTGATTTTAGTTCCTAGCCAATCAAAATTGAAGTATCTGCTAAAATTGGGATTTTATCTTTAATTAAAATTTCGTGAAACAGGGCCCAGGTAGTAGTAGTAGTATATTGTCTGTGATATAACACCCCCAGTGGAAGTGGATGTCCAACTCCAGTATAAATGAATGAACAAATAAGAAATTTGAACAATTTACTAAAATTTTAACTGAAGTTAGGAGTTTGACACTTTGATCCTTTTCCTCGCAAACTTGTAATATACAATGTAAGCAACGCAAGCTCTTTACAAGACTATCTGTTCTCAGAACCGTTCCAGCCAAAAATGTAAACATGGTTATAAATATTATCATGGTTTGTTTGGACATCTGGTTTTCTACATATATTAAATCAGAAGACCATTTTAACCCCCATCAATCAGGTATACAGAAAGAAATGCTACACATTAGTTTCAGCAAAAAGCTTCAAAATTGCAAGAATCATTGAATTTTCATATACAAATAAGTTTGAATTATTTAACACGACAGCTAGAAATGGGGTTTAACGTTCACTCGACACAAACTAGGTCATTTTGGGACTAACATATGGTTTAATTTTATTTCAATAATTCACATGCGCGTAGGGGTCTTTAGCAGTGGGAGGAAACCGGAGAAACCAGAGGACCCAGAGAAAACCCACGAGGTTGGAACATGATAGCTATTTCCAAAGCTGGCATGAAACAATTCAATAGCCATCAAGTTGTAACCTACATGTTATTATCTTCAACTTGACTCTATTAGTATTACTATTAGTAAGTCACAAGTGCAGGAAGAGCGAGAGAGAGAAATGGGGTTTAACGTCCACTCAACACAAACTAGGTCATTTCGGGACTAACATATGGTTTAATTTTATTTCAATAATTCGCTTGTGCGTAGGGGTCTTTAGCAGTGGGAGGAAACCGGAGTGCCCGGAGGAAACCCACGAGGTTGAGAAGGCGCCCCTATCTCCATGCCACATACGCTCACACCAGGGCTCGAAACCACAGCCGCAAGCGAGAGGTGACCGGCCAGCTAGAGGTTGAAGTGCGGCACTCTAGACCACTAGGCCATCCCAACCCCCCAAGTGCAGGAAGACTCCAACACACACAAGACAAATCCGCAGACAAGACATACATTTCAAACAATATATCAAATCAAGTGAATGGATCTGTGCGTGTAGGGGTCTGTAGCAGTGGGAGGAAACCGGTGAACCGGATAAAACCACAAGGTTGGACAAGTGACCCTACTCTTGTCACATACACCAGAGAATCAAAATCACACCAGTTGATTCCACAGACCTAATAACACAAAGTGCATGAGTTAACCAAATCAATATGACCTACCATTAAGCATAAATCTATAATAAAATATCCAGCGAGAGATTATAATTTCCGGATTTAAAGTAGCTAAGTCTCTAACTCAGTATCATCGAAAGTCTTCTACAGTGAAAACACAAATTATTTGCCAATTTAAATCAACATTAATGGTGTGGTCTTATCAGGAAAAAATGGGCTTCTGATATCCAATATTTAAGGCGAAATACTTTTTTTACCATTGGTACACGAATCGTGTACCATACCACGTTTCAGACTCATTTTCAGCTAGGACCCAAAGAACAAGGCTAGGTATACTCCACATTACATCTCAAACGGTGAGCATGCGCAATAAATATTACTATGTATACTGGAATAACCAGATGCTAAATATATTGTGATTCAATTGAGATTTCTGGTGTGATTTTTGATATTAGAGTAAAAACAGAAACGACTGAATGTAAATCAGTTTATATACAGTCATATTAAATCATTATATGGCTTGCGACCCATTTGTGTCACTTTCTAGGCCCCAAATATTAGCGATTTAGCTCCTTTAATAATGTTTAAATTTAGGTTATTCGTTACTTGATCATATAAAGTGGATTTGATTAGAAAAAATAATATTTCCTGGTATTTAAATATCATTGCTAAAAATAAATCAGCTTACATAACATTTATTTAAATCTTATTGCTGAAAATAAATCGGCTTATAATCATTTAAATTAAGCAGTGTATAAATAAATTTTGTTACGGTAACATATTAATAAACAATGGATTAACCAATTTAATTTTCATTTGGGAAGTTATTAAATCATTTCAAAGAGGCATTATAACTCTCACCAGAAGATTAACTTTCACAATTTGAGGAAATGAAAAAATTGACATACAAATTAGCAAGTCCATTTTGCAGTGTGTATTCAATAAGTCCACTAAAGTATTTTTATGATTATGAATGGTCAAGTTGACTGTTAAAAGAGCTAAATCTCCAACATTTGGTACCTAGAAATTAGCACAAGTGGGTCGAAACGCATATAATTTATAATACTGTAATATGAATGTATATAAACTGATTTACATTCAATGGATTCCTTTTTTATTCAAATTTCAAATCAGTTATGCTCGACAAAATCAAATGCAAATTTCCATCGTCTGGTTATTCCAGTCTACATGTACGCGGTTTGATTTGGTGCAATGTTTCTAGCCTCGTTCCTCGAGTCTCTTGCTTGAACTGGGGCTGAAATGCATTATGGTACACGATTCGTGTACCAATGATAAAATGTTTATTTTGTCTTAAATATTGGATATCAGAAGCCCATCTTTTTCTGGTAAGATCACAGCATCAATGTTGATTTGAATTGACAAAAAATTTGTGTTTTCAATGTTGAACATTTTGGATGATATTGAGTTAAAGACTTAGCTCCTTTAAGTCGTGTAGTAAAATCACTTCATCAAACTTTGTCAGTGTTGCATGACAGAGGACCTGACGAGGACACAGCTGTCCAGTCCTTCGGATGGGATGAAAAAGCAAGATCCTGTATACACACTGGCATACACATAGGCAAAATTTTCGTCATAGTACACTGTATAGCGTATGCCTGTCTTCATTAGCCCAGCAGGGGAGCAGAACAATAGGACGTTAAACCCCTTTTTATTTCATTATCAAGATAGTGTTTCTAAATGCCTTTGATTGCAGTTGTACATTAACTGATCACCATACTATCTGTACTACAAGATAACTTATGTCTTTACTCCATCAACAGCCGATTATAAATCTATTAGCGGTTATTTCCCTCATCTTAAATTAAGTTGCTTTAATACCACAATGGATGTTTATCAACACAGTAAGTAAGACATTGTTTATTCATTTGTACCAGATGATCTTCTCAGCATGTGGGGATTAACATTTAAAGTCTGGTTCATCAACATTATTTACTTCCAGGTCTGCTTAAAACATAATCGCCCTCGAATCTTATAATTATCTTTTAAGAAGATGTATATATTTCCACCCCTGGTGATCTTAATATCCCGTAAGTCGAATATGTAGAATTAAAATGATTAATTTCAGGCTTTTGAAAGGCAAAGTGTGAAAGGAAATTATTACTGCGAAACATCTAAAGAAGACATATAAATTTCCACCCCTAGCGATCTTAAAATCCTGTAAGTCGAATACCTAGAATTAAAATGATCAGGCGTTATAAAGGCAAACTGTGAAAGATCAATGAATACTGCGACAAATAGAGGGCTGATAATCATTATCACATTTCAACAAAATTGGATATTTCCAGCGCTGCTTAAAATTTCTTTAGTTGAATATAAAAATTGTGTATTTAATTGGTATTTATATGTTAATATATTCTGTGAGATATAATCCTTTAATCAGTAACATTTTACATCTTTAAATAACGCTAGAGCTCTACTGTAGACATAATAAACCAAGCCATGCCAAAAGTTAATCAAAATTTAGTATAAAACAAACCAGGCTAATGAAGATCTAATTAGTAGTAAACAAGCCAAATTCTCGATAATCTTTCTAAAAAGTAATATTATTGCATGACATGTCATTAGCCCGGTTCGGACAGAAAAACCCTGTTTTATTCCCTAACAAGATTATTCTTGCTCAATTAAATTGGTTGTATTTTGTATTTCAACCCCTAATTATTTCATGACAATCTGACTTGTAAAGTGATGCATAGTCATTTAGACGCGCCGAAAAAGTACATCAGAATTTTTTCGGCATGATTTCCCCTTGTCAGAGGTACAGGAAAGAGGTCCCAACAAGGATAGCTGTCTAGTTGTTCAGATGGTACGAGAAACAAACAACCCATGTATACATGTACATTGGTGTGCATGTAGAAGATCCCATGGAAGTTAGAATTCGATATAAGAGTATGTCAAAGTGCCGCTGCCCAGGCACAATTTTAGTCATAGCACACTGTATGGAATGCACGTATTCATTAGCGTAGTCAAAGTAAAACAGTAGGACCTTAAACCTCATTTCTGTTTCTCTCTCAACCTTTCGTTAATCTTCATTATATACTAATAATCATCACCTTAATCTCCATCCTATCAAAGTTCTGTGAAGTTAGCTTACTATCAAAACAAACAAATGATAATCCTTCCATTAAACTCTTCTACATTTATTTTCTTAACATTTAAATAGTATTTCTTGAAATGCCAAACATCACAGATTTCCCAGTAAAAAAACGCTTAATGATTACCCCCTCACTAAGATTTTGATTCTATCTTTGAACGGATCCATACCATAATATTTTAGGAGTCAAATTTCTCTAAATGTGTTCATAAAAACTTGACGATTTTCCTCTTTAAATTGTTGTTTTTATACAGTTATTTTTAATATTTCAGTATTGTCTAATCTGTAAGTTTTAATAAAAAAAATTTTTGCTTAAAGTATCATGCATTGGGGGGTTAAAACCTACTATATCCTTGTCATTTACACATTCTTTATTGAATCTTACAAATATCACCAAATAGTGATACGGAATTTTACTTCTTTTTCAAATTTCATTTTTAAGAATATACAGAATTTATTTAATAAGCATTTAGACAATATAGCTAATATTAAGGTTATCAGTTGGTCTTTCCTTGCATTTAATGTCAATATTTTGATTTAAAGTAATTGCCTAAAAGCATGATTGGCTTTGACTGTTTTATAATCTTTGGATGCCAGTAGGCTTATTAAGAGAAACCTTGAGCAAAGATTTATACAGTTAACAATGCAGTCTGATCAATGCCAATCAAGTGTCAATGCTTTTTAATTGTGATGGCTTAAAGCTTATTAGATCCTATAAATTATATTTCACTACGAAACTTTCAACCAATGGAATTTATATATTTATTTAACTTCTTTTAATTTGATGTGTTACAATAATTTTATCTTTCATCTGATTTGTCAAAATTGTTCCTTTGTGTGTATGCAAATTAGTGTCTTTAAAAGACCCATACACAAAGAGATGAGATTGGAGACACACACAGACAAGGAGATCGAAGGCCTTGTATAGAATTTGTAAATAATGTATTTTTAAACTGTATATAAAGCAATATTGAAATGGATTTGGACTTGGACTTTTAATGAACACATTGAACAGTGACCGCCTTCATCAGAATACTTCTCTACGAATGAGCTATGCTACACCCCCAATCCTAGCTCATCCATATGTATGAAATATTACATATGTACATATGTATCACCTGGGTGCATATCCTGAACGAAGAATAGCCCCCGAGAAGAGAGCCAGTGATACAAACATACACATTTCTCAAATATGTTAGATTACATGTAACTCTTATTTTTAATTGGTTGTCTTCCCAAAATAACTTTTTCTTAGTGTACAGGGAAGTGACTTACAGAGAAATAAACAATGGGCATTACCCAACAATTAGTTTGACAGGTCACAGAACGGCTGATTAACAACAACAAATTAATCTGGATTGCTTAACTTTATTATCGCTTTAACAATTTTATGATCATCTTTTAGTGACTTTTTTAGTAAGTTATAGACCTTCCCTTTCTACTTACAAATCCTGACGCAAAATATTTATTTACAGTTTTTGTAATCAGTTTTCAGTGAGTTTTAGACCTTCCCTTGCTACCTGGCAATCTGATTCCATAGACTTATTGCTACTTTAAAGAATTCTATAATCATTTTTCAATGAGTTTTTTAATAAGTTTTAGACCTTCCCTTGCTACCTGCCAATCCCTACACAAAATAGTTTTCTACAGTATCTTAAGACTTGTTCACTTAGTACGAAATCTAACGAGCGAATGACAGGGTAATAAACAGTCTCAATGATGCCAAGCCCAGGAAATAATTGAACATTGTGAAAATATGATGCAGTTTGTGTATTGATTAAACGCTGTAGGTTATCAACAGATCCGATCTATCATCAGTACATGCACTGTGTACACGTTGTACACTCCCAGCAGGCTACAGGTATCTATAACGATTAAAGTTGCCATGACCTAGGTATACAGTATTATGGAGGAAACGGTATAGTTTAAACCACCATTACTTTCACACATACATACATCTTCCCATCAATAGGGAGAGAGAGAAATGGGGTTTAACGTCCACTCGAAACACACTAGGTCATTTCGGGAGGTTAAGAAGGTGCCCTTATCTACATGCCACATACGATCACACCAGGGATCAAAACCACAGCCACAAGCCAGAGGTGACCGGCCAGCTAGAGGTCGAAGCTCAGCACACTAGACCACTAGGCCATCCCTCCCCCCCCCCCAATCAATAGGACTGTCTTCCATTAGCCCAGGTTAGGTGCAAAGAGTAGGACGTTAAACCCCATTTCATTTCATTTTCATCAATAGGACTAGATTTTGAGTAAACAGAGGTTTGGTTGCCCGATTTTATATTTTTGCCCTTCATTTAACAAACAACTATTTAGATGGATATATCGGAGCTCAGTACTAAAAAAGTTTTTTTTTTTTTTGAGTGACATGTCTATTAATAGGATTGGTAAGATTCTTGGTTCAACACTGATATATTAATCTTGTTCCCATCCTATCTCTTAATGTCAGACAGAAAATCATCACTTGTATGAATAATATGTGTGAGAGAGAGAGAGAGAGAGAGAGAGAGAGAGAGGAGAGAGGGGTTATAAGGTCCTATTGTTCTGTTCTACTGAGAGAGAGATGGGGTTCAATGTTCACTTTACAAAAACTAGGTCATTTCAGATACATGTATAGTTCAGTTTTATTGAACCTTGTGGTCTTCAGCAGTTAGAAGAAACCAAAGGACCCAGAATAAACCGATAATGAATACATGTAATCAAATAAGCGAGGGTCATAGTGTACAATTTACTGAATAACTACAACTCAATAAAAAACATCAGAAACCAGTAAAAACTGTTGGTATAATTAACCTACATCAGAGATAGGTTAAATCGGATTAAATGGACTGGTCAGAATGTCAACTGTGGTCACATTTCCAGCTACATCTGTCCAATTAACTTTGACAGCAATGGTAGTTTTCCAAATGAAATAAATTGGGATTTAACTAATGTCCTAATTTTTACAGATGTAAACCAGTTCCTATTCGCTACCTTGGACTGTTCTGAACTGGAAATCTGAAGACAATAAAACTTGTAGACTAGTAAACAAGATGTAGACCATAAAACTTGTAGTAAACCAGTTCCTGTTTTCAACTGTATGTGTGGTTACAAATGCAGAATGTACTGCTCAATAAAAACTGTCTGAGACTAGTGCAGATAGTTTTCAATGTATTCATTTTGCCCCCTGGTTATTCCGACCGATTAGATTTTCTTGGCTCTTGCCAGTCGCAGAAAGTCAATCTAAAAGTAGTTATTACTCTTTGTATGGGCAATTTTTGTCCAGACTCCTAGAGCATCACAATTGTTCATGTGAACTTTAAACAAAATGTACCAAACTTAATTACACGGAAGTCTGTCAAAAATATTTGCTGAATAACAGTGAGAAATCTATTTTCTAATTTTGCTTAACGGTTCGTTTCATCACAACAAAAACCGCAGAAAACTTCATAACACCGAAGTCTAAAGAAATAAATATGCATGCAAGCAAAGAAGTTTCCTCGTAATTAAATTAAACGGATATATCGAGAAAATCGAAAGATACATTGATTGCATTAAACAAGATTGGAATGTCGAAACAAATTATTCATTTATTTGTCAAGACATGTGAGCATTTCCTGGTTATACCCTGTTAGTTTCTTACAAATGCCATGAAAAAAAATTACAGATCCATTATGTAAAAGTTTAAATCTGTTTATTAACAAGCCTGGAAATAAGACACCTGTAACAGACAATGTCAGGCACAGATTCATGTTTGTCCGGCACTAAACCTCTGGTACCTTTCAATTTGTCTGGCACTGATATGTCTTTTTTATTGATATATATTATTAATACATGTACAGCACAAAGTTGAAAAGGTCAGGTAATACATGTGTTAACGATATCAACATTGATACACGATCAGGAAAAAATAATCAAATCTCTGCTCAATAAAATGACAAGAAAACAGGAGACGGGTTATGCCAGAGAAAACCTGAATCAGCGTCCTTGCTGAAAGAATTACCACCGGACGTGGTCTTATTGAGAGAAAGAGAAAAGTATTTCGACCTATCTGAAGTAAATTTCAACGACAAAAACTAACATTTGTCAGAACAGCAGTTCTTAATAAATGTACAGGAAAACAAGGCTGTAAGGTAAACAGTCAGGCCACGTGGGGCCGTCTGCTCTATGGTGCCACCTATAAATTATTCCCCTTTAAAGCCCCAATAACACTCTTGTTGTAACTGAATAATATGTCCCAATCTTCATTCTGGTCAACAAATCGTATTATTTTAGAATATTCCAATTAAATGATGATATAAATTTCATCTTAACACACCTATTTTAAAAAATTGGAAAAATTCAACCAATTGATTTGAAAAGTCTAACGTAAACCTTTTCAAATGTGACTTGGATTTTAAAATATTTTCGAACCCTCTTGACAAGTAAAATAGGTTGTAATGGATAATTTACACAACGGGTAGGACAATTAAACATCTAGTACTTAGAATAAGGGTATTATTTATTTTCTGGAGCGACCAAGCCAGCAAGAATGTTATTGTCCCTTTAAATCTCTAGCGAGGAAGCCCATTTGAGTCTGGCAACGTATGTGACAGATGCCTTATTTTCTGGTTGATATGATCTCAAGTTATTTTGACCAACATAAAAAAGAAACATCCAGACGATGAAAAAATAAGTGTTGCAAGTTGTAAAATGAGCTATTATTGAAGGTTTTAATAATTCCAGCCAACTCATGTGCATTGTATTAGATGATAGGGAGATACCTCTGGCACCAAGTCTCATCTTACTTGGCTTCCTAGGTCTTCTTTACACCACAATCATGGTTCTGATTTAACTACAGTAAAAAACATCCCAATTTATTTTATATCCCATTTTTATAGCCTAAAATGAGAATGCTTGATTATGTTTCTTACAGAAAGCAAATTTCAATTTTCATGGAAATGGCGTTCTAAGATAAAAAATAGAGTAATGGTAATGGAATATTTTGAACATGTAGGTTGTCATGATATTGACGTCATGTGACACCTCGCAAGAAAAAAAGAACTTTCAAAAAGATTGATAAAAAACTACGTGTTTGGAAAATTAAATCTGTAAAAAGTGCTGAAGGCTGTAAATAGCCTTTAACAGCTTTATTTGTTTCACTGTCCTGAATTAATTCTGTCGATTCAGGTCAAATCAATGACATTAACAACACAGAGGTACAAGGTGTGGGAGGAAACGGACAACAGGGGTGGATCCTGAGGGTGGGTTTGGCCAGGTCCACACACACACACACACACACACACCCCGCTCAACTAAAAAAAAAATAATGCCTTGCATCAATGAAATTACATCACAAAGTGATCTACATCAGTATAAAAATGATTTCCCTGTTTAACAATCTCAATTTGTATCAATGCCTATGTAATTTACAGACGATGATGGCAGATTTCCTTGACAGAAACCTGGCAAACCCCCTCCTGAAAAAATTCCTGGATCCGTCCCAGGACAATAAAACCTTTTGTTAAAAGTCTTCTGGAAGAATTGAAACCAGGCTTTACTTGAAATATTCCTTCCCTAGAAGTGGGGCTGAATGTTTTAACGACTGTATTTTAGATCATAAGGTCTGTCATGAAGTCAAGTGGCAGGGTTAACATTTCTTCGCTTGTGCATGGCAAGAAGTCAAAACACCTGTCCAACATTATGGGTTTTCTCTGTGTCCCCCAGTTTCCTCTCACGACTAAAAGCCCCTCTCCATGCAAGTGAATTATCCAAATAAAACCTACTTGTTAGTCCCAAAATAATCTAGTTTGTGTTAACGGACATTAAACCCCATTTAGAGGTCGCAGTGGATCAATTTCAAGTTGCGTAAAAATACCCAGACATTCCAAAATTTCGCGTTTTTGCCGTCTACATCTGCGTGACTTCGAACATCTCAAAATACTCAATAGAATCGAGTCAAGTCGTTTTGTGAACAAACCTATTATAAAAAGGTCCTTATTTCATTGATAGACATACTGACGACTGGAGGTTAACGGCATCGGCATTAGATCTATGGTTGACGACGCAACGATTTCCATCTTTCACTTCGACAGGAAGTAAAGAGAAGACTATCGCTATGAAAGCAAACATTTGATTGGCTGAATGTAAACAGGATACTGTGTCCTAGCCAATCCAAAGTCTTGTATGACATGCGCTTTATTGCTTCCAATGCCGCAAAATAGGGGTGTCCCAGGAAAGCTACGTATAGAAGGCTTTGACTGCTATGAACTTATGAATGAAATAAGCGGAAATATAAAAATCTACGGAGACTACGTGCAGTAGAAGTGTGTAAAAGAAGCGTGAAGCACATAAATTGTACGACGTAGAATAATCTAGTTAAAGTAGTTTTATTCTCACGTCGGAAAATTTTCTGCGTATAGATTACGCAGCGTCCGTTAATATTTGCGTTTATTTTGAAAAAAATGTGTGAAATACGCGGATTTTTGCGTGACTGCGACCTCTGACCCCATTTCTCTCTGGTTAGTGCTAGTCTGTATAATTGTTTGTGCTGTACACTGTACTGCCTAATGGTTAATGTAAAAGTATCTCCAAATGCACATTTATCGTTCATTTGGAAAGTACCCAATTCTAAAATATTGTTTAATATCTTCTTACGGAAGTGATATTGGTACACATCTGTTTTTATTTTCTGTATCAAATAAAGAGAGATACCACAACAAAGTTTCATGGTTCCATTCAGAAGTGTGATGTGTTCCAGAAGGCAACATTTAAACATGCATTATGCAAGAGCTAAATTTGCCTATTGCAGGTCTTTCTTTAATCAAGACTATGTTGTTTTATCGTACAACTTCAGTAATGACGATCAAGATTAAGCCAAAACGTACATCGCTAACAAAACTAAATAAACTCTTTTCAATTTTATTAAATGTAAACAGAATAAATAATTTTAAAAGATTCTTGAAGTATACTTAGTGTTTTTGACTAAAATAGTCAATTAAGGACTTGAAATGTCGGTCAACTAGCTTATATCTGTTTCAATTTTATTCAATGTAAGCACTAAGCCGAATAAATATTTTTTTAAATTCTTGAAGTATACTTAGTGTTTTGGACTAAAATCATTGATTTATGACTTAAAATGTCTGTCAACCAGCTTCGTGTCTGTTTTCAAGCTGAGCTAACTGTATGTTTAGTATGAATCCTGATGTAAAGAGAGTAAAAATTTCTCAAAATTTTGTGTTTTTTTCCTTTTGTAACAAACAACAAATAAAACATTTAAGATGGAGTATAAAATCAATTAAGCAAACGTTTGTGTTTTTTACTTTTGCGTATGTGTATTCCGTTATCGCACATATTTCAAGAATCTCTGAAAAAAGCTCAAATTTAAAAATTCAATTTTCTTATCGCACAAATTCTTCTGGAATTGATGAAATAGACAGGAGAAAAAAGGAAAAGCGATAAAATGTCTTCTAATCAATTTCGAATGCTGCCATAAACTTTCACAACAGTTCTTCTCCCATACAAACTCAAACTCTGCCATAAATTCTCACAACAGTTCTACTCCCATACAAATTCTTTTACGCCTACATTCAGATTCCAAGACTCCATACCAGTGGCATATTTTTTTTTGTACATACATCAATAATTACAAATAAAAAAACGTTTGCTGGGAAAATACAACATGCAACATTCATTAAGAGCAGGTTATTTATTCCTGTTTCTAGTTCTTGCTGTACTAGAAACACAGTAAATGACAATTTATGGTGTTTTTGGTCAAGGCATTCCAACAATGTTCTTCAAGCAGATTATAAGACATAAGATACTTGGATGAAGATACCAGACAAATTCCATCAATTGTGAAGGAAAAACGGATCAGGATTTGAGTGTTGTTTTATTGAATTCCTTGTGCTTATCACTTGGAAATGGAAGACAAGCCGTTTGTCACTCAACTAAAGGGGAGGGAGAGACAAAAGAGAGAGAGAGAAATGGGGTTTAACGTCGACTCAACACAAACTAGGTCATTTCGGGACTGCCCGGAGGAAAGAGAGGCAAAAGAGAGAGACAGAGAGAGTTTAATGTCCACTGGACACTAAGTGATTTTGGGACTAACATATTCAATCTTTTATTTCAATAAATCGCTTGCGTGTTGGGGTTATTAGCAGTGGGATGAAACCAGGTGACCTGGAGGAGAAAACGCACAAGGTTCTATATACAATGAAAGGGCATAATTTTCTTTAGAATGTTTCCGTCTCCATACCTAGGATTGTTGTGCCAGTGCCACAAATTATCCAGAAATAACATTTCAAAAATATAAAACATTGAACAAAGTCGACAAAACAAAACCCCAAAACATCTGTCTTCTCTGCAACTGCTGAATCTAAAGTCGGGAATCTGAATTTAAAATAATATTTCTGTAATGCCAAATATTCTGTTAATGAATTCTGATAAAATCTGGTGCATCAACATGCCTCAAACGCAAACCCTCCAGATAATGTGAATAATTTGATGCATGTATACGGTAGTCGAGACCAAATTTTATCAGCGATATTTTAGCAGGTGACATAATAACTTGTACATACAATCTACAGGTATACTGAATAACTTTTAGACATAAAAAAAAATCATCTATTTTATTCTGAAACTTTACTAGAAGATATTAAGTTATCATAAGAAAACTACAACATTGATGTTCCTGTCAGTTTTTCTCTGAGAAATGAGATACTGATAATAATAATGAAGAATGGAATACGTCCTACAGGGTCCTGATAATGACCATGAAGAATGGAATATGCCCTGCAGGGTCTGTGCAGTTAACTATGAGGGAAACTTGTAAAGACAGCAGCATTTCTGTCTAATCTGCATCAAATTTCAACCGTCAAAAGTTTCTTGCCAGGCACCCTGTCCTTCACAACTAACAAAGGAAAAACTATGCTCCAGGAACATTAAAACCAGCACCATACTCGACAGTCCATCTTATTTCCAAACCTTGTTATCCCCTCCCCCCTCCTGCCTTCCTAAAACTGGATATCTCCTTCCCTGACCCCCCCCCCCTCTTCCCAAAACATATATATATCTAAATATACATTTGTGTGAATGTATCTTAATGAAAGCAAGTACTGGCTACATATCTAAATATATTTGTGTGAATGTATCTTTAATGAAAGCAAGTATTGGCTATGTACAGCATGTTGTAATTTGTTTGATCTATGTATAACCATTTGAATAAATATCATGTAAATACCACTAGTTTATTATTAAACATGATCTAAATACCATGTGGACATATGTTCATCTTGTGTTATTTTAATACTTGTAGAGAATCTCCATCTTGGGCCTCAACAAGTTTAATTTTTTGGTTTTAGCATTCCAGAAAAAAAACTAATTTAACATGCCCCACGAGAATATAACACAAAACAAATACAATTTTAACTACATGTAGGTCAAAAATTTGATATCAAAATAAGTTTATATTCAATAATAAATAGGGATGAAGAATTAAATACATGTACAAACTTTCTTGTTTTTGTACTGCATCAAATTCTTCATCCCGTTGGATAAAATTTGATATCAAATAAACAATAATTTTGTGAGTAAAAATACTAACTTCTTCAGGGATGAAGAGAGAGAGAGAGAGAAATGAGGTTTAACGTCCACTCAACACAAACTAGGTCATTTCGTGACTAACATATGGTTTTAATTTCATTTCAATAATTTGCTTGCGCGTAGGGGTCTTCAGCAGTGGGAGGAAACCGGAGTGCCCGGAGGAAACCCACGACAGGGATGAAGAATTAAATACAATATTATTTGTTTTTGCATTGTATCAAAATTCAAATTCTTCATCCCTGAAGAAGTTAGTATTTTTACATTTGATAAAATGTGTTTTTTTTTATTTTGTATTCTTTTTATTATTGTCTATCACATAAAAATGTGGACATATATATATTTAGCTTTTGGTTTCAAATCTTTAAAGTCTTGAAATTTTAACCAAAACGTCATTCACAAGATACATGTAAATGTATGAATAGCTGTTAATTTATAATGGCCCTGGAGAAATAAAATAAATTGTTTTGGCCTTATATCTGTATTATTCATCACATAATCAGTACATCAGTTCTATCATTAATGAACTAAACCAGGTCTATATCATGACCTATAATGATAATAGCCTAAACATATAGAGAGAGAGAGAAATGGGGTTTAACGTCCGCTTAACACCAACTAGGTCATTTCGGGACTAACATATGGTTTAATTTTATTTCAATAATTCGCTTGCGCATAGGGGTCTTTAGTAGTGGTAGGAAACCGGAGTGCCCGGAGGAAACCCACAAGGTTGAGAAGGCGCCCCTATCTCCATGCCACATACACTCACACCAGGGCTCGAAACCACAGCCGCAAGCCAGAGGTGACCGGCCAGCTAGAGGTCGAAGCGCGGCACTCTAGACCACTAGGCCATCCCAACCCCCCGCTAAACATATAGAGATGGGGTATAATAAATATTATATTTTGCATAATACACAATGTCATGAGGTAACATGAAAACAAAGTAAACAGGATACGATCATTACATCAAATATCTTCCTGACCAAAACATACAATAAGCTTTTGATTTCCGCTATGTACATGTACATGTAATAAGACTGCTACATGTAAATACTTTCTCATACATGACCAATTCAGATGTACTTTTATTTGTTTTATCTATAAAGTTTTCAAGAATGTCATTTGTTTTATCTATGTGCATAGTTGAATAGTTTCTCTGAACGTTCTACATGTATTTATCAACCTTTGTTATTCACTCAACCAATATCTAACTATAAAGATACAATTATTTGATATTAATAACATTTACCATTTTTTGTCCTTTGTTAATCATGTAGCATTAGAAAATGTAAATGAATTGTATTGTTAAACTGTTGATTATGACTAAATGAATGTTAGTTGTTGTATTGTTTATCAAATAGTATTAATGTAATATGCACTGTACATTATGTGAAATGAAATGAAATAAGGTTTAACAGGTAAACTTTAATTCCTACTGTTCTGCTCCAAACTGTGCTAATGAAGACGGGCATGTCCATACGAAATTTTGCCTGGGCATAGCTCTTCGGCATACTCTTGTGTCAAAGGAATAGACAGCTGTCCTTGTCAGGCCCTGTCCTGCATCACTGACACGAGGAAACCACAACACAAAATCTGGATGAACTTTGTCAGCCAGTTCAGGGATCGAACATCCCATTTCGAGACTAGAGAGCCAGCGTCTTACCCACTTAGCCACATTGGCTCCTGTATATTATTGTTTGGTCAATTTCAAGTAACAATATTTTTATTAGTTTTAAACTTAAACTACATGTATATCCAATTTGTGCATAGATTTAAACCATACTATTATTTATAGTAAGTGCCTGTCACGTACAAGCGTGGAATCGAAACCACATCACTAGACTCATTAACCCCGTTTACATTACAAATTTTAAGTGTGCCAGGTACCGTTCCTGGTACGTCACGGTTAATTTTTTTGTAGTGTAAACGGTAAAACACAAGCGTGCCGTACCGAGTACCGTGCCAATCTGGCCCACTGAAATGAGGTGATCTCTTAACCGTACTAGGAACGGCTCACTTCAAATTTTCGTAGTGTAAACGCTAACCGGTCTGAGTACGGATTACTGCGCATGCGCCAAATGAACCTTGACCTATCTTCCCTTCAAACCTTGACAGTTCTGTCATCAGTTCTGTCAAAATGGCTGCTCAAACTAAATCAGTCATCATAATTGTTTTCATCTGGGTAATTTTTACATGGGCTGAAATTAACTTTACTGTGAAGAGTTCCACATTTGGCACGGTTCTGAGACCGGTTATTTTAGAGTAATGTAAACGGGTCCATTTCTTGAAATTTATCGCGGCCTGGTACCGTACCTAGTACGGCACGCTTATCGCGGCCAAATGTAAACGGGGCTTATGACAAACTCAATGATCTAACGAGCATGCGTTACCAATAGGCCACCCAACTCCCGCTGACAAAATAGAAAATTGAGCACGTCATAATCCCGAAATGAAATCTGGTCCCGAGTTCACAAAGCATTCTCAGACGAAAGTCAAAAATTTACTCATTTTGTAGCAAAAATATAGCCCCTTTTGTTATTTTAATGTATCAAATACCGTAATAAGAGACTATTATGCAAAGTTTTGTGTTTCTGGATCAAAGACATTTCTTCTCAACAGTGATTGAAAGTTGAGTAATTCTCAAAAGTCTGAGAATGGTTTGTGAACTCGGGGCCTGGTTTAACAATGTATTAACTCTTACCTGTGACATGTTCACCTGCCCCAAGGCCAAAGTTTTAAATCCCAATATTGTTCTGTTTTTATACTTTTTACGTCGCTGTAACATAATCTGTAATTTGTTGACATCTCGCTTGAAAAAATGTGGATACTGAAAAAACAAAGAAAAGTAGAAGGATATTATTAAATATATTCCATGGTCCCAGAATTGATATCTGCTGCTCTTATTTATTATAATGAATCGCCAATTGCATAGCCCCAAAACTCCACAAAATTGTGCTTGTAGCCCTTGACAAGATGTACCTCCTTATCGTCATTTCAAGAAACTCATTTGTTTTTAAAGCCCCAATAAAACTCTTGTTGTAACTGAAAAATATGTCCCAATCTTCATTCTGGTCAACAAATCGTATTATTTTAGAATATTCCAATTAATTGATGATATAAATTTCATCTTAACACACCTATTTTAAAAAATTGGAAAAATTCAACCAATTGTTTGAAAAGTCTGACGTAAACCTTTTCAAATGTGACTTGGATATTAAAATATTTTCGAACCCTCTGGACAAGTAAAATAGGTTGTAATGGATAATTTACACAACAGGTAGGACATTTAAACATCTAGTACTTAGAATAAGGGTATCATTTATTTTCTGGAGCTACCAAGCCAGCAAGAATGTTATTGTCCCTTTAACAAGTTATAACTAGACCTTACGATGCAACACGCACGAACAAACCATTCTGCCACCCACCCCTCTGCTGAATTACATATTACAAACAGTCTTCATTTAAAAATACATGTACTAGCCCTACACATTTTTTTAAGAATGAGATATTATAGTGTGGATAGATATTAAACATAAAATCATAATTAATATGGATCCAAGTACATGTACTATTTCAATGGTAACAAAGTTCTCTATAACTTTTATCAAAGAGCTTTAGAGCTTTATAACCCCAGCTGGTTTTTGATAATATATACATGTAATGTGACTTTTCAACTCTGTATAAACTTCTGTTAAGGTTCCGCATGGCTATGATCTAATTAAATTTGAGGGTTCTCTCAACATATTCAAGCCAGAGAAAATCCTCAACAAAACTTCGTTTTAATTTGAATAGTACATGTAATTGTGTCACATATTATGTTTTTGTGTTTATTGCTTGTGTCAATTGCTAAATGTTGCTCACAGAAGACAGATAGATATTGTCTGACAACTACAGACAACCCACAGACACTTTTTTTATTCTTTTGTATTCCAAAAGACTGATCACTGATTAATGATAATGTAACAACCACATTACATGTACATGACAAGGAGTAGTGTCGCCTGTCCAACCTCATGGGTTTTCTCTGGGTTCTCAGGTTTCCTCCCACTACTAAAGACCCTTACGTGCAAGTGAATTATTGAAATAAAATTAAACCATATGTTAGTCCCGAAATGACTTACATGTAGTTTGTGTTGAGTGGATGTTAAACCCCATTTCTCTCTCTCTCTCATGTAATTAAAGCTTCCAGGCATCTAAATCTAAATGCATCGTATTCTTTTTTTTATCAGACATTTCTACATTTATAATGTTATAATGTAATTACAGAAATTAATATTTCATTTTTTCTTGTTTGGACAAATTTATTCTCAATCAATAATTAAAGATTTCAGGTCTGCATTCATGAGTACATTTCTACAACTATAATCATAGAAATTAATATTTTCATTTTTTCTTATTGTTTGGACAAATTTATTTTTGGTCTGAATCATCAAAAGATGAAAGATCGGATAGCAATTATTTATTTTATTAATATGGTCTATCAATTAATGCGATATTTGTGATCTATTATTCAAATATATATGATTTCGTTATTGTTCTTAATATCGTTTTAATGGTTGGTTTCGAGCAGAATGGACGGTTATAATCAATCAAAAAACAAATTTTATTCCAATAAAAACTTTGTTAATATCACTAATGGTTTAAACTTGCTATTTTTATAATCTACTTTTTGGACAATTTCGTTAAAATACAGATCTATATTTGGTTTTGTTTTTTTATACTTTTGATGGCGCCCATAATATGAAGATCTGACCAGCTGTGTAGTGGAAGGTCGCGTTGGGGGTTACTATGACGTCCGACATTGATTAACAATCAGTGTCCATATTTTTATTGGGTTACCCAAGAACTTGCTGTAAATCAGAATATGGCCGAATCACTCTACATGAATCTGCTTAATATCAGAGATGAGATATCTTTAAAAGAATATAAATAATGATTAGAAGTATAATTTGTATAGGATCCTGGACTATAGTGATACAGGCTTCATTTAATATGAAAACAAACCCAGTACAAGAGACACATTGAGACATTCAACAGAAAAAATGGATGATTTTATTTTGTCTTTTTTCAAGTAATTCAATTTTTCAGTCAGACATTTTCAATAAATAAATGGGAAAAAGAAGATATCAAATATGAGATTCTTACTTCCTCCTTAGAGGTCCAACACTCAGATATATAAATGAGGAGTTAAGTTAAACTACCATGGCAGATAATCAATGTGAAGCCATTTGCAAGTTGTTTATTTTATAGTTCATTATCCAAGCTGCTTTTCATGGAGAGGGAGAGAAATGGGGCTTAACATCAACTCGACACAAACTGGGTATTTCAGGACTAACATATGGTTTAGTTTTACATGTATTTCAATAATTCGCTTGCGAGTAGAGGTCCTTAGCAGTGGAAGGAAACCAAAGATCCTGGAGAAAACCCAAGAGGTTGGAAATGAAATGACCTGGGCTAATGGAAGACGGGCATATGCCATACAGTGTGCAATGAGGGAAATTTTGCCAGGGCAGCACAGCCTTGGCAGCGGTGCTACAGCCTACTCTTATATTGAATTCTAGGCAGCTGTCCTTGTCAGGCCCTCCTTCTGCATCACTGACAAGAGGAAATCAGGCCGGAAAATCGAGATGAACTTTCTTGGCCAATGCAGGGATCGAACACCCGACCTCCAGACTAGCGAACCAGCTCCTTATCCACTTAGCCACCATGACCCCCACCAAGAGGTTGGACAGGCTACCCTAATCCTTGTCACAAACAACAAGGGGTTCGAAACCACACCCTTTATCATGGATACTGTTCTATCATTGGTGGGGGGTTGGATGGCTGAATAGTTAGCGCGTGCGCACTGCATCATAAGGTCTGTGAATGGATCAAATGACGTGGCTTCGATTCCCCAGATGTACGTGACAAGGAGTAATGTCGCTTGTCCAACCTCATGGGTTTTCTCCAGGTCCTCCGGTTTCCTCCCACTGCTAAAGATCCCTTCACGCAAGCGAATTATTGAAATAAAATTGAACCATATGCTTGTCCGGAAATGACTTTGTTTGTGTCGAGAGGACATGACACCCCATTTGTCTCTATATAAGTACACAGACAGTAAGTGATTGGATGAAGGTCATGAGTAAAGTCACGTCATTCAATAATCTAGCTACATGGCCCTAATAGTATAAACATGCCAATTCATCAAATAATCAGTCAGGTCACTGGACAACCATGTCTAGCTTCCCTCTCAACGGATTTATTTTATAAGCTTAGTGGGTCATCGACACTGGCGTAATCAATAAAGTGTATTTCATCAATTTCGTAACAACAAAAACAAAAACATTTGCTGAGTCCTCAAAATATGTAGCACTAACTAAACATTCAAAGCTTGACTTACTTTATTTTTTGGGTCTTTATTTCAATACAAGAAAAAACACAAAATTTGAGCAAATTTGACCTTGCTTGATGTTTGGAATTATAAAAGCTATGGTTTAGGTATGGCATGATGACCTGTTTAAAACTTATTAACAAGCCAGGAATCATACCATCTGTTACAGATATTGTAAGGCATAAATTTAGACTGTTTTGGGCAATCCATATTTTCTGACTTGTCATTTGAAGGATGTAATATTGATACAACACATGTCAATACAGTTCAATATATCAGGTACACTATTAAGTTAGTGACCGATACTGGTATAGCCATGAACCAAACTTAAGCATGAAGTGTCTATCTGTTTGGAAGGGATGAAAAATTTTGGACTGTTTATATTATGTACCATTGGCAGCAGTGAAAAGTGTCTAGCTGTTTGGAAGGGATGAAAAGTCTGGGTCCTGTATTACATGTACCATTGACAGCAGGAAAACAAATTCAGAGTACAGTAGGTTGCAACACCACTTTCATAGCAAATTTTCCCTTCATAGCAAACTACACTTTCCCTATTTCATTAGCCAGATTGGTGAATGCAGATAAATTAGTCGTTGATCTCGATTCATTCTCATGCAACCCGTCTTCATTTTCCCAGTTGGATGTTTAACCCCGTTTCATTGTCAAACGACATTACGTCTTCCCTCATAGCACACGGTCCTCATTACGCAGGTTCATGCAGAAAAGTAAGACATTAAACTACCAATTCATTTTTATGCGACATCTGCACAAAGGCACATGTAATACAACATGTCTCTGAAGACCTGCATCCAATAATATCATGTATTATTCATGTGCGTAAGTTTCTTTAGCAAAACCCTTCTGAATTTAAGCTATTTTAGATCTAGCGTTTTTATACCATAATAAACCTGTATTGATTTTGAAATACATGTATGCTACGTTAGTTTTAATTCAATCTTCTATCAAGTTTGACTTGAGCATAGATTTAGTGTAATGCCTTTGAAAATTTATTACCGATATTCCATTAAAACTTCATTCAAGTGTTTTAAGTTTTTTGTTTTATGATATAAAATAGATCTTAGGAAATCTGAAGGTTGAAATTGTTAGCTTTTGATAATAAAAAAAACCCCTCATAATGTCTAAATATTTCCTTATCTTATGAGTTTTAGGATGAAAATGTTCATAACGTTCATAAGACTTTTTACAATGGCACTTTGGGCCAGAAGATTGAAATTTTAAGCTTTTGATAAAAAAAATAATCATACATAATGTCTTAAAATTTTCTTATTTTATTGGTTTTTGATAAAAAAAAAATTGATAAAAAAAACCCTCATATATTTTTTTTAGATTTTTGAAAAAAAAAAACCCTCACAAATATATAATGACTTAAAATTTTCTTATTTTATTGTTTCTTGATAAAAAAAAAATTTGATAAACAAAAACCCTCATATACGTCTTCAAATTTTCTTATTTCATTCGTTTTGCAAAAACAATTCACAGGATTTTTACAATGGAATGGAAAGGAATGGCAAGCCTGGAAATACATGTAGGACACGTAGCTTGTTACAGATATTGTCAGGAAATTAAGGCTTTGTCAGGCACCATTACTCAGATGCTTGTTATTTTGGTCAACACATATTTGCTTTGTCTAGTTATATACAATGTAGCAACTCTTCCAGATCCTAGTGTAATAAAGATTAATAAAAGGAAATTTTGAACTATAAAAAACGGAACGAAATAATATCTGAGTTTTAATCAGGTTGGAACTTGTACATATACCTGACATTTTGAACTTTGTGCTAGAGGCGGATTGTAAAATATCTTTATAAACACTGATAAGGACAACCTGATTAAAACACAGATATTATTTCGTTCCGTTTTTTATAGATCAAAATTTCCTTTTATTAATCTTTATTACACTAGGATCTGGAAGAGTTGCTATATAACTAGACAAAGCAAATATGTGTTGACCAAAAAAACAAGCATCTGAGTAATGTTGCCTGACAAAGCCTTAATTTCCTGACAATATCTGTAACAGGCTACGTGTCATGTATTTCCAAATTTTAAGACATTATATATGATTTTTTTTTTATCAAAAGCCAAAAATTTCTGGCCCAAAGAAATAAGAGTTGGAAGAGTTGGTATCATTGATGTGTTCTGGTTGAAGTGAGGGATTAGCCAATGAAATGGTGGGTCATAGGGTCATAGGGTCATAGGGTCAAACGCTGCACGAACTCCCACTATAACTTGTCAGATCTTCATATAATGTAGGCCATTGAAAGTATAAAAAAAAAAAAAGACAAAATATAGATCTACATTCTAATCATATTGGTACAAATTCAGTAGTGCCCGATGTTTTCAGGAATGAAAAAAAAATAATACATTCTTACCTGTAACGAGAATGACAAGTCTAATTCTGTATCAAGAGATCCACCTGGAGGTACGATTATTTCATTCGATCGTAACACTCTTTTGGAATTCTGAAAATACACACAGAAAAACTATTCAATGAAGATAAATTGTAACAAATAATATGGTTTCTTTTTACAAACACAAATTTCAATCAAAACATTCTTTATACATTTGTCATTCTACTATTTTGCCAATAACGTTTTTTAGGACTTGGAATCATGTCTAATGGTTTGGATTGTTCTTACTTCTTAGTTTTATTATCCAGATAAACATTTTATCAACAGAAACATGGATGACTTTTCTTAGGCCAGTTTTCCATTTACGCATTTTCTCAGCATTATTCACGCCCGTTGTTTTTATCGCCCACGAAAATGTAATGGGACCATTTGCATGTGACTGACGAAAACAGGCTTTAGCATACATGGTCTTTCACACTAGAGTCACTTTCAAAAATTTTCAAAATTTGAAGTATGTTGTACTTTTCATATTAACCAGCTATTATCAAAGCTCAAGTCAAATCCATATTTTTTAAACCATGCTAAGACGCAATTATTTCTCTTTATCGTATTTTTTATACACGACAAGCTGCTTCAATTTATCTTGGAATGTTTCAAAACTTCAGTTTTGCACCATGCATTCCAACTTGATGCATCGTGGTTACTGTCTTCAGCCCAGTTTAGAAGTATACATTTCTGTAACATGGAAACAGTCCCATTAATTAAGTAATAAAACCAACTTTTTTCGCCAGCAGAAAGACATAAAAAACAGGCCTTCCTTTAATTAGATGCAAAGAACCACTAAACAAACTTACCTGCATTTTAACCGCTATGATGACCGAAGTAAGATCATTCTCTAAAGATTTATTCACAACCAATCGATTTAATGTTAAACTGCACAACCTGAAAAATATTCACAATCAATTGATTTAATGGAAATATATTCACAACAATTACATCTCAGGGCGTTGAGTAGTCTAAATAGGCATTAACTTTCAACAATAATCTTATTGAGAGAGAGAGAGAGAGAGAGGGAGGGAGTTATTTGTGGACTAACACATGGTTTAATTTTATTTCAATAATTCGCTTGCACCTACTGTACATTGTACATGTAGAAGTCTTTAACAGTGGGAGGAAACCGGAGGACCCAGAGAAAACCTGTGAAGTTGGACAGGCTACCCTATTCCTTGTCATGTAAAACAGGGGAATCCAACCCACGCCAGTTGGCTCAATGACAGACTTTATAATACAGTGCACGCATGCTAACTAAGAATTTTCTCAAAATGTTTCGGCTTATTTGAATGGAAATTGAGCCCTTTATTACACTTTTGTTGTTTTAATGTATCAAATCCATGTAGATAACATCAGTCTGAGAATGATTTGTGAACTTATATATTAGGCCTAGATATATGTGTAAATACTGAAAGTTATATTATACACACACACACACATGAACTTGACACACTTAAAATATCACTTCCTGCAATCGTTTAAAAGTGGTCACATATTTATAAAAATTTAAAACTAAAATGCAAAACAACTATTTCAATGTGTACATGTGTACAACATACGTACATGTACGATACATGTATATAATATAATCAATATATATAATTAATCATTACTAATTTATTATTGGTCTTAGACAAATATGCATGTTTGTCAATCAGAAATGGACTGGTAATTGTCATCATCAGTCATTGACCATCAATATAAAGTACAATTTTATAGATACACGATGCCCGATTTTAATACTAAGCAACTTTACGACGAGGATACTCTCCTTTTTATCAGGGAAATGATACATATATGTGAATAATGGGCAATATACAACAAAAATAACAACCAGTAATCAGTAATGTATTTTATTGTTATTTGTGTTGTATATTTTGTAAATATTTGTCAACTAATATTTAAATACCTGTATCATTTCTTTGATAAAGTCAAGAGAATCACCATGGAAACATGACAAACTAAATAATCCAGTAATTAGTGTGTACCCTTAATATTGTATCAAGTGTTAATTGCTAAATGTCAATTAAACACAACCATAACATGTAACCTGGATACACACACACACACACCCACCCTCTACCCTGTGTCGAGTGAACATTAAACCCCATTTCTCCCTCTCTCTCTCTTTTATTTACAAAATTCCAGATATTACTAAATTATGATATCTTACAGAAACTCAATTTGAATAAGTTTTCTGACTTATGAATAATTTGTTTAAGAGAAAATGTTTATTTGTAGTGCATGTAGCATTAAGTCCACATGTCTTCCTGTTTATTTATATGTGGAATATTCTGTGAATAACTGTAGGTTAAATGAATACCAGATATATCATGAACACTGTATGCTATATATACATGTATATGTGCATCATCAGAATGTCAAGGTATTATTTCTGGTCATATATACTCTCACTGTTTCACATGATTGTACCAGTATTTACAATCACAATCTTTTAGAGAGAGAGAGAGAGAGTTAATGTCTAGTGACTTTTGTTCAGGTCTTTCTGTTTCCTCCCAGTACTAAAGAACCATACAGGCTTCAAATTACTGAAATAAAATTGTGCCATGTGTTAGTCCCAAAATGACTTAGTTTGTGTTGAGTGGACTTTAAACCCCATTTCTTTCTCTCTCTCACTAACCGAGCCACTATGGCTCTTGTCTAATAATACAATATTTTATCATAGAACTACACAGAAATCATCAATATTTTCATGGTGAATGAATGGGAATGAAAAGTTATTATGAATCTATATTTATAACCTGTCGGCCCCAATGATTTATTTTTATTTTATTTGATAATACAACAGAAGTAGGCACCTGTTGCATTCATTAGTGTCAATATTTTCAAACAGGCAGAAAAAGGAATCTATTATTATTACGGCCTTTAATTTATCAAAATGTACTTTATTACAGTACTTTATTAATTTAAAAGGGCATATTAATGTGGCTCTATTCTTTTTAATTGGTGTAAAAGTACACATTAAAGCTCCAATAGCATTTTTTTAAGTTATATTTTTAAAATGTATTAAAATAAAGCCCAAAAACAGATTGAACCTATAAACAGTCCTACCTTGTTAAAGAATAATCCTATTAATCCTATAATTCAGTACTGCCAGTTGAGAAATTGGCAAAAATATCATTTTCAACTTCAAATTCAAACGTTTGAAGATGGCCGTCCATGGAGAGGAATGGGAAAACAAGGGAGGTAATTGAGTAACTATTTCCTAAATCACCCTGTGTCACCCTTTATAATGCCCAAAAAATTTTGCCCAGGACCGTATAATAGTGAGTTGACAACCTTTTGAGCAAAAGACATAGAAATAATTATCTTTTGACTTTCTTAGAAAATGTGAAATTGGAACTTTAAAGTATCCAGCAGTTAAATCTCTGACTCAATATCATCTAGTGTTAATAAATATCATCTTCGACACTGAAAACACAAGTTATTTGTCAATTTACTGATTATTGCAGGTCTATCTTTAGACCTTAAATTTTATATAAATTATAAATTAGATATTTATTAACACTAAAAGTCTTTAATCAACTCTTGATGCCATTTTACATGTGTTTCTCAGACCTGCTGCTCAATGCTCAATGATGATTACATCTAAAAATGGATAATCGAGAGTATGTTTCTTATCGTTCCGACTTAAAATACCATTATGCAAGAGCAATATCTGCTTATTACAGGTCTTTCTTTAGGCCTGAGATGTTATCTAAATAATCAATTAGACATTAATTAACATATCCAGACCATAATAAACTCTTTGAGTCAAGACTAGCCTTCCATCTTGGCGGATTAAATTCTTATATGCCGCTTAATGGCCGTTGATAATTAAATCAATCAAGTGGATAATCGAGACTATGTTGTTTATATTAATGATTTGAGTAATGATGACCGAGGCTATGTGAATATTTCAAACGCTTTTTTCTAGGCTAATAATGGGTCAATTTGACTGAAATTTTCCGCAAATTATCTTTACACTATCTAGTTTTTAACTATTATAGTGAGAACTGCCATCTCTTTATCTTATCTCCCATAATGTAACTTTAAGTAATGATGATCGAGGTTACGTCTAAAATTCAATCACTAATATCTCCATTCAGAGTGGAGTATTTTCACTGATATTTTCAACATATTCCCTTTACATTATCTAGTTTTTTAACTAACTGAGAACTGCCAGCTCTTTATCTTCATGTAATCACCCATAATAATAAATGTCTAAATAATAATTTGTATATACATGTACTTGAAGCCAGAAAAAAGACATTCAATAGGCATTATTTAGCTATTTTACATGACTATGGATGCATCTTTCAGTTGACTGACTAATGACCAAATGAAGTATGTAAAGAAGGCTTAACTTTACAGTCTTCTTTTTTAGTTACAAACAGATTCATATGTACCTGTTTGACTTCATCACAAAAGATTGTGACTTCTTTCAAATGGTATTCTCTGCCGTTACTTGTTAAATCAAATTATGATTCATGGTGTACAAAGGTTAATGTCATTTATCGGTGACAACGGTGATATTTTAAAACAAATTTTAATGGGATATATTTTTATATAGTTACCGGTAGTTCAACAAAGAAATGTCGGATATACTGAAACTAATCTAGGAGATTCGATGGTTGATTGGTTTGTTGTATGCATTTTAAATAATCCAGTCTTTCATGTCGTCAAAGAGCTGGTTTTGAATGATCCCAGCTTTTAATCTTTGACAGATAGGATGACCTGTCTAATAGCTACAAATGTACTGTGGGTTATCTTACTATGGGTCCACTGGAATTATTCCAACTAGAGAGAGAGAGAGGGGGAGAGAGAAAAGAGGGGTTAACATCTACCCAACGTTCTACATATAGGTCATTTCGGGACTAACATATGGTTCATTAATTTTCCTGGGCATAGGGGTCTTTAACGGTGGCAGGACAAGGAAAAAACCCAAGAGTTTCGACAGGCAAGCCTACTCCTTTTAACATACAATGATAGATCTTATGATGCAATGCGCACGAACAAACCATCCAAACAACCACCCACCCCCCACCCAACACTCTAAAGACCTCAGCTAAAGATTGTTGAAATAATATATACATGTATGTTATTGTTAGACCTAAAATAACCTAGTTTGTGTTGAGAAACCATTGAACCCCATCTGTCTCTGTTTAAGCCTAAGTATATTGTTTGTTTATCTACCAGAAGACAATTGATGTAATAAATACAGTAGCTTCTATATACAGGATTATTAGGTTAAAAGTTTAGCCTAACTGTCAAAAAACTGGTGGAATGAACATGTATAGATCAGTATATATAACAAACAAGGTTAACAGACAGTACATATAGTGACCTCCTGTATACAATGGCCTTACTGTAGCCCTAGTGAACTACATGTAACTGTTATAACACCAAGACAGCTAACAATATAATTTACAAAAAAACTCCTTTATTTATTCATTGTAGGTATTGGTAGTGCTAATAACTAAGAGGTCAAAGGTTTAATCCCAATGTTGATCATGAAAGTTTCCCCGGGAATTTTCCAGTGCAAGAAAAACGTACTGATGAGTATCCAATGAGTTTTCCAGCCCCCCCCCCCAAAAAAAAATGTACTGATGGAAATCTGGGATATATTTTTTTAAACAAATGAGTAATCTTGAAAAACCTAGGAAGTCTGTAGAAGGTAATTTGAGAAAACAAAGGAAAACTGTTTTTATTAAAGGATAATGCTACTGAATATTAAATAAATTTTATTTTGGATTTATAGACGAAGATAATTAGAAGCATGTTCTGTGAACACATATTACATGCATACTAAGTCCAAATATGGGTTTAACTCAATTTCCACCACAATTTGACTTCCTAGGTTTTTCCAGATTACAGGAGCTATGTACATTACAGATCATTCCTAAAATTACCAAATATGCCAATCTGTTTTACAGTGTTGTTAACGCAAAAGTCATCTTTTAAATCATGACTGACCTTTAAATTTTTTTAGGTTTCAATTTACAGAAGAAGAAAGCTAATAATGACAGTTCAACGTTGTGGGTTTCTCTAGATCCTTCCACTGTTAAAGACCCCCACGTGCAAGCATGTGCATGTGAATTATATAAATAAAACTGAATCATATGTTAGTCCCTAAATATGGCCATGTCAGTGTCAAGTAGAACCCCCTCTCTCTCTCTCTCTCTCTCTCTCTCGAAGAATCACCACAGTTTCATCCTTAATTAAATTGATTTTTGTTTCAGGTAAAGTTTGTTTTTTTAATTTATTTAATGAATGTTTCTGTACCTAATTACCTCTAGTCTAGATTATATACATGTACATGTATCATCATGACTGATGAACAAATATACATCATGTATGCTGTAATCAATATTAACACTTTACTCTTTTTTATCAAAATTATAGTGCAATAAGATGTCTGACTCACTCAACAGCTGTGTCATTGTCAATGTCGACACCAGGTACAAAAAATACAATCTAACATGTTGTTGGTTAGTATAAGGTGAATTTTTGTGGCCACATACATTGAATATTATATAGGTACATGTATATACCGTACTACAATTATCTAGGATTTCCTTCAACAAGTAAACACAATGGATATAGAGGAAATTGAAATCCGAATCCGATTACATTAAAGATTTCATTCATTCAATTAAAGGGCTTTCTCCTTTCTGTCACAACCAAGCCAAACATGATCAGATAATATTATTTCGTTTAAAATGTTTTTATTTAATACATGTACACTTATTGTACGTGTAAAGCTGGTTAACAATACAAATATTTTTTTTTTTAGATTATTTAGAAAAAATGTTTAAAATGAGCCCTTTACCAAGTCTGTATTTGGCCCCAATAAAAAAAAAGCTGCCATCTATTGTTTAGATCTCATTTAGTGATAGGACTAACATTGAAAAAACCACAAACACAACTTTATAGATAACAATCACTAGCAACTTTAATAGTGCAACGTTTCAACAAGTATCCTCTTGTTGTTATCAAGCACTGGGTAAACACTTGTTCTATTAAAGTTGCTAGTGTATCCATAAAGTTGTGTTTGTGTTTTTTTTCAAAGTTGTCATCCATTCTGTACACTATTTAATCTTCTAGTCTTAGTTAGAGAAAAGATCTGTGCCAAGATACATTTGTATCCAGCAATTAGTATGTTTTGTAATATGGGCCTACTCCTGAGACTAATTAAACCTTTGCAATTTTATAAAATGAAAGTAGCGATTATCTGTCTCAGTGATTTAGGACTTAAAATGTCGGTCAACTAGCTGAGCTTATTGTAGGCAGACAGCATAAGTTTTTTATGCCTGTCATCATTTACATTATATGCGCAAGGAATCATGGGCCCTTCCAAATATGGTTATTGCAGCACTCTTTGCAGAATACTATGTATTTTTTGGATAATATCATAATTACTCATTGTGATTATTCTTCATAAATATATATATATGCACATTATACTGACATTAAAAACTTAAAGAGAGAAAGAGAGTGAAGTAAATGGGCTTTAACCACTAGTTTCTGTGCATACATGTAGGCACATGTCTAACATAACTTTATACTAGGTAAAGAACAAATTTCGAACATACTACAGTTCAAAGTAAGTATGTACTGTATTGTATACAGCATACCCTAACCACACAAATATTAAAATCTTTTGTTCTTATCTCAATATTAGTCTCACACTTACAATGTGTTTACTGTTTTCCCAAGGTTAGTATACATACATGTAATTCAATGTACCTACTTACAATATGTAAGAGTTACTAGAGGAAGAGCGAAATAGAAATAGAGAGACAATAGAGAGAGAAACAATAGAGAGAGAGAGGAGATTCAAGGTCAACCACAAAATAGGTCATTTCAGGACTAACATATGGTTCAATTTTATTTCAATAATTTGCTTGTGCATAGGGGTCTTTAGCAGTGGGTTGAAACCAGAGGGCCCATAGAAAATCCAGTCCGCACGTGCTATTCATTCGGCCACCCAACCCCCATCGATAAATGTTTACTTAATTAGCCATAGCCCATCATTTTCAGTAGGATCTACATTAGCCCATGATTTTCAGTGTAAAATAAAGTACTATGTATAATAAAATATAATTCAACAAAAGTTAGGTCATTGATATCATGAATACTGTGCATGTATGTTGGATCTGTTAATATTTCTATTTTCATGTAAATGAGAGTTCAATGTGTTGGAATATCGTGCTTGACATCAATACACTAGACAAATTTATTAAGCAATTAATAACTTTATAATTCAATATAAAGCGTAGGTTCATGATACCATGATTGTAGGGCATGTCAATATTTGTAATTTCAAGTATATCACAGGGTCAATGTCTGGCATATCAGGCTTGACATTTAGTAGTGTAGACAAATTTATCTGACAACTCAGACAAAAGACCACTCGGAACGAGACCACCAACAGATGACCACTGGGAGTAAGAGCACAAATTGAGACCACTTGGGGCAAGGCCACAAGTACGAAACACTCGGACCAAGACACCAATAGAGGACCACTCGGACCAAGACACCAATATAGGACCACTCGGAGCAAGACCACCAATAGAAGACCACTTAGAGCAAGACAACCAATAAAGGACCACTCAGAGCAAGTCAGCAAGACCACCAATAGAAGACCACTCCAACTACAACAGAAGACCACTCGGACCAAGATTAGAAGGCCACTCAGACCATGATAATTGTATTTGTTTTAATACATGTACAGTGTCCGAGATAAAAGACATCTCACATATTTTTGACGTCAATGAAAATAATTCTCACACTTTTCTTTTTTGTTCTCTGGGGGTCACGGTGGCTAAGTGGATAAGGCGCTGGTTCGCTAGCCTGGAGGTTGGGTGTTCAATCCCTGCATTGGCTGAGAAAGTTCATCTCGATTTTCCGGCGTGATTTCCCCATGTCAGTGATGCAGAAGGAGGGCCTGACAAGGACAGCTGCCTAGTCATTTGGATGGGATGAAAAACGAGGTCCCGTGTACACATTGGAGTGCACGTAAAATATCCCTTGGCAGTTGGAATTTGATATAAGAGTAGGCCGTAGCGCCGCTGCCCGGGCAAAATTTCCCTCATAGCACACTGTATGGCATATGCCCGTCTTCCATTAGCCCAGGTTATGTGCAAAAGAGTAGGACGTTAAACCCCATTTGATTTCATTTTTGTTCTTTTCTTTTTAAAACAAATAAATCATTTTAATTTTGATCTAAATTAAAATCAACTCGAAAAACAAAATTATTTAACAGTACTAGCATCACTTGGGTTAAACTTAATTATAAAGGTTTTATATTTGACAACAATGATACAATCACAACAGTTTCGCTCTACTCCGGCAAGGCCTGTTAGTGTTACATTATATAGATTCCTCTGAGTCTGATGTCTGAATGTGAGCAGACAGAGTAAAGACAGTGAGTTGTTAGGTTCAACAAGCCTTATAGTTAATAAATGGGGTCCTGTATTTTCGTTTCGGACATGAATTTACCAATAAACAACACAATGACGGGAGTCGGAAAATGATACCCGTTTGATATGAGTCAGTGTATTTTGACAGTTGACATCTGGGAACCTGTCCGATTGATCGAGAGTACGAGACACATTTTTATTGCAAAAATCATAGCTATAAATAAAGAGAAAATATCCAACTATTCCAGCTCTGACACAAATAAAATTCATAGAATTAAATGGACCTACCTGGGGATGCAGCTTGGGGAGCTTTTTTCCACCTCCCAGGTTGCAAATAATTTCATGGGAACGGGTTTTACACCCGATCCCGTATTTTTTGACGGCCTATCCGCCATTTTCTTTAATCCTTTCAACGCATGCGTGTTATTGTTTTGATGCTCCCGGAAGTAAGCGTCGTAAACTTGTTGGCATTTATACATCTTCATTTATGGCGTTTAAAACACAAAATAAATTATTTTCACGGTTCCAAATAAATCCAACAAAGTGGTATTCGAAACATAATATTCCAATTGAAATTTATAATAAATTACAATACTCCATTTAGTTTGTCAAAGCACATATTTTCCAATAGTGCGCACATGTTTTGCGCTAGGCGCGTCTCTCAACACAGCCATTCACTCGTCTAATGAAGGCTGAATGAAACTTCAGCCGACAACGCAGTGTTATATGGATCGTGAATGCCACTCCAGCCGTGGATAGTAAACAACCAGAACGAGCGAATATTAAATGAACACGGATCGTATATCTGCTCGATCATCTGCCGTGTAATACTTATAATACGACTGTTTATTTATAATTTCGTTGGAAACCTATTAAAAAAATGTTGAATATCCGAGTACAATTATGATCAGTGGCTATAATATTTTTGAGAGAGAGAGGGAGGGAGGGAGATCGAGCGAGAGAGGGAAGGAGGATTAACACCCACACTCGACATGAACTAGGTCATTTCGGGACTAACATATGGTTCGAACAATTTTAGATATTGAGGTATCCAGAAAAAAACCCATGAGGGTTTATATGATTAGAAACCCTTGTAATTTATCTGTAAAGAAAAGTAGAAATATTATTGGTAATAAATTCGCACGTACAGAGCGAATGGAAAATAAATATTGAATATTAAACCCTTATGGATTCGCAACCTCGTTAATTGCGCTAATTATTGAACAAAAAGGGGCCGTTATAATGATACTATATTAAAACAGTTACGGAATCGTAGGGCCAAATTAAAAAAAAACGACTGAGCCCTAATTAGGATCGTAAGTCCACTAATTAGGAGATGGAAATTAATTATAGAATAATATATTTTTGTATCAGTTTTATTTGGCCCTATATATCGTGCTTTTAACATCATTTAAACTGTTCTATTTTCGTTCCGCAGGACGGATCGAGGGCCTGACAAGGCCAATTGTCAAGTTGTTCGGATGGGACGAAAAGCCGATAGGTCCCGTATACACATTGGCGTGAATGTAAAAGGTCCCTTGGAGTTGGAATTCGATATAAGAGTAGGACGTAGCGCCGCTGCCCTCATCGCACATTGTATTGCATATGTCCGTCTTCATTAGCCTGCAGACAGCAGGACGTAAAACCCCATTTCATTTCATTCATTATACACAAAATGACCAAGTACAGTTTAGGACCTTGCCGTGGGGAAAGTTGCAGCAGAGTTTGTCTTGTTATTTACTCTTGGCATTATTGGTCCTTATCAGGTGTTTTGAAAAATGCCCACATATAATAATATTATTACAATTGATATAGGCCTAGCGCACGATTATTAAACATGTATGTCTTCAAATGCGCTTTCAAGTGTTTTCTCGCCATGGTCTCTTAAGACAATTTTGAAAAGGACGGGTGTTCAATGTTGATATGAATGTTTCGACAAATTTGGATTGTCGAGTTCCAGAGATGTGGCGCTATATAATGCAATCGCAAAAGATCTTTTGCTGGATTCGAGCTGTATTGGTCTTTTGAAGAAGAACGTTGTCCTCGGCCTGGAATCATAACTGTATGAGTATTTCCTTCGTGAAGCTCGGCAATTTTTTTTCATTTAGTCCTCTATAAGTATTGAGAAAGATTTTGAAGACAGAATTGTTGCAAATTCTCATACATGACCCCAGTTTGTTTCACAGAGAATTACGAATTATCTCTGTAAAAGATGACGTACGTTCAGAATTGTCACAGATGACTGTCTTCAACACGTGCAATGACATCACGCGGCGTCAATCATTGGCTAAATGGCGCGTGCATTGTTTACATAAGACGTAACTGCTTCGAGCAAAATGATGCCTTTTACTCATTTTAATACCGATTTACACTAAATAGAGAGAGAAACGGGGTTTAACGTCCGCTCGAAACAAACTAGATCATTTCGGGACTAACATACGGTTTCATTTTATTTCAATAGTTCTCTTGCGCGTAGGGGTCTTTAGCAGTGGGAAGAAACCGGATCACCTAGAGAAAACCTACGAGGTTGGACAGACGACCCTTCTCCTTGCCACGTACAACCGGGGATTCGAAACCACGCCAGTTGACTCAATGACAGGCTTTATGATACAGTCCGCACGTGCTAACCATTCGGCCATCCAACCGTCTTTACTTATTTGAACTTAATTTTTCGGAAGAAAAAAGGTAATATGGGGGACTCCTAAAGTCGCGTCGATGTCATTATTATTAGTGACTGTAGCGGCCTAGCGAATATTCACCACCCCCCCCCCCCCCCAAGTCCGCCGACATAGTACGTTACTCTGAATAAATAATTATTAGCTTTGTGGGTTTCCCAAAAAGAAAGCAATTCGTTAACCGTTGTTAATGCACGATCGCACCACTGGCGCCGGGTAAATTAGCCAATTACCAGGTCCTACATATGAAATTTAATAACCTTGGATCCGACCCAGACTTCTAGATAAGAGGAAATGTCAATCTCTCTTAGCAAAACTCTGAAATCTAGGTATGTAAAATTATTGATTCGAATAAAAACATGCGATATACTCCCCACTTAATTGGTAGGGGGTAGATATAATGGGAAATATTTTGTGTTGGTGACGAGCATGGGATAAGTGGTGGTTACTCGCTTCGTCACTGCAGCTTTGGATGGGCTGTAAAAATGAACAAATGGATATTTTAAATAATGCACAAAATTATAAAACTTAAAACATCGATTAAATTATCTCGAGCGCTCGATTTAATTATCTCGAGCGTTCGACTTAATTATCTCGAAATTTTGCCCTGGCAGCGGCGCTACGGCATACTCTTATATCGAATTCCAACTGCCAAGGGATCGTTTACGTGCACGCCAATGTGTACACAGGAACTCGGTTTTTCGTCCCATCCGAACGACTAGACAGCTATCCTAAATCAGCCACCGTATTAATGTGTCTGTGTGCTACAGTAGACATCATCCACTCTAAATCGCCCCCCCCCCCAAAAAAAACCAACAAAACAAACAAGTGCGATCGAACTATGGACCTGGAACTGTCCTAGTTCCTTTTGGAACTGTCTTTGAGCGAACGATATGACAATGTCCACTCAAAGACGGTACCTAAAGGAACTAGGACTATCTATGCTGTTGTATGAAATTCAAAAATTCTAATTCACCAAATCAATGCAGAAATGTTCAATGAAGAAATGTGCACATTTTCATGTTAATCGGACTTGAACTGACGACACTAAAATTAAAATTTCGAAGAGCCTCTGCCCCATGAAGAAAAAGAACAGAAAAGAGAAACATTTGCATTATATGAATAAAACGAAACTGAGTTTAACATCGTACTTGTATTGGACTAATAACAACGGGTAGTGAGTGATATGGACATTTTATGTCTATTAGAAATGTCTGCATAGAAGATATCCGATAACCATACGAAATGAAATGAAATAGGGTTTAACGCCCTACTGTTGTGCACCGACAGGGCTTACGAAGCCAGGCATACGCCATACCGTGTGCTATGAGGGAAAGTTTGACCGGGCAGCAGTACTACACTATTTAATATATATATATATATATGTATAGTAGAAATGCTGTTTCGGATTTGTCCGATCACATGGTTTGTCAACTTACAATTAAAACGATGTGCATGCATATGAATACAAGGCTTATGTAAGATTGCATCTAACGTAATGTTGAAATACAACCATCTGTGCCAGAGTACAAAATATGTGGCCACTTGAAATATTATGTTTACAGCAAATTGTAAATTTACTGTCAAATAGTGGTCACATCGGTTGTTCCTCCGATCCTTTGACCACATATCGAGTTTTGTGCAATATATTTACTGTTCTATCAGTTTATTGTTTATTTTAGAGCAATACGTGTAGGTTATTGAAAATCTAAATGTACCTAATTGGCTAATTATGAAGACAGGCATATGTCATACATTGTGTTCTTTTGACATTTGGCTTGAACAGTGCCTTTCCACCTCTTTCCACTGACTATTGTTGTTTTACATGGTCGACTGGGTGGGGGGGGGGGTGTCCCCCAAACTTTCTGTGTTAGTCAGGATCGAACCTAGGACTACCTAGCCAAGGGGGTATAACTGAATCCCCTTTAGTAATTTTACCTCGACAAATTACATAATATATAAATCTACGCTAAGAATGTTAAATTTACTTACAGAAATATCGCCATTTGTAATGGTGTATATAAGTACGTTAACTCGCGTCAAATTAGGCCTACACAGCATGGTTTTTGTTTTACAATGTTTACTAATTTATGTAAATTAACCCCGTGGTAATTTTTCATGTACTCTGTCTAGAGATATTGAAATTTATCTTGGATGTATAATCGCTAGAGGCAAAGCACATGCAATATCAAAATACAGTTATAATGAAGGCAAGATTTCTACTCCTTACAAAGGGTAAAAATACACAATAATTTGTACAGATGCGAGAAGAGGAAAGGTTATACACTCCTTTAAAAGAGTAACCAAGGCTTGACAGTGTCACAATCAAATATCATATTTTTTCTTTTACATCCGAATTTATAAATATTTATGTTCACATCCTATTTGTCTGAGTTTGATCCCCCAAACTCAATTTTAATTGTCTAATCTGTATCCCCCAAACTCATCTTGATTGTCAACTGCATCTGAGGCATGCAGCGTGTGCACAATATGGCTATATAAGCAGATGTGGATGGCACATCAGAGTCAGTCAGTCAGTCTTTTAGTAAGGTTCGTTCAGGCCGAATAGGTTCGATTATGTAGGAGGGGGCCAATTTAACCTTTCTTCTTTGAATTCATAACTGTAGTGAATATCGGACCATGTTTAATTAAATCAGAGGTACATTGGAACTGGGCCATGTTTGATTACGTCCAGGAGGTGAAACTTTTATGTGTGTGGTTTATTGTTGGGCAACGTTTGGTATGGAGCAACGTTGGGGCCAAGTTTAGCCGTAGCCTATATCGTGAACAGAACATTTGAGATGATCCCAGAATAGGATCCACAGGCCTATAATTATCTGAACTGTGTTGTGAAGATCAGTGCGGTGTTTAAATGTTTTACGAATAACTTAAATCAGAATAGGTAGTGCAGACCTATGTTTAATGTTTTCGTTGGACGAATGGTGTTTTTTTTGTGAATTGATGGTTTGATTCCCACCGGAAGTGACCTATGGACATACTGAACTCTGAAAATTGATTGTTTTACTGATTTGATATAAATATATAAAGTATTAAATTATACTATTAATGCCATTTCGTTTTCTTTATGATTTTGAAGACGCAGCTGGGGGGGTAGTTTGCACGAGTGGCAATTGGTCAGGTGCCAAATCGTGACAGGCTGGTAGATTTGTGTAGCTACTGGATCAAAACGATGATGCCGGCGGTGCAAGAGAGCATGAAAATATATTCAAGAATCACCGCGCAACAGCAGTACAAAGGGTACAAATACACAATAATTTGTACAGATGCGAGAAGAGGAAAGGTTATCTACTGGATCAAAACGATGAATCCGGCGGTGCAAGAGAGCATGAAAATATATTCAAGAATCCCCGCGCAACAGCAGTACAACAGACTTGGTTGAACTTAGTGATTGTTTAGTCATCACCACCATCATCATCCATCATCATCATAAGGACATACCGGAAACGTTATGATGATTGTTAAACAATCCCCAACTGCAACCTAAGTCTGCTGTTGCGGGGTGAATCTTAAATATCTTTACAATAATTTTAACAGGGTACATCCTACTCTTATATTCCAGTTGTCAAAGTTTTTTTTTACGTGTACGTCAATGTGTACATGAGACCTCGGGTTTTGTACCATCCGAACGACTATACATATTACAAAACAACCATATTATAACTCTTTGAACGTCTGTATCGGATTGGTGGTTAATGCCGGGATCGAACCGGGACCCCAGGCTAGCCAGAGGCTTTCTCGCTGTAGGGTCCACCGATAGGATCTTTCTTATTTCTCCCGCATACCAACAATTGGGGTCCCAATTTCGATTCTAATGTTGGCCTTCCTCAAAAGACCATTTAAACTACATTGGAGCACGTCCGTGCTCTAGCTGGAGAAATGGTGTTCCGAGAAATATAAAGACGTGCTCTCAGAAAGTTTCATTTTGGGCAAAAATGCGCGCCAGGTATCACCGAAGAAAGGAATATCATTGTACCAAATACATGTAACATGGTATGGGTCATACGCTTCTCGCACAGTATAATATACGCCAGATTGACACTGAAGACAATGGATGTTGTAAAAATTTCCAAAGAAGAGAGGGGGGGGGGTAGCTTGGCACAAACGGCGTCGATAGTCCCCCCCCCTCTCCCAGACAGGACAGCAGTCTAGTCCTTTGTATTGGGTAGAAACCGAAGTCCCGTGTACACTTTCGCGTGTACGTAAAATATCTCACTTTCTTTCTCTTCCAGACAAGGAAGCTGTCTAGTCCTTCGGATCGGAACAAAACCGTGTCGTTTTGGCGTGTAGGTAAAATCTTTCTCATCTTGAAGATGCGGGTTTTATGATATTTGTGTAAGCCTTTTCGAAGTCGATATGCGCACGCTTTGGTTACTTCGTCATAAGCGATTCTCTAGAAATAAGACACGAGAACGTTGTCTCCCTTTATATATAAATATTGCTCTTTGGATTGTTAGAAGTGAAATGAAGCGAAATGGGCTTTAACGTAGCTATTTTCTGCAACAACCGCGGGATCAAACTGATCCCGCAGTGAATATTCGCTTGGCCGTTACAATCACTGATAAGCATGACATCGACGAGGCTTAATAAGTACGGCATATTAACTTTTTTATTTCGACAAATTAAATTCTCAAACATTTTTTTGAGGTAACAGAAAAATAAATAAAGACGTTTGAAGTAATTGAAGTTAAAAAATATTTCCTATTAAGTGTAAATGGGTATTAATATGCGTCATTTTGCCCGAAGCAGTTAGGTGTTAAGTAAACATTGCACGAGCCGTTGAGCCAATGAGTGCACTCAAAGCACGTGCTATGGACACTCATCTGTTACAGAGTTAATTCCTAAGTAATTCTCTGTGAAACAGATTGCCGCGGGATAATGAAGTCAGCACCCCCTCCCCCTTACCATTACTTTCCCCTGCACTACTGACAAAGGGAAACACTGGGGTCGAATTCCAAACATTCTGGTTACCAAGTCAGTGTCTAAATTATAACTGAGCCAACAGGAGACCTCGTTTGTTCGAAATATTTCTTTTCGGATGTGTTCAAATCTTATTGAATAGAAAAATTAAGTCTCCAGATGTGTGATGGGTATAGTGCATACAGAGCGACCATTCAAAAATGGAGCTCTTTCTTCAGAGACCAGACATCTCTATTCTTAGATATTTTTGTATTTAAAAATTCTTGGTGGATTTCGTACATCGTGGATCTTTTCCGTGGCATCCGACACAATTAAACATTATTTATGAGGTGTCTGTTTCTTAACGCATAAGTCTAGGCTAACTTACGTCATTGGGGTGGTTCAACTTTTTTTTCTGCACCAACCGGGCTAATGAAGACGTGCATACGCCTCGCAACATTTTGTAAGGGAAATTTTATCCGGACAGCTGCGGTTTTGCATACTCTTCAATGAATTCCCATTTTCATGGTTTTTGGTACGCGCGTGCGAACAAATGAGTAAACGGGTGGACCTGGGTTTTTCGTCCCACCCGAACCACTAGGCGCACCCAGACTCAGATTAAGAGGGACACTGATTGGGTCCCAAAATGAGTTATAATGAGTTATGTTGTATGTGTGTGCCAAATAAATGACCTTGATATGCCCGATTTTAAATGTTGATACAAGGGCACAAGTGACATTTTAAGCCACCCCCATCATGCCCGTGGGATTACTAACCAGGCGGATCTGTGATCGATCGCGATGTTGCCCAAGAAAGTTCTCCTGAATTTACCAGTGGGTCTGGCAAGAAACAAAGCTTAGTCTTTCGGAAGGGACAAAAGCGAGAGATTCCGTATGCACGTAAAAGAAGCCAAAGAATTCAATTGCTATCGGGCCAAAAATTACCATTAAACCCCATTCCATTCATTCATTGCGTCTGAACAATAAACAAAATAACACCTGTTGTGGGATGAGTTTAAAAATAGTGCGAAAATGAACTCTGTTTCGTTTGTCGGGATTTGATCCACGACGTCAATTTTTGCTACAACCAATATGGCTGCGCCCTTGAAAACGTGAATTTTATATTTGCATCAATTATGGCATGTCATTTAATTCTGATGCAGTTATATTTTGCCAGTGCAGCACATCCGAATGAATAATCCAGGAATGTCAAGTGAGTGTCTAATAAATGACTTTATTTTCCCGATTATTTGTCACTGTCTTCCATTTACTTATGAAAGTAAACGCCGGTCAGTTAAAAATGGTTGTTTTCTACCCGACCCGGGTGAAGAACATCGCCATATGATATAGCGAGAGATATGGGGTTTAACGTCCACTCTACACAATCTAGGTCTGGACTAACACATCGGTCAATTTTATTTCTTTAATTCGTTTATTGTAGCAGTGGGAGGAAACCGGGTACCTGAGTTGGAGAAAACCCAGGAGGTTTGACAGTCGACCCTACATATTCTGTAACAATGACAGACCTTATGATACAGTGTGCACATGCTATTGTTCTTAATGTAGGCCATACAGTTTGGAAAAATAGCCCACTGACCACGAATGATACTTCTAGTGCTATTTCAGAATACGGCCAGACTAGAATTCCATGAAAATTTCATTTTTCTGTAGATGTGCGAAAGTACATAGCTCCGAAATAGCATACGCATGCTAACATTTATTCAAATGAGCTTGGGTTCAGCCCTAGTATAAAGATAATATTCTCTGCTTTTATTTACTAATGGTTGGGTGGTGACTTCTATGTACTTTCAAAATGGTTCACTCAAATTATGTCAATTAGTCCATTCATTGCGAACGGAATGAGTTGTGAACATTTTGATACAGTGTGCAAATGCTGTTTTCTTAATGTTGACCATGCAGTTTGTGAGTTGTGAACATTTTGATATTTTCTAAAAGAACTAAATGACTAAATTGATTATATTTTTTCTTTACAGATTGAAGTAACATTGGAAGTCAGAACAGGAGTATGAATGGACATAAGTCGTTGATCTTAATGGATATCTGATAAAAACATTGATAACATTCCAAGGAACTATGAGTCGCCTTGCTTGTATAACGAACGTGAGACTGTGTTTGTCTCAAATTTTTCCATTGCGTTGTTTACTAGAAGACAATGTCAGGCGTGCTAGCTGTATTTTTGAACCAGAACTTACAAGATGGGGAATCAATCAGTTGGCTCAAATGCATCTGATTAAAAGTTTTACCACAACATCAATCCGGTTCGATTCGAGAAGGGCAAAAGTAGGTTATTTTTTTTAATAAATCAAGTCTGGAAATAAGGCACCTTTGACAAACAATGTCAGACACAAAACTTATGGTGCTTGTCATTTTGTCTGGCACTGATTTGTCAATTTTTATTGATATTATTAATACATGTCCGGCACTTTTTCATTAGTGTCTGACATTTTGCCAGGTACATCTAAAACTGTTATTTCCTGGCCTGAATAGATATATAATCGATATACTCATGAGGAGCTGAGGTGACACAGTAAGGCGAAGGCGCGATAACCTGGAGGTCATGTGTTCATTCCCTGTGTTGACCGAGAAAAAACATCCAAATTTTCTGGTGTGGTTCTCCCTTGGCAGTGGTGCATGATGAAGGGCCAGACAGCGAAATTTGATATAAGAGTAGGCTGTAGTGGTGCACCTGGCAAAATTTCTCTCATAGCACACTGTATGGCGTATACCCGTCCTCACTATCCCAGTCGGTACAGAACCGTAGGACATTAAACTCCATTTCATTTCATTTTTCTCTGTCTCTCTCTGACACTCGATTATATATATTTCAGAAAGATCCAATCCAAAGACGACCAAAATCAATGAAGATTAACAAATTGGTTTCAATAAAACCTGACATGACGGTGACACAATTAGCGAAAGAATTAGACAGATCAGTTGGTTGGTATTGTTTATTTGATTTAACCCTTTAGTTGTTGATATAAATAAAATATAAATATTGTTGAAATAAGATTCAACTGTCTGTTAGTCCCGAAAAGATCTAGTTTGTGCCAGATTGATATTCGAGCCCTGGTGTGAGCGTATGTGGCATGAAGATAGGGGCGCCTTCTCAACCTCGTGGGTTTCCTCCAGGCACTCCGGTTTCCTCCCACTGCTAAAGACCCCTACGCGCAAGCGAATTATTGAAATAAAATTAAAACCATATGTTAGTCTCGAAATGGCCTAGT
The DNA here is from genome assembly GCA_036850965.1 of Patella caerulea. Classification (NCBI taxonomy): domain Eukaryota; kingdom Metazoa; phylum Mollusca; class Gastropoda; family Patellidae; genus Patella; species Patella caerulea. The sequence goes on along the minus strand of JAZGQO010000007.1, from coordinate 74,947,263 downwards.
TTGTGTTGAGTTGACGTTAAAAAAACCCATTTCTCTCTCTATTTATCTATAGAATATCTATTTATCCGTAGAATACATATAGAATATCTATTCATCCATAGAATATCTATTTATCTCTAGAATATCTATAAAATATCTATTTATCCATAGAATATCTATTTATCCATAGAATATCTATTTATCTCTAGAATATCTATAAAATATCTATTTATCCATAGAATATCTGTTTATCCATAGAATATCTATTTATCCATAGAATTTCTATTGATCTATAGAATATTTATTTTTTGAATGATATGGTAAGAAACACGTCATGTTTTCCAGATCAGATATTTGAAGCTTTGTCATATGTTAATGGAGGAGAAATCTACAGAAAAAAACATTCAGGTACACATCCTATTTCATTTGGTTTTATTGTTCAAAATTTCATCTCTCTCTCTCCCTCTCTCTCTCTCTCTCTCTCTCTCTCTCTCTCTCTCTCTATGCTGTAAACTTGATTTCATTTCATAGATAACATTCTCTCCAGTTATAGATAATTTTGATGTAATAAAGGAAGTAGTGAAGAAATGTGGTTTCAGACATAAACTTGTTGAAGCTCCGAAATCAGAGAAAGAAAGAGTTGATATAGTAAGACAGTAAGTAGAATGAAAATCTATTGCAGTGTTATACAATGTCAGTTTCGATCCAGACGTTGGAGGAGATAGCTGCTCACGATTTTACAACCTGGCATTGAGTATATTCTGACACTATCCATCTCACCAAACGTGCAGTTATCATTCTGGCCCTGAGTTTGTTCAATTTTCAATCACTGTTTATGAGCGATATCTTTAATCTAACAACACAAAACTTGGCACATAGTTTCTTAACGATGTATTTGATATATTAGAATAACAAAAGTTTTATAAAGGGCTATATTTTAGATAAAATAAGGCAAACAATTTAGATTAATCTATGCCATTGGAATTCTGTTAAAGATACCCTGACAGTTGGAAATCGAAAAAGAGTTAGATGTTAGCTCGCTAATCTGAGGTTTTCTGGTCAATACCTGTGTTGACTGAGAAAGTTCATCTGGATTTTCCGACTTGGTTCTCCCTTGTCATTGATGCAGGGTAAGTGGACTGTGCAAGGGACAATGTAAAGTTTGTATGGGACAAAAAAAAAGAAGTACTTTGAATGCATTGGCATGTACTTTAAAGAACCCTAAGAGTAGTATGTAGTCTCACACTGTATGACGTATTCTTGTCTTTGTAAGTCTTGTGCGTGCAGTGAAGTAGGATATTTAACCCCATTTTGTTTTCTTTTTTTAGGCCTCCACCAGATGAATCTGTGCTACAGAAGCGCCCTCCAGTGGTTACCATAATGGGTCATGTTGATCATGGGAAGACAACTCTGTTGGATTATTTACGTAAATCGAAGACTGTTGACAAAGAATTTGGAGGAATAACACAGCACATTGGAGCATTTTCTGGTAAAACAATACTATTTGTCAGGATCTTCCTACCAAGACAACTTTTAGTCGTTTTAATGGTAGTGAAAACCGACGTCTTATGTACACATTGGCATGTATGTAAAAGATCCCTTTGGCAGTTGGAATTTGATATAAGAGTAGGCCCGTAGCGCCGCTGCCCGGGCTAAATTTCCATCGTATCACACTGTATGGAATATGCCCCTCTGCATTAGCCCAGTTTAAAAGCAGAACAGTAGGACGTTAAACCCTATTTCATTTCTGTTTTTTATCAAAAAAAACATAATTTAACATTTGTCTTCTTTGTTTGATTAAACCTGAAAACAAAATGTAGTACATGAAATTAGATCTCCTCATTTGTATATTTCCGGTTATATTGTAAATTGTTCTTCGAGTTAAAGTTGCTTTCCCGGGTACAAACTGGGTGATTTGATGATATATTAGGACTAAAAACATATTCAAACTAATTAATTTATCATAATTTTGCTTCAAATCCTTCTCAAAACACAGTAATTGCCAAGTATACCCTGCTATAAAAATCGATCAAAAGAGGCCATGTTTGTGTCAGGGGATTACCCCTCTCCGTCCCTACGATAACAATGAGTGGAGACGGGTGAAAATTCATTGCATATACACAAGAAGATGTTGTCTGTAATCGCTGACTATTTATTACAAATATTGAATCCTAATTAAATTGTCGAATTATCCACTGCCTGCGTCTTTTTCTGTGATTTTTATCTCAGAAAGTGTTGTAGGTCTAACTCTTTATAGAGTTTATCAACATGTACACAAAGCGCTCAATTTACTCGTGCAGCCTTCGACGCCGCGCTTGGGGGATAGCACTAATCGTCGGGCTGTCGATTAGGGGAACCCTTACATTTTTGTCCTGTATACTCTCAATGAATGTTTTTCAGAGAACCCAGTATTTTTCTAGTAAGATTGGGTATCTCTGCTTTCCATATGTACCAAAATTGCCATACTTTTATTGGCAATAACCACCTGATAAATACTTTGCTGGGAAGCCATCTTTAAACAAATTAATTTTTGTTTTTAGTACATATATTTTCATCAAAAGTGAACGCTGTATTTCATTTGTTGTTTATTTGATTCACTACTTCAGAATTATAACACAATTATTACATTTTCAGTACCATTGCCGTCTGGCGAGACGATAACGTTTCTAGATACACCAGGTCATGCTGCGTTTAGTACGATGAGAGCTAGAGGAGCACAGGTTACGGATATTATCGTGTTAGTTGTAGCAGCAGATGACGGGGTTATGGAACAGACGTTAGAATCAATACAACATGCTAGACAAGCTAATGGTAATCCTTTGTCATTTAAATTGACCCTGTGGCTTAGTGGTAATAAGGTTCATCAAGGTTTTCTGGCATGGTTTTTCTTGTCAGTGGTGCGGGATAGAGGGCCTGACAAAGACAGCAACCTAGTCATTTAGATGGGACAAAAAACCGTCTCGTGTATACAATGGTGTGCACGTAAAAGATCCATTGGCTGTTGGAATTTGATATAAGAGTAGGCCTGTATGGCGTATATCCATCTTCATTAACTCTGTCGGTTCAGGGGGGGTTGGGATGGCCTAGTGGTCTAGAGTGCCGCGCTTCGACCTCTAGCTGGCCGGTCACCTCTGGCTTGCGGCTGTAGTTTCGAACCCTGGTGTGAGCGTATGTGGCATGGAGATAGGGGCGCCTTCTCAACCTCGTGGGTTTCCTCCGGGCATTCCAGTTTCCTCCCACTAATAAAGACCCCTACGCGCAAGCGAATTATTGAAATAAAATGAAATCATATGTTAGTCCCAAAATGACCTAGTTTATGTCGAGTGGACGTTAAACCCCATTTCTCTATCTCTCTGTCGGTTCAGAACAGTAGGACGTTAAACACCGTTTCACTCCATTACATTAAAGTGGCTAAGACGCCGGCTCGCAAACCAGGAGGTCCCGTGTTCGATCCATGTGTTGATACGAAAACTCCTATCCAGGCAAAATTTCCCTCATAGCAAACTGTATGAAGTATGCCTATCTTCATTAGCTGGTAGATACTGAAAAATAGGAATATAAAACCCTTTTCATTTAGTTATTTATATTTGCCTGTAGTGTAGTTCTAACACTGAAAATGCAATTATATTTGGAAGTCTAAAAACAAAATAGGTCTACAGATTATTTTTTGAATCTTTAATATGCATGTTTGAAATCCTTAAAACTCTTCAATGCTTACTGTAATTATGAAAGCACTGATGATGAAATATGCTAGCGGACAATGTTATTTATGTTTATTCCAGTGCCTATAATAGTAGCTGTAAATAAAATGGATAAACCCGAAGCGGATTTGGTATGTACTTTATTATATCATTGAGAGGGGTTCACCAGCCTGCGGGTTCACTAGTCACTATAAGAAATGCTCTAGCGGGTCTCAATAAACCTAATCCGAACCTTAACCATAAACCTAATCCTAATAATAGATATCGGTAGACTAATGAACCCGTAATAATAAATTTCAGTGGTGCAGGACAGAGGGCCTGACAAAGACAGCATTTAGTCATTCGGAAGGGACAAAAAAAAAATCCCAAGGTCCTGTGTACACATTGGCATGCAAATAAAAGATTCCACTCTTTCTCTCTCTCTGTCGCATCGCAATATGTATCATCTTGCCATATTGATAATATGCATCGTATGGAAAATATGTGGTATTAGGACAGCCGTTTATTTTGTGTGTTTCCTAGCAACAAGTTTTGTTTATATATTGTAGGAGCGTACAAAGAGAATGTTAATGGAACATCAGTTATTAATAGAAGAGTTTGGTGGAGATGTACAAGCAGTTCCAATATCTGCTCTAAAAGTGAGTACGGTATAATATTAGACCTACTTTATCAAGTTGGCTAATGCAGCATAGTGATAGACGTGGGATATTTGAGGGCATTTTGTAGACCCCTACGTGCAAGCAGATTATTTGTTCTGTAATGACCTAGTTTGTATCTAGTGGCTGTTGAACCATATTTCGAAGCCACAGTGGCTCAGTGTGTAAGATGTTCGCTCACTAACCTGGAGGTTGCGTATTCGATTCCGGCATGGTTTTCCCTTGTCAGTAGTGTAGGACTAAGGTGCCTTACAAGGACAGCTGTCTAGTTGTTTGGAAGGGATGGAAAACCAAGGACCCATGTATAAATTGGTGTGCGCGTAAAAGATCCCTTGGTAGTTGGAATTTGATGTAAGAGTAGGTTGTAGTGCTGTGCTTGGGCAACATTTCCCTCATAACACACTGTATGGCGTATGCCCGACTTTATTAGCACAGTACGAGCAGAACAGTAGGACGTTTAACCCCAATTCATTTCTCTCTCTCTCTTTCCATTCCTATAAAATATAATACAATGTGATTTTCACATGTATTTTGCAGGGAACTAACATTCAAGAATTAAAAGAAGCAATTATTACCCAATCTGAAATAATGGAAATCAAGGGTGATCCGGTCGGTTTAGTTGAAGGTCGAGTTATTGAATCCAAAACAGATCCTGGTAGAGGGTAATTAATTATTTATCAACATTTCAATAAAATCGTAATACATCATTTTGCGTCCTTAAAACTAACGATCCATCATTAGCAGATCGAGATGACAGGGTCATGGAACAGACATTATCTGATATAATCCAAGACGGGAGATTATATCTAGTGAGTGATGGACGGGGGGGGGTGTGTGTGTTTGCTTGGATTGCCGAATAGTTAGTGCATGCACGTTGGATTTGGATCATAAGGTAGGTCATTGAGTCAACTGGCGCGATTTCGATTCCCCAGTTGTACGAAATAAAGAATGGGGTTTCTGGTTTCCCCCCACTGCTAAAGACCCCTGCGCGCAAGCCAGGCGTTGCCCACATGACCATAATAAAACCTAAACAGTCTGTAATGATCTCAACGTTACCAAAGTGAATTCAACTATTTACATGCAACCATAAAAGAACCAGAAAGACATCACAAACTCGAATGTTACCACAATAATGTTGACAAGACATTAAACTCTGCTATTTTATCTTGTAGAAAACTGGTTACAGCAGTTGTAAAGAGAGGAACTCTAAAGAAAGGTTCAATAATAGTTGCTGGTAAAACATGGGCTAAGGTAAAATAATCATGGGCCAATGTGGATCACAATGAAAATCATGGGCTAAGGTGGATCTCACAGAAAATCATGGGCTATGGTAGCTCATGGTGAAAATCAAATTGGATGACACTGAAAATCATGAACTGCAGTGGCTCATGCTGACAATCATAGGCTAAGTTTGATCACAATGAAAATCATGAGCTAAGGTGGATCACATTGAAAATCATGGGCTAAGGTGGCTCATGCTGAAAATCATGAACTGCAGTGGCTCATGCTGAAAATCATGGGCTAAGTTTGAACACACTGAAAATGAGCTAAAGTGGATCACACAGAACATGATGAGCTAAATTGGATTACACTGAAAATCATGGGCTAAGGCGGATCACAATGGAAATCATGAGCTTTATGTGGTGGATCACACTGCGGTGGATCATACTGAAAATCATGAGCTAAGGCGGATCACATTGAAAATCATGGACTGAGGTGGATCACATCGAAAATCATTGGCAAAAGTAACACATACTGGACATGGGCTTAGATGCATCTCACTGAAAGTTATGGGCTAAGGTCTATCGAACTGGACACCCACTAAGGTAAAACATGTAGTGAAATTTGTGTACTAAGGTGGCTCACATTGAAAAACATACTGAATCCTGTTGTCGGCACATAAAGTATCTCTGGATATCGCAGCATGGTTTCCCCTTTAATTCTACTGTAATGTAAAACCCATTTGTCTCAATACTTTAATATCATTTGATATACTCTAGGTACGTGGTATGTTTGGCGATGATGGTAAACCGATAGTGATGGCGCCACCATCAACACCGGTAGAAATATCTGGATGGAAAGAACTACCGTCTGCTGGTGATGAAATTTTAGAAGTTGATTCAGAGGTAAAATAAATTTGTAAACTTTGTCTGCATTGTCTCAGTTGATATATGGGTTTGTGGCGCAGAATGGTTTAATGCATGCACTTTAGATCTTAAGGTCTGTCATTGTGTGAATCCTGTTGTGTCGATTCCACGCTTGTACGTGACAAGGAATAGGATCGCTTTTCTGACCTTGTGGGTTTTAACTTTATTCCTGCCACTGCTAAAGGCCCCTTATGTACAAGCAAATTATTGAATCATATATAAGTCCTGAAATGTCTTTGTGTGTCAGGGGGACTTAAAAACTCTCTCTCTCTCTCTCTCTTTCTCTCTCACTCTCTCTATATTTTACAGACGCAGGATTTTTACTGAATTTTTAGAGAAAACAGCCCCATTTGTAATTATATATATATGTATACGACTTTACAAAATTTGTATAACTTTTTTCATGTTTAGAAATTTGCCAAAGAAGTTGTAGATAGCAGATTACATCAAGCATTACAAGATAAAGCGGACGTAGATCAAATAGCAATAACAGAAAAACGAGCAGAACATAGGAAAGGTTACGAAGCTATGACTGCTGCTAGACTTGAAAGAGGATTTAGATATGGCAATAATCGAGGAATTAAGAAAGAGAAAGAGACAATAATCACACATGAAGGACCACAATTATCTTTAGTTTTAAAAGGTAACAGAATTTTAAATTTTATTGTTAACTGTTTAAGGGGAGTGGGATGGCTGAATGAGAACCAGAAATGGGGTTTAACGTCCACTCAACACAAACTATGTCTTTTCGGGACTAACGTGTGATCCATTTTATTTCAATAATTCGCTTGCGCGTAGGGGTCTTTAGCAGTGGGAGGAAACCGGAGTGCCCAGAGGAAACCCACGAGGTTGAGAAGGCGCCCCTATCTCCATGCCACATACGCTCACACCAGGGCTCGAAACCACAGCCGCAAGCCAGAGGTGACGGATGGCTGAATGGTTATCATGAGTGGGCTGTATCATAAGATGTGTCATTGAATCAACTAGCATGACAAGAAGTAGGGTCGCTTGTCCAACCTTGTGGGTTTACTCCAGGTCCTCCGTTTTCCTTCCACTGCTAAAGATCCGTACGCGCAAGCGAAGTTATTGAAATAAATTGAACCAATAAATAAATTGTGTTAGTCCTGAAATGACTATTTTACATTACGTTGTCAGCTCTTTATCTGAATCTTTCCTAATGTATCTTTAATTGAAATATTTACATATTGTAGGTGATGTAGATGGATCATTAGAAGCCATCTTGGATACCCTAGTTATGTATAATTCTAAGAAATGTAATCTTGATCTAATTCATTATGGTGTTGGCAATATTACAGAACAAGATATTAAATTAGCTGAATCATTTGATGGTTAGTTTCCAATCATTTAAAACCTAACAACCAATAGCGTTTGTTATTGATATTTGATTGGCATGTATTGATTAATATCTATTACATACAGGGGGTCACGGTGGATATGTGGATAAGATGCTGGCTCGCTAGTCAGGAGGTCGGGTGTTCGATCCCTGCATTGGCCGAGAAAATTCATTCAGATTTGACCCCTTGGTTCCCCCTTAGTCAGCTGTCTAGTTGTATGGGTGAGACAAAAAATGAGGTGACGTGTACACATTTGTGTGTACATTAAAGATCCCTTGACAGTTGGAATTCGATATAAGAGTAGGCCATAGCGCTGCTGTCTGGGCAAAATTTCTGTCACAGCAAACTAGGCAAAATTTCCCTCATAGCAACACTGTATGGCGTATGCCTGTCTTCATTTCATCTTATATCTTTTACAACCAGTATTTGTAAAAATCTTTTAGAGGCATTTAGTAACTGGACAGAGCAATACACAAAAACACATACTTATGGAAAAAACAGGTACCTATTTATTTGGGCGACGTTTTGAAGATTATCCTCAGAGTATCCTCTCAAAGTTATCCATAAGTATGTGTTTTTGACTTTTTGTATTATTTGTAGGTGTAGTTATGGGATTTAATGTATCGATTCCAAGCACTGTACAGAAAATAGCTGAGTCATGCAATGTTCCTGTTTCCTTACATCAAGTTATATATAACCTATTTGATGATCTCTGCTCACAACTTAATGCTAAATTACCTGTTATAGAAGAACAGGCAACAATAGGTTGGTATTCTTACAATCGGATTAAAACACAGATCCTGTTTCGTTTTTTTATAGTGCAAAATTTTATTTTACTTGTCTTTACTACACTAAGATCTAGTTGATGTGAGGAATTAGCCTGTTACGGTTCTGCACTGGAGTGTGGGTCAACCCCTAGAAACGTCAATGCTCATTGATAAATCAATGTCTGATTATAAAAGTACATGTATATAAAAAAAACAAAACGAAATATAGATCTGTACTTTAATTGTATTGGTATTCTTATTGATATTTGAATTTACTGTTGGGTTGGCTGGCCAACTGTTTTGAAGCATGCAATTAAGATCATCCCTAGCTTGTAAGTAAGCCCTCCAAAATCCAAACGCCTTTGATGTTCTTTAGATAAAGACCCCTTTGTCATCTTAGTCTTAAAATAACCTAGCTATGTTATACTCCATATCCGTCTATTTCTCTCTGTAATTTTGACTGTACCTATAGTGACATTTACAGTTGAGAATATCACTGTGGTGTTCCTCAGGGTTCTGTGCTTGGACCAGTTAGTTCGTCCTTCACACAACCATGTTGTGTATGACAAAGCCTGACATTGTGTGACCTATGCTTTATTCTTGTGTGTGCTCTACTTCAGTAATTTCTCTGCTCATTTATTTTGCTGTTTTTTTCCCAGCTTACCATACAAATTTACGGTTCGCGAACATGATCAATCCTGGTGTTGGAAAGTTCAATGTGACAGATCATCATATAACAGTTGACAGATAAATGTGTCCAAATTTATTCCATTTTTTTCAGGCGAGGCTAAGGTTTTACAATTGTTCAAATTAAACAAGAAGAAAAAAGAAATCATTGTAGCAGGTTGCAGATGTACGAAAGGTTTATTACATAGAAAGAAAAATTTTAAAGTTATTAGAGATGAAGAAGTTGTATATGAAGGTATGGTAATGGCCTGTCAAAATCCTGTTACGCCAAATGCATACATGCCAACCTGAGGAGATTGAAAATCGGAATGGCTAGTATTGATGATAGAACAAGGACCGTAGGTCCAAGGTCGAACGGTGCAAAGCACCGTGCGCGCCGCAGGACGTGGTGAAGACTGAAAATATGTTTATATACGCCTAGAAGATTTTTCGTAGGACGTAATAATTCCTGGAAATTCTTTGCCGTAAGTTTCCCGGTATTTTTGTCTGACATTCGTTTTGGAAATTGGAAGCCATTTGGTTTGTCTTGACGACCGACGCGTGGAAGTCGTAAATTATTTACTGGGTTTTATTTATAATTTTAATTTGTTTTTTTCACACATGGAAAACAGCTTGAAAACATTTTTTATCAAGTCAGAAGGAAATAAGGAAGAAGCCACATCGTTACTGGCAACTAACGGTAAATCCGCCGTGTACTGTACGAGTGTATGCGAGAATGGCTCCGCGAAGCAGATAATATCCGCGAAGTATGCAAATTAGGCACGGCCGATGACGAAATAACCATATGACCTCTTAGCTTATATTAATAATGATCGAGAAAACTGGCGACATGTTTTCGGCTATTTCCGTCGTTTTACCGCGAATTATGCAAATTAGACACGGCAAATGACAGAAATAACCACATGACCCTTTGATCTTGATTAGTCCAGACATAATAGCTTATTCCATTTTATATTAATAATAATAAGGAAAACATGACACATGTTCTCGACTATTTCCGTTGTTTTACCGACTCATACTACGATAAACAGTATTGCAATCAGATTCACAACAAACAGTGAGAATGCCGAGACAGTCGTCAATGTAAAAAGGTCCGGAATGAAATATAATAAATATGTTCCAATAAATTTTAAAAAACGGAATTATAAAGAGTAAAATCGGAATTCAGAATTAGACTCAGAAAATCGGAATGATTCCGACAAAATCGGAATAGTTGGCATGTATGCAAATGCTTTTTTGCTAAAATATCAAATTTCTCATGGCTTAAAGTACAATATTGGTGTCAGCCATTATCACATGTGTGATAGAACTGGTTAAACACTTTCCAAATATAATTTTAACGCAGGGATTATTGCTGCGATAGATGCTTAATTAAGATTTGAAGAAGCTTAATTAAGATTTGAAGAATCGACTGTGACGAAAGCAAAAGATGAATTAAAAGTTTCATTGAGACATAAATATTGGATACCAGAAACCTATCTTTTCATGGCAAGATAACACCAATGTTGATTTAAGTTGACCAATAAGTCTTGTTTGAAGATTGTGAATGGTGTCAAAGACTTAGCTACTTTAAACATATTTTTTGAAAGATAGCTGGTATATTGTCTTATTACTTTGATTTTATTTATTTATTTTTCAGGTTCCATAAATTCTCTAAAACATCTAAAGAATGAAGTGGAGACAATAAAAATGGACGTAGAATGTGGTCTAAGTTTATCAGACTCTAGTTTTATATTTAAAGAAGGCGACATTATACAGTGTTTTGATTCAAAACAAGTCACACAAGTTATTGACTGGGATCCAGGCTTTTGATAATGATTTGTTTTAAGACATTAATTATGAAAGGTTACAGTGTGTTCAACATATTACAAACTTGTGTTATTCAGAAAAACAGCGAATGACTCTACTAGTGAGGACTTCAAAATCAGAATATGAATTGACTCTTCGGGGACTTCAGGAAATTAAATTAACTAATGAGGACTTATATAAAGTTAGATCTACCTACCACATTGACATTAGGTTTTTATATATGCAAGTATTGATTTTAAAGTTGGATTTCTTCAGTACCACCCTGATGTATTCAAGACTTGATTCTAAAGTTATATCTACCTGTACCAATCTAATACATAACACTGTAACCTGGCCTCAGACTTAAGTTAAGAATTTTCTCAAATTTGTTCGCCTTTTAGTAGCTAAAATATAGCCCTTTTTTTAACACGTTTGTTGTTTGAATCTATCAAATACCCTAATAAGAAACTGTATGTAAAGTTTTGTGTTTCTAAGTCAAGGATATTTCATATAAACAGTGATTGAAAGTTGAGTAAATTCTCAACTTAAGTCTGAGAATGCTTTGTGAACTTGGGGCCTGGGTATCATAGTTTGAAAATTCGTATGGATGAGCTTAGACAATTTTTATGAATTTTCAAATGAAAGACTTGATAATGAATGAATGTAAATGACATTACAGCTGAATATGAAAGATTTAATGGTACAAGGGTTACAATGTAGATTTTATGATACCCGGGTAAAATTAATATTACCTGGGTTACAGTGTAGATTTAATGGTAACTGAGTTATAGTGTAGATTTAATGGTACCCGGGTTACAGTGTAGATTTATTGTAATTTATTGCCTTACAAGAACTGTGATAGTAATACATTATTAGTGCTAGTCTCAGATTTTTATGTGAAGATTTTGTCGTCGTTAGTTTGTTTTGCATGAAAAGGAAAGCACATCCGGGTCTTCCATAGGTCTATGGACCAGAAACATTGTTTGCATTGTTTTAAATAAAACTCAGTAACCACTACAGTAGTATCAAACAATGTCTGCATAACAGTACAAATCCATCCTATAAGTACTTAAAAACATGCATTATGCAAGAGCCAAATCTGCCTATTGCAGGCCTTTTTTAGGCCTGAAATTTTATCTTAATTATTAATTAGAAATTAATTAACTTAGCAAGACCATAATCAACTCGCGATACCATTGTTAGTTTGCGATATTAATCCATTTGTATATATACTGAGCGCCATAGAAAACGCATCACTTAGTTTTTCGTATAACAAAATGATCCTGTAAACATATCTTATTTATTTTGCTTCTTATTGTGAACAATATTCAAATGGGAACACATCAATAACAACACATTTGTACACTTATGGATGTTTTATCTGTAATCAACGGTTCAATGTCAGAGGGGTCAAAACCAAAAGTATGACACAGATGTCAGGTTAGCGCGTGCGTCCTCTACTGGATCTTACGCACGCTGTGCTGCACAATTAACCATCTTTGTCGTACATTGTTAGTCTGCGATATGAATCGATTTGAATATATTTCTAGTGGATAATTTAATGTAAAAATGGATAATATAGACATAGTAATGATGATCATGGTAGTAATGATGATCAAGGCCTAAAATTCAATAATGGCTAATATCTCATTTCAGAGTGAAGCATTTGACTGAAATTTTCAGCATATTTTATTTTCATAATCTATTTTACAACTATTATAGCGAGAACTGCCAGCTCTTTATTTAGTCTTAGCCAATGCCCCTTTAAGGATGAATCACACTTAAAATCTACGAAGACATCCAGGTAGTTCTTCCAAATGATGCAGGACTATGAACTTGAAACTTTATTCAGATTGGATGTTAAACGAAAGCAGAACAAATTCGGTTTATAAACAGTACAAAATAGTCCTACTAATGAAGACGGGCATATGCCAGACAGTGTGCAATGAGGGAAATATTGCCTGGACAACGGTGCTATGGCCTACTCTTTCGAATTCCAAATGCCAAGGGTTCTTTTATGTGCTTACCCATGTATACACAGGATCTCAAATTTCGTCCCATCAAAACGACAAGACAACTGTCTTGTCAGGACCTGCATCCTGCACCACTGACAAGGAGAAACCAGGTTGGAAAATCCTGATGAACGTTCTTGGCCAATGCACAAAGCTCGATGCGCAAGCGAATTATTGAAATAAAATTGAACCCTGTTAGTTTTGAAATAACCTAGTTTTAGGACATTACACATGTTTTCTCCTTCTCTCTCTCTCTGGTACTTAATAGGCTACATGAGAAGTCTAACCAAATATTTTCACCTGTTCCTCAAACCCCTACAGTATTTAATCATAATCATAACCCAATTTTAAGTGCCAGGCGCTGATGTTAGGTATTTTGATCAAATTCAGCATATCAATCATTTCAATAACGGGGTGGTACCTACCTATTTATATTGTTCAAAATCCACCCCCAGGGGTAAAGCTATGCCGTACGTTTGTAGGCCCCCTATTTATCGTCTACATGCTTTAATTTTCAATGGACCAACTTGGTCTTTACACTCTAAAGACAGCAACTATTGTTTATTTTGGTGCATTCCCCTGCCCGCTGGTCAGATGTGACATCCAAGTACACTATTACTAATATTTAGTCTGTAAACCAAATTCTTTGTCTCTAGTCATATTATTACAGCCTTTGCAGCCATTCCATATTTCATTTTAAAAAGTACCATATCATACAAGACAGTGATGTCTACGTAAGTTAGCAGTGCTCTTTAATCTTAGTAGGCCTAAAGGCAAGGGATAGGCTAGGCCCTACACATGAATTATGAATGCTCATAATCATAATATGCAGCAGGCGCATGAAATGTTTTGTTTAGAAACAGAGAAAAAACAAAAGATGAAAACAGTTGTTTACAAAATTAAAGGATGTTATCTGGTCATTGAAATCCTCTTACTGGGGATTATTGATATCATTATAACAAGTAGCGTACGAAGTAGGCCTACTGTGGAAATTCAGACTCTTCGACCTAACCCCAAAAGCACAAAATGAAGCTGCAGGTTGACACAAAAATCCATAGTTTTGGAATTGCCATGCATCTAATGATAGTATCCAGTGAATTCAATACTTTATTATATTTTAGTGAATACAGATAAAGCTTTGTGAGGAGTTAATCACCCTACGGAATCCGTTCAGGCATTGACCCGAATAAACAATAAATGGGAGACAATTCATAATTATCTCCCCTTGTTTGGTATCGTAGCCATTTCCAATGACGTCAAACGTTCCTTCCGTTTTTCCGATGCGATGTGACATTTTTAAGTCACAAAATTAATGACAAATGACAAAAATGGAAAAAAGATATCTCTTTTCCTTTCAACAGTAACATTCTGATTTCTAAAGAAGTCAAAGGCCGGTGCAGGATTTAGCTTAGTTTTTTTTTTCAAGATAACTGATCAGAAAAAACATTCCAAATTCCGCTGAGATAACCGTCACAAATACAAGTTCTGAAGTTGAAGTTCGAGTTCTGACGTTTTTATTTTTTTATTTCATTTCTTTCATTTGACTTACGTTTCTCGTTGACAAGAACATGTCAATGATATTAGAAAGTTGTTAATGTATAAAGATAATGGAAGGTTACAGTTCGTTATGGAAATGCTACAGTCTGTTTTTATTGGTTGCATTCGTCAAACAGATAAAGATCTGTCATGGAGAAGGTAGGTACCGTAAGTTAACCGTAGCCGCCGTAGGTATAGTTGTTATGTAGTACCACTTAGTAGGCCTTCTTTGACGTTGGCGTGAATGATAATCATTGAATATCAAGAAAGATATAGAACTAACTAGTAGGCCAGGGACTCAATCAAGTTAGACTATGTTCCCCCCAGACGGCCCAGAGACTTTTTAGTAAAATTTTAGTTGTAGTTATGTAACAGAATCTTAGAGACGAGCTGATAAGAATCGGTTACTTACAGTTACTATATAATAATTTGCTTATTTTGTAACTGTTATCGGCTCTAATTGCATAGAATAGGCCTGATAATATTCATTAGTAACTAACAATTGTACTTCTTGTATTAACCAAACCTCCCAAAACAATGGATACGGACGGTAGGCCTACCTACCATAGCAATTTGAAACGGAATAAGATAATGTTTCTATGCTGCAAAACAGGATTTTTGAGAATTTGATATCTTTTGGACATGTTGGTCACATAGCCTGTTACTGTTAGTCATTTCCAAGTTCAACTAATGAACTAGACAATACACTTTAAGCATGCCCCCATGACCTCCCTACTGATTCTAATTCCTGAAAATGTGTTAGAAAATAAAATGACTTTTTATTGTTTGATTTATTTCCCAGGAGTTATGGATGTGGCACAGTTTGTTGTAAAACGAGAAGGAAAGAATACCAATGATTGTGAAATCGCTTGTCAAAAAGAGGTTTTATTGAAATGCCATTATTTTCTGTTCCTTGAAGATGATAAAACATGTCTTCTTTCATCAACAGATCATCCT
Organism: Patella caerulea; assembly: GCA_036850965.1. Classification (NCBI taxonomy): domain Eukaryota; kingdom Metazoa; phylum Mollusca; class Gastropoda; family Patellidae; genus Patella; species Patella caerulea. The sequence goes on along the minus strand of JAZGQO010000007.1, from coordinate 74,931,678 downwards.
GATGTTGCTAATCAAGCTAAAAATATAGGTAGCAATTCATTTATATCTTTACTTGTCTCATCTTTAGGGTGTGGGGCGGGTGGCTGAATGGTTATCAGGTGTGCTGTAGGCCTATCAGTATAAGCTCTGTCATTGAGTCAACTGGGGGGGGGGGGAGTTGATTCCCTGATTTTAAATGACAAGGAGTAATTTCGTCTGTCCAACCTCGTGGGTTTTCTCTCTGGGTTCTGCGGATTCCTCCTACTGCTTTACCCCTATCCGCAAGCACATTATTGAAATAAAATTAAACCATGTTAGTCCCGAAATGACCTAGTTTGTTTCGAATGTACGTTAAACCTAATTTATTTCTCTTTTTTCTCATCTTTCTACACTACATATAAGCTTATACAACCTAACACATATTCAGAGTGATCTAGATTTGGAAACGACAAAATAACTGACAGGTTTGCAGCCAAAGCCCGTTATAGGGTATCAAATGACTTATATACTGGTATATATTTATAACTCTGAAGATTGTGCTGAAAAATCAGATCGATATTTTGAAATGGAATACAGAATGACAACAGTGAGTGACAGGCCATTGACGAGGGTGGGGGTGGATGGCATAAGGCCTGTCATTGAGTCAGGCGTGGTCTCTCTCTCTCTCACTCCTCTCTCTCTCCTCTCTCTCTCTCTCTCTCTCTATTCAGGACATACTCCAAATAACAGAGAGAGAGAAATGGGGTTTAATGTCCACTCAACACAAACTAGGTCATTTTGAGACTAACATATGGTTTAATTTTATTTCAATAATTCGCTTGCGCGTAGGGGTCTTTAGCAGTGGGAGGAAACCGGAGTGCCCGGGGGAAACCCACGAGGTTGAGAAGGCGCCTCTATCTCCATGCCACATACGCTCACACCAGGGCTCGAAACCACAGCCGCAAGCTAGAGGTGACCGGCCAGCTAGAGGTCGAAGCGCGGCACTCTAGACCACTGGCCATCTCACCCCCCCCTCCAAATAGCATATTTTGTTGGGAACGTTTGAGATTCCCAGCCCTACTCCACACACTACGTACAGTAGAAAATGCTGGCACAGCACATACTACTATCCTTATTAGTTCTTATGAATTACTTTATACATGTATTTATGAGCCTAATATCAGAGTCTGAGAACATTTATTTGTGTGTTTATCATTTTAGGTCTTGATCCAGCTAAAGTTGAACATTTTATGAAGGAGAAAAAGAAACTGGTGAAATCTAAAATAAATGAAATTCATGAGCTGAGGAAGAAATTAAATAACCTCACTTCAAGAGTTGAAAGTTTTCAGGTTTTGTACAATATTTCTAAAGCTTGCTCACATCAACTGATTAAATGTTTTTTCTCCATTTATTGACATTGCTATCAAATTGATCAGAACTAATCTAATTCTTTTTTTTGTCATTGTGGTTTCAAATCCCTGGTTGTACGTGGCAAGGAGTAGGGGTAGGGTCGCCTGTCCAATCTCGTGGGTTTTCTCCGGGTACCCCAGTTTCCTCGCACTGCGAAAGATCCCTACCTGCATGCGAATTATTGAAATAAAATTAAACTATATGTTGGTCCCGAAATGACCTAGTTTAAATCGAGTGGACGTTAAACCCAATCTCTCTCTCTCTCTCTCTCTCTTAAAACAAGAAAATCATACAACAGTATTCAAATTATCCATACTATAATAAACATTGTTGTGAATTTTATTGTTTGGCTTGCTTTTATATAAAATGACAAAATTATATTACATTGCAAGTCATTAATTGATGCTTTTCCATTGTTACTTGTAGAGTTTGAAGAAACAAATGGGAAAGTTATTGATGAAAATTGAAATGGAACAATATGAACAAGGAAAAGAAAATTCTGCAGCTTCAGAAACTGCAATTAAGAGACTGAATTTTAAGATGGTAAAAATAGGACAGTTGGCATCCCTTTTACAGGCCGAAATTTCTAAGATGTTGCAAAAACGCCAGTTAGCAGCCCGGGAGTTACACTCTTTACGACTGAAGAACAGAAAATCCAACACACTGTTAGAACAGGCTTTGAATAATATCGATAGATTAGAGGTTTATATTGGAGCGTTAAAAAAAGAGGATGATGAAAATAAAAACGAAGTAGAAGCTTTGAGAGGAAAACATGAACAGATCCATGATTGGATGAAAAAGTTGAAGAGGAAGGTGGATTCAACACATGCAGAATTAAGGGTAATTTAATGAATTCTCTTTATCTTAAAGCAGAGGCCAGGGTGGGTGGGTGGCTGAATGGTTAGCACATGTGCGATGTGTGCTGTATCGTAACTGTTATTGACTCAACTGGCATGGTTTTGATTTGCCTGTCCAACCACATATGGGTTTTCTCTGGGACCTCTTGTTTCCTCCAACAAGCTAAAGACTCCTAAGTGCAAGCGAATTATGGTAATAAAAATGAACAATAATATGTTAGTCCAAAAATGACCTACTTTGCACTGTAAATTGGAATTTTATTTGTTTGAATTTGATACCAAATTTATTATTATAAACTGTTTCTGGAACAGAGGGAAGTGCAATGGCTTACCAATTATAGTTCTTGTGCATTTTGCTACTTAGACATTTCTCAAATTTAATAATTTTTGTGTTTCCATGGAGACAAATTTGATTTATAAGGGATGTTAATGAATGAATATTCTTATTTAACTTTAGATTAAAATATTATTATTTTCTGATATCAGAATAGTCCCATCGTCGTGAAAATACTCCACAATCAGAAGGTGCTGGCCCAAACATTGGACGATATGGAAGAAAAATTAACCACGTTTGATAATAAACAGATAAAATCGGACGAAACTTATGATGAGTTGAGGGGAAGGGTGATCGGCGATGAAGCAGAAAGAAGATCATTAGAAAATAGTTTGATATCCATTAAAAAAACATTGAAAGGTTTACAAGATGATTTCAAGAGAATGCAGAATCCACAGGTAATGATGAATATACTTTATATAATAGATATACTTTACAAGAAGTCAGGCCCGGAAATAAATAATGATAATAATAATATCGTCATTTATAAAGCGCGTTAATACTGAAGAAATCAGTTTCTAAGGCGCTGTTGGTTTTTATATTCACTGATTATTTACAGATCAGGGTTTTGAAATAAGAATGTTTTAAGTTGAGATTTAAAATGGCCCACAGACGGTAGTTGTATGTTTCATTGACTGTGGTAGTCTATTACATTACTTGACAAAATGGCCGACACTAATGATCTATAACTTTGTATTTTTAAATTTTCTGCAAGACATGTGGGGTTTAGGTAGCTGAATGATAAGCACACGCATCCTGAGTCGTAAGGTCTGTGATTGAGTCAACTGGTGCGGTTTCGATTCCCTGGTTGTACATGACAAGGAGTAGGGTCGCCTGTCCATCCTCGTGGGTTTTCTATTTCCTCCCACTGCTAAAGATCCCTACGCGCAAGCGAATTATTGAAATAAAATTGAAACCATATGTTAGTCCCAAAATGACCTAGTTTATGTAGAGTGGATGTCAAACCTCATTTCTCTCTCTCTCTCTGTAAGACTGGTAGTATTAATATCATTAAAAATTCTGATAAAAAGAAATATGAGGGGCAATTCCAGGCTTGACGACAATGAAATTTAATGTCTTAAAGTAGCTGATTCTCTAACTCAATATCAAAAACCAAATATCCAGTTGTAGTTCAATGACTATGCAGAAATGATGCTGTGCAAGACAGCAGCTAATCTGAAAGGAAAACTTGAATGTTGAAAAGATTTGATATGGATGCCTTCAAGAAATGATCATAAGGTTTTCAGAAAAGTGTAACTCAGGAATAGAAGGTCGTATCACTCCAATCCTTCACACAACATTTGATCAAATTATGAAGTCAATTGTTGACGGCGTGATACTCATACTTTGAAATTTGAGAACCGGTATATAAAAAGAAATTAAATCTGAATTAATGAACCCAATCTTGTTATTTCAGTCATCAGCCAACATGGAACGTCTGAGAACTCTTACAAATTTAAAGAATGAGGTTTCGTTATTAAAGAGATCGAACGAGGAAGTGGGCAAGAATCTCAAACTAACTCGAAATGATTTGATGGATTTAGTTAAAGATGTAGTCAATGCCAAATTAGAAGGACAGTCAAATCGTGCTGGAGTAACGGCTGTTGCCATGGCACACAGACATACACAACAACTTTTCGATGATATGTCGAAGGAACAGGTTAGATTTGTAAAAAATGTTTTACTAATGCCTATGAATGGTCAGCATGTGCACGCTGTACCATAAGGTCTGTGATTGAGTCGACTGACATGGTTTTGACTGCCCGGTTATATGTGACAAGGAGTAGGGTCGTCTGTCCAACACCTTGGGTTTTCTTTGGGTCTTCCGATTTCATCCAACTGCTAAAGACCTGTATGCACAAGTGAAGTATTGAAATAAAGGTGAACCATATGTTAGTCCCGAAATAATCTAGTTTGTGTCGAGTGGAAGTTTAACCCCATTTCTCTCTCTCTCTCTCTCTCTCTCTCTCTCTCTCTCTTCCCCCACCCATTCTTAAAAAAAACTTGATCATTTGACAGGGCATATTATCAACACACCCAATCTTATTACAAAATGTTTTATGAATGCTTACCCACTAAAATAATCCTTATCCTTCAGACCACATTATCAATACAGTCGATATTAATAAAAATTAGACCAAAATTTTGTTTTGTTTATTTTATCTTTGTTTTTGTATGCGACAATCAATAGCGAAAGGGAGGGAGGGGGGCAATTCTCTGGTTTAATCCTCAGGATTTCAAAATGAATAAGGGAGACTTTGTTTTGTATTGTATCAACATTAATAATGATGATCGTGGCTAGGCCTAAAATTCAATTGCTAATATCTCGGTTCAGATTGAAGCAATTTGACTGAAATTTTCAGCATGTTCTCTTTACATTATCAATTATTTTTAAACTATTATAGCAAGAACTGTCAGCTCCTTTTAAAACTCCAATAATGCTCCTTTAATTTGTGTGCACAGCAATCAGATAGTAACAATTTTTTATTTATGAGTTTTATATTTATTTTGTAGACTAATGTGTTAAATAAAATCAGCGTTATAGAAGATGTCTATAGAAGAATTCTGGAAGTTATCCACAATCTTGAAGTACATCAAGTTAAACTCAAACAGGAAGTCTCACATTTTGACGAGAATATTCACAAAATGACGCGCAGTTTTGGACGTTTGTTGGATGATAGCAAAAATAAAAAAGTAAGTATGTTTTTGTTTTCTCCCATTATATACAATCTCAGAGGCTATACATTTAAATAGCTCTTGAAGATAGCTTTATTCATCAATTCAACTGATTATCTTGTATTATAACAGCATATGTCTATGGCTTCGTTTTTGTATCATATATACCGGGTAAATATTACCTTTTAATATAACTAATTATCAATTGTGCTTGATAACGATAAGAGAATACATGTCCTGATTAGCCTATAAACCAGTGATTGCTTTTCCATGTAACTGTGTTGTGTTTTTTTAGCTTTAGTCCAATGTGTTTAAAACACAGGTCCTATTTCGTTTCGTTTTTTAAAGTTCAAAATTTCGTTTTCACAACACTAGGATCTGGAAGAGTTGTTGTATAACAGGAGTTATGGTTGATTTGAAAGCCAATAAAACTGTCTGTTACGACGAGTTTTTGGCTTGCTCTGCACGGTACTGTGGGTAAAACCTAGAAATGTTAACGCTGATCAATTAATCAGTGTGCGACGTCATAGAGTCAACAGCCGTTCTATAAGAGTAGGCCGTAGCGCCGCTGCACGGGCAAAATTTCCCTCATAGCACACTGTATGGCGTATGCCGGTCTTCCATTAGCCCAGGTTAGGTGCAGAAGAGTAGGACGTTAAACCTCATTTCATTTCATTTTCATTTCAACCGCCGGTTCGTATGACGTCTGACGCATCCCCCCAGATCTTGATGTAGTGTAGGCCATCGAAAGTATTAAAAAACAAAATGAAATATAGATCTGTATTTGAATCAGGTTGGGGTTTTTATATTAAAGTTGCTCACCATGATTCGAGGGATTTGAATCCCATGAGGGAGCTACGATGGCTAAGTGGGTAAGAAGCTGGCTCGCTGTTTGATACTTTCATTGGCCGAGAAAATTCATCACGATTTTCTGGTGTGGTTCCCCCTTTTCAGTGGTGTAGGACGGAGGGCCCTGGGACGAAAACCAAGGTCCTCCTGTGTATACATTGGCATGCACATAAAAGATCCCTTGACAGTTGGAGTTCGATATAAGAGTAGGCCATAGTGCCGTTGTCCCAGTAAAATTTCACTCATAGCAAACTGTATGGCATTTGCCTGTCTTCATTAGCCCATTTCAGAGGAGAACAGTAGGATGTTAAACCCCATTTTAGAGCCGTGGTTCGACCTCTAGCTGGCCGGTCACCTCTGCCTTGCTGATGTGGTTTCGAGCCCTGGTGTGAGCGTATGTGGCATGGAGATAGGGGCGCCTTCTCAACCTCGTAGGTTTCCTCTTGGCACTCCGGTTTCCTTCCACTGCTAAAGACCCCTACGTGCAAGCGAATTATTGAAATAAAATTAAACCATGTTAGTCCCAAAATGACCTAGTTTGTGTTGAGTGGACATTAAACCCCATTTCTGTCTCTCTCTCTCTCTCCATCTCTGTCTTATTTCATTTCACTTCACTATTAGAGATTCATCTTTCACTATATTATTGTTTGTTTGTTATTTCTGCCTATTGCGTCTGATCCTTAAAGCCAAGAAGAATTAGTCGCTGTCTGACGAATACTTTAATTACTCGGATTAAAATACAGATCTATACTTCCTTTCGTATTTTATACTACACTACATGAAGATCTGATCGGTTGTAGTGGAAGGTCACATCAGGGGTCAAACGGGCGGCTTATGACCTTATGAGGTTAATATTCTAGTGGTTTACCCACAGTTCTGTGTATCTTAAGGCCAAGATCTTGCCGTAACAGATTGTTTCATTGGCTAATCCCAAACATCATCCCGAACACGTCAATGATAAAACCTCTTCTAGATCCTAGTGTAGTAAAGACAAGTAAAACAAAATTTTGAACTATAAAAACGAAACGAAATAGGAATTGTGTTTGAATCAGATTGTTAATAACAAGAATCATGTATTTAAAAAAAATTATCCCCCTTGTTTTTCAGCTGTCTGAGCAAGCAACTTCATTAGGTGTAGCTCTAGCTAAACTGACATCCGAGAGTCTATCGGGTTTAAAACTGGACAAACTGACTCCTATCAAACAACTGAAATCAAAAAATACAGGGAGAGCTAAAGTTCCAAAAGCTGTTAAAAAACTTCTGAGTGATAAACAAACTAGTTCAGATGAAACTGTGACATCTAAGCCAGAGGAAACTGCAGCACAAAAAAGTTCTGACAAAGAAAAAATTGCAGAAAATCTAAAAGATAAGTTAAAGACTCTGACCCAAATGAAAGAAAAAGTTATGAGAGCCAGGTCACCTGAATCTAAGAAGCAAATATCAGCCCCTTTAAAAGAAGGACTTGGGTCCGTTAAAAAATCTTTAAAAGATCTTCTGTTGCCTAAAAATCTCAAGTTTACGGCGTTGAAACATAAGACAGCAAAGGAAAAGACGGAAAACAACACTAGATTGCATACTTCAGAAAAGTTACTTCAAAATGATTTAAATAAACGAAAAGATTTATTATCCAAGAAAGTTTCTGAAATTGAGTCTTCATTAGGTGATAAAAAGTCTCCATCAAATCAAAAGAAGTTGCAAGCACCTGAAAGGTTGTCCACATTACCTGAAAAGGAATCCACACTACCTGAAAAGGAATCAACATTACCTGAAAAGGAGTCCACTTTACCTGAAAAGGAGTCCACTTTACCTGAAAAGGAGTCCACTTTACCCGAAACTGCATCAACATTACCTGAAAAGTTGTTCACATCACCTGAAAAGGAGTCAACAGTACCTGAAAAGAGTTCACCATTACTAGAAGAGAGCTCTCCATTAGCTAAAAAGAAGCCTTCATTACAAAAGAAAAAGTTAAACAAAAGACGAAGAAAGGGAAAGCGACGAAGAAAGGGCAAGCGCCGAAGAAAGGGCAAGCGACGACGACGGCGAAGACGTAAAAATAAAGGCGGTAAGAAAAAAGGACTATCTAAGAAAAGATAAAACCACAAGCTTAAAAAGTTTAAGAGAGATTTCCTGGTGTAGCTATCTACCTATGCTATCTTACTAGTTGGTGTAGCTATCTATCTATATGTTATCATACTAATTTGTGTAGCTATCTATCTGTGATATCATGGTAGTTTGTGTAGCTAGCTATCTATGCTAGTTTGTGTAGCTATCTAAGCTAACATGCTAGTTTATGTAGTTACCTATGCTATTATGCTAGTTTGTGTAACAATGTATTCAAGCTAGTTTGTGTAGCTAACTATCTAAGCTATCATACTAGTTTATGTAGCTAGCTAGCTATGCTATCATGCTAGTTTGTGTAGCTATCTATCTAAGCTATCATACTAGTTTATGTAGCTATCTATCTAAGCTTCATACTAGTTTCTCGTAGCTATTGAAGCTGTCATGCTAGTTTGTGTAGCTAGGTATCGAATCTCTCCTATTAAATTCATTATTTATTATTATATTATAAACTGTGATCTGATGATGTGAAAAATTTGTGATATTGTTAAATATTATATTTTTGTTAATTTTTTAATCTGTAAAATAAATCTTGGTTGATAGTCATTTGAATTATTGTTAGATGATTAAGGTAAGGAAACATAAAATTGTGTTCAGTAAAACCCGGCTGCCTGTAGTCAACGACAGAGGTTGGAACTGGGAGAGTTTGAGTCGAGTCCTAATCACTGCACCTGAAGTCCAAGTCAAGTCCAAAGTCGCTTACTTTAATACCAAGTCATATTTTATGTCTTCACAAAACTCAAGTTACCAATTTCATCAAGTAAGTCAGCAATTCATGGCGAATAAGGAAAGTAAAGAGTTATGTCGCACCCTTACCTGTCACAATTTGCGATTTGTCAAGTCTTTGATGTGACTTAATTTGGACTTGAGCTTGAGGCACAGGACATGAGTCGGAGTTGTGGGACTCAAGTTCACACCTATGGTCACCTGGTAGTCTTGAACGTTACTCTGTTGATTTCAAGGGGATTGGTTGGGTGAATGGTTTGTCAGTGACTCAACTAGCGTGGGTTTTGATTTCCTATTGGTACGTGACAAGGAGTAGGGTTGACCAACCTCGTTTCTCCAGATCCTCTGGTTTCCTCCCACTGCTAAAGACCTTATGTGCAAGCGAATTTTTGGAAATAAAATTGAACCGTATGTTAGTCCCGAAATGACCTAGTTTGTGTTGAGTTGACGTTAAATCCCATTTCTCCCTCTCTCAGTGTTGATTTCATCTTGTCATCAATGTAGTCACAGACTCGATTCTGAAATTGTACATGATCAGACGTTGCCCTAATGCCCACAATTCAAAAATAAAATTCAGTAGGAAAGGAAATATAGTTTAACGTTTTACTTATTTGCACAAAGACAGATGTATACCCATGCAGAGGGAAATTTACATGTCTACTTTTGATCAATTCCAACTGTAGAGGTTTCTTAAATTTTTTGTCCCATCCAAACAACTAGATAGATGCCTTTTCCTTACCAGGCCCTTTGTTCTGATTATCGAGTCGACCTCGTGTTCAGCTCAGCAACCGTAGCTACCACTTCAAAAGGTAAAAGTGTAGTGAGATAATATGATTTATTATGAAACTATATACATTGAATTTGATCAACTTATTAAAAAATATGAGTAACGTAATTAATCCCTAAATATGACTGATTACTCTTAATCTTTCCTCTTGTATTTTCCACTCCGTAATTTTGCTGCTAGAGATTTATTTTCATCGGATGTATCCATGGATGAGCGACGATCTAGATATAAATATCCTATAGACATAGTAAGAATTGATAAACCTGAAAAAAACATGATTTAATAATTTTACACTAAATTCATATAGATTGATATGTAGATAAAAACTTTTCTCTTTAGAAAACAATTCACACAATAGTCATTTTCATGTGGACCTATATTGTTGTCACCTCTGTCCGTCCAAAATTTGTTTGTGGACACACTGCAGGTCATAATTCCTATCCGATTTTGATGAAATTTGAAATATAGGTTAGGGCCAAAAGATTTTGGTTCCTTTCGATATTTGCATGTATCGGACTGAGAGTTCATAGAACCCATGATTGTACTAAAAATCACGTTTTTAGCTTGTGAACACTCTAGAGGTCATAATTTTTTATCTGATATGTATGTTTATAATTCAAAAATCTTGGTTCCTTTAAATATTTGCACATACTGAATGGTTAGCATGTGTGTGTTGTATCATGAGGTCTGTCATTGAGTCAACTGGTGTGGTTTTGATTCCCCAGTTGTATGTGACAAGGAGTAGGGTCGTCTGTCCAACCTCGTGAATTTTTCTCTGGGTCCTTCGGTTTCCTCTCGCAGATAAAGACCACAACAAGCAAGTGAATAATTGAAATAAAACTGAACCATGTGTTAGTTCCGAAAAGACTTTGTTTGTGTCGAGTGGACATTAAACACCAATTCTCTCTCTCTGGCCTTACTCACCGAGCCACCTCCACTCCTAAATTATTTTCCAAAGAAAAATGTAACTTACTTGATACTAATAATGGGGCCATAACTCCTACAGTAAATCCTGCTGATTTAAATAATAAAACCTCAGATACAAAATGTCCCAAGGCCAGATAGAAGGACAAATATGTCAAGTTGTATAATCTGAAATAAGAAAACAAAAAGTTTAATATTTATTCTATACTTAAAAACATGGTAATGCACAGCTTTCAAAGACGTAGTAACATAATTGGTTCCAGCAGAATGGCTCGTTTTACCCTTTTCCTTTTATACTTCAAATACCTTTATTTATTTACTAATAGTTCAATTTAATTTGCTGAAGGAAGAACGATAATATTGTGAGGTAATTAACCCTCACTGATTCATCCCTCTCAGTGATTGTCGCATCGTAACGAATATTCACTGCTGATTAATTTGGTGCAATGCTCGTATTGCATCATGGACCTCCAGGTTCCAAAATGAATTTAAATGGAGTTTAACGTCCTACTGTTCTGCTCCCGCTGGGCCAATGAAGTCAGCTCCAGGTTAGAGAGAGAGAGAAATAGTATTTAACCTCAACTCGACACAACTAGGTCATTTCGGGAATAACTTATGCTTCAACTTTATTTCAATAATTCACTTGCTTGTAGGGGTCTTGGGGGTCACGGTGGCTAAGTGGACAAGGCCCTGGTTCGATCCCTGCATTGGCCGAGAAAGTTCATCTCGATTTTCCGGCGTGATTTCCCCTTGTCAGTGATGCAGAAGGAGGGCCTGACAAGGACAGCTGCCTAGTCGTTTGGATGGGACGAAAAACCGAGGTCTTGTGTACACATTGGAGTGAACGTAAAAGATCCCTTGGCAGTTGGAATTCGATATAAGAGTAGGCCGTAGTGCTGCTGCCCGGGCAAAATTTCCCTCATAGCACACTGTATGGCGTATGCCCATCTTCCATTAGCTCAGGTTAGGTGTAAAAGAGTAGGACGTTAAACTCCATTTCATTTCTATAGGGGTCTTTGGCAGTGGGAGGAAACCGGAGGACCAACAGAAAAAAGGATGGACAGATGACCCTCTTGTCATGTACAACCGGGGAATCAAAAGTACGCCAGTTGACTCAAATGACAGACCTTATGATACAGCGCACACACGCTAACCATTCGGCTATCCAACTCCCCTGTCTAGATTTAATAGTAATACCTTTTATGTAAGTTGTGAAACACTTACGCTTTGTTATAAATATCAACGGCACAATAAAATCTTAAAACACCAGACAACAAAGTCCATACACCAAATAATCGAGCTACCAATCCATTCACTACAATTAGAACCATAAATGCTATGAGAGAGAGAGAGTAAAATAGGTCTAGCGAGAACCTAACAGGTCTGTAAAATGAAAAATTATTGATCGAATCTGTTGAAATTTGGTGTGAGGTTCCCAATAACTATTCCCTGACAATTTCAGATCACTACAATCACCGAAACTGGTAAGCGCCATATAATAGGGTTTTAACTCAGAAACTGGTTAATTATGGTACTAACATAATACAATTTTATTTAAATAATTTGCTTGCATGTAGGCCTATGTAGGAATCTTTAGCTGTGGCAGGAAAACAGCAGAACCAGAGAAAACACAGAAGGCTAAGCGCGCAGATTCTAATCAATTACACCAGTTTATCACTTTATTATTTTACGGAGCTGTTTTGCAATTACATTTTGTGACTGTGTTTTGTAACAGTAACAGTAACATTGCTTCTTACCATTGCTTGGAGTGACTGTGTATAATTTAGATTTTAACAATTGTGGATCTACAAAGCATTGAACTGTGTTTCCTAAAGCCATAATAGCCACAAAACCGATCCAAACTCGTAGATAGCGCATATATCTCTCTGCAAACACTTCTGTTGCCATTTCTCTGGAATAAAGCGTCTGCTACAGGAAATGTGTTAATCTTACATGAACTTTGCGGGGTCAATTCATGGGTCGATCCGTGGCGTGATTTTGTTGATGCTAATAGTCGTAAATGTCTGAATTGTAATTTAAGCTCGTTTGCCTAGGGTAAATAAATCATATCAATGTTTTAAAATTGATTGTAATTAAAAATCCCCACCTCTCCCGTAATTTTCTATATGCCTAACACAAAATAAAAACTTTCAAAACATTAACTGAATGATCGTAATGTCGTAAACCGGAAACCGACGCGCAGAGGATAACAACCAATAAACAAATGGCGGCCTCCATGAACACAAAATAAACAATGAAAAAATAATGGTAAATTTATCCCTTTTTCAACTGGAAGAACTCCCAAAAGATGAAATTTGTTTGTCAGCGTTTTTGTTTTTGATGAATTTGGGATGATTATGGTTTTTTTAAAAATATTTTGCGGTGCAAAAATGGAATATCTGAGATCCTGAAAGAAAGAATCAGCAAAATAAAAACAGGCGAAATTCGAGGAAAGCCTGACAACTGACTAAATTCACTAAACCTCATCAGTAAATGTAGTTATTCATTCAGCCAGTTTCTGTTCTTAAATTACTGAAAGGTCTACTTCTTTCTTCTTTAATTATGTTATGGAATATGTGACCTGCATATGAATAATGTAAAACTTGTATATGATTTACAAATTACAAGTACTGTAGGTAGTCCAGCAAAACATGTTTCAATACATTCTTCATGTCATCACCAAAGAGATATTCACCTGTTTTGGGTAATTTTGGGACCTTAGTAAGAATTCCTGAGCAAAGCTTTTTGGATCCACAGAGGCCAAAATCTATAGCTGGTTTCCGAAACAAACGAAGGTGTCGACATTCATTGCCATCAATGAAACCTCAGACTCCAGGTTTAGAACGAAGTCAGACTCATGCTTCACTGAGAAGTAGAAATGATGATAGCAGTAAAGATGACGGACAAGAGGAAAATGGAGTCTGGTTTTGGGTGAATAAAAGCGGTTTTCCTGTGGAAGATAAAACATGGGATAGAATGTGGGATCATGTTGCTAAGATACATCCCGGTGGTTATAATATGGTGTGTAGTATTCGAGGTGCCAAAGATTTACCACAGGTGGGTAGAACGAGACAAAAATGGGGTTTAACATCCATTCAACACAAAGTAGGTCGTTTCGTGACTAACATGTGGTGCAATTTCATTCACTAATTCACTTGAACATAGGGGTTCTTTAGCAGTGAGAGTAAACCGGAGGACCAGTAGATATTCCACAAGGTTGGACAGATGCCCCTACTCCTTGTCACGTACGTGTAGAGAATTGAAACCAAGTCAGTTGACTCAGTGACATACCTTTTGATTTTGATGTTAAACTAAAAAGACCACCCAACCTCCCAGTAGGTGAAACTTATTGACCACAAGCATTTGTCATTTTATATTAGTCTATGGTTTTCAGGCAAAATATCAGACAATTATTGTGTAAGCATTGACCAATGGCATTGCAAATAAACTATGATTTTACCCGGGTTCTTTTAGCACTTCTCTTCTTTCATAGTCCTCTATGAACATGATGGTAAGCACATAAAAGGACCCTTGACAGTTGAAATTCAATGTGCCCATGAGACAAAATGTCCCCTATAGCACATTGTATGGCATAATCCTGTCTTTATTATCCCAGTTGTAGCAAAAATGTAGGATGTTAAACCCTTTTACAAAGCTTGTTGGAAACCAAGAGGTTATTCTAGAAAGAGTCAAACATATTATTTATAATTGGATCCTATGCACATACGTAATAATAGTTCATTTGAAATATCCCTTAACAGTATGAAGTTGAAGAGAGTTTGCAAAAATTGCAAGACAAGATTTTATTTACATACACTGCACATGTTTATCGATGCAAAATGAAATTTATCATGCAATTAAAGTTGTTGCAATTTTGCAATGACAAGACAATAAATATTGTTCTGTTCCTTTCTTGTATTGTTCATAATTGTAAAAATATCTTTTCTCTACTTTAGATACCAACACCACAGCCACCGTTTTCCTTACCTGTTCAGATGCCGGTTGCCGAGAAACTGGAGAAAATTCAAAATTATATGAGAGAATTACAGTATCCTTCACAAAATTCGAAAGAGACCCATCAAAAGATTTTATATAAAAATATTATAGGTGCCACTGCCCTGTTGTTTGCATACGAATACGAAATCCTTCAAATCAGGTTCAGTGACTTTAATGATGAGTTAAGAGTTTATCCATATAATAAAGTTAAATAAATTAGTGATGTTTAATTCTGTTTGTTTCCTTAATACAACTAAGATATAATCATACAGGAACACAGTTTTTTGAGATAAAGAAAAACAGACCAATTTCTGGGTAATAATGTACATTCAACATTGTTTTTCAATTTATTTCATTTTGTAGGGGGTTGGGTGGCCAAATGGTTAGAGCGGGCACGTTGTATCATTAGGTCTGTCATTGAGTCAACTGGCATGGTTTTGATTCCCCGGTTATGCCAGTCCAACCTCGTGGATTTTCTCCTGGTCCTGTTTGCTCTCACTGCTAAAGACCCCTACATGCATAAAATAAAACCATATGTTAGTCCCAAAGTGACCTAGTTTGTGTCAGGTGGGCCTCTCTCTTTCTCTCTCTCTCTCTCTCTCTCTCTCTCTCTCTCTCTCTCTTGCTTAAAATACATGTAACAGACAAGGTCAGACAAGCATAATTTCTTTGATGTGTGCTCATGGTGTTGGCCGAGAAAATTCCTGAGGGCCTGGCAAGAAAGGTGTCTAATCATTCGAATGTCTACACATTGGCATCAAACACATATTTATCTACTTTGTCTTTTAATCGATAGCCTTAGTATATTTCCTGCACAAATATCAGGTACAATGTCAGTAGTGATGATTGAAATTTTGTCAGGTACAACTAAAATCATTTTATTCACTTGATGTACCGTATATCGAATTCTGACTGTCTGGGGTTCTTTTACGTGCACATCACTAAAACGTGCAACAAATAAACGAACATACTATATATACTCAATACTCAAGATAATCTTCAGAACCTTATTCATTTGATCAAATAAAATACGTATTCAAGTTACATATTGGATGGGTGAGAAATCAAATTGACTCTAGTACTGGTAAAAATATTGGATGGGTCAGAAATCTAATTGAGCCTAGTACCAGTAATGATATTGAGAAATATTTTTCTTTTTTACCTGCAGGTTAATGGAAAGTGCAAAAGAGATGATACGAGAGGCTTTACCTATAAAATGTTTAGAAGCAGTTATACTTGGCACGTATCCTTTACTTCCGACAGTTGAATAAAATAAATTGAAATGCAACAAGTTTTAATGTCCTACTGTTCTGTACCGACTGGGCTAGTGAAGATGTTCATATACCATCCAATGTGCTTTACGAGAAATTTGACCGCCACACAGTGTGCTATGAGGGAAATTTTGCCCAGACAGTGGCGCTGTGCCCTACTCTCATATTGAAGGGATCTTTCCTGTGCACGCCAATGTGAAAACAGGCTAAACAGCTGACCTTGTCACGTCCTCCGTCCTGCAGCACCGACAAGGGGAAACCACATCGGAAAATCCTGATGTGAACTTTCTCGGCCAAAGCAGGGATCGAATAAAATACGACCTCCGACCTCCAGTCGTTTTACCTACTGCCCAGATATAGATATGAAGCTAAATACATAAAAAGATACCTTTAAAACCACCTTAACTTATACAGATTTTTAACGAATGGTACTATGGGTTTAGAGAGATATGCGATAAGTTTTAAAAGTACGTTCGGCTGTCATGTACATCGTCATGTTGTATTAGGTGTGTATTATGGAGGATTATATGGTGCTATTGGAATGAGTAGAAGAGAAGAACTCATGTATAAACCATTGCAATACAAGGTAAATACTGGAGTGAACCCGTAACCAGAGGTCGCAGTCACGAAAAATCCGCTTATTTCACACATTTTTTTCAAAATAAACGCAAATATTGTTAGACGCTGCGTAATTTACACGCAGAAAATTCCCCCCGACGTGAGAATAATTAGATTATTCTGAATCGTATTCTTAGTTTGCACAATTTACGTGCTTCACGCCTCATTTACACACCTAGGCACGCAGTCGCCGTAGATTTTTTATATCTCCTCTTATATCCTGAGACATCCCTATTTTGCCGGAGAACTCTAGATCGAAGACGTTCCTACCATTGGAAGCAATAAAGCGAGCCAGTGTCTTATTAACTTAGCCACTGTGATACCCAGACTTTGATAAAGTTGTGAAATATTTCATGAACAAATAAAATTTGTTTGTATATATTCCATGACAATGAAATATATAAATATAAACATTTATTATGCTCTGAAACACACACAACTTATGATATACTAAGTTAATATTAAAAGTTTTTTTCTTAAATTTTTATTGGAATTTGTAACCTCTCTCCATCGATATCAATTGTGTTTAATCTATCTGGCTTTAAGTTAATGATATTTATTTCATTTTTTTTCAGACGCTCTCAGATTTGATTTTAAATTTTCAGAAGTATTATATCAAATGTAAGTAGGTTTATCTAAAGTGTTTAGAAATATTTATGTTGCTTTTCGAACATTTATCAACAAGACTGTGTACCAGTTGTATATATATGCCCATATTTAATGTTTACAGTTGTTGACATTTTAAAAGGAAGCTGATGGGCATATATCTGGATTCCCCGTTCGTGGGTTTTCTCTTGGTCCTCCGGTTTCCTCCCACTGCTAAAGACCCCTATATGCGCAAATGAATTTGTATTGAGTAGATGTTAAACCCCAATTCTCTATCTCCCTCTCTTGGTGTCTGAAATGACCTAGTTTATGTTGAGTGGATGTTGGATGTTAAACCCTCTCTCTCTCTCTCTCTCTTTCTCTCTCTCTCACGCTCTCTTATTGTCTCTGGAAACTATATGTTTAATTTTCTTTTGCTCCAGTTCACCATGAGTTAAAGAAAGTAAAAGTGGGATTACCTATTATTCATGATCCACATAGTTATGAAAGTATTCCATGGAAGGTAACATATTTTCTCTCGGTATTCTTTTAATAAGTTTGATATACCTTTGGCTGCCACAGTGGCTAAGTGGGTAAGATGCTGGCTCCCTACCCTGGAGGTCGCGTGGTCGATCCCTGCATGGGCTGAGAAAGTTCATCAGAATTTTCCTGTGTTGCTCCCCTTTGTCAGTGGTACAGGACAGAATTCCTGATAGGGACAGCTGTCTAGTCGATTGGATGTGATGAAAAACCAAGGTCCCTTGCATGCGCATAAAAGATCCCTCGGCAGTTGGAATTCTATCTCTAGGCAATTTTTCCCACAAAGCACACTGTATGGCCGTCTTCATTAGCCCAGTTAGGAGCAGAATAGTTGGACATTAAACCCCATTTCATTTCATTTACCTTTGTTTACTGTTCATTTACCTGGTGGTGAGGGGTGGGGGAGGTCTTGTGGTTTAACACAAGGTCTGTCATTGACTCAGGTGGCGTGGTTTCGATTTCCTGGTTGTATGTGACA
Organism: Patella caerulea; assembly: GCA_036850965.1. Lineage (NCBI taxonomy): Eukaryota > Metazoa > Mollusca > Gastropoda > Patellidae > Patella > Patella caerulea. Next base: position 74,913,551 of record JAZGQO010000007.1, on the reverse strand, counting down.
AGGAGTAAGGCCGCCTGTCAAACCTCAGGTTTTCTCTCGGTCGTCCGGTTTACTCCCACTGCTAAAGACCCGTACTCACAAGCAAATTATTGAAATAAAATTGAAGCATATGTTAGCCCCAAAATGACCTAGTCTATGTCAAGTGGATGTTAAACCCCATTTCTCTCTTTCCTTTATACAGAGCATTGTTAAACCGTGGCTATGTTTCACAGTTCCATATATACATTTCACAAAATAGTAAATAAATTTTTCTTGCAGTGTGTTAATATAAATGTATGTAAATCATTGAAGAAAGAAATGATTCGAGAGTTAGATCAACATGCTAAAGTTATTCGGTCCAAAGCCAGATCATGGACTATGCCACCAGGACCGCCCAAGAAGATGCCTACATTTATTGATACAGTTAAAGATTGTTCTAGTAGTAGCAGTAAATCACAAGTATCTACTAAATCGTCCTTCTCGTAAGTTATAATTCATGTTGGGTTGAAACATATTATTTACACATAGATCTGTCTACTTTGAGACTTGGGGGTGGGGGGGGAGATGGCGGAATGGTTAGCCCATGCGTGTTGTATCACAAGTTGTGTGAATGAATAAGTTAACTGGCATGGAGAGAGAGAGAGAGAGAGAAATGGGGTTTAACGTCCACTCAACACAAACTAGGTCATTTCGGGACTTAACATATGGTTTTAATTTTATTACAATAATTCGCTTGCGCTTTGGGGTCTTTAGCAGTGGGAGGAAACCGGAGTGCCCGGAGGAATAACTGGCATGGTTTCAATTCTCTGGTTGTAGTTACAAGTAGTAGGGTCACCTGTTCAGCTTCCTGGATTTTCTCCGTGACATCCGTTTTTTTCCTACAGCCGAAAGCCCCCTCCGCGCAATTGAATTACTGAAATAAAATTGGACCATATGTTACTCCTGAGATGACCTAGTTTATGTGAGTGGACATTAAACCACATCTCTCTCTCTCTCTCCACATCTTTCTTTCTCTCATAAATATTAATGTCTTTGAAGCCAAATTATGATTTTAATTTTATTTTTCTGTTGTTGTCCCCCGCCTTTCAAAGAAAGTTGGGGGACTATTAAAATGGGTTCGTCCGTCTGGCCGTCCGTCCGTCACACTTTTTGGGACACAATTACTCTCTTCCTAATTGAGCTAGAATGTTCAAACTTGGTGTATGTGTTTATTAGGTCAATGCCTTGATGGAGTTCGAAGATGAGCATTTTCCGCTTAGGGTAAGCAGAGATAAGCAATTTGATTGGTTTATGCTTTGGGACACGATAACTTTAGTTCTAATTAAGTGAGATTAATGAAACTTGGTGTATAGTTTCATTACAGTAATACCTTGACTAAGTTCGATAATGAGCATTTTCTGCTCGCCTAAGCAGAGCGATACGCAATTTGATTGGTCGAGACTTTGGAATACAATAACTCTTCTTCTAATTGAGTTAAAATGTTCAAACTTGGTGTATATGCTTATTAGGTCAATGCCTTGATGGAGTTCGAAGATGAGCATTTTATGCGTAGGGTAAGCAGAGATAAGCGATTTGATTGGTTGATGCTTTGGGACACGATAACTTTAGTTCTAATTAAGTGAAAGTGATGAAACTTGGTGTATAGTTTCATTACAGTTATACCTTGACTAAGATCGATAATGATCATTTTCTGCTCAGGGTAAGCAGAGCGATAAACAATTTGATTTGCCGAGACTTTGGAACACAATAACTCTCCTTCGAATTGAGTTAAAATGTTCAAAATTGGTGTGTATGCTTATTAGGTCAATGCCTTGATGGAGTTCGAAGATGAGCATTTTCTTCTTAGGGTAGGCAGAGATAAGCAATTTGATTGGTTGATATTTTGGGACAAGATAACTTAGGTTCATCTTGATTGATGATTTTTATGCCAATACAATGACTGCCTTCTTATTCAGTAATGGATTCGACAGTAACAGTGTATAGAAACGATTGACTTGGACACGAGGGCCCTTTCCCTTGGCCAGAGGGGCCCTTTTGTCAAGCGTGGGGGCCCTTTTGTCTGCCTTTAGTGTCCCCCTAACTACGGTACATTTTCATTTTTCTCGTCGGTTTTAGCATTTTTCTTTATAAAACACTTTTGAATGACACTTCGTGTACAGTTTGATTGCTCGATATGTTTGAAAAAAATAAATGTGCGATTAATTAATATGTGTCATCTATTTATTTTTGGATTTCGGCGGGGGACATCAGCCTCACTGTTGGCTTGTTTATTTTACAGACAAGTTGGTTTAACTGAACAGAGTATTTTAACAAGTAGTTCAGGCAATACACAACAACTGAAACAAGATAAAACACAGCCTTCTCTCAAAACTCCTGTCTCTACAGGAACTAACGATTACTTACTTAGAATATAATATTACCTTGTGAACAGTCTACTCCTAAACAGTATAAGTATCTAAAAAACAATATAATGTTACCATATCAACAGCCTCCTAGTCAACAGTAAGTCTACAAAAAAAACCCAAAACAGCCCCAGTTTCTATAACAGATTGTAATATTACCATCGATCAACGGTCTTTTGCTGAACAGTACAAGTATCTACGTCATGAAAAGTCGAATGCTGAATAGCACTATGTGTCCAAAACAGAATATAAGCTTACCATATGAAAAGTCGACTGCTGAACAACGTAAGAGTCCAAAATAGAATAGCCAATGTATATACATCTCCTTAAATATAGAGTATCTGACAATATTGGGCACAAATTCAGATATTTTCTGTGCGTTATGTGGGTACTGTTGAGAATTAACTCGTGTAAACTTAGTAAAGTGGGTACTACTGAGAATTAACTCATGTATAAACTTAGTAAAGTGGGTACTGCTGAGAATTAACTCATGTAAGCTTGATAAAGTGGGTACTGCTGAGAATTTACTCTTAGAAACTTAATAAAATGGGTACTGCTGAGAATGTACTCAGAGAAACTTAATTGAGTACTGCTGTAAATTTAATAAAATGGGTACTGCTGAAAATTTACTCAGAGAAACTTAGTAAATAGGGTACTACAGCTGAGAATTTTTTATTTTGAATGTAGATGTTTATATACTGTCACAATGTTTTTGTACTGTCAAGATGTTTTGAAATGTATGGTAAAGAATTAGTATTTATTAAAGGGAATGTCCCACTACTCAGAATTTGAAATGTTATTGTACATGAATATTTATATACTGCTTTGATGTTCTATATGGTGACAAATATAAATTTTTGAATTGAAAACTTCCAAATGGTTTTTGTACAATACCAATTTAAAATTATCATATCTACGGAAGACATTATTTTATCTGAAGAACAAAGAGAATGTATGAACTTTTATTAAAACCCAGTGGTTGTTTTTCATAGAATTGTCGTGATTGTTTTCCATATAACTGTCGTGATTGTTTTCTATATAACTGTCGTGATTTTTTCTATAGAACTGTTGTGAGTATTACAATAATAATGTTTGTTATAGGAAATACTAATGAAATATTCTGTATGTAGCAAAAACACATATTTATATATATATAAAGTGAACACGGTTGAGATTTTATTATGTTAAAATTAAATAATTGTTTAAACAACGGATTGCTAAGAATTTTAAATATTAACAAATTAATAGTTTTTGTTAGTTTTGATTGTATAATCTGTTTGTATTTGTCTACCATACACATGCTTGTATCATTTGCTTGATAAAAGACGATAATTTCCTCGTTGAAATGGCATGGAGTAATATTCCCAGTACCAGTGTATAACTTGTTTTAATATTTATTTACCAATGTACCGATACTTCTGAGAATTTAAAATGTTATTGTACAATAATTTAGAATATAATACTTGTATACTGTTTGAAATTTTAAATGTTGTTAAATATAATTTAGAATATATATGTTAAATTGTATACTGCTGATGTTATTGTACAATAATTTTGAAATATTATATTCGTTAACTATTCTGCTGAAAATTTTAAATGTTTTAGTGTATTGCTGAGAATTTTAAATGTTTTTGTATGATAATTTAGAATATAATATACGTTAACTTGTATACTGCTGAGAATTTTAAATGTTTTTGTACAATGATTTAGACTATATTATTTGTTAACTTGTATACCGCTGAGAATTTATGATTGTATGTATTTAAATGTTGATTGATATCGACAGGAATTTATTCCGAGTTAATTTAAAAGGAGTACAATATTAATCAGGAAATAAGTTTATAATTAAAGAATAACATGTATTTATGTAACCAAATATATCATCTTTTAAATTTTGATATATTCTTAAAAGAGCATTATGGAAGATTAGATGATATTGCCAGCTTTCGCTATAGTAGGCCATATTGCTGCTGTCCATTCAAAATTTCCTGTATGTCACTCTTTATAGCTTATGCACATCTTCACTAGCCCGATCGGAGCAGAACAGTAGGACGTTAAACTCCATTTCATGTCATTTTATCATAAAAAACAGAGTAACATTATTTGAACATTGTACATTCACAGAAAAATCATCTTTTAAATTCAGATGTTTTCTTAGAAAGAATTCAGGTTTATATTTATTTCTGTATAGTGATATTTATTGGTATTTTATTACTTTAGGAATGATTTATAGACATCCTTTTTATCAACAAATTTTTTTTTTAGAAATTTACGGATAATTCATATTAGAAAGAAAATATTCAGATTTTAAAGATGGCGGTTAAATTAATACTAGTATTATTTATTAGAGATTTGAAAATGATTTTAATTTTTTGAAATTAATCCTACCATGTGCAATAATCTTGCCTGTGTGTTTTAGAGTAAGAGAGATTTTAACCAATACTGTCTTTTTGCTCAAATAAATCCCACTGTGATACTTTCAATTGGTTTGGTGTTTTATTGAGAGACTGAGAGAGTGTGTATGGGAGAGGGAGAGGAAGTTTAAAATCCACTGGACACAAACTAAGTATTTTTTGGGACCATCATATACTTGTGCAGTGTGAGATAATTTCCCTTTACAGTGGTGTGTTGCCTACTCATCTTAGATTCTAAATGACAACTTTTCCCACAGGACCTACATTTTTAGTACCATCCAATCATATTGCACTAGATACCCCTTTTCATCCCTACTCTGAGGCAACAGGTGCCACCCACCATAAGTGAATAAGTTTGAAAAGTACAGAGTCTCACAAATTTCTGATATGAGTTCAGAGTTTCCCTAAGTTTTTTGTACTATCCAACTACAGGGTTCTTGACATATATTGCTTGTTAGCCCAATAAATGACAACAGGGTTTGAGAAATTTCAGATTCCAAGACACACAAAGGCTCCCCAGTTTTCCAAAGAAAGTTGTTAGATTTCTGAACTTATGTTCAATGTCCACACAACACAAACTAGGTCATTTCGAATTAACTTATGGTTCAATTTTTTTTCAGTAGTTCAATTGTGTGTAGGTATTTTCAGCTGTGTGAGAAAACTGGGAGGTCCTAGAGAAAATGCATTAGGTTGGAATATTGAAATAAAATTGAACCATGTTAGTCCCAAAATGACCTAGTTTGTGTAGTGGATGTTAAACCCTCTCTCTCTCTTGGTTGATACCCCTCCTCTCTCACCGTCTTGGTTGATACCCCTCCTCTCTCTCCGTCTGATACCCCTCCCTCCTCTCTCTCTGACTTGGTTGATACCCCCCTCTCTCTTGGTTGATAACCCTCCGCTCTCTCCGTCTTGGTTGATACCCCTCCTCTCTCTCCGTCTTGGTTGATACCCCTCCTCTCTCTATCTGTCTTGGTTGATACCCCTCCTCTCTCTCCGTCTTGGTTGATACCCCTCCTCTCTCTACGTCTTGGTTGATACCACTCCTCCCTCTCTGTCTTGGTTGAAACCCCCTCTCTCTTGGTTGACACCCTTCCCTCTACTCTCTATTTCTCTCCCAGCTCTCTCTCTCTTGGTTGATACCTCTCTCTCTCTCTCTGTCTTGGTTGATACCCCTCCTCTCTGTCTTGGTTGATACCCCCATCTCTCTTGGTTGATACCCTTCCCTCTACTCTCTATTTCTCTCCCAGCTCTCTTGGTTGATACCGCTCTCTCTCTCTGTCTTGGTTGATACCCCCATCTCTCTTGGTTGATACCCTTACTTCTACTCTCTATTTCTCTCCCAGCTCTTTCTCTTGGTTGATACCTCTCTGCTCTCTTGGTTGATACCTCTCTCTCTTGGTTGATACCTCTCTGCTCTCTCTCTTGGTTGATACCTCTCTCTCTCTTGGTTGATACCTCTCTGCCCTCTCTTGGTTGATACAGCTCTCACATGGGGATCTTCAGCTGTGTGAGGAAACTAGGGGTCCTGGAGAAAATGCAGGCGGTTGGCCCGACAACTATACTCATTTGTCAGGTAGATGCGATCAATTGAAATCACAGTACTTGACTCAATGACAGAGAGAGGGAGAGAAATGGGGTTTAACGTCCACTCAACACAAACATTTCGGGACTAACATATTGTTTAATTTTATTTCAATAATTCGCTTGCCCGTATGGGTCTTTAGCAGTGGGAGGAAACCGGAGTGCCCAGAGGAAACCCATGAGGTTAAGGAGGCGCCCCTATCTCCATGCCACAAACGCTCACACCAGGGCTCGAAACCACATCCGCAAGCCAGAGGTGACCGGATCCTTCCCTGAATAGATAAAACTAAAACAATCCGAACACTTGCTATGTTTTAATATTAAATTACCGGGTATATTCACTTGGAATTCTTTCTCTCATTCTAAAACTATATAAATTAACAGTAATTACATGATACAGAAATACATACTAATGTGGTCATGACAATGAATAAATGATATTTATAATGTTTCAGATTAAACGTTCAAAAATATTAATCAATGCCTTTGAATATACCTATAATTCATTTCTAATAACAAAATCAGACAACTTATGACAATTCTGTCAATATTAACAATAATTTTAAGTTCATAAATTTTATGATTAAATGTTCGTTTATATACACTGCATTTAGGCTACACCAATTTTTTTTTCTATTCCTCACTGTCTTGATTAGTAAATAGCTACTTCAATCATGTGAAAGATGTTTTAGTTGAAAATTTCAAAACCATAAAATTTGGAATTAGAAGCTTATGTACAGCTCAACCAAATATTTTTGGTTTATAAGTTAGTCTTTTTCACAAAGAAATAAGGGAATTTTTTACAATTGTTTGGATGGGACGTAAAAGTGAGGTTCTGTGTACATGTACACACTGTATGGCATCTTCATTAGCCCATATGGAGCAGAACAGCAAGATGATAAACCTTATTTAATTTGATTTTATTTTGTTAAAACACAGAACAGAACAGAAAATCGAACTGGTGTGGCCTTATTCACCTGTGTTTTGATACATGTAATAAATAACTCAAACAGCACTCGAGATCAATCATAACTCAAGTTCAATAATAATAAAGCAAAACTCTTAAAAAAATACTTCTAAGGCCAAACCAATTAAATATTTAGTTCTTCAGGTATTGATTCTTGTGAACAATGATTTGTTTTAAATTTTAAAATTAGAAATAAAAGCTTTCAAAAAATGCTAGGTGCCATGGAGAGAGAGAGAGAGAAATGGGGTTTAACCCTTTAGAAGGAGGTCTTCAAAAATTCACAAATTGTTTTTTTCATGATGCCTGGGGTGTGAATAAACCTAATCCACAAAAAAAAAAATTCATCAGAAATCATTTCCCAAATTTTGGACAGGTATCGATTTTGATACCATAGGCTTTAGAGAAAGATGACTAGTGGATAAGGCGCTGGTTCGCTAACCCGGAGGTCGGGTGTTCGATCCCTGCATTGGCCGAGAAAGTTCATCTCGATTGTCCGACGTGATTTCCCGCTTGTCAGTGATGCAGAAGAACAGCCTGACAAGGACAGCTGCCTAGTCCTTCGGGTGGGACGAACAACCGAGGTCCTGTGTACACATTGGCGTGCACGTAAAAGATCCCTTGGCAGTTGGAATTCGATATGAGTAGGCCGTAGCGGTGCTGCCGGGGAAAATTTTCTCATAGCACACTGTATGGCATATGCCCGTCTTCCATTAGCCCAGGTTAGGTGCAAAAGAGTAGGACGTTAAACCCCATTTCATTTCATTTCATTTCTCAACTGAGAAATATATCGGAAAACTCAGGTTTCATATCATATTTATTTGTGATAAGCTAAAAAAACAAATTTCTATCTTTGTTCAGACATAAATTTACATTACATTGACAGTTGGGATGGAAATGTTGGAATTTATTTTTGAAGAAGATCAGGTATATTTGACAGATAATATGCCTGCGGTAGCAAATTTAATACCACATTTTTTCACCACACACTGTGCGATTAAGTTTGCAATTGAATATACTGTGAACTGTTATTAAGTTTCTCTGTATTCTTATATACATGAATAATATATTAATTTTGGGTAAACTTAACTATTTTGTTGAATAATACTCCAATTTCCCTGGTCAAAAAATTTAAATTTCTCAATCGTGGGAGCTACCATCTTTGAAAGTACAAGTGAACCCCATGTACTCAATATAGCAGTACTGTATGGTACTATATTAGATACCATAGGCGTTCTCGTCATGAAAAACCGGGTGATAGATTATTTGTTCAAAATTTAGTTTATTAATTAGTTAAGTTAATTAGTGGTATCAAATCTGATACCGTCGGCGCTAAAGGGTTAAAGTCCACTCAACACAAACTAGGTCATTTCGGGACTAACATGTGGTTTAATTTTATTTCAATAATTCGCTTGTGTGTTGGGGTTTTTAGCAGTGGGAGGAAACCGGAGTGCCCGGAGGAAACCCACGAGGTTGAGAAGGCGCCCCTATCTCCATGCCACATACGCTCACACCAGGGCTAGAAACCACAACCGCAAGCCAGATGTGACCGGCCAGCTAGAGGTCGAAGTGTGGCACTCTAGACCACTAGGCCATCCCAACCTCCCAGGTGCCATGGAGGATCATTGAATAATACATTGGGTCGCTAGCTGGGGTTCTCCAGTTTGCTCATGATCACGGCAGAGGAAGCTATTTAGGATTTTCCATCGCATTTCTCCCCTGCAAAGACAGTGTCTAGCCGTTCGAATGGTACAGAATACCAAGATCAAATATACACATTGGCATGTAAGTGTGCAGCCAAGTATTTTTGGATTTTAAATATATTTTTATCCATTAGAATTAAGCAACCTTCTCGAAGAACTAATAATCATATTGTTATGGCTTAAATCCCCAAATAATCTTAATTTTCCAGTTTCTTAAAGAGTCGTAATTCACCTTGTGTCAGTGAAAAGACTTACAGATGACAAAATATCTATTTACTTCAACAAGAATTTCGTTAATAAACTGACGTGATCGGAGCCTTGTATGTGATTGGGTAATCCCCCAATATTGTTTATTTCACGTCCAGACATCAGACCATATCTAGCCAATAATTTCAACTTTCCTTCTTGACTTGCTGGTTTGCCTTCAGGTCTATTACAACGACTTCCGCTATAGAAGATATAGTCTACGCTACATCCTTCCGAATCGTGTAGAGTTGTGACCTCAGGTTCACGGAAACCACAACGCTGTATTCGGTGTTTGTACGCCGATATCAAATTAAACTTGTGCCATAATTTACCTGAGGCGTGGCTAAAATGTGGTTGGTTACTGGATGACAAATCTGAGGTAGAACTGTCGCTTGACAGAGCAGTTTGATTTTCTTGAATCTCTGCATCCCAATTTTCACTTGCGTCATCTTTTAGAACAGTTTTCGAAACATCAGAAACTTCAGTGTCTTCCTTAAATCCAACATTTTCGAAATTTAATCTTTCCCTATCTTGAATATCACTTTGTCGCGTTTCTGTTTCGGAAGAAGTTGCAACTGATGCTGACAAAGGCATTTCGGAATGTTCAAGTTCTTTTGTCTGTCGCATGTGAACATGCCGTTTGATTAAATGTTCAACGTACTGACACTGATCTGTGATCCCATACGATTTGTCGAAGAAATGTCGATGAAGCTGATAATTCCTTCCATAATAACCTTCACGCTGCCCTGAAAATTGTCTTGCTAAAAGGCCTTCGTAATGGACGTAACCGGTAGATAGAAACTTGTATAAATCACTTTGCGGTCCTGAATTAAAATCACCACACAACACTACAGGAGAGTAACTTATGTTCTGATCGTGAACGAACTGTGTGTCTTTTTTCGCTGGTTTGTGAAGACAGATATCCAGTTCCGCCAATAGAACCATCAGCTGACCCAGTTTAATGTCTCCGCGACGTGGGTTATACAACAAATGAGTGTTAGCGATGCACAATTTATTAGCTGATCCGTGGTAATGTTTTGTATTGGGTGCCAGCTCGAGGATTAAAGCTACGTTATCTCTATCTAATAGTCCACCTCGGTAGTATTCGACTGGTGTTGATTGAAGAAGAGAGAATTTCTCAAGGTTAAAGAAAGTAGCACAGCCGTCTGGTTTGTCGCCCGATCGTTTCAAATATTCACTTCCATAACCTGTAAAAATATATCAGATTACAGTAAAATAAAACAACAAAATAATGTATAAGAGATTATAGTGGCTGAGAAGACTTAGGTACGGATTCGTACCTTTATAACACTAAACCCCATCGAACGCCATGATGAATTACACAATTGTTTCACACAATTACACAATACCATTTCAACTTTGTTACAAATAACTGACCAGAATCCCCAAACCAAATTCTAACATGGACGTGTAGGGGATCTTCCGTTAAATAAGCAGTTTGTTTTTGTTGTAATAGATTAGGTGGGGTTTTAACGGTGAAATAAATAGACAAATTTACAGTGTGCTATGCAGGAAATTTGGCCTCGACAGTGCAAGGCCTACTCTTACATCAAATTGAACTGCATAGAGATCTTATCAGTGCATGACTGTGTACACGGGACTTCGGTTTTTCGTCCTATCCAAATGACGGTCTCTGTCAGTCCCCCCGTCCTGCACAACTGACTCTGGGAAAATAAATCTAACACTTACCCATCTTACGTAGATGATGTCTAAAGAAAGATTCGTAATGATCGAACTGAACTTCCTGTAAACAGATGATCTGGGGGGAAAAAAAATAAAAAAATAATCAAAAATGACAACAGAATGATTATTTTAACACTGTTTCAATCCTTAGCTTAGAGAGACTGCAGTCTTGGGAGTTTAAAATCAGTCATCGTCAGGTGCATGTCTCACGTCTAAATCCATGTTAAAAACTACTCAAATATGTCCATCAATGGCGAGTGTATTGTTTACATAACCTATAGGACGTCATGGCGTAAACTGGTCCAGACGGAAGGGTGTCTTTATTTTTTCCAATATTTTTTCTAATACTTCAAAATAATGTTCTAGAATATGATTTGCAGAAGGAATAAAGTTATTACGGCAAGCTATTAACCAGCACGGATGTCATCCTTCTTAGTGATGGTAACAGCCTAGCGAATATTCACTGCTGATCAGTGTGTCATATTTGTACCGACATTCCTTTTACAGATGCTACTTTTACCATATTGTGAAATAAAATGAAATGGGGTGTAACCAGCGCTCACGCTGTCGATCGCCAAATTCGCCAATTGCGATTTAAATATAATTTTGGCTAAAGAATATTCAATTTGGCGAAATTTTTGGCGATATTTTTTTCCTGTATGGCGATTCTTTTTTTACCTGGAAATAAAAAAATTATCGGCACAAACTCACAAAGCTTTGATTTCCGCGCGTACATACTAAACAGAGTACCGTCGATCGCGCTTCGTTGAGTCAATCAACAATCAATTAGGTATCAATAATAGCCCTATCTTTTGTCTCTTGATCAATCTGGGATTAGTGTTGATAAGTATTTACAGTCAGAGTAGTAATAAACTAATTAAGAGACAAAAGATTTAATTGTGTGTTTTCAAATACAAATCGGTTGCTTTGTTGATGGTTTCGATATATTCAAAATGGCGGACACAGTAAACAATACTCACTCGATTTGTTCGGGATTATTGGATTATGACTGCTGTTTGATCTATTTCAAACCGAAATTTACGATATCGTTAATAAATGAAGCCAGGTATGTTGTCACAGTTTATAAATGCGTATATAAACTTGGGACTGTCAAATCATATGCCATGGGTCGTAAGCGAAAAATTGAACAGCCTTCTTCAACGTCTGACAGAAGAATGTCAGATTTTTTTTAATATTCCACCACCAAAATGGACGAAGACTACAGATGATACTGACATGATGATATTACAGCCCTAGATATTGAACGGATACCCTAAAAGACCACCGCAGAGAAATATTTCGAAAAACGTAAAATAATAAGTGCATTTGGAAAAGGTAGATCTTTCACTTTCAGGGATGAATCGAAATTTTCAAATTCTTGGTTAAGGTATGATGCAGCTAACAAAACAATGTTTTATTAAACATGTGAATCAGTCTTCAAAAAATGGGAGTCTGCAAAGCAGAGAAGAATTTTTTTAAATTTTAAGATATATAGTGTATGTATTTATGTAAATAAAATTCCCGAAAATTTTTTTTAATAGTTATTTTATTTTGGCGGAAAAAATATCTGGCTGATAAATTAAAATGAAAAATTGGCGGAAAAAAAATGGAACCCAGAGTGAGCACTGGGTGTAACCCCCTACTGTTCTACTCTGAACTGGACTTATTAAGATATGCATATAGTCGGTGAAGTGCCAAAAGGGTGTATCTCAGAATTTCTAAGATTAAGAAATAGAACCTTTGGCATTTCAAAATTTCCACAAATCAAGATACAAAATTTGGACGCATGATACCCAGAACAGTTCTAATTGGCGTAGAGATACATAGCGTAGGCAGAAATGTGCATATTAAGTGGGAGATTTTTAAAATGCAAAAGTGTATTCGACTAATTCCCGAGATATACCCTTTTGACACTTCATCTACGATATGCCATACAGTGTGCTATGAGTGAAATTTTGCCTGGACAGCAACATTACAGCCTACTCTTCTATCTAATTAAAACTACCGAGCGATCTTTTACATGCACGCCAAAGGGTACACGGAACTAAGGTTTTTCATTCCAGTTGTCCGTGTCAGGCCCTCCATCCTGCATCACAAACAAAGGGGAACCATGCCAGAAAATCTGGATGAACTTTCTCAGACAATGCAGGGATCGAACACCTGAACTCTAGGCTAGCGAGTCAGCATCTTAAGCCAGGCTGACACTTGCACGACTTTTGGCCACGATTTTGTCGTGCCCATCAGTGTCCACATTGACACGAACTGGCACGACGAGTTCACGCATAGTTTGCACGTTGTTTACGTACTTCCCCGCATTGGCATGACGAGTTTGCGCAAATTGGACGGTATTGTGCCGACTCGAGTCGTGCCAATGCGTGCCATGGAATCGAATAAGTGTCAGCCTTGCTTAATCCACTTACCCCCCATTTTACAATATTGTAATCCCTCAAAAAAACTTACGTCTGGTTTATAATATTTTAATTCCTCTAATATTCTCTCACTCCTCATATCCCAGTCCAATGATTCCGGGGAACAATTTGTGTAAAGTCCTAAATGCCATTCCAGTAATTTCTGTGACAATACGTTATATGACATCACGGTAAATGGTAATCCCGATTTACCGCGACCAGAACTTTCTCTTTCATATCGTAAACCAGTTTCTGTAAATTCCCATTTTCTAGGAAGGCTCGAAAATCCTACAAACACATAAATAAATACACAACTAATTTCTAAAATATAAAAAAACAACATTTTGAATCAGTTTTCTAGATCTCCCAGAGCTTATATCAATGATGACAGTCCTGGGGCCGGTTTTACGAAATTTAATTTTAAAGATTAATGTAAATTTTAGTAATCAGATTGGATAAAATCAGATTGATTTTAGTGCTTTGCCAATCAAAATTGAAGTATCTACTGAATTTTGAATTTTATTTTTAGTTAAGATTTCGAGAGACAGGGTCTGAGGCTTCACTTCAAAATTTTTCCATTTTGTCAGTTTTGTTCACCGACAAAGATGACTGACTGAAACAAGAAATCTGCCAGGACACAAACACGATAATTTATAGGAGCAAATCATCACTTCATATAAATATCTAATTAATCAACATTTGTGTGAAAAACTGACATATTATGAGAATAATCTATGCATGATTTTATATTTAGGTATTAAACAAAACATGAACTCTTGCAATGGAATAAGATGGAAATTCAATACCAAGGTCTTTAACGGTGGAGACATTCGTTTCCCTTTATTAGAGGGGTCTTTTTTATGTTTTCTATACTGCTTAGAGTCGTCCAACAAAAGAGAAAAAATATAACAAAAATAAAATTTTCTTACCAATTGGGTCTCCTTTCCCTTTATTAGAAGGTTTATAGTCTTTTTTGTGTTTTCTATACTGTTTAGAGTCGTCATATCTCGACCACGGCGGTTTGTCGTCTCCTTTACATTTCTGTTTCTCCTTGGGTCGAACTGAAGTCCAATTTCTATGGGAGACATTAGACGCTGTGGTATGCTGACTTGCATCTACAGATGTTCTTGAACAAATTTGTGTTCGCATGGAATAGAGAGCTCTAGGTTGGAATTGAAGAACTGAAGCTTTGGACATATCAGTTACAGGGACGGATTGATTGGTTAAAGTTGGCGCTGATTTTAGAGAACATCGATTCCGTTGACCAAAAGACGCATGAGAACTTTGTTGATTATCTGTCGTCTTTGGTGGTTGTGGATTTTGAACTTCACTGCCCCCAACTTCTGTTACTTTTGCCAAGCCTGCAGTCTCTACACTTGTACATTGTATTTTGGGATCTGATTTCATGATGTGTTCATCAGATTTTCGTTTACCAGAGATTTTTTTTGGTCTCGATTTCTTCATTCTGATCCATGCTAGTTGCCTAGTGGCACCAATGGATCTCTGACATATATTTACCACATATCTGAAAAATACAAATCTCTAATTATAATTGGCATCTTCAGTTCCAAGGGAGAGAGAGAAAGAGAGAAACAAATGGGGTTTAGAGTCTGCTTGATGCAAACAAATTCCAATTGTAAAGGGTTCTTTTAAACATAAGCCACGTGTAAAGAGCTAAAACTGCCTATTTCAGGTTTTTCTCTAGGCCTTAAATGTTATATAAATTTTAACCAGTCATTTATTAACATGAAAAGACCTATATCAACTCCTGACGCCATCTTACATGTCCTATTTTCATTGGATTTGAATCCATTCTGCTGTTCAATTCTCCTTGACCATTAAACGTAAAACTGGATAATTGAGACTCTGTTAATTATTGTGAGAGCAGTAACAATGACGATCAAGGCTACAGTGATTTTAAAATAAGGTTTTCTCAAGTAAGAGTGAAGCATTTTGTCTGATATTTTCAACATATTCCCTTTACATTATCTTGTTTTTAACGATCATAGAGAAAACTGCCAGCTCTTTATCTTATATTCCATAATGTCCCTTTAAAGCAGGAATTCATATTGAAGAAAGTCAGAACATATTTATAACTTAGATAATATGCAAATATTTTCAGATTATATATAAAATGTACCAGTGTTACATTTTACTGGGTCACGCATGTATGTGATATATGATGTGACATGTAAGACTTTGCACATAAGATTATATTACGTTATCTTTTCCTTCCTATCATAAAACATTTCACAGTTCAAAAGGACTTCTATATTGATTAGAAAGCTTCAAGTTGCAGTCCTTCACATTTAAGGGGAGCTTTCCCTCCTGCTCCTCTCGATGCACCTCGTCTTTCCTTCACCGGAGTCATTAAAGACTCCTGCAAATTAGCTAAATAGCTCTCCTAAATATTGAGATTAATCAACTACATTCAGTTTTTGTTTATTTTTAAACAGCATACATTCAATCATGTTGATCATGCTGAACCTACCATATTCACCAAACATATTCACCAAATATTAAACAAGACTAAAGTTTAAATACAATTTGGCTGTCATTAATTCAAGAGAATGTAGCATTACTCTTTGACTTTTCACAAACGAAATTTTGACTTGTCAGTGAATAAATAGGAATTTTTTTTATGATGTTAAAACTAGTAGCATGCACGTAAAAGATCCCTTGGCAGTTGGAATTTGATATATTATAAGAAAAGGCCATAGTGCTGTTACCCAAGCAAAAATTTTCCCTCACGGCACATATCTTCATTAGCCCAGTATAAGAGCAGAACAGTAGGACGTTGAACCCCATTTCATTTCTTTTACATCCAAGTGAATAACACATCAATAGATCTCGATCCTGCACCTACCTGTGTCAATGACATACGAAATGGATTTTTATAGATAACCGATATCAATCTATCATTTTTTTTTTTATTCGCGGTGTCGTTCAACCCACTCATCCCGTTCCGGACTCAATGAGTTGAAATTTGTGTCAATCCCCAAATCCTAAATAATATTTTCATAAAAAATTGAAATTAATATTATAATAATAAATATTATCACCTCTAAACAAAGGTGGCCATCTTGTTTGATCCAACTCCCCTTACGTCCATCACTTTTACTTTTTACACCAAAAAACTAGCGGTTAGCAGTCCATACTGTGCTCACATGGAACTTCCTACATTTTCTATTAGGGGTTAGGGTTAGGGCCAGATATATATATATATCTATAAGATTAAAACCTATAACTATAACACAAAAATTTGGAGTCTCATCAAACATGAATGCCACAAAGGCAATAATCCCTAAATATTAATAAATTGTATGAAATATAAAATCATATTTTTTAACATCCAACTAAGAAAATCAAACAAATTCATCCATTACAAAATAATCCATAAGCAGACTGTAATCCACATAACAAGATACAATTAAATCCTCTATATAACTAATCCTGCCTAATAACGAAACATTTAACAAAGGGTGTGTGTAGTTAATATTAATATTATTATTATTTACAAAATATACGACATCATTATCATACAACTAATCCATCATTATCATACAACTAATCCGTCTAAGAAAAGGTGTTAATAATATTATTATTATTACTTACAAATTATACATCATGATTATCAAATCAACTGTAATCTCACAGTTCTTATCATTTCAACTAACTACAATTTAAAAACCTTCTAATAACTTCTTCCCTACTTGTCCTAAAGAGACTGACTGAGCCTTTGTTAGGATGGGTGTACTTTCCTTGTGGTTCAATAACCCCACGATCACAACCCACTTGAGTGACTGACATCTGAAAACTCTCCAAGCTCAAGGTTTTTCCCGTACGGTACATTTATTTAGCGAGGTCAATATATTATCTTTATTTGTAACGCAAAATTAGTCATATTAGGCTTTTCCAATATGACATAAGTTCAAAGGGTCAGGGAGGTGACATAAACTACAGTTATGACAGTTGTCTTCGTAGGTCAAATTGACCAATAACGGTTTATTAAGTTCATCATTACTTAATTTTCTATCCTGTGCCAGTGGCAATTTGAAATGTCAAGGCCGCCGACATGAATCATGTCATGAGCCAATTTCATTCAGGAATTTCAAGTTTACCTTAGTTTTAACAAGACATCGGGCAAAGGTATTAAAATGCTAAAACCTTTTAAAATGTCATAGATAATAAGGAATGCCCAAAAATAAAAATTACCATCGAGCCATCTAGAATAAGGACTTTGGTAGTAATATTGTTCACGAACTGATCATGCGGTAGTCACCATTTTGGTGGTTGGTGATGGATGAACTAAAGTACTGGTAACGGGAAATAACTCTATTTAAGGCTATTAAATGAAGTTGCTCCCCTTTCACTGTCAACGCCAACAAAATGTTACTCGAATTTTTGGAATACCTATTTTACCTGTTCCCACGATGAAAGGATTTTTTTTTGACTAATATAGTTTTTTTTTTTTTCAAAGCGAGACTACACGAAAGGAATCTTTCCAATTTTCAGTAGGAAATGAAAATTGAGTTTAGCGTCCTACTCTTCTGCTCCCACTTCGCTAATGAAAACGGGCATACACCACACAGTGTGCTATGACGATGAGGGAAATTTTTCCCGGATATATTTTGGTATTATATCGAATTTTAACTGTCTATGTTTTTTTTTACGTGCACGCCATTTGGTAAACGGGACCTGTTTTTTTTGTCCTATTCGAACAACTAGATACTGCTGTCCTTGTTACGCCCTTCGACCTGTACCACTAACACAGGAAACTTTCACGGTTAACACCGGGAGCGAACTCACGACAAGAACAGCCCCTTGTCTTCGAATAGAGACCAAATCCACACTTTTGAGTTCCCGTAAAAGAACCCATAACAGTTGGATTTCAATGGCTGGCAAAATTTCGCTGATAGTAGACTGCATGAATGCCCATCTTCATTAGCGCATTCGGAACGAGAGTGGTTCACTTGTCAACCGTGGTAGTCTTCCGCTATTCCACAAATATAGCACTGGTACATGTGGACAGGAACGCCCTACAGTGTATGTGATTTTTTCAAAATTTTTGATTTTGTTTTTTTTCTTCTTTATATTTTTCAAAAACTTTAATCTTCTTTATATTTTCCAAAAACTTTAATCTCCTTTATTTTCTTCTTACTGTAGGTTCCTGTCCACATGTACCTGTGAAATATAGGTATCAATAAATCCGACCCAAACCCTAACCCTAAACCAACCTTAATATTAGATATTGATGAATCCGCGGATTAGTGAACCTGTGGACCAGTTCATCCGCGGAACAGTACAGAAGGGCGTTAAAACCTCATTTTACTATTTTATTCCATTGGCTGAATGGTTAGCACGCGCGTGTTGTATCATAAAGCCTGTCATTGAGTCATCTAGCGTGGTTTCAATTCTCTAGTTGTACGTGACAAGGAGTAGGGTTGTCTGTCCAACCTCGTGGGTTTTCTCCTGGTCTGTCGGTTTCCTCCCATTGCTAAAGACCCCTACGCGCAAGCCATTTATTGAAATAAAGTTAAATCATATGTTAGTCCCGAAATGATCTAGTTTGTGTCAAATGGACGTTAAACCCCGTCTCCCTCCCTCCCCTCACCCTCTCCCTCCCTCTTCTCCCCCTCTCTCTCTATCTTTATCTCCCCCCTCTCTCCCTCTCCCCTCTCTCTCTCCCTCTCCCCTCTCTCTCTCCCCCCTCTCCCTCCACCCTCTCTCTCTCCATTTCAATACAGAACACAATAGTGTTATAATAGTGCATGTCATTCGGATCAGCTACGATTCTAGATTAAATTACGTCTATAATCGGTTGTATAAACTGTAGTAGGTCAGTCCAAGGAACGTTATTTTATTATCATTAGTTACTACTACTACTACAGATACTGTTTATTATTATAATATGCTCCATAGACCTGCCAGTATTAACACGATTATAGGATAAGCCATCTCGTTATCCACATGATAAAAATCATAAAATACACGATTAGTCAAATATCTCCAGGATTAAAGGATTATCATCCTGCTTGTTTCTGTGTAATATTTTAGTCAAGGCGATCAATATCGATTAATCGTAATATCGATAATCCGGATTTGATCGGTCAAATTTATGTCACGAGTAATAATTAAATAAAATGCTCCGACTAATCTAAATTAACAGAGAGAGAGAGAGAGAGTGAGAGAGAGAGAGAGGGGGGGGAGAGAGTTGACATGACTGTATTCAAAGAATTTTAATTAAAATCAATGACGTTAGGTAGCCCTGTATCAACTGGTTAGCATTTTTTTCCGTCCACCGGAGCCAGGTCTTATGACGTCATATGAGGATTGTGGGTTAGGATAAGGGTTAGGATGAGGGCTGTGGCCTGCAGATTTCGTCACAGTCTCGAGATGTTGACAGGGCTAGCCCTAACCCTAACCCTGGGCCAAACCTAACCCTTATCCTAACCCACAATCCACATATGACGTCATAAGACCAGGCTCTGGTGGCCGGTAAAAAACGCTTACCGTATCAACTGGTTACATACAATGGTTCAAACTGATTCCGCAGTGAATATTCGCTTGGCCGCTACAATCACTGATAAGCATGACTAAGTACGGCATATTAACTTTTTTACTCCGACAAATTAAATTCTCAAACATTTTTTTGAGGTAAAAGAAAAATAAATAAAGACGTTTGAAGTATTTGGAGTTAAAAATATTTCCTATTTAGTGTAAATGGGTATTAAAATGAGTAAAATGCATCATTTTGCCCGAAGCAGTTACGTGCTAAGTAAACATTGCACGAGCCGTTGAGCCAATGACTACGAGGCGTGCAGTCAACGCACGTGTTTTTGACAGGCATCCGTTACAGAGATAATTCGAAATTAATTCTCTGTGAAACAGATTGACAATGGTTAGCTAAGTCACTGTGTGATCCATGTTTACGAAATTGACTTCTGTACCAGGAATGGAGGCTTCCGTCCATTTTATTGTCCTGATAGTAAGAGAGAGAAGTGGGTTTTAATGTCCACTCGACACAAACTAGGTAATTTCGGAACTAACTCATAGTTCAATTTTATTCCAATAATTCGCTTGCGAGTATGGGTCTTTAGCAGTGGAGGAAACCAGAGGACCCGCAGAAAATCAAGGAATTTGGACAGGCTAAAAACAGAGAACCAAAACCACGCCAGTGACTCAATGACATTTCTTGTGATACAGCTCGCACGCGCTAACTACCCCCCCCCCCACCACCACCACCTAAATCAATAAGATCTACAAATTCTATAATTCTGTGTTTGTGAAACGTTATGTACACAAATATTGGAATGTTCTATTTGATAATTTTTGTATTTAAAGAAAGACGATATGTTTTATTAAGAAAATAATCAGGAGGAAATCACCCCACGGGTCTTGGCTTCTGTTCATCTTAACACGACCTCCTGTCATATTAGGCTCAAACTATTGTCACGTTCATCCAGGTGACACTTCTGTCAACAGTAATATATCAGTCGGATCATTTAACTGATTCGAGTAAGTAAATAATCATCACCAGTTGGTATTTCTACCATATCTACAATTTCTTCATGTTACTGTCCCGCGGTGAAATTGTTCTTTAAAGGGGGTGTCTTTGTTTTCACGAGGGTCTCCGAAGAAATAATAATACAAGCATTCTATGTTTATATCGACCGTATTTGACTGGGGGTTGGGATGGCCTAGTGGACTAGAGTGCCGCGCTTCGATCTCTAGTTGGCCGGTCACCTCTGGCTTGCGGCTGTGGTTTCGAGCCCTGGTGTGAGCGTATGTAGCATGGAGATAGGGGCGCCTTCTCAACCTCGTGGGTTTCCTCCCACTGCTAAAGACCCCTACGCGCAAGCGAATTATTGAAATAAAATTAAACCATATGTTAGTCCCGAAATGACCTGGTTTGTGTTGAGTGGACGTTAAACCCCATTTCTCTCTCTCTCTCTGTATTGCGTTAAAATAATTTTCATGTTCGTATTCATTAGGTTTGTTTCTTTGAATTTTTTTTTTATGAGCTAGGACCCTTTAAAATATATGTATTTGTCAGGTATGATTAGAAAACTTCTAATAATAATTCTCATATTTCTTCCCCTGTTCTATCTTCTATATTGTCTTGTAAACATGTAAGGGTTATTCACAAGTTGTATACACTATTAACTTACATCCCCCCTCATACACCTGTTGATAAAACCTGTATAACAGTAAATATACTTTATACACACTCAAAACACTCGTCAGTCCATCATATTGACCGCTTATTTGTTCTTAGGACATACTATATTTTGTACTAACCAGAGAGGGAATGGTCATATTTCTTTAAGGCCTAATAGGTTTAATTCTTAGTTCCATATGGTCTTGAACAATAAATAAAACGGTTAATTGCCATTTTCGATGCACAAAACTTAAATATTTGGAAATAAAAGGTTCTGAGAAGAGCAGCTCAATAATTTTGTGGTTAAAATTCATTTTTGTTATGAGAGAGAGAGAGAGAGAGAGAGAGAGAGAGAGGGTGTAACGTTCACTCGACACAAAGAAGGTCATTTTGGGACTAACGTATGGTTTAATTTTATTTCAAGAGTTCGCTTGCGAGTGGGGGTATTTAGCAACAGGTGTGGGCTCGAAACTAAGCCACTTGAATCAATGACCAACGCGTAAAACCATTCGGCCTAAAAAAAACCCACGTGTTCCCGGAGCAAAGGGGGCTCGGGGAGTTAAACGTTGGCTTTCTAACCTGGCGGTGCTGTGTTCAATTCCTACCTGCGTTGGTTGGCAAAAAAAGTTCATCGGAATTTCCGGCGTGGTTCCCCCTTATCAGTTGCGCAGTAAGGGACAACGTAGTAGTTCGGATGGGAAGAAAAACTAACGTCCCGTGTTCACATTGGCATGCAAGTAAAAGATACCTTGTTGGCAGTTGTTAAGGTCGCTCAGATGTAATTAAGGTTAGGGCACGTGATTGTTAGCGAGATTATAGGTTATGTTTAAGGTAAGCATTGGGGCTAAGTCCGGGGTTAGGGTTGGGATTAGCAGCACTGTTTACATCTCGTAAACTTTGACCATACTTGCTTGAAGTTGGCCTTATCAATTGGGGCTAACAGAAAATCAAGTTGGCTTGGCCTATAGGATAACTCATCCATTCATTGATTGGCATGAAATATCTTGTGAATTGACATAATAATACGATATTCAGTTTATTGATTTGGTTATCTATAGTAGAAATCTTTAACAAACCAAGCGGGTGGTAGGTTAACTAATATCGTGTACACAAGAGACTCCTGTGTCCAGTTTTCCCCGTACACCGACCCCTGGTGTCGGATCTCTGTCGAACATGTTGTTCATGACACTATAATTCATCGTTTACATATTAACTACCTCCAAATGTGTTTTGATATCGGCTTGTATCTTTATTTACAATGATTGACAGATGTACATCGACAACTCTTAAAGTGGCAGCCACCCCACTCTTAAAACACCAGTCTAGTTGAAATAAGAGTTTTTAAAATTAGCAGTCATTTCCCTACTGTACAACAAAAGTCTAGTTGAAACAAGACTTTTAAATTAGCAGTTGTTCCATTACTGTACAACAAAGGTCTGAGGCTTTTAAAGCGGCAACCTCCACGACTGTAAAGCACGAGTTCAATTAATTGAACTATGATTGCATCTATACAGAATGATAGAGGATACAATAACACAGGCTGACGCCCACCTCCCCCCCCCCCAAAAAAAAAAAAAACCCAAAGAGGAGCCACGGTGGCTTAGTGAGAAAGACACGGCGTTGCTCCGCTCATCTAGAAGTCCCGTGTTTGATCTGTGTTAACAGAGAAAGTTCATTTGCGTGGAGGGCCTGGCAAGTGTATCGTTCGGATGGCAGAGTGCCGCTGCCCGGGCAAAAGATTTCTCTCATAGGACATTGCATAGCGTACACACGTCTTCACTGGCCTAGTCAGTACAGAGCAGTAGAACGTCAAACTCCATTTCATTTCATTTTACAGATGACGCCATATTAAATTCTGTTTTTCAAGAAAAAGCGATTCGAATGACTGATTGGTCAAACAAAACAATGTGTGATAGATTTTCAATAATGAACACCTTCATTGTGCCGACATACTCGACCATTGGTACATTATCCAATGTGGCAAAATAAAAAAGATATAAACAACAACTCTTAGAGAAGTTCTATTGCAATTTAAGTGACACTTTAAGACTTTATGTCAGAATTTCAACGTAATCAATTTACCCAGTCGACTATGAAATACAAATCAGGTTCATTTTGTGGAATTGGTTCAAATTGCGCAATATGGCCGCCCACCCGTGGTTATTTAATAAGTGTCAATGATGGACGCCGTCTGTTGAGGAAGATTTGTTAGTTTTATAGAGTGTTTATTGTTAGTGTTGATTCTAAATGTCATAAATTTAGTAATATATAATTATACAGTAGGCATAGAAGAGTTATGTCCCTTTTTTATTTGGTTTAATTTTCCTGGCATGCAACATTTATAATATATGTACAGCATTTAGAGTTATCTTTCTTAAGTCTAGAAAAAAAGTACAATGGCTGATAGATATTAAAGAAGTTTTTGTTATATAAGGGCCAAACGTATCTGTAAGCATATATTTTTGTTCTTTTGGCTTCTTTCATGTAAACTGTATGTACCAAGATCTATTTTTTCTAAAGCTGAATATAATACATGTAGAAGTAATTATTTAAGGATATCTCTAATCAAGACCGCATGGTGTATTACATTCTGCATGTCATGTTTGTCATGATCATTCTTATATTATTATAAGTGGTAAACATTAGGTTTATTATTTATATTTTTCAGAAATCAAACAGCTCAAGAATTATTAATGTTATTGTTGTTATTCTCATCAAATACGTAGGCTACAGTGATATTTATGTCCAAGAACTAATAAATGTGCTTTTAGTACGGTAATTAATGGTCAAGAGGTGTAGTGTATTTATTTGTGACAATTCTTAATAACAAGTCAAGTTGTTTTTTCGTGGGTGTTTGCATTTAGACTCAAACCCTTGTACACAGTCATCTGGCTGTTACAATAATTTAGATACGGTCAAGAAAGGAACGAACTTTAATAAGAACTACTGCTATAAATTTTGACGGAAATTTGATCATTCAAGAAACTGTTATTATGGATGAAGATAGCGCCCGTGTAGAGATAGCGGTAAAGGATTTAACAAGAAGGAGAAATGATTTGAGAAGATTGATTTCAAGTGAAATTAGTAGTATTGATTACAATTTTAAAGAAGAGATGAATACAATGATGTGTAAAATGGAAGAATCGTGGGACAGGTATCTGTGCATCCACACTCAAGTGCTCAGAAACGTACGAGATGATGTTGAAATTGAAGAAGAATATGTTCGATATGATGAACAGAAACAGCTAACTACAAATTTAAGAAAACGATTAGCGCAGTGGATGAAGGAAGATATACGTCTCAAGACACAGTACACCGAATTTGAAGTATCGTCAGAGACTTCATGTCAAGATAGTGTATCAGGCCTACAAACCAGATCAAAGGCGAGTTGCTCGGATGATGATAATTCAGAACTTTCTACTACTCTTACAAATGAAAGGTTAGAAAAGGCTAGAGCCTTAAAGGAAGAAGTTGAAAATAAAATAAAGATTTTAGAAAATAAACAAAGAAAGGCTAAAGAGAGGAAGTCTTCACGTAGAGAAACGGTAAATACATGTATTCAGCCAGACCCTCTACTAAATGACGACGTTAACATAGGTAAATGTGAACATAGTCCGGCTGCCGTACCGCCACCAAGTAATACACTCCAAGATATACTGTCAAGTCAGATGAAGTGTATGGAGAAAATGATGGAAGGACAAATGCAGAGTACTTTACTGTTAACACTTCCAAAGCCAGAAATGCCTGTATTTAGCGGAAATCCAGTTGAATTTCACGCCTTCATGAAAGCCTTCGAGAATTTAATAGCAGATAAAACTGACAACTGTAGTACCAAGTTATATTTTCTTATACAGTATACCAGAGGTGAAGTCCAAGACCTAATGAAAAGCTGTCTTTCTAAACATCCGAATGATGGATATGCAGAAGCCATTCTGTTGTTGAAAAAACGATTCGGTCAGAACTACAAAATCGCCACAGCCTACGTTGATAAAGTGACAAGCTGGCCAACAATAAAAACAGAAGACGGCATAAATCTACAACGTTTTGCAGATCTCCTCACTAGTTGCACCAACACTTTAAATGAAATAGGCTACATAAGTAAACTAGATAACACTGACTGTTTGAAAAGAATAATTTCGAAGTTGCCTTACGACATAAGAAAAAAGTGGAGAAATAAAGCCGACTACATAACTGAATTTCAAGACAGGGAAATCACTATTATTGATGTTACAGAGTTTGTGTCAAGAGAGGCGAGAATAGTTACACATCCAGTTTTCGGAAACGTGCAAAATACTGTTATCCCACCCGATTCAGATAAGCATAAAACACGATTAAGGGGAGGTAACTTCTCAAGAACTAATTTTTTGACTAAACTGGAAGAAGAGAGAACGGATAAGACAGAGCAAGATACGCGTTCGAGATCATTCCCGAAGTGTCCCTGTTGTAAAGACGATCATACGTTAGTCGAATGCGATAAATTTAAGAAAATGAATATTGATGATAAACGGCGTTTTGTTCAGGAAAGTAGACTCTGTTTTAATTGTTTAACTTATGGACATCGTGCTGGTTTTTGCAGAAAACGCATAAATTGTGATATATGTAAGGGACATCACGCTACCATACTTCATCAGCAGAATCCAATTCCTCAAGCTACAAGTTGTTTCACAAATGGAGGTAAATTGAAATCGTCAAAGATAGGCCAACCCTTTATTTTTGGTAAAATTAGAAATGGCGGAAAACTGTTACCAGCGATCGGGTTATATGACAGTGGTTCAAACGGCACATTTGTTACGAGTACAGCTTTAAGTAAAGTTGGTATAACCGGCAAATCGACAGAGCTAGGATTAACTACACTTTGTAAGGAAAACGATTCCGTAAACAGTTTGGTCACAGACCTGGAATTCCTCAGTCAGGATGAAGACCACCTTGCTGTATTGAATTCGGTATATTCTCTCCCGTCCCTGCCTATATCGACTGCAGATATCCCAACACAAGAAGATATTGACTCTTGGCCGCATTTAAAGGGTATTACTGTGCCCAAGTTAGTACCAGGACAAGAAGTTGATTTATTGATCGGCAATGACAATAGTGTTATTTTCGAACCGTTAGAAATCAGGCACAGCCAGAATAACGGCCCGTTTGCTGTCAGGACAAAATTTGGTTGGTTAATTAATGGACCTTTTGGGAAGAATGTTTCACAGCAGAGGACATGTAATTTTATCAGGAAAGATGTTGAACTTAACCAGCAGTTTGAGCAGTTTTGTAACTATGAATTTAATGATTCCATTGACGATACCCAAGTCACCATGTCTCGCGAAGATAGTAAAGCATTATCTGTATTTGAACAGTCTATAAATCTGGTTGATGGTCACTATGAAGTATCGCTGCCTTGGAAACATGATCAACTACAGCTACCAAATCCAAGAATAATGGCAGAACACAGGTTAATGTTATTGAAACGAAGATTCATGAAAGATGCTGCTTTATTTGAAAAGTATTCAGAGATAATTAACGAACTTCTCTCCAAGAAATACGCAGAGGTAGTCCCTCCTGGCCATATAGATAGGGCTGATGATAGAGTATGGTATCTGCCACACCACCCGGTGGTAAACACAAAGAAGCCAGGAAAACTTAGGGTCGTTTTTGACTGCGCAGCAAAGTTTAAGGGAGTAGCTTTGAACGACGTACTTCTTAAGGGCCCAGATTTGACCAGTTCCCTTGTTGGAGTATTACTGAGGTTTCGCCAGGGATACTATGCATTAATGGGCGACGTAGAATCTATGTTTCATCAAGTGAATGTGCCTCAAGATGAAAGAGACGTATTTCGTTTCCTATGGTGGCAGTCAAATGACGTTAATGGTGAACTCATTGAGCTACGTATGCGCGTCCATTTGTTTGGGGCAACTTCATCGCCCAGCGTTTGTAACTTTACTCTACGTAGAACCGCAGAAGACAACTGCGAAGCTTTTGACAGCGAAGTTGTTGAAACAGTACAGAAAAACTTCTATGTTGATGACTGTTTGAAGTCTTTGGACGATGAAAATGAAGCCATAGGTCTTGTAGACAACCTGAGGAAACTATTACTCAAAGGAGGATTTAATTTAACAAAATGGGTTTCAAACTCAAGAAACATTATTAAATCTATATCGGAGACTGAGAGAGCTAAAACTGTGAAGAACCTGGACTTCGACGGATTACCAATCGAACGTGCTCTAGGTGTTTTGTGGGATACAGAATCGGATTGCTTCACCTTTAATGTGGTCCTGAAGGAAAAACCAATAAGTAGACGTGGCATATTGTCGATCCTGTCATCGGTGTATGATCCTTTAGGATTCGTAGCTCCTTTCGTTTTGAATGCTAAGTTGATACTTCAAGAACTTTGTCGCTTGAAACTTGGATGGGACAGTAAGATACCAGATGAGTATGAGAAATTGTGGCTTTCCTGGATGGAAGATCTTCCTCTGCTATCTAGTTTACAAGTCAGTAGGTGTCTTAAACCACCACCATCGTGTGCTAGAGTTGTGTCGGTACAGTTACATTGTTTTTCGGATGCCTCACAACAAGGTTATGGTGCTGTCAGTTACTTACGTTTTATTGATGATGCTGGAAATGTATGCTGTTCGTTTGTGACTGGTAAATCTCGAGTTTCACCATTAAAGAGCATAAGCATTCCCAGACTAGAATTATCAGCAGCAGTAGTATCGGTTAGATTAAACAAAATCATTACAAGAGAACTACAGATGAAGATAGACAAGAGTTTTTATTGGACAGATAGTACTTCGGTACTAAAGTATGTCAACAATCAAGATAAGCGGTTTCATACTTTTGTAGGCAATCGAATTTCGACTATTTTAGATGGATCTCAGCCTTCGCAGTGGAAGTACGTGGAATCGGCAAGAAATCCCGCTGATGAAGCTTCAAGGGGCGTTGCCGCCAAGACTATTTTGGGAGGTTCCAAGTGGATATCGGGGCCGGATTTTCTTTGGAAGGATGAGTTAGAATGGCCCAGTCAGCCCCATGAATATGCAATTCAAGACACCGATCCCGAGGTTAGAATTGAAAAACATTCACGGTTTGTTATAAAGGGAGATAACTCCCTTCTTGATCAGCTCGTCAAAGGATTTTCTTCGTGGTACAAGTTAAAAAGGTGTGTGGCATGGATCTTAAGGTACCGGGAAATTCTTAAAGCTAGATGTCAAGGAAACCAGGCTGCTCGAGATGTTAAGCAATTACAGGAACCCTCTAGACTAACAGTTGTAGAGTTAACGGCTGCAGAGACAGAAATTTTGAAGCTCGTGCATAAAACTAGTTTTCCGGAAGAGTATGCTGTTTTGTCAAAGAAAGATGAAAATGGCCATGTCAGCAGAAAGAGTCCTATATTTAAGTTGGATCCAGTACTGATCGGAGGTCTAATTAGAGTAGGTGGTCGCCTGAGAAGGCACAACGGACTATTCGACACAAAGCATCAGATCATTTTACCCAAGCGGAATCCTGTGACTGAATTAGTTATTCGCCATTATCATGAGATGTTAGCTCATTCTGGTAGAGAATATTGTTTATCAAGTATTAGAAGGAGATTTTGGCCTATAAATGGTAACTCTGCGGTACGTCGAGTTTTAAGTGATTGTTATAATTGTCGCAGAAGGAATGCACCAGTTTGTAATCAACGAATGGCTGATCTACCAAAGGAACGAGTCACGCCAGATCTTCCACCATTTTCCTACATAGGAATAGACTGTTTCGGACCGTTCTTTGTGAAGAGAGCGAGAAGTCAGCTCAAACGATATGGGTGCATTTTTTACCTGTCTGTCCTGTCGTGCCGTTCATCTCGAGGTTCTGCATTCAATGGACACAGATTCTTTTCTAAACGCCTTTTGTCGGTTCATATGTAGGCGAGGATCACCACTGAAGATTAGAAGTGACAACGGTGGTAATTTTGTTGCTGGTAGTAAAGAGATTAAAGGGTCAATAGAAGAATGGAATCGGAAGCAGGTTGATGATTTCATGCTACAGAGGGAAATAGAATGGTGTTTTAATCCACCAGCGGGGTCACATTTTGGTGGCATCTGGGAAAGGTGTATCCGCTCAGTTCGTAAAATTTTAGATTCACTGCTGAATGAACAAGTATTGTGCGACGAAAGCCTAAACACTTTGTTTTGTGAAGTGGAAATGATTATTAATGGACGTCCGTTAACCAAGGTATCTGATGATCCCAAGGATCAAGAAGCTTTAACCCCAAATCATTTGATTTTACTCCGTGCCGCGGGTAGTTATCCACCTGGTTTATTCGTAGAAAGGGACCTGTACGTCAGAAACCGATGGAGGCAAGTCTAGTACCTCGCTAACGTTTTTTGGCGTCGATGGACACGAGAATATCTTCCGCTCCTACAGGTGCGACAGAAGTGGAATGAGAAACAAAGGAACTTAGTCATTGGTGATGTCATTTTACTTGCTGATAAGGATCAACCGAGAGGATCGTGGCCTTTGGGACGTGTGGTTGAAGTTTATCCGGATGACCAGGGAACAGTGCGTGTTGTAAAATTACTAACTAAGGATTGTAAATCTTTATGTAGACCTGTAGATAAGTGTGTATTGCTAGAAAATGCATCTGATTAGAATATTGTGCTTCGTGGTATATGATATGTAATTAATTGCTATGGTTAAGACAGTATTATTAAGAATCAGTAATGTTACTTTTATTGTGTACCTTTTATGGTTAGGATAGTGTTATTTAGAATCATTAATGTTACTTTTATTAAACGTTTCACTAGTTAAGTTCCACGTTTAACGGGGCCGGTATGTTGATTCTAAATGTCATAAATTTAGTAATATATAATTATACAGTAGGCATAGAAGAGTTATGTCCCTTTTTTATTTGGTTTAATTTTCCTGGCATGCAACATTTATAATATATGTACAGCATTTAGAGTTATCTTTCTTAAGTCTAGAAAAAAAGTACAATGGCTGATAGATATTAAAGAAGTTTTTGTTATATAAGGGCCAAACGTATCTGTAAGCATATATTTTTGTTCTTTTGGCTTCTTTCATGTAAACTGTATGTACCAAGATCTATTTTTTCTAAAGCTGAATATAATACATGTAGAAGTAATTATTTAAGGATATCTCTAATCAAGACCGCATGGTGTATTACATTCTGCATGTCATGTTTGTCATGATCATTCTTATATTATTATAAGTGGTAAACATTAGGTTTATTATTTATATTTTTCAGAAATCAAACAGCTCAAGAATTATTAATGTTATTGTTGTTATTCTCATCAAATACGTAGGCTACAGTGATATTTATGTCCAAGAACTAATAAATGTGCTTTTAGTACGGTAATTAATGGTCAAGAGGTGTAGTGTATTTATTTGTGACAATTCTTAATAACAAGTCAAGTTGTTTTTTCGTGGGTGTTTGCATTTAGACTCAAACCCTTGTACACAGTCATCTGGCTGTTACAGTTAGAGATTAAAGTCATTTCAATTACTGATACATGATGGTTACTCCATGATTGAAAAACAATTGACGATATCGAAGTATGGTAGCGCTTACGTTAAATCTTTTCTGCTTTCCATAAATTTAGACACTTTAGTCATTCATCACGGGGGTTCACGGTCGCTAAGTGGGTAAGACGCTGGCTCGCGAGTCTGGAGGTGGCGTGTTTGATCCCTACATTGGCCGAGAAAGTTCATCGGGATTTTCAGACGTGGTTTCTCATTGGGGTCGGATCCATGAATTTTTGCAGGAGGGGGTTTGCCAGGTTTCTGTCACGGAAATCTGCCGTCATCGTCTCTAAATTACATAGGCATGCATACAAATTGAGCTTTTTAAACAGAGAAATCATTTTTGTACTGATGTAGGATCACTTTGTGATGTAATTTCATTGATGCAAGGTATTATTCTTTTTTCATGTATCTGAGCAGGGTGACATTTTGCACTACGGCTTGCTGTGATATCGAATTCTAACTGCCGAGGGATCTAATACGTGCACGCCAATGTGTACACGGAACCTCGAGTTTTCATCCCTTCCAAACGACTAGACAGCTCTGCACATCGAGGACTATCTACTATACTTTGATAATACTAGTAGGTCTCTGGCCTAAATAGCTACCATATCCAACAATGTATACTGTTCTGTAATGCGGCCCTACTCCGGTTCAAAGACTAATTAAACTTTTTCAATCTATTAGATGAACGCAATATACATAGGGGGAGGGGGGCTAGTGGACTAGAGCGCCGCGCTTCGACCCCTAGCGGGCCGGTCACCTCTGGCTTGCGGCTGTGGTTTCGAGCCCTGGTGTGAGCGTATGTGGCATGGAGATAGGGGCGCCTTCTCAACTCCGGTTTCCTCCCACTGCTAAAGACCCCTACGCGAAAGCGATTTATTGAAATAAAATTTAAAAAACATATGTTAGTCCCGAAAATGACCTAGTTTGTGTTGAGTGGACGTTAAACCCCATTTCTCTCTCTCTCTCTCGCAATATACCTAAATCGTTGATTTATGACTTAAAATGTCGATCTCAAGCAAAGCGAATCGTAGACAGTGTAATACTGTATTTAGCATGACGGTCTTCGTATTTCTCAGTTGGTGCAGAACTCTTGGACGTTAAACCCATTTTCTTTCTCGGTATTCCGAAAATAATTGAGTCACTAACATCAATTAGTTAACAGTGTTGAACTAACATGGTCGATTGTGTTGTGAACATGCCATGGTCGCTTAGAGAACTGAAAGAAGCGAATTCCTCGCCTGATAGTATTGTTAACTGTAAACATACACCAAATATGTCGGGGGGAGAGGGGGTTAAAATAACGATTCTGATGATGAGCAGAGTTGACGTTAAGCTACTTCAGACGTAGTCCATCACACCCCCTGTCCCTAAAATAAATAAGCAGATCGCTCAGCAACCATATCACATAACATTAAAACGCTACGTAATGAGTTGGTGGTGAGGTCAGTTGTCATGACGCCACGCGCTTGACCCCTAACCACAGGGAGTGACAGGTGACATGGCTCTTGTCATTTGGGACATTCATCTGTCAACAAACGTTATGTTTCCCCATTCTTTTTAGATATGAACAAATGCATGGGAGTAAAAGTCAGTATGAAATCATTGCCATGGTTACAAGAGAGAGGGAGAGGGAGAGAGAGAGAGGGGGGTTGGTGTGGTAACGTCTACTCGATACAAACTAGTTAATTTCGGGCCTAACATATGGTTAAATTTCGTTTCAATAATTCGCCTACGCGTAGTGGTCTTTAGCAGTGGGACGAAACCGGAGAAAACTCACGAGATTAGACAGGTGACTCTACTCCTTGTCATGTAGAAGCAAGGAATCGAAACCACGCCAGTTGACTCAATGACAGACCTTATGATACAACGCACACACGCTAACTATTCGGCTACACAGTCTAACATAATTTCAGAGGGTATTCTGCTTACAATAAAAAGTTGAATTTTCTGATTCACACACAGACGTACAGATAAAGCTCAAATTCAATAATAATTTACTACCATAATTCAAGAGTCCATTATTCCAAGATTAAAATGAACTTTAAGACACCCCCTTCACCCTCCCTACACCTATGTACATTAATAAATGGAAATCTATTAGGAATTACAATGGGATTTATGCAATTGTTTTGGACGGGTTAAATAGATTTACTGGAGAATAGAATAGATAATTATCTGTCAATTTTAGATATATATCGACGGTACGTAAATGTTCATTCTCTAAGTAAAAAACAATGGACTAGATATTCAGCTTTGTCGGTCACAGTAACACGAAATAACCACTGTAACGCGCTTATATCAATATGACAAAACCGTAATCCGGGCCATTCAGGAATAAAATTGTACCATTCGTTTCCCAGGATATCAAAAACATTCTTATCCTCAACAAACATTGTAATATGTTAATTAAGATAATACGTAGCATAATTACACCGCGTTATGAGATTAATCCCAATTAATTCTCCCGTGCAGAGTTATTTTTTTAAAGGTTACATTCCTTTCATGTTTCTTGGTGTTAATATTAACCCTTTAAGCTGCCCCCACACCTCTATCAAAGTACACATTGAATAACGTTACACGGTGTATTAGCACTATTACGAAAATTAACCGATAATTGGACAGTATTAATAAGTTTCAAGGCGAAGATTTGTCAGAAATTATCCACCATGTAACCCCACTGAGACAATTGATACGGCCATTTTATTTTTTCTAAGCTATTCAGAGGACGGCTTAATCGATTAGCAACGATTATAGAAGAATGCAACCACTTAACGATGGAGAGTTGTGAAAATAAAAATGGTTTTCGATTCCCCGTGTTATAAATAACACAATGTGTACTAATTGGATTAGCCTATGGTTATTTAGTTGAACTTTAATTTAGAGGCTAGACAAATTGTCAGACGGGATAATTCATCATGCCGTGTCCACCTTTTTCAAAATCAGCGTTCTTTAAAAATGACAAGATTGCTAATTGTTTATTACAATGGAGGTAAATCTTGGTTAAACACTTTCAGTAAATAGATTAATATTGTTGGTTTTTTTTTATTAAACAAAGGGTTTACTACTGACTTGCGACGAGTACGTTCCTTGTTTACTTTTTATTACACAAAGGGTTAGCTACTGACTTGCGATGAGTTCCTTGTTACGCACGAATTGCGAATATCACTATTCCTTGTATTTTATACGAACAGTTCGGTTTAATAAATGGAGTTTTCCGTCCATCTTGTTTGCATCGCCAGAAATAAAATGGAATTTAACGTCCTACTGCTCTTTACCCGGGCAGAGACACTATGGCCTATTCTAACATCGAATTCCAACTGTCAAGGGATCTTTTTTTACGTGCACGCCAATGCGTACACGGGACTTCGGTTTTCGTACCTTCCGAACAACTAGACAGCTGTCCTTGTCCGGCCCTCCGTCGTGCCTACCACGCCGGAAAATCTGGATGAACTTTCCCGGCCAATGCAGGGACCGAACGCACGACGTGCAGTCTCAAGCGAGCCAGCGTCTTACCCACCGTGATCCCCTTGCACCACCTGGCTAATGAAGATACCGTATAGGGTACTATATGGGCTACATTTTTTCTCGGATAGCGGCGTTTCCACCTCATACCCTTTCTAGAATTCTAACCGTGAGTAGATTTTCTGTCATATCAGACGGACAATATTCCTTGCTAGGACCTCATTCGATACTACTGATAAGAGAAACCCACGCACCGAAATAACAGACTTTCAATATTATCGTCAGCTATAAATTCATTTTAAAACTGTGTTGAAATTACAAGGACTGTGTTTTTCCATTGCTAAACCAATATTGAGAAACTACCGTGTGATTCAGTGTGTATGTCGAATGGCGCCGATCAGTAAACACACGACCCTCTATCCAAATTTCTTGTTTTTGTTGTAGAAGATAATTCCCCTATCTTAAACACTGGGATCAAGAGACATTGTGTGTAGCCAATACAATATGTGATGCTTCTCGTCATATTACGAGGTGGGTGTATACAGGTCCGTAACTGTGGGGTGGGGACACAAAAAGTTTCGCCCCCCCCCCCACACTTCGTGAAAAAATTGTCGATCATAAAAACAATACATTATATACATTGTATGTCAATTTCCCAGCACCCCGAGAACACACCCCACTCCCCATTGCGCTGATCTATTTACGCTTACGCCCCTGGCATTGAGTCTATATTGCGGGTAGATTCGATTCCCCGGTTGTACGTGACAAGGAATAGGGTTGCCTGTTCAAACTAGTGGGTATTCTCCGGGGCCTCGGTTTCCTCTCATTGCTAAAGACCCCTACACGCAAGCGAATTGTTGAAATAAAATAAACAATCTGTTACTCCCGAAATGGCCTACTTTGTGTCGAGTGGGCGAAAAATTTCTCTCTCTCTCCCTCTCTCTCTCTCTCTCTCAAGCGTCGCATAAAACCTAATATCAAATATTTTCTTGGGTGATAGCTCCCTTTCTTCTTTTGAAAACGACCAATGGTTAGAAGGGAAGAGGTGTGAAATCTTGCTGGGCACGCTTTGAAAAATTCGAGAGAATTATTGGACAATGTTATCGATGTATTTTGACAGTGTGTCTCACGTAGGCGAAATCGTTATTTACCCTGTGAGAGGAACGATTTGCCATAACGTTTTTTGTTCGCTGTTTAAAGATTTGATTTCAGCCAATGACAAAAGACGAATTTACATTTAAACCCAAACAAAAATTGTTCATATTGATATCGTTTCAAGTGTTCCGTGTTCAAAACTATTGAAGATATAATAACTGGTTATACATTCGCGTACCTTTACACAAATAATTTGTGACCACCCCGAAGATAATCTTTTCAAATAACACACAAAAAAACTTTAAATAAATCTGGTAATTAAGTTTTTCGGTCAACTATTATTACACGCCGTCACCAGTCAGCTATATTTTGGATCCCTCGAGGACAAACTAAACAATATTTTGGATCCCTCGCGGCCAAAACAAACGAAGCAAAAGATATGATTGAAATATGAACACGTCACCAAATAATGTTCTAATCAATTAACCCATAAAACACATATATGACGTGTCACTCATGTATCGATGACGTAATCAAAATATTGTTCAACCATGTAAAAGCGGTATTTTTACAGGTGTTAGAATTGAATGCGCGCACTATTAGCTGTATAATAACAACCCCCACCTCTAAATGTCGTATTTTAATTAGTTTTTACAGACAATAAAACAATTGACTCTAGTCCGTGATTGACTCTAGCATGACGAAAACAAATTAGGTGTCAATTTTACTATCTTAATAAAACTTGAAACGTGTCTTTGAGATGGCACCTGCCACCTCCGCCATGGCTGTCACAGAACATCACACTATTTAAAATTATGAAAACATAATGACAAATATACTCACCTTAGTTTTATTCAAATAATATGATTTTATGAAAATCTAATTTAAAATGCTAAAACATTTAGCGCCTTATTATGGTTTTTGGACAAATATTTTATGAATGGAAATTTTTTGATAAAACTGAAGACAACATAATTTCCCAGTGCTCCTTTCCGACCTACATTTCTTTTTTCTTTCAAAATGTCAAATTTGAACTATATATTTATTCTGGAGCCAGTTGCTCGTCAACCGTACAGGTAAAGTTGTTGGTCAACCTTACAGGTAAAGTAATAAGGGGACACAACTCTGTCGATCTTATTATTCAAACAACGCATTACATCCAGATAGAGCGTCAGTTGACAGCGAATCGGCTAATCTGCAGTCGATTTTTCTCGATTAATTTCGATTTCTTTTGTATTCACATGACAATTACATATTTTATTTTTCAACAAAACATCTTTAATAAAAGTAATATTAATTTATTACGACTTTACTTCGCAAACGCAATATATTGATTGGTATGACGTATTTCGTATACCCCTTTCTCAATAAGTTGCACCTATACATATTACTCAATTTGAATAAATTTATAATAATTTATGCACACTTTTAAAATACAACAAAAAAAGAGTATAATAATACGGCGTTTTCATCAAATAGGTTATACTTTTATTACTTTCTTTCTTTACATCAAACGAATAAAAGCACAGCTTTTTGATAAATCAGTTTCCGAAATAATTTTAAATGGTTTTTGCGTGCATAACATGGTTTCGGTTTATCGAGTTAAGACTTCAATAACTTTCTCACCTGTACATAAATATAGTACTTATCAATCAACTTGTGGGGCACGTGAGTCATTCATGTGACGTCACGATAGTCGACCAATCAGATTTGATGTTTGACAGGTTGAGGTTGTTTGGCATGTCAGCTTTCAGTCAGTCGTATGTTTAGATGTGTAGAGAACGGGACGTGATGTGGTGTCGGATAAAAACTTTTTAGTACTCACTAAATTACATTTTGAGCAACAATATATGGACATTTGGGACCAGTAGACTACCACTTCAAGATTTTAGGTTTGGATTTTATTAGCAGTCGACATTACAAGAGTTACCGTGGATATTATATTGTTGTGACAAGACTTATCGGAAATTTTTGTTATACCTTGCTGAGCTCACTGAGGTGTGAGGACTGACCGCTGTGCATATGTCGTTACAGACTGTCAGAACTCAGGTGGACGGTAGTCATATATCGAACATCCACAGATTGGATTTAACGCTGGGAGAGTAGTTTTTTGGAACTTAAGATGCCACCTCAGACTATGATGGACCACAATACTAATTTATTACCAGAACCCGAGAACTCGAACCCTAATTCAGAACCCGTCAAATGTGTTTTGATTGGCGATGGGGCAGTAGGGAAAACCTCTCTGATTGTCAGTTACACGACAAATGGATACCCTACGGAATATGTGCCTACGGCGTTTGACCACTTTTCAGGTAATTGTCATTGAGCTGTCATCATTCTTAAAAGATGCACAAAGGGAGTTTTTAGCAGGTCGAATGAAAAATGGAGAATTACGTAATAATTTTATCACCCTACTCATAATAAACTTTTGTGAAACTTTTGACAAAAGCGACGTAAAAGCCTCTAAATTGATACCATAAAATGTGTTTTAGATCTTTTGTATCGTTTTCTAATCAAAGTAAAACCAGTTTTAATGAAAGTTTTGCCCAATGAACATAATGTCATAATACCACCCGTAACTAATAAGATAAAACTAGGCCTACTAGGCCTATCTTTAAATATTTCTCTTAATATTATTTACATAATTAATCTGCCTACATTAACAATTTACTGACTTTTAGATGTTAATTATAAAAAAGATATAGAAAACAAAGATATTTTTAATATTTCTGAATTTGTACCGACCTAATTGATAAGATTTCTGACTGCAAGAAAACTAAAAAGTTTTATATTTAGGGTAGGTTGTTGTGCTTGTAGACAAGAAAATAAAAACTTAAAAATTCAGGAAATTCGAGTGTAAAGTCTGCCAGAAGTGCAAATGGCTTGTACTGTTTTTAAAACTTATGTAAATAAACAGTTCAAGTTTTGCCAAGGAAAGGGTAAACTGCTCTAATATACAGTTATACAGTCTTTTGATGTTTAGCCATTACAAGTATATATAATATAATAGGCCTATTTTTAAATGCTCTGTACTGTGTACAGCACAAAGTTCATCTAAACTAGTCAGTCAGTTATAGTTCATTTACACATAAACTTTAATATTTTCTTCGATGTTCAAAGTGCAGTTGAGATGTAGTGGATAAATAACAGCGAATTTTGATGCGTAATGTCTGAATAATTTCTGGGTATATTTTCTAAAATAATTTGAAACACATTTTCTAAAATTAAAGCCGCTGGTAATCAAGTTTTTCAGGACTTAATCCAACCTAATATGTACCCAAATTGATAATTAGAATTATGAAAAATGAAATATAGATTGATTATCTCTTGGCAATGACCAAAAGCTGTTACCGAACAGTAGGTTTGTTTATATTCTATGCAGAAGATGCTATATACCGGTCCTACTGCAAATTTTCAATTCACCATATTGAACCAATTTTGGACTGTTATTCCATTTAGAGATTAAACTATTGACTATATTGAAGTTTGCACAATTCCCCTCATATCTTATCTTTACAAAACTCTATGCCCTCTTATGACAACGAATGACTTCGATATCTTCCTAACAAGAATGATGCTGCAATAATATAATACCACATATATACAATGTCTGTAAAGATACAATAGTAATATACAATTTCATATTAATAGTCCCTGACCTCGATTTTGCTTTGATAGAAACAAAATATTACTTGAAAGACGAAATCATTTATGATCTCATCCTGGTTGTACAGTATAATGACTCAGAAGTAGATGAACAATTTCCACCGCTTGATATCTGGCCTAATTGATGATTACTTAGTTTATTTTCTCACACAAGTGAGTTACTCTCATATATCTCTCCCTGATACCACTTTGTCAATAAAAGTATTATGTGAATAACTTACATCTTGCTAACTAAACCTTGATGGGAATTGTCAATAAATCTTATGAATGCCTAATTTGAGGATTTTCCTGTGAGAAATCGCAACTTTTACTTTCCGTGATGACTAATTAAATAATTTAATAATAATGATGTTATTATACACTGTAATAGTAGGAAATATATTTGACATGTACACCAATAGATACCAATTTATTTATTGTCGTCTCTTCCGTTTCCTTCCCCAATTGTGGTTATAATAATAAAATCTATTATGTGACTTAGGCCTATATGTTCTATATTAAATTAGGGGGTCTACCATATCATTAATTACATGTACATGTACTATAATTAGTAGATATAACTAATTAGTCAAATTAATAATGTAATCTTTAAGTGGCATTTAGCGATTGGGGAACACATTAAACAGAACACCATTTTTATTGGGTAGAAACCAGTGATTGATATCATAAAAGTAGTGTTTTAACCTTATAAATAATGATATTATTATATGAATGAAGGCAATATCTGATCTGTGTCATATTATGATATATAATACTATTTGATGATATAACTCTTGTAGTTTTAATAATATCTATATGTCTTACATAATTAGGGGTATATAATATATCATTAGTTAGATCTATATATAACTAACAAATAACATATCATTAATTTTATGTATTTCAAGGTCTCACTGTAACCTACATACATGTATGTCTTTTTATAAGAATTTTACGGCCATTATTCCGCATTGTGAGTGGTTAGACAAGGCGTTTATACTAAATAGACACTTTTTTTTAAAAGCTGCACTATGTAATCTTCATATATGTACGAAAAATGGTACCAAGTGCTCTGGAAAGAGTTTGCATACATTTACACTGAGTCTGTGTGTAGACAGTCAACATGAAATAAGACAGGCAGGCATGGAGGGACAAACAAATTTAAATTCATTCATGAAAAATTAATTCAG
Organism: Patella caerulea; assembly: GCA_036850965.1. Lineage (NCBI taxonomy): Eukaryota > Metazoa > Mollusca > Gastropoda > Patellidae > Patella > Patella caerulea. The sequence continues at coordinate 74,873,081 of JAZGQO010000007.1, read as the reverse complement.
CTTAATTCACAACATACATGTGTACAGTAATCCTAATTGGCTTAGGTGCATGTTTATCACATTTATTGGTAATAAACCTTTTAATAAAAGGTGTTAATATCAATTAATATCTGATAACAATCAAAGTAGCTGATTAAAATGTGAAATACACAATTTTACTTATTAAGCAAGTATACACAACTCTTGTGTATTGTAGTAAACTTTATAATACATGTATATCACACTTATTGTGTATTGTATAGTAAACATGTTATTTCAGTAATATACACTAATTGTGATACATGAATATTGATAGATATTCATATGATATATCACACTAATGGTGCGATCTTTTTATAGTACATGTACACACTAATTGAATATTGATAGATATTCATATGATATATCACACTAATTGTGTTATCTTTTTTAGTACATGTACACACTAATTGTATATTGGTAGATATTCATATGATATATCACACTTATTGTGTTATCTTTTTATAGTACATATACATCTTTTTATAGTACATGTACACACTAATTGTATATTGGTAGATATTCATATGATATATCACACTAATTGTGTTATCTTTTTATAGTACATGTACACACTAATTGTATATTGGTAGATATTCATATGATATATCACACTTATTGTGTTATCTTTTTATATTGTTTGTAATGCATTTAATGATTGGAAAACATTTAAATAAGACAAACACAACCTTTATGAACAACAATCACTAGTAGTAACACAAGGTACAATTTTATGGATACACAATTACTGAGTTTAAATATTACTAAGCAATGTTTGCTTGATAAAGATGAGAGTATCCTATTATCAAACTCAGTAATTGTGTATCCATAAACTTATACATACCTTGTGTTAATATGTTCAAGTACTAAATGCCAATCAAAGAAACTCACTAGTAACTTTAATAGTGCAAGGTTTCAACAATTATCCTCTTGTTGTTTATGAAGCACAAGATAAATGATAATATGATACAAAAAAGATGAAAGTGAACATTTTTAAAAGTATAAAAATTAAACGAAGCCGCAAAGTTAAAAATTGATATTCTGCTTATGTGAGTAGTCCTAGAATATGATGAAAATTACTCAGTATTGGTCATGAGGTCATGCCAATCCAATGTTCTTCACTTGCAAGTAAATATAGAGATGATTCACACTCTCTGAACTACAGCCGTGCAATACAGCACTTATACCACATATACCTAGTTCTATTAGTTCGATATGTGAGATATCATGTGTAATATATACTGGAATACATAGTTATAGTTTACTTCAGACATGCAATATAGACTATCCATGAAGCTGACTTTTATGAAGACAAAAAGTCAGTGCTGAACAGTAGATTGTTAAACCGCATTTCATTCCATTTCTACATTCATTTGAACTTTGAACCATTATTGGACTAATATTATTGGACAGTAGTGTATAGTTTAGAAGTGATCGTATTGAACCTTGAAATGGGTCCCCCCCCCACACACACACACAAGTTCACAAAGCATTCTCCGTCTTAAGTTAAGAATTTACTCAAAATTATTTGCCTTATTTTAACTAATCATTAATGAAGTAATCGCAAAGTTGTGTTTCTGGATCAAAGATATTTTTCATGAATAGTGATGTAAATTCTTAACTTAAGTCTGACAAAGTTTCAATCACTGTTAGTTAAAATAAGGCAAAAAATTTTGAGTAAATTCCCAACTTAGTCTGACAATGCTTTGTGAACTCGGGGGTCAGGATGTTAATGTTTATTTGTATATTATTGATAAATTGATTTGTTTATATTTTTCAGTATTAGTAACAGTTGATAATAAACCTGTTCGTTTACAGCTTTGTGATACAGCTGGACAGGTGAGAATAGTTTACCGTTTTAATCTTTCTACTGTATTTTTATCTTACACTTTTTGGGGTTGATTGTTCAATGTAATTATGGATCTGTAGTAAAAATTGATACTTGGGTTTTTTTCTCCTGAATACCCCAGTTTCCACCCACTGCTAAAGGCGGCTGATCGTACGTGACAAGGAGTATGATTGCCTATCCAACCACTTCTGGATACTCTAGTTTCCACCCACTGCTAAAGACCCCTAATTCTAATCAAATTATTGAAATAAAGATGGCAGTTGTTAGTCCCGAAATGACATGTTTCAATTTAGGCCTAAAAGTAAGAATTAAAAACACTTAAAAACAAAAAGCAATTCCATATTTGGGAAAGAATAATTTGTTTTGTGACTTTTTATAATGATGAAAAGACATTTTATTAATTATGAAATTGATTCCGTAAAATGATTGATTTGAAACACAAATATTGGAGAGAGATACTTCCATTCAAATTTTGATATTTTTGAAAGAAGTTCTTGATGAATCATGCCAAATAAACTTTATCTTTGACCTATATAACTGCGCAGACGGACTCGAGGAAGTAATATAAAGATGTTATATCCCGGGGCTTGGTACGATTTGAATATTTTACACCAAATTGAGTTTTTTTATTGATATGGGTTCTGTCATCTGTGGTTAATGTTCATACCTTATTAGGAAGTAGTGTAACAGTCTATTGTTGGTATCAAACTGGGTGATGGATACATTATAGCACTGTTTGTCAACTCAAATAGGATTTAATATCATGCTGGGTTTGCACCAACTAGGTAACATGAGACTCATATTCAAATACAAAATGTCAATTTCAAATTCAATTTTGTATTTTATTATTGATATGATATGGCAGCCTTTTTTTTGTTGTCGTACACACTGAAAGTTGAATATAGATTTAAAGGCCGTTCAATGTTAATAGCCCATCCCATAGCATTAAAATTCAAAGGCAAACCTTCACTTTTGAATTTTATTTGAATTTGATTGTTGATATGATATGATACTTCAGGGATAATAATATTAGTTTATCGCCCAAACTTCCAGACTTAAGGTGCAATATAGAGTTGAATACTGTAACATACCCAATCAAAAGATGTATTTAAAATAACCCCCAAATTTTAGTTCAGAAATTGATCATCTTTACTGTAGATGACAAATAAAGAAATAACAAATTGATTTTGGACTAGTCATGCAAATACATGTTTAGATAAGAAAATAATTTATATAAATTTTGAACCCTTGAAAATGACCTGCAATAGAACGATTTGGCTCTTACGTAATACATGTTTAAAAGGTAGATGTATTAAACCATGTGTCAAGCAGACGGTATAAAATAGGGGTCAATTGAACAAAGTGGTTTTATTGTTTATTTATGTGGGACACCAATAATAAACCTCTGGCCTGGTCAGTAAGATAGTTACATATGTGTATAATAGGCCTGTATGTATGTTATTGACAGCACACCATAGTAAACCCAGGTCAGTATTAAAGGCTCAATACCACTCTTGTTTTAACTGAATAATACATGTATGTCACAATCTTTATTCTGGTCGACAAATTGTATTATTTTACAATATTCCAATTAATTGATGATACAAATTTCATCTTAACACACCTAATTTAAAAAATCGGAAAAATTCAACTAAATGATTTGAAAAGCCTAACGTAAACCTTTACAAATGTGACTTGGATTTTAAAATATTTTCGAACCCTCTGGACAAATAAAATAGGATGTAATGGATAATTTACACAACAAGTAGGACACTTAAACATCTAGTACTTAGAATAAGGCTATTGTTCATTTTCTGGAGCTGCCGAGCCAGCAAGAGTGTTATTGTCGCTTTAAGATACATGTATTTTCTTGTCTTGTTAAAGTAGCTGTTCGGGTGAATATTGAGTAATGGATATTACACGATGTATCAGATCAAGGGATTAAAAGTTTAACCCGAAGGTCAACAATACAACATATATTATTAATCTGTACTTATCGTAATACATCAAAGTTCAGCAGTAAATCTTCTTACTTATTGTATATGTCAGGAGAATAATATACGTTTATTACAGAATTGAAAATCCTTTGGTTATAAATAAGTAGTTGGTTTCTTTGTTTACTGTTTTAATTTGTTTTTTTTGGGGGTGGGGTGGGGGTGATTTTTTGATATTTCTAGGGCCGTTGCAGTCTAAAGGTTAGGGGCACTGGACAATAATAACTAGTGGACAAGAGGTAGCTTTCATTTACCCCATCAAAATTATTTATTTTTGGGGCTAAGGTAGTTTAGTTAGAGGTAATGGCACTAGACCGTTGACCAGAATGTCAAGGTAATTTTTAGAAGCACCACAATACAGAGGAATGGTGTATTTACCTTGTCACAAGTAAGGCATAAAAAATATGGTAATGGGACTTCTGTCTGGTGAAGTATTTGAGGCGAGCGAAAACGTTAGAATGTTACATGTACAATTCTTTTTTCCGTTAACCTTCTTTTGTAATTCAAGTGTAATTGACATTCTTATCGTGAATGTTTTAATCTTGTCAAAGTTTTTTTACCGCGATATCCTTAAGACTAAGAGTTGAAAAGGAGTATGAAAAACTTCAAGTAACATTACCAGAAGTTTTATATCTTGGATTTCAGCTAGTCTGTTTTGTATTTCTCATTAGTGGGTACTTGTGAAATATAAATTGACAAATATGCCACACAAAGAGCCTGATTTCTGTTAGCTAATCACTGATAGAACAAGAGTTTATTTGAATTACCTATTTTAAACTGGGTTTTTGCCACGAACACATGGCTTCAATGAAATATAAACAGCTCCCCCGTTAGAGGTCTGATTATAATGAAAACCAATAGACAACCAAAAGAGCTCTAATTGTAATGAAAGTGTTTCTGTACACATGTCTGGATGATACTTGAGAAGCATTATAAACATATCAATCAAGACTATCGATAGTCTAGGTCAACAGGTCGTTTAATTGATTCACCTATAGAAACAATTGGATGTAATTATGGTCATGTTTGATTACTTGTTAAGAGAAGCTAGGCAGGGATTATTGGCTTTACTTCACACTATATATGAACTCGACATGAACTTTGAACCAAGGTTTGTGAAAAGATGGTTGAAATTTAATCCAGGTATAATTCAATATTTGATATGATTTGGGTTTTATTTGGTTGTTTTGTGATATTTGTTCAAGATGTCCTGAATTACAATATCCAGTGACAGAGATATATCCAATTAGACATATGGATATACATGCAGTCTAAAATACCAGGGGGGAGGGGGGGTAGGGGCTGAATAGCTTAACATGTGAACGTTAAATCACAGCACATGGTCTGTCATTGAGTCAAGGGGTTGAGTCGCATGACTAACCTCATGGGTTGTTTCCAGGCCCTCAAATTTCTTCCCACAGCTTTAGAGACTTCTTCCTACTCACAAATTATTGAAATAAAATTGAACCATATGTTAGTCCCGAAATGACCTGGTTTGTTTTGAATGGACATTAACCCATTTCTCTCTCACCCCAAAATTCGAGACTCTTTTATGGAGTGTTTTGGCAGGAATTGACAGAATCAAAATAATCTTCGAAGTAGTGATGCTGACTGTTACGAAATACGGAATATTCCATTCATCATATTTGTAAATCCAGAATGGAATTGAACAATTTGAATATTGATATTCCTTGTAGAGAATTGACATTCACAATTATTGAATTAGCAAGGGATTCACCATCCAGCAAGGGACAATCATTGGGTTTAAGGTTGTTACTACCTGTTGATTAGGATTAACGAAGCAACAACAATAAAGGTCAGCAAAATGAAACATTAATCAGTTTTTAGAAATGAGCAATATGATTAGTCACGTCTATATCTGACAATCAATAATGGATTCCTGAATCACATACTCTCTCATTCATTGGCAGATTACTAGTGGAAATTATATACAAAACTACTCTTACAACTGTAATTGGGAGAATTGATTGATCGAGCCGTCAAAACACATGCATATTTGATCATAAGGTCTGGCATTGAATCAACTGACGTGGTTTCGATAACAAGATTGTTTGCGATGAGGAGTAGAGTAGCCCGTCGAATCTTGTGGGTTTTTCTCTGGGTCCCCAGGTTTCCTCCCACTGGTAAAGACCCCTACGTAATCGAATTAATGAAAAAGATATGTTCGAGTAAGCTTATGGTAGTCTGAAAATGATCTGATGTTTGTCGAGTAGACATTAAACCTCATTTCTCTCTCTTTCTTACAAATGTAATTTCAAAAAGTAGAAGCACAAACGACAAAATTAATAAAATCCTTTGGATGGATTTTGAAAAATCATATAAAAGCAATTAAGCATGTGGAATATGCCCCTATAAGTTTAATCTTCTCACAATGTGATCACTGTGGTGACTGGTATCTAAACATTTAATCTCAGAATTTAGGAGAAATTTTAGGGATATCAGTTCTTGTCCCATGCTGACTGTAAAATGTCAACTGAAATTAAATATTGTCGATTTCGTAATTAGTTGCCCCAGGAACAGATTTTTAACCAATTTAATACCAGCAAGTAATACGCTAAAAAATTGAATAATGTTTAAAAATTTATGAAAAAGGATGTTTTTTTACTTAAAATATGCCAAAAAATATTTATGATAATTTCCAGATGTCGACATTTTTATCCTGCTTTGTAATTAATATCCCAAAAAAACCTGGTGTTTAAATTTTTAGTATGAAACATGAAAATTCCTACCAGCCAGATGTTAAAACTGGAATGTAATGCATGATGGATTTGGTATGTTTACATCTCTAAATGTTTAAATAATGACCTCGGCCATTTAGTAGAGGTAAAACGGGGACTACTAACAAATGAATTAAATATACCGGTACATGTACTTCATTCTGCTGTCAGGGTCGTAAATGACATTTATAAAATGTATGGTGAACAAGACTCGTGTGAACAAGATTTGTTGTTCGTTTGTTTCAAGAGTTTAATCTCCACTTCCAACAGGGGTGATATTGGAGACAACGGGTGAACAAGAAGAATGGTGTCCCTTATGCAGAACAATTGCTTCCAAAATTCTTATGAATACATATATTATGTTAATTTTGAGATACATATTTTTTGAATGAACATAGGCCATTAGGTCTTAAATTTATTTTGAATAAAAGTCAGCCTGAACATAAAGGTAGTCAACAAGAAACATCAATGCTGACGATTGATCAAATGTCTTGATGTCAAAATATGCTCATATGACCTCTGACTCGACCTCCCAAAACAACTGGTCAGATGTTGATATATTGTGAACCATCGAAAGTATAAAAAGACGAAATTAGATATAGATCTGAATTGTGTCTATGTACATCGAGTATTTTTTATAATTCTTAATTAAATGTTAAATAATCGATCTGTGTACTTCTATAGAATGGAGGGGGGTTGGGATGGCCTAGTGGTCTAGAGTGCCGCGCTTCGATCTCTAGCTGGCCAGTCACCTCTGGCTTGCGGCTGTGGTTTTGAGCCCTGGTGTGAGCGTATGTGGCATGGAGATAGGGGTGCCTTCTCAACCTCGTGGGTTTCCTCTGGGCACTCCGGTTTCCTTCCACTGCTAAACCCCTACGCGCAAGCGAATTATAGAAATAAGATTAAAAACCATATGTTTGTCACGAAATGACCTAGTTTGTGTTGAGTGGACATTAAACCCCATTTCTCTCTCTCTCTATAGAATGGATTAAGTTAAAAATTAAAAAATTTAGGGAAAATACAAATGATTCATCAAGCTTTTGATAAAATAACCAAACAATGAAGATCTGTGTACTACGTCTAAAGCTTTGTTTACTTATGTAAACTATAAAACAAGAGATACAAATCTAAAAAAACTCACTTAAATATTTACAACATTTCTACAGATCACAGATCAAATACTTGACATATTTGTCTCTAATAAACCTACTTCTGCCTCAGTAACCTTATTTCCAACATACCAGGTCCTTATTTTGTCATCATATCGACTTAAGAGGATTTAAGTTGGGTTAACGAAACCTATCAACATAAATCCATACTATATTTATTTAAGATAAAATTCTTTCTTTATCAGTGTTTGATTTATGGTGCATGTGTGTAAACTACAAAATAACTTACTCTAAGGACATCAATGGAGGGGTGGGGGTGGATGGCTGACTGGTTAGTGCGTGCGTAGGAGTCGTATCGTAAGGTCAGTCATTGAGTCAAGAGGAGTACAGTCACATGTCCAATCTGGTGGGTTTTCTATAGGTTTCCTCCCACTGCTAAAGAACCCTACGCACAAGCGAATTATATAAAATTAAACCATATGTTAGTCCTGAAAAGACCTGGTTTGTGTCGAGTGGATGTTAAACCCCATTTCTTTCTCTTTGCATACTCCTCCACTGTTTACAATCTCTCTCTCGCTCTCTCTTTCTATATCTCTCTCTTTTTATGGATTGATCTGAACAGTTATCTAATTGTGTTAATGTTTACTGTAGGTTGAAGTAAATGTTGTAATGTCTTTCAGGGTTTAATTGATTCACAACCAGAAATTGTCGAGAGAAAAAATAGGTCAGAATAATCAATGAGTTAGAAATAAATTGTTAAGCTAAATATCATTAGTCTGACAAAACGAGAAACATAGAGAGCCGAGACTATCAATAATTTTACTTTTTTACATGGCAGTGAAAATATGTTTCTATATTGTTGAATTAAAGTATAATGCGCAGATTTATTGTTTTCTTAAAGATGCATTATGGGAGATCAGATAAAGGGCTGGCAGTTCTCATTATAATAATTAAAAACTAGATAATGTAAAGAGAATATGCTGAAAATTTTAGTCAAATTGATCCACTCTTAGCTGAGAAAACTTTATTTTAAAATTGCTGTAGCATGATAAGAAATGGGGTTTATTGTCAATTTTTCTGCTCTATCCAGGCTAATAATGACGGAAAGTCCAGATCAACTTTAAATGTAATATCGATAGGCATAAAGTACTGAAAATGTTTGGCTATTATTTTAAAACAGGTACTATTTGTAGCTTTTGGCCTTCAGTCCGTTTTTTGCCCATTAATAATCATATCTAAGCAGTTGTTTTGACTAAAGGTCAGGGTATAATAGGTGAGTTAATTGTGAAGGTCGGCATCGAGTTGATTATGACCAGCCGTGATATATTTGCTCAGTGCCGAGTGGGCTAAATATACCATTCCGTTCATTCCTGGACAGGGAGGGGTTCTCACTTGTTCACACTGTAACATGGGTGGTTATTTTTCTAGAGTCTAGATTAAACTAAAATAGGTAGACGTTTGTTTCTACAATAAATATCCGTCTCTTACTGAAATGGGTAATAAGTTGTTTCTGTTGAGCTAAATTGAAATTTCCGACTTCGTACCGAGTATGGAAATACCAGTCGCTAATTGTAATGGGTTGCGATTAATTGAAATTTTTAATGTTTACCAAGTATAGAAATTCCAATCTTCTATTGAAAAGTAGTTCAAGTTGTTGGTATTGAAATAAATTGAAGTTTTTGATTTTTACTAAAAATTTGAAATTGGTTTCATTTAATGTAAGTTCAATAGTTCACGAAGGATACATGACACAGTGGCCATTTTCTCAACTGTCAAAAGTAGATGACACAATACTAAAATATGTCATGCTAATTACTGTGTAACTCATGTGACACCCCATGTGACAACCCATGTAATAAAACAACATTGTGGAATATAATTGGTCTGACCTACATGTACATACAGTGTACAGCTCGATGACAAGTTGAAAATAGTTCATTATTATCATACATGTATGAGGAGTTAGACTATGGGCAGACAAGCAAATTTTTAATCGCCCTATCGCGCCAATTAAAATTTGCAAGTCATATTACGGTCGATCACGAATGAGCACACCAAGCAATCATCTTGAGAATGCACTCCACTCTGCTGCTATTCATTTGCTTCTAAAACTTTTCAATTGTGACATTCAAAATTCATCGCCTTTATGACGAAAGAATCGCCAATTCTTGTTCTTTGGTTTGTTGCCTGAGTTCCACATATCATGGCCATCACACCCATTCTACTGAGCACCTCTTGTTGTTCTGAATCCGCCCGGATATATTTTCTGAAATAATCATAAATAGACCTACAGTGTAATATAGATTTTGGTGTGTCTCAAATATCTCTCTTCATATCCTGTATAAGTTCCTACTTCATTCTTAAAACTGACAGGTGTCACTCAAACTTTGATTGAAATAAACACTATCGCCTTATATGTACATGTATATAGATATAACATACATGGTATGATATTCCCTCCTCCCAGGAAAATTTTGACTAAATTTATGTCGTTACATGAAAAATTGTGTTTCTATTTTTGAATGGAATTTATTCTGCATATCACCTTTAAAGGATATAACTTCGTTGTTGCTATCTGACCATATGTGTAATTCTGAGAGAGAGATCCACTTGTACCAGACGAAGGAGTGGGGTTGCCAGTTCAACCGTAACCTTGATGGATTTCTCCAGGTTCTCCGGTTTCCTCCCACTGCTAAAAACTTTCACACATACAAGAGAATTATTGAAATAAAATTGAACTATGTGTTAATCCTGATATGACATAGTTTGTGTTGAGTGGAAGTTACCCCCCTTGCTGAATCTATGCATGATGATTCTTTTTTATGTTTTTACTTTTGGTCACTCTTTATCCATAGGTGGGGGGTTGGGATGGCCTTGTGGTCTAGAGTACCACGCTTCGACCTCTAGCTGGCCGGTCACCTCTGGCTTGGGGCTGTGGTTTCGAGCCCTGGTGTGAGCGTATGTGATATGGAGATAGGGGCGCCTTCTCAACCTCGTGGGTTTCCTCCGGGCACTCCGGTTTCCTCCCACTGCTAAAGACCCCTACGCGCAAGCGAATTATTGAAATGAAATTAAAAACCATATGTTAGTCCCGAAATGACCTAGTTTGTGTTGAGTGGACGTTAAACCCCATTCCTCTCTCTCTTATCCATAGGTACACAAACACTAAGAGATTGTTTTGGTCCTTATTTTTATTGTCCTCAGTATAAAACATTTTTATTTCTTCGACATCGGTAGAACTAAAAATATCTATTATTCAGTTATCTTGTTGTTTTCTTGGTAAATATTGTATTGATTATGAATTTTGATACGAATCGTATCATAGCACCTGAAACAAAAAACATATCTGTATCGACACTGCTGTGGCAATACCCAGCACTAGGAGGATTAGATATTGTCCAAAATATACACGTTTGGGTTCATCGACTTCAAATTCACAACCTATTATAGCTGACATTTGATTTTTTTTGATAAATTTTTTATGAATAAAAAAAAAACATGAGGAACATAAATGACCTTTGAAATTGTTTCGAGATCTTATCGTAAAATTGAGACTAAATTGTATGAATAAAAAAAATCTTGGCGAATTTGACAAGAGCTTTGAAATATGATACCGAAGTATTTGATATATATGTCTTTATTGAAGATATATATGATGTGGTGAAAATAACGGCCTTTTGATGTTTAAAATGATAAAATCTTAACTTTTGGACTTTTGTCGTAAATTATTTATGATAACTTTAGTCTTTGTTGACTGACAGGTCTATTTTCTTAATGTAACAAAAAGGTATTTCAGGGACATCAGTTAAGTTAAGTTCTCATCAGAATAAAACTTTGTTCCTACACTCTATGAAATGAAATGGGGTTTAATGGCCTACTGTTCCTATATAGGCTGATGTAGACGGGCATATACCAGACAGTGTACTATGAGGGAAATTCTACCAAGACATTTACACTATGGCCTACTCTTATATCAAATTCCAACTGTCAAGGTTTTTTTTTACGTGCATGCCAATGTGTACACAGGGCCTCATTTTTTTCATCCCATCCAAACAGCTATACCAGTACATTGTACACAGAACCTCATTTTTTCCATCCCATCCAAAGAACTAGACCTTTACATTGTCCCTTGTCAGCCCCTCTGTCCTTCACTAAGTTATAAAGATGAAGTATTCTTGTAAACATACGATAAGCTCATCTTTTCATGTAGGTAAAGTTAGACAAGCCCACCATACGATGGATTTCATTCATAAGATCTGGTTCTACCAGTTATATTGTTAACGAAAACCCATGATATTATTTCGCTTGTGTGAACAGGATATAAATATAATGCCTGCTGTGATTGGTGGAGATTTGACAAGCCCTGTTATATAACAATTACATATTATTTTACCTGTTAGAAATATTATTGCATAAACCTGACAAGGTTATATGCAAATATGAATAAAAAATATGCATGAAATCATATATAAACATGATTAATTGCACAAAACTTTCAAACTAAAATCAAATGTTTTTTTAATATCCAAGTTGTCTGCGAAGGCATGCGTCATACAGTGTGCTATGTATATAATTTTGCCATGACAGCAGAATTTGAATATTTGCATTATGTTTAGGACAGTTAACAATTAGACAGTCCTTATATGGTTTGATTGTACCAAAATAAGACCCAGGTGTAGGACTGTATTTAACTTCTATGAAAACCGATCTGTCCAAAGTTGTTAAAATAATTTGTTTATCTTGATATGTTCTAATTTTAACCGGGTAGTTATGTTTCAACTTCTATATTTAGATAGTCTCTCAGTTCAAGTAGAGACCTATATTTGTAGATTCAAGTAGACCAAGTTTTCCCACACCAAGACGTGTATTTTGTTTATCAGTGTTTCATATCAGGATGCATATATTCATAACCCTAAAGGTTCTTTATATACATGTAGTAAGTGCAGGGGGACTGCACCACGCATAATTTACAAAAAAAACAAATCTGTGGACAAGACAAAATAAACGAACATATCAAATTAAGATGGATCAGGTGGGGGGGGGCGGAAGGGCTAGTCGTAATCGTCCACTGCACTGTATAATCTCTTAAGAGATAAATCTGCCTAATTCGATATTTCTTTTGGCTTCAAATGTTAAAATAGCATTATGCAAAATCTGCTTATTACAGGTCTTTCTTTAGGCCTGAGATGTTACCTAAATAATCAATTAGACATTAATTAACATATCCAGACAATAATAAACTCTTAAAGTCAAGGCTAGCCTTCGATGTTGGCGGATTGAATTCCTATATGCCGCTTAATGGCCGTTGATGATTAAATCAATCAAGTGGATAATCGAGACTATGCTGGTTATATTAATGATTTGAGTGATGATGACCGAGGCTATGTGAATATTTCAAACGCTAAGCTAATAGTGGACCAATTTAACTGAAATTTTCAGCAAATTACCTTTACACTATGTAGTTTTTAACTATTATAGTGAGAACTGCCATCTCTTTATCTTATCTCCTATAATATCTTTAATTACATGACAAGCCTATAACCAACTCTCTAGATCATCAGATGACAGTGATTTAAACAGATTGAAACATTGTTGCCATTTAATAATTTAATTAAAAAATGTGATTTGAGGCTAAGTTTATTTATGATAAGAAATCATCTTGTCAAAACTACAAACAGTGATAACTTCACTCAGAATAAAGTAATTTGAATAACATTTTCAATTCGTTCATTTTGCATTATCTATTATTGAACTTTATAACAAGAACGACAATTCTTTATTTCTGTCTTGCATAACTCATCTGTAATGTCATACCCATTGTTGACACAAATCTTCTTACATTTCAATTTTAAGTCACATTTATGACATTCATGAGAATTTATTTTGATCTGATTTTCCAATTTCTTTTTTGACCCAGGCAGACGTCGAGAATACAAATTAGGCTCATGGCATTTAATGCCAGCAGATATTTTTGGGTCTATGAATTATTTGGATGACAGCAAAGCCGTTTGTAATCAGGAAAATAAATATATATGATGCTAGTTGCGAGGTTATTTCAGAATATTTATCATGAGGCGAAAGTGGGATGATCTTAATACTAATCCTCTGGTTTCATTTAACGAAAAATATTGTTGCCATGGCAACAGAGCTAATTTAGACAGAAATTAGAAACTTTGTATTAGGAGTTGTATAAAAAGGCAATTATTGATAAGAGTCATTGGTTGTCATCCTGGTACTTAATCAAACAATAGGTGCAACGTAATGAAAGGTACAAGGTACTTGATAATACAGACTATTATTTAAGACTTGACTAACCAGTGATTATTATGTAAGAAAGTTTTATCTGTAATCAAACTGCTCCTTTAATCTGGGTAAAAGCTGGCAGAGTTACCAAGTTTAATATGTAATGTGTATTAATACTGCCCATTCCTATAGATACTATTATCGGTTGCCTAGCAACATAGATTATATAGATTAAAGGTGATTGACCAGTCTTATAAATATGATAATACCCCATTAAATAGTAGTCATAAAGTATCATAGTTGTAATATCCAAACATGTTCTTTATTTAAAGGGTATAAGTCTCTCCTATAATCCGACATACGCTGGATGAGCGTCTACATGTAAATAACCTATGACTGTCTCTTGTGGGAGATGAAATGAAATGGGGTTTAACGTCCTACTGTTCTGCTCCTAACCTGGGCTAATGAAGACGGGTTTCCGAAGATATCAGCTTAGGTGGAAGCGGATGGAGCAGCAACGTAGGACGTTAAGCCCTGTTTGATTTCAGTTAATAAAACATTACAATACATGTCTTGAAAAGGGGGTTTGATGGCTGAATGGTCAGCACGTGTGCGTTGTATCATAAGGTCTGTCATTGAGTCAACTGGCAGTGTTTTGATTCCCTGGTATGTGACAAGGAGTAGGGTCGTCTTACGAACCTCGTGGGTTTTCTCCGCGTCCTCTGACTCCTCCCACTGTTAAAACCCCTACGCGCAAGTGAATTATTGAAATAGAATCAAACTATATGCTAGTCCCGAAATTATCTGTTTTGTGTTGATCGGATGTTAAACCCCATTTCTCTTTCCCTCTCACAGGTCTGTGTTATGTAAATATATTGCAATGCAAGTCAAAGTTATAAAACATGACTAAATAGATTGACTCTTGAAACACTTTCAGAGGTAAAATAACAGTGGAATATTACTGAGTATCAATGTCAATGAGCAATTGAAATAAAATACAACATATTCACAATTGAAACATATATATCATAATGACTCATCACCTATTTTAACCAGAGAAATAATACACCTACTTATTATACCTAATTCGCCCACATACCCAACGCTCAGGTGAAGAAAAACCTTTGCAATTTTTTTCATGGACGGTTGAACAAATAGTTTTAAAATACAATATAATTCATATTTATGCGCTAACGACTAGTTTCGAATTTTGAATTGAATAATAGAAATGTTATATCATGCTTCTATGAACCTACAATTATAATTGGAAATAAAATCCATGTTATTATTAAAGTAACTTTTCTTGTTCGAATAATGCATCAAATGACAGGTTTTCATGCACGTGTGTTATTTGAGAAAAGCGTGGTTGACGTGACACAGGAAACCAACAGGTTTAAAACATTATAGTGCCAGATTTAATATTATACCAAATCTGAAATAAAATTTGATAAAACACTCCAAAAAAGTTCTATTGTTCTTTTCTGGTTGTGCTATTAAATGAAGATGGACGTATGCCATACAGTGTGCTGTGAGGGAGTTTTGGCTCGGACAGCACTGCTGTCACAGCAGCACTATGACCTACTCTTTTTAACAGATCTTTCACTGTATGTTATATTGTTATCCCTTGACACGTAGAAATCGCTCCAGAAAATCCTCAGAAAGTTCATAAAGATTTCCTGATCTTTCTGCTAGTCATTAGTGCAGGACGGATGGCCTGACAAGGACAGCTGTCTAGTCCTTTAGATGGTACAAAAAACCAAAGTCCCAGTTGGGATTTAATATAAGAGTAGGCCATAGTGCCGCTGCCCAGACAAAATTTCCCTCATAGCGCACTGTATGACGTATGTCCGTCTTCATTAGCCCAGTTCGGAGCAGAACAGTAGGACGTTAAACTCCATTTTATTTCATTTTGACCTTCTTATTGTAGTTTTTGGTCAGCAGGGTTTGTTTGAAAATATTAGGTTTATTTTGACCTTATTGTCTTTGTGGTTTTTGGTCAGGGGTCTTGTTTGAAAATATTAGATTTATGTTGACTGAAGGTTGATAAACTCAGTCTGTTATATCTTTTATGAAGGAGAATCTGTCAGTTGTGTTGAGGTAGCGGATTAAAGAGGGTAATTTAGATAGGTTGTAGCACATATTGTGACATAAAACTCTTTTGTAGATCTTCTAAATGACATAAATTTGTGACAAGCCACCATTAATTGTTGGGTTTGGCTGTCAAAACCACTGAGAGATCAACGTCCCCCTGTTCAACATGTAACCATTACAAACTTGTCGTCTTGAAAGGTAAAACTTTGTTTACGACCTGACCTGCCAGATACCTTGATGTTTGTTCACCGGACAAAAAATAACGAACTTGACAAAAATGTAAATATGGCAATCTAGGGTTAGACATAGAAAGTCTATTATAGGAGGCAAATATTACATAGCCATTGGTGAGCGGAAAACGGTTTGAACAATAGTGTTATGAAAATTATGTGGTGTTTACTTGAAGTAAATAACGAAACTAAACCATGTTATTTCAAATAAAAGGTTGTTTTTAGTTTCGATTGTGAAATTATAATCTGGGCAGTGCATGTTAAAGATACCTTGGTAGTTGGAATTTCAAAGAAGCACAGGCAGAAAGGCTGCAGTTCGGTCGAATGGTCAGCATGTGCACGCTGAATCGAGAGGACAATCATTGAGTCAACTGGCGTGGTTTCAATTCCCTGGTTGTACGTGACAAGGAGTAGGGTCACCTGTTCAACCTCGTGGGTTTTCTCCGGGTCCTCCGGTTGTCTCCCACTGCTAAAGACCCCTACGCACACATGTATTATTGAAATAAAATTGAAGTCCCAAAATGACCTAGTTTGTGTTGAGTGGAGTTAAACTCCATTCCTCCCTCTCTCTATACATGCAAATGTAAGTTTCATTTGGCTAATATCAATTTACCATATGTTAGTCCCAAAATTACCTAATCTTGTTAAGTTGTCTTCATTTCACATTTCCCCTTCATGGAAAACACAACTATAGAGTTATAGATTATTATACATTTTAAAAAATAATTTTTTCTCTAGCCCAGGTGTTGATAATAATATAAAGAAAATTTTCAAACTTTATTTCACTTGGTTAAACATATTAATTGACAAAGAATAAAAATTGGAGCATGAAATTCAGACTTTATTTAAATATTAAAACAAGTTTTTTGAGATATATTGCATGAACTGGTGTTTTCTATGTCTGAATTTGCTATGTATTGTGGGCTTTAATAAGGGGTTTGTGTAGAAACCACGAAGCGTGTATGAAATCAGTCAAGTAGTATAGTATGGTAGAAGAAGGGTTGTTCTCGTCGAGCGTTACGCGGTGACATGAAATGGGTTGTTAGTGAATGGGCTACCACAGACCACCAGCTATGATCCTTGTGAATCGCGGCCAAACTACTAGAAATATACTAGTATTTGGTTGCTATTCTCAAAGCTTTTATTTCATATCAAGTTATTAAAACTTAAACAAAACATTACTCACAAGATTAGAGTTTGGCCTTTGACTACATTCGGTAATGTTCAGTCCTCATCTCAAATATTATTTTTAGGTTGTGGGTGAATTGTGCTATGTTTCCGTAAAAAAAGGGGATTAACATTTACGTAATCTCCATCATGTTATTGATTAGTGTAATCTATTATATGTAATCTATTATTTATACAATAAGCCGATCACAGTGTTTTAAATAACTCCATTTTATTTCTAAATAAATACTCCAAATATGGTAATTAATATAGTTATCTGGAAGAGACATACCATCCATAATGTTTTATGCTCAAGGGAGATAATTAGATAATATTGATCAGGATATGAACGCTGTCTTCGTTAATATCCGTTAATTGTTAAATCAATGTTCAGGACATCAAATTGATCAATTTGTGGGCAATTTTATAGAAATTTAGACATAGCTTGCTAGTCATCTATCATCCTACAGTCTGACAATGATTAGTGAAATATGTATTGTTGGGAAACAGAGAAAGGGAAATTGGCAATCTCGAAACCAGAAAAAATTTTGAAGAAATTTCCCTGGTGAATCGGGGTGGCCATTTTCCCGGAAGGTGACATGTAATTCCTACGCGCGAAATTTCTTAACTTAAAAATATACCCACGCCTAGAAAAATAGATCTTTACAAAAACTTGAATTTGTTCGTTTGTTTAGGATTCAGTGAGTTGACTCAAGGATCATTTTACAACAAACGAAACGACGATCCGACCTCTAGTTTTCGAGAAATCTACCCAAAAAGATTGACCAATCAGATGTCAGAATGGACGGGGCTTAGGTTTGGAACAAATTGGAAAAAATGGACGGTCTAATGCGCCAGAAGCCTTCGGCTCCGCGGCTGCCTCTGGGAACGAGATTGGGAAATTGGGTTTAATGTACACTTGACAAAAGCTAGGTTATTTTGGGACTAAGGTGTCTTAAGCAATATAGGGAAACCAGACCATCCAAAGAAAACCCTTGAGGTTTGACAGACTACCCTACTTCTTGTGACGCATCAAAAACCAAGCCACTTGACTCCATAACAAACCTTATGATCTAAAGAGTCAAGACCACTTAATTGAACCCCATGTGGTTGCCTTTCCATCCTTGTGTGTTTTCTCCGGGTCCTCCAGTTTCCTCCCCCTGCTAAAGACCCCTTAGCGTAAGCGAATTATTAAAATTAAATTGAACGTTAAACTTTGTTTGTTTTTCTCTCGCTCTTTAAATACTTTTTACTTCATGGGTTTTCTCCGGGTACTCCGGTTTCCTCCCGCTGCTAAAGACCCCATACACGCAAGCCAATTATTGAAATAAAATTAAACCATATGTTAGTCCCCAAATGACCTACATGTAGTCTGTGTCGAGTGGACGTTAAACCTCATTTCTCTCTCTCCCTCTCCCAAAAACTTGTTGCTACTTGCTTTAAAAACATCGACATCCGATTTAATTGAAAGTCGGCCACCATTGATGTTCGATTGATAATAGTTCACCACCCAGGGTCACTTTGTTACACTACTCCATTCATAATTCCATGCCCCGTGTTATTCTGAGATTTGTGAAAACTTCTCGTATTGTATGACCACCACTGTTTTCATCAATGTCTATATTTGATTTGATCTTGTGTGGCTATTTTTTTTTTTTTTTCTTGAGGTCAAATTAAAAGTTTAAGCCCCTGGGTGTCTTGTCGTGAATATGTTTTTTGTATTTACAGTCATGTAGTCATTCATAACCCAGGTGGTTATTGGAGTCCTTTATTATGATCAGAAACTCGGTGTGCGGAGTCGTGTTCTGTGTACGCTTAAGAAACTGGTTTTAAAGATTAACTCCTATTGTCCAAACAATCGCTTCGTCTGAATAAGGACCTACTTTATTATAAACACACAAAGAAAAATCACGACCTGAAAAATTACAACCTATTCATTCATAATGAAATTATTTGACTGCGGTTGTTTAGAGTTATCCTCGAAAATTACCTTTTCTTTTAAACTCTGTTAAAAAATTGTGGTGGTGGATTTATGAAGAAATAAGTTTCGCAGCTTGATATCTGTTTTGAATGATAATGGTTGTTGTTGTATTAAGAATAAACTTTGATGGCTTGCGGTGATATTTAACAGGATTTCCAGAGCGATAAAATAGGTTATATTAGTACACCAAAGATTTCTTTGCTGACTTGAAAGAGGGGGAAGGGAAGAGATCAGCTTTAAAGTAGCTAAGTTGCTAAAACTCATATCATTCAAAGTCTTCGACATTGAAAACACAAATTATTTGTTATTTTGAGTCAACATTGATGTTGTGATCTTCCCTCGAAAAGATAGGCTTCTGATATCCAATATTTAAGACACAATAAACATTTTACCATTGGTACCCAAATTTAGCGCCATTTGTAAGAAGAGACTCTAAGAACGAGGCTAGAAGTATTGCACAAGTCTAAAGAACAGTGAGGCCATATTCTTATCTGGAGATAACTCATTTGAAATTTACAGTAAAAACGGAAACGATTAAATATAAATGAGTTCATATACATTCACATTACATTATTACACTGTATATGCGTTGTGACCCATTTGTGTCAATTTCTAGGAACCAAATATTAGAGATTTAGCCCCTTTAAGATTGACTCAAGTGAGGGAGAGAAAGGAGGCATTCTTTCAGATTGGGCCATTTAAGGACTATCTGTAGGCTATTTGAAGGGTCTTTCTTTTTGCAGTGGGAAGAAACTGGTGGGCCCAAAATAAACTCCTGAGGTTTTGCAGGTACAAGAACACACATGACAATTTATGTAGTAAACTATTAACAATGTCTTTGTCTTGTAGCCATTTCACCTCGGTCAAAACCTGAAAACAAAACAACCCATAATAATTTATCTTTAATACTAATGTTGTTGTTTTTTTTGTATTTTTCAGGATGATTTTGACACTTTGCGGCCTTTATGCTACCCGAACACCGACGTCTTTCTAGTTTGTTTTAGTGTGGTGTCACCAACATCCTTTAAAAATGTTCTGGAAAAATGGGTGCCGGAAATCAAAAAACATTCACCCAAAACACCAATTGTTTTAGTAGGAACTCAAGGTGACCTCAGAAATGACGTCCAAGTTCTTATCGAGTTGGCGCGATACCAAGAAGTTCCGGTGTCGGAAACTGATGCCTTACATTTAGCGGATCATATTGGAGCCATGCAATATGTGGAGTGTTCAGCTCTTACCCAGAAAAACCTTAAGGAAGTGTTTGACACGGCAATTCTTGTGTCCTTAAAACTGACAAGTGCCTTAAAACGTACACCTAGCAGAAGATCTAAGCGAAGTAAACTCTCAGTCGACACGAAAACTCCACCAGACGTGAATTCTTCCGACACCAAAAAGACTGGTTGGAAGAGGTTTTGCTGTTTCATGTGATAGTAATTAGAAATGGCGTCCGTGCTTCCAAAACAAATATCAAATGATCGTGGCAATAAGAGAGGTGTTGTGTTGTAATATAAAATGGATGGAGCGTCTTAAACAATACGAAGCCAAATGTGCTGTAAATATTAATAAAATTATTTATCTATCGAACTAAACATTGCTCCGATATGTCGCTCATGATTTGGCTCATTCTACGATTTTATCAAATCTTGCAACTCTTTTGGGAGAACGAGATGGAGTATTGCTTCCTGCGCAGGAATTGAATCTAAGACTTCCATCCTAATTGGGAATTGAAATCAAGTACCGTATCCAGATAGGATTTGGTTGGATTTTTGTCGTTTTGGATCTTCTCCGAATCGTAAAATTGTTATGTAGTATATGAAATTTGTTAATTTAAACTATAAATAGACATTGCTCAAAATGGACAGAAGAACCTACTTACGTGTGACCTATGGATTTATTTTTTCGTAAAAAAAAAAGAGTGGCGTAAAAGTGAATAGAAACTGAATATTACATTATGAATAATATGTGACTGACAAGACTGTCTCGTTAACTAAGATGGCAGCCATCACACCAACTATCGTCAAATAATAATTGTCCAAATGTCCCACAAAGAACTCTATACTTAATTTTTTTCGATTGGGATCTATGAATACGTCACAATAAATGCGACACATCTACAGAGTTGTTGATGGAATCGTTTTGTTTTAAGTAATGTTTTCTTGTTTATAAACGTTTTTATTTTATTTAAATAATGCAAATTTTGTGCTTTCATGAACTTTTGGTAAACAAAATGTGACCAGTTTGTGCTTTCATAATAAATTCTCCAATTAAAAGGCATCTTTTTCATATAAATGTTTTTTTTTATTTTCAATCTTTTATTTTCGTTTGTTTAAATAATTCATTCTATGTCAATAGTTTCAGGCTTTAATAAGGTATATTTGTGACCACACACATATAAAAAATAATAATAGTATTATCGACTCAAACAATATCTGGTTCCATTGTCAGAAATACCTCAGTAATCCTAATATTATTATTATGGTATAGAAATTGTGTACCCTTGCCTGTGTTTGAATTCTTTTACCACACAGAGATAAAAAATTATTACTGGCTAAGTCAGTTGGTTAATGGATATTCAGGAATTGTGTCTTTGATAGATATTTAGGGATTCTGTCTTTGAATATAACATAGATAAAATTAAACCTTATTTCCCATTATTCTCAGAACAAAGAAGCCAAAAGATCGGTTCTTTAATGAATATTCAGGAATTAGGGCTTTGAGAATTACATTGATAAGACATACCTTGTTTCCACAATATTCTAAAAATGGTATAATGTATAAGGAACCAATTAGAATGACCTAACAGCACTCTGTTGTAATAACCTATACAGACGATTATCGTTGAAGGATGGGAGGGGGGTGTTGGATGACTGTTGTATCATAAAGTCTGTCTTTGAGTCAACTGGTGTGGTTTTGATTTCCAGGCTGGACGTGACAAGGATTAGGTTTGCCTGTTCAACCTTAAGTCCTGGGGCAAGTACGATGTTAGTCCTGAAATGACCTAGTTTGTGTCGTGTGGATGTTAAACCCCATTTCTCTCTCTCCATTATCCTTGTAACGATTACTACAGATGTTTCTAGGTTTGTCTGAAACTGTTTTTAAATACCCCCACATTGAATTGTGGTTGTATATTGTTGTCACTCCTGTCAATCCTTCCTTCCCTCCACATTTTCTTGTGGAAGCTCAAGAGGCTAAAGTTATCACCTGTTTGGCTTGAAATTTATATTCTATGTTGAAGCCTTTTCAATATCTTGAACACCTTATGTTATAATCTGATAACCCTTACATATTTCTGTTAGCTATGAGAAGTCTATGAAATTTACTTATTCTTCATAAGTTGTTTCCCTTGATCATTTGTTAAAAAATGTAATTGCTACTATTAACTTAGCTACTGTGGACGTATTCTTCGTTGCCTGGTAACCTGATCTTGTATATAATTAAAAGCTTACCTTTTTTGGCTTATTTTTATTCTCTAAGAATTTGCTGCCATGCAGCTTCTTTTTTGTTATTTTTTCGTATTCATTAAGCTTTTGGTAAAGGCGTATATCTTAGAGATATTTTATTATTTTTTTGTCAAAGACGAGAAAAACCATGTGATACATTTTTATAAAGTTCTTATTATCCAGTCTTAAGAGTTAAGATTAAGATAAATTAAAGCTGTCGCTGATCATCATTTGCATTTTCAGATGTTATCTGACTTTTGAGACAAAAATATCTGACTTTTGAGACAAAAATATCTGAATTTTGAAACAAAAATATCTGAATTTTAAGATAAAGTATCTGAATTTTGACATTATCTGAATTTTGATAAAATATCTGAATTTTGACAATATATCTGAATTTTTCACAGCATAATCCCTGTGAAATTATACTAAGATTAATTATTCATCATTGAATAAATAAGTCAAAACCAAAATATCATAGGGGGGAGGAGGACTAGTGAAATCATAAGATCAGTCATTGACTCAAGTGTTGCAGTAGTGACAAGGAATAAGGTCACCTGTCCAACCTTCGTGTGTTTTCTCTGGGTCCTCCGGCTGTCCATCCCACTGATGAAGACTCCTAAGATCAAGCAAATTATTGAAATAAAATTGAATGATATGTTAGTCCCAAAATGACCTAGTTTGTGTCGAGTGGACGTTAAACCCCATTCCCCCCACCCCCCTTTCTAAGATTCAACTTAGAAAATCTTGTAGCTTCAGACTGGGAACAGCAGCTCTGACAATTAAGTTTTAGAATTCTCCAGAAGATTTTGATTCCAGAATTTGAGAAAAGATTCAGAAAAGTTTAGGAAATTGATATTGAATTCTGTGAAGACTTATTTATTTTCTCTGACATGTTTTTTTTTTAATTACCTAATTTATAAATATTTGATTGAATATTATATTGGTAGCTTTACCTTTTTTGTATTTTTTTGTTTGGAAAATTAGATGAATTAAGATGCCTTGCTTTGGTCATTTGTTTTCGTTTCCTGGTCAAATAAAAGAAATAATATTTTTAATTTCTGTCTTAGTTGTTTATTGTTGGAAGAGGTTAACAGAATGGGTTCTAATCATAAAAATGAATACAGCACACAGCATTCTGAACACATGAGACGTGCTACTTGCGGAGACGATAGTTACGTGCAAGCACTGTACGGTGCCAAATGGCGGACAGGATAGCGGTGCTAGGCTGATAGCACTGGCAGGGACTATTCTAAACACCGTCAATCTCACAAAAAAACACCCAGGAGCAAAAGGCCCAGAAAATCTGAAAAAATATATCACCTTCGTTGTTTACTGTGGTAGTGGGTTTACTTCGCGGAATAAGTAAAACGGAACATTTAATGTATCCGTGTTTTGAGCCATACCTGTAAATCTGATCATACCAATGGTGAACTCATCTCTATTTATCTTACCTTTAATACAATCTAGAAGCCTTGATATTATCTCTAAGTTTGTTATTTTACCTTTTCATCCTGACTAATATTACATAACATATGGCGGAACCATCCCTCGTTTACCTACTGCTACCATCAACAACACGGCAGACAGTAAATTCATTTCACTTGTCAGCTGTCTGTCTCGTCTGTAAAAAAAACATGCACAACCAAAATACTTCAGGAACTTAATGTTATAAACGAGCAAGTTGAATACTCGCTGAAAGGTTCACATATTTTGTTTTATGCAGCTGGAATACTGTTGAGGCGAATGTTTAAAAAAAAAAAATACCAATTTTATTTCTCATTAAAGTTCCAATAGCATATTTTTAAGTTATATTTTTTAAAATGTATTAAAATAAAGCCCTAAAATAGATTGAACCTATAAACAATCCTACCTTGTTAAAGAATAATCCTATTAATCCTATAATTCACTATTGCCAGTTGAGAAATTGGCAAAAATATTATTTTCAACTTAAAATTCAAACGTTTGAAGATGGCCGTCCATGGAGAGGAATGGGAAAACAAGGGAGGTAACTGAGTTACTATTTCCTCAGTCAGCCTGTGTCATCCTTTTTAATGCCCAAAAAATTTTGCCCATGATAGGCCTAGTGAGTTGACAACCTTTTGTGCAAAAGACATAGAAGTAATTATGTTTTGACTTTCTTAGAAAATATGAAATTGGAACTTTAAAGTGCGTACGTCTTCATTATACCAGTTGGGGCAAAAAAGTAGGAAAGAGAGATAGAAAGAGATATAGAGTTTAAAGGCACTCGTCACAGACTAGGTCATTTCGGGACTATGATCCAATTTCATTTCAATAATTACTATAGTAGTTAAAAACTAGATAATGTAAAGGGAATTTGCTGAAAATTTCAGTCAAATTGATCCACTCTGAACCAAGATATTAGAAATTGAATTTTCTACCTAGCCTCGGTCATCATTACTAAAGTCGGTACGATAAAAACATTGTCTCGATTATCCACTTTTTGATTTAGATCGGAATCAAATCCAATGAAAATAAAACACTTAAGAAGAGGATATCGAGAATTGATTAAGGTCTTTTCGTGTTAATAAATGTTTTCAATCCCGGGCTTAAATGAAATGCGGTTTAACATCCTAACATCCTACTCTTTTGCAACTAACCTGGGGTAATGGAAGACAGGCATACGCCATACAGTGTGATATGGGGGAAATTTTGCCCGGGCAGCGGCGCTACGGCCTACTCATATCGAATTCAAACTGTCAAGGGATCTTTTTACGTGCACTCCAATGTGTACACGGGACCTTGGTTTTTCTTCAGGGGCCCTCCTTCTGCATCACTGACAAGGGGAAATCACGCCGGAAAATCGAGATAGTTCTTGCATTATGTATCTTTAAAAGACAACGACTTTTTATTTTAAAATCTCCTCGAGTATGATGTAGGGTGTTGTCAGATATTTCAAGCATGTGTCGTCTGGACAATATTAATACATATCACGTGCATAATTTCCGCGTGGTGATGGATTATGGTAATTAGTCGAATCAATCTTAGCGTATATATATCGACATATTAATAACTCGGCGAACCAAGATCAACGGGTTAAGTCTATAAAATTAACCAGTAGCCAAAGACAGAAAAACAGTCTGTCTAGATTTCCACAGAGGTCAGAAAACATCTCCAGCAAAACAACCGAACGCGGAGAGAGAGACAGAGAGAGAGAGAGAGAGGGGGTGTGTGTGTGTGTGTGTTAAATCAACTTGACACAAACCAGGTCATATGGTTTAATTTTATTTCAATAATTCGCATGCACCTAGGAGTCTTTAGCAGTGGGAGGGATTCGGAGAGCCTGGAAAAAAACGCGAGGTGGCCAGGCAACCATACTCCTTGTCACATACAACCGGGAAATCAAAATTACAAAAGGGGAGTTACGAAGGCTTAGTGAGTAAAACCATAGAACAACGGAACGCGCCTAAATACAAAAAGCAATTTCTATAAATTCTTTTACAGATGTCGATATTGTTTACGTCTTTGTAGTTATGTAACAGCGATAAAACGGACTCAATGACTAAAACAGACTGTCTGGATTTTCACAGAGGTCAGAAAACATCTGCAGCGAAATCTTAAAGTTATTGTAGATGCAGATGTCCAAAATATTAACGTTGAAGTTTTACTCTATACGAGTGTCTGACTTCACAATCAAAGGCGGATAAATACCTATGTGAATTTATTTTTAATCTTGGGTTTCTGTGCTTTCTTGATAACATGAAACGAAATGCAGATTAGCGTACTACTTTTCAACATCTACCCAGAGGCGGATTACCCTATAGGCAGTGTAGATAGTTGACTAAGGCCCAAGAAAAAAGGACCCCATAGAATTTTGGACAACCTTTTCAAATTTGATGTTTCACATTTTAAGTGAATTCAGATAATGTGTGAAAGTGAATTACAGAATATATTACCTTATGACATGGTAATGTTTGACAAGTCGTAGTGTTTGACATTATTCCATTAGTATATCCTCGTTTCTCTTAATATAGTGGTTATAGGTTTACTTCGGCAAAACGGGGGTCTAGAGTATCGCGCTTCGACCTCTAGCTGGCCGGTCATCTCTGGCTTGCGGCTGTGGTTTCGATCCCTGGTGTGAGCGTATGTGGCATGGAGATAGGGGCACCTTCTCAACCTCGTGAGTTTCCTCCGGGCACTCCGGTTTCCTTCCACTGCTAAAGACCCCTACGCGCAAGCGAATTATTGAAATAAAATTAAAACCATGTTAGTCGCGAAATGACCTAGTTTGTGTCGAATGGACGTTAAATCCCATTTCTCTCTCTCTCCCTCGGCAAAACAGTTCCGCAAAGGGTCCGACTAGTCGAGCTGCCTAGGGTCCACCAGTGCCTTGATCCACCTCTGCATCTTCCTACCTGATGAAGACGAACATAAGCCTGGTAGATTTTTTCGGGACAGCGGCGTTTATGCTTACTTTTAATCTAGCGTCATTAACGTGCACGTTATCAGGCCCTCGGCTTTTGGTCAAGACTAAAAATTCACCCCCTCGCCCAATCAAAAACACTGGACGGCCGAGACTAAGATAATTTTTTTTTTCACGATATAAATTTGCGTCAAGATATCGTGACAAAATAAAGGCGCCATTACTGTTAATGTCAACAAAAGTCTGGAATTATTTGTGTTGGCGAGAGACAATATTGGAATTGTCGTGCTATATTAATTAGATCAATGCGGTTATTAGAAATCAATGAAATTATCTAATAATACCCGTGTTGTTTGTATTCATGGAACTATTCCCGCCAGAAGTCAGACAGTTCCAATAAAATTGGTCAATATTGTTGTCGATAATTACGTTAGTGACTCGGTTTTATAGGAATTAGGCCTACTTTCGTGTAGAAAACAATATATTGCATTGTCCACTGTTCTCAACAATAGAATGTCTGTTTTTATAATTTAGTTAACTAGAGGTTATTTTCTATTTATCGATTGTTTTTTTTAGTTCGTGCATGTGTAGGGGGGGGGGGCGAGGTAATGTATGCGCTTTGGATCATGAGGTCTTGTTAATGAGTAAAGTGGTGTGAGTTCGACCCCAAGGAGTAAGGTCGCCTGTCCAACCTCCTGGGTTTTCTCCTGGTCCTCTTACCCCCCCCCCCCCCCCACTGCTAAAGACCTCTACGTACATGTATTGAAATAAAATGGAACCATATGTTAGTCCCGAAATGACCTAGTTTGTGTTGAGTGGACGTTGACGATCTAATTTTCCCGTTTTTAACACAAAAGAGAAAATATTTCCAGCTCGTTATATTTTCAAAACTGAAAATATATGTCGACAAAAGACATCGTTGAGTTGATTTTTTCTTTTATTGATAAGTTTTCTGTGTTTGACAAACAAGTTTATAACATGTGACTCAATGTCATGTTAGCCTAAAGTCATACATATAAACTCATCTTTAAAAAAACTATTTATGTAAATTTTCATATATATTGCCCAAGTTGCCGAAAGATGAATTAAAATTCAAAACGGATGTTCCCTATTGCTTGTGTAGCCCCCCCCCCCCCATATGTAAATGAAAAGTACATTTGCGAATTTGGGCGCGTAAGAGAGAGCAAGATAGAGAGAGAGAGAGTGCGGGAGAGAGAGATAGAGGGGGAGAGAGAGTGAAAGATAAAGGGGGCGAGAGATAGAGAAAGTGAGAGAGACAGAGAGAGAGAGAGAGAGAGAGAGAGGTGGGAGAGAGACAGAGAGAGAGAGATAGAGAGTGAGGGAGAGAGAGAGAGAGAGAGAGAGAGAGGGAGAGAGAGGGAGAGAGAGAGAGAGAGAGAGAGGGAGAGAGAAGTACTTTATATTGTAAATAATGGATGATGTTGAGCATATATTGGGACGGCGCTTTAATTTCTACCCATGAGTGACTTGATGTCTGGAGAAAGAGCTTAACGCCCATTCGACACACACTAGCTCATTTCGATACTATCATTGGGTTCATTTAATTGACATGCGCGTAGGAGTTTTTAGGGGTAATTCGGAGTACCCAGGGAAAACCCACAAGGTTAGACAGGTAACCTTATTCATTGTAGGGAAAGGAATCAAACCCCACCATTTAACTCAATGATAGACCCCGTGATCCAACGAGCACGCGCTAACTATTCGGCCACCCAACCCACAGACCATGTTTGTTTCTATTCTTTGAACATTTAAAGGGACAATAACATTCTTGCTGGCTTGGTAGCTCCAGAAAATAAATAATACCATTATTCTAACTACTAGATGTTTAAATGTCCTACCTGTTGTGTAAATTATCCATTACAACCTATTTTATTTGTCCAGAGGGTTCGAAAATATTTTAAAATCCAATTCACATTTGAAAAGGTTTACGTTAGACTTTTCAAATCAATTGGTTGAATTTTTCCAATTTTTTATATTAGGTGTGTTAAGGTGAAATTTATATCATCATTTAATTGGAATATTCTAAAATAATACGATTTGTTGACCAGAATGAAGATTGGGAAAAAATTTTCAGTTACAACAAGAGTGTTATTGGCGCTTTAAAGATGGTTGTACGCGGCGAGGAGTAGGGTGGATTTTCCCCGGTTTCCTCTCACTGCTAAAAAAAAAACCTACGCGCAAGTGAATTATTGAAATAAAATGAAACCATATGTTAGTCCCGAAATGACCTAGTTTGTGTTGAGTGGACGTTAAACCTCGTCTCTCTCTCTCTCTCTCTCTCTTGGAAGCTATAGAAGTCACAGGCTAATGGAACGTCGATATGATAACCGGAAATGGCGGCTACAGTGTAGGAGAACCGTTTGACACTTTAAACTAATAGGTAACTCATAATTTAAAGCAAATTGCCCCTTAAGATTGCAGCTAGACCACCTCCCACTAAATAGTTAGCTCCTTTATAACTAACGGTTTCTTAATCCCTGTCGCCAAAACGTCGGTCCGCCATCTTTATTAGCCTGTGTTGAAACGTGTAATGGCCTCGTTATCACATAAAGTTGTTTAGAATAGTTAAGTGAAATAATAATAAAAACATGGTTAAAGTTGTGCAATTCTTCGTAATGTAGATATATACATTAGATATATTTTTAGACACTTTTCATATTTTAAAAAGAGCAACTCATTAAAAGAAACTCTTTGTCAAAAGAACAAACACGTGAAAAAAGGAGGGTCACGTTGCATAATTTGACGAATAGGTAATGTATGCACAAGGCTTTAAGAACGTGATTGGTGTAGGTATGTTCAACTGTTATTCCTCAATGTAGACCAGTAGCTTACAACCATAGGTTATGTCAACACCGGATAATCGAAAAAATAAACAGCATGTAGTTTCTAGTGAAGAAGTTAAAAACATCCCAGATCTGTCTTGTGTAACATTGCGACAGGACCGCCATGTTTGATTTTCTAGAACACGTGACCAACTTCATGTTTTTTTAAAACAATTTTAAAAAGAAAAATTAAGCCATTGAAAGTTATTTTTCTAGCGTAAATGTGAGATTATGTGAAGTTTATGTCGATTTATTGTTATTAAGAAATGTGTCCTTGTGATCGTTGAATTAACAGTTTTCTTAGATGCTTGACATGGCTTGTGTTGTGTTGTGTGTCAAGTTATAAAAATGAAATAGGGTTCAACTGGACTGATGATGGTGGGCATACGCCATGCATTGTGCTATGAGAGCAATTTGGCCCGGACAGCGGCACAATGGCTTACTCATATTTCGAATTCCCACTGCCAACTTAGTGCCAAGGGATTAAATAGTCGTTCTTTTACACAATCTCGAAACCTCTGGAACGAGATCGCCTTTTACATGCTCGCCAACGGTTTGTTTTCCTATCCGAACAACTAGATACCGTCCATTGCCGCTCTTCACCACTGACAAGTGGATGCCATGCTGATACCTTCTCGGCCAACATCGGAATCGACCCCCAATGAAACAAATGAAATGGAATCATCACATGTAGTCCCTGGAATAATAGAAATTAAATGGACCGTGCTAGTATTCTGCTGGAAATGAAAGATGACTTAACATGTAAAATTTTATTTTTTTATGAGATGAACACGAATCAGAAAAGCAACCAAACAACATGAAATAGGGTATACAACGGATACAAATGTTTTTAATATCCATGGGAAACGAATGGTACAATTTCATTCTTGAATAGCCCGGATATTGATATAAGCATGTTACAGTGGGTAATTTGTGTTATTATGGGCGGAGACGGAATGAAATGAAATGGAGTTTAACTTCCCACTGTTCCGCTTTGGCTGGGCGGGCACACTACAGTGTGAAATGAAATGGGGTTTAACGTCCTACTCTTTTGCGCCTAACGTGGGCTAATGGAAGACGAGCATAGGCCATGCATTGTGCGATGAGGGTAATTTTGGCTGGGTAGCGGCGCTACGGCCTCCTCTTATATCGAATTCCAACTGCCAAGGGATCTTTTACGTGAACTCCAATATGTACACGGGACCTCGGTTTTTCGTCCCATCCGAACGACTAGGCAGCTGTCCTTGCCAGGCCCTGCTTCTGCATCACTTACAAGGGGAAATCACGCCGGAAAATCGAGATGAACTTTCTAGGCCAATGCAGGGATCGAAAACCCGACCTGCAGACTAGTGAGCTAGCGCCTTGTCCACTTAGTGTGCGATACGGGAATTCGAAAAAGAGTAGATCGTAGTGCTGCTGTCCGGGCAAAATGTTCCTCATGATAGCACACTGTGTAGGCCTAGCTTACCTTCATATAAGCCCAGGCAGAACAGTAGGACGTTGAACCCCTTTGCATTTGATTTCTATTGTAAAATGTCGAGGTTTTTGAATTTCTTTTGTTTGTTAAACGGTCTCTTTATTTAAACGATTTGAGTCACAGCCAGACAGTGTGAAGTGAAATATTGAAACGAGTAGGCCGACATTCAATGTTAGAAAGTAGTTGACAATGTCTCGTGCTTAGCGTGCTAATTGTATTCTTTGAGCTCAAAGTCAAAATCTATTTCTTTATCTTCAGCCCACATTCACGTAACCTTCCCATCATTCAAAATTTAAATTTAATTTTCAAGTGCGTCGCTACTGGTTTCATAGTGATAAACAATATAAAGAGAGAGAGAGAGAGAGAGAGGGAGAGAGAGAATAACCTCCACTCGACACAAACCAGATCTTTTCAGGACTAACTTATGGTTCAATTTTATTTCAATAATTTACATGCGCGCAGGAGTTTTTAGTGGGGGGGGGGGGTCTGAGGACCGGGGGAAAACAATGAGGTTCACGTATAACCGGGGAATAGAAACAATGCCAGTTAACTCAATGACAGACCTCAGGATACAACGCCCATGCGCTAACATTCGTTCATCCATCACAAACTACCCTAATACAATATATAACCAGCCCTCTGAAGTTTATTTCACATTGTAAATTTACGGTTTGAAAAATATCCGCATCTCAACCATTCATAGAAGCGACAGTGAGAATGGTCTCATCTAAATTTTGTATTCAAATATTTAATTTTAGAGACGTTTTATCAAAAAGTTAAAGTCGTAAATTCGTCCGACCTTTCTTTAACGTATTCCGGGTATTAAAAGATACATTATAGGAGATAAGATAAAGAGTTGGCAGTTCTCACTATAATAGCTAAAAAAAACCCAGATAATGCAGAGGGAATTTGCTGAAAATTTCAGTCAGTTTGATCCACTCTAAACTGAGCATTTAGCGATTGAATTTTTGTCTCGATTATCCATTTTATGATTAAACGATCAAAGAGCGTTGAACAGCAGATCGGATTCTAATCCAGTAAATAGTGTAGGCTCTCGATGACACCGAGAGTTGGGGCCTTATTCACGAAATTTTAACTAAGATAAAACCCAAATTTTAGTTATACGATTGGATAATATTACATTGATTTTAGTGCTTAGCCAATCAAAAGTGAAGTATCGACTAAAATGTGGATTTTATCTTAAGTTAAGATTTCGTGAATCAGGGCCCAGATTATGATCTGGATAAGTTAATTTATGTCTAATTACTAATTTACATAACAATTCAGGCCCAAAGAAAGACTTTCAATAGGCAGATTTTGCTCTTGCATAATGTATGTTAAAAATGAAAAAAATGGAGACGGAGTGATTTGTCAACAAAAATATTATTAACTCTTCAAAGAAATATGATGCACAAAGGAAAGTTATTTGTGATACCAGATTTTAAAAATAGCCATGACAAACAAATGATGTAAACACCGTCTGGTTAAAACCAAACCTTTAAAGGGGATGTTTCAAATTTGTGTCCGCTTATAGTAAAACGTTTAAAGGCAATGTGTCATACATTCCATCCGCGTATGTTAAAATATTTAAAGGGAATGTGTCACATATTATTTAAAGGCAATGTGTCAGATATTCCACCCGCGTACGTTAAAATATTTAAAGGGAATGTGACAGATATATTGCCCTGGTGTAGTAATACCTTTAAAGGGGATGTTTCAGATATATTTTAATGAATAAAATTGATTTGAGCTACGTGAAAGTGTCATAAAGATCATTATCCTAATTGTGTGGGAAGCCACGGCGACTCTATGTGTAAGACGTTGACTCGCTAACCGGGAGATCCCGTATTCGATCCTTGCGTTTCCGGCGTAGGTCCTCCTTGTCAGTGTTGCAGAATGGGACAAAAAATCGAGGTCAAGGGACGAAAAACCGAGGTCCCATGGACACATCGGTGTGCACCTAAAAGACCACTTAACAATTGGAATTCGATATGAGATTAGGCCGATGTGCCGCTGCCCGGGCAAAATGTTCCTCATCGCACACTGCATGGTATATGCCCGTCTTCATTAGTCTAGTCGAAACAGAGCAGTAGGACGTTAAACCCCATTTCATTTCATTTTATTTCTTAATCTTGAAAGGCCAACGTCAAGTGGGGTCAAAGGTCACAAGATGTAAACAAGGCTAGCGCTAATCCCAACCCCAATATTAACCCTGGGCCCAGTCCTAACGCTTACCCTAACTCTCACCCACAATTTCGCCAACTATCATGTGCCTTGACCGTATAATTTACATCTCCGCGACCCCGACGAAATCTCGAGTTGACCTTAAAGGGACAATAACATTCTTGCTGGCTTCGTAGCTCCAGAAAATAAATAATACCCTTAATCTAAGTACTAGATGTTTAAGTGTCCTACCTGTTGTGTAAATTATCCATTACAACCTATTTTACTTGTCCAGAGGGTTGGAAAATATTTTAAAATCCAAGTCACATTTGAAAAGGTTTACGTTAGACTTTTCAAATCAATTGGTTGAATTTTTCCAATGTTTTAAAATAGGTGTGTTAAGATGAAATTTATATCATCATTTAATTGGAATATTCTAAAATAATACGATTTGTTGACCAGAATGAAGATTGGGACATATTATTCAG
Organism: Patella caerulea; assembly: GCA_036850965.1. Lineage (NCBI taxonomy): Eukaryota > Metazoa > Mollusca > Gastropoda > Patellidae > Patella > Patella caerulea. The sequence goes on along the minus strand of JAZGQO010000007.1, from coordinate 74,838,866 downwards.
TTACAACAAGAGTATTATTGGGTGGGGCTTTAAAGAAATTATCGATGTAAAAGGCTAACCGCATAAGATGTGAACCTTCAGCTTCGACTAAATGTAGATCCGCCACTGACGCGGGAGTCTCTCCTCTAACGACAAAAAAGACAAAATATTTTTATGGGTATGCATAAACATATAATTTATTTCTATTTAATATCAAGTCAGTTGTAATTGTAAATACACCCACGTACTTTCCCAGTTTTATTCTGCTCCTATAGAAGATTTATGATATTTGAATTTTAATCAATTGGTTATTGAATTGTCACTTGTCGATTAGTCAGATCCTCACCATTGTTAAAAATAAGAACTTGAATAGGCTATATTAAGAGATTATCCAACTCGTGAAAATGACGTATTGATTTGTTTGCCTTATATTTTAGTCATTGTATTTAAACACCTACATGGAAGTTTAATTTGTTGTAGTAATCCACCCCACCCCACCCCCCATCCAGAGACCAAGGGGCCTGGCAAGTTGTCTATAGTCGTTCGAATGGGACGAAAAACCGAGGTGGCGTGTAAAAATGGGCCGTAGCCTACTGCGGCTGACCGGACAAAATTTCCCTCATTACGTATGCCCGTCTTTATTAGCTTATTATGAGAAGAACAGGTGGACGTTAAACCGTTATGTCATTTCATTTTATAATATCTGGCAGGTACAAACAGCGGCGTATTAAGCTCCACCAAGGCCTGAGGCGACAGTTTCTGGAGGGCCTATTTAAAAAGGCGTGGGTCTAATTAATTTCGGTTCAGGGCCTATGTTGATCCCCGTTGGGCCTACCCCCCCCCCCCCCCCCAACATTCATTGTCTATGCGTTTTTATTCGTATCAGACAAGTCTAAAAAATTTTTTTTTTACAAAATCTTTGGGCCTGAGGCTGCAGCCTCATCAGCCTCACTGATAATCCGCTACGGTACCAATTTCCGTGACTGTCATGCACGAATTTTTGGTCGCCCTAATATTTGGGGGTGCGGTGAGACCCTATCACAGACTCTATTGCTATTAATGATGATGCCGCAATTCTTGAGAGTCTAGACGTCCATGATTCAGTTTTGGTCACCTCACTATCCGGCCCTATAATCTTGATAGCACCTTTACTGTTGGAACACATGAGCAAAATAGAGAGAGAGAGAGAGAGAGAGAGAGAGAGAGAGAAATGGGGTTTAACATCCACTCAACACAAACTAGGTCATTTCGGGACTAACATATGGTTTATTTTATTTCAATAATTCGCTTGCGCGTAGGGGTCTTTAGCAGTGGGAGGAAACCGGAGTGCCCGGAGGAAACCCACGAGGTTGAGAAGGCGCCCCTATCTCCATGCCACATACGCTCACACCGGGGCTCGAAACCACAGCCGCAAGCCAGAGGTGACCGGCCAGCTAGAGTTCAAAGCGCGGCACTCTAGACCACTAGGCCATCCCAACCACCCATGAGCAAAATAAAAACATGGTAAGCCATAGACGGCATACAAGCGTAGACATGTTTTAGACATACATAGTGAATACTCAGTTGGAATCACATGGTTTTTCGCATTTTCTTGGTGTGCCGTGCAAACTTTCACGGCACTCTAAAGCCAGGCTGACACTTGCACGACTTTTGGCCACGATTTTGTCACGCATAGTTTGCGCATTGTTTACGCACTTCCGGCATTGGCACGACGAGTTTGCGCAAATCGGACGGTGTCGTGCCGACTCAAATCGTGCCAATGCGTGCCACGGAATCGTGAAAGTGCCAGCCTGGCTTTAGGAAGATCTTGCGACACACTAGTTGAGAATCACTGGTCTAGACCGCCATAATATTTAGGTTTTGATTACGTCACTACCCGGTCCTGTAATATCGAGAGCACCTGTTTATGATATAGGAAGTATATTTATAGTGTAATCCAGACTGTGATAAGAGGTTTCACATAAAACGATTCAAGACGTTTAAAGGTTAGACAACATTTGGAGAGAGTATGGGAAGAGGAGAAATTGTTAAGGTCGAACTGTAAGGTACAACAGGCGCCGATACAGGATTTTTTGCAGGGGGGTGGGGTTGGGTGGGTCTAGGTTTGATAATTTCTTAACTAAGGCGCTGAACCAATTAACGGGGGATTTGGGGGGCCTCCCCCAGAAAAATTTGGTAAATTAGATTCAATTTGGTGGACCCCCTCTGGATCCACGCCTGTGCGATGGTGAGGAGAAAATGGAAGTGTATTTCACATATTCGTCTTATTTCCACTTCTGACACTTGTTCACGTACAGGAGGTACCCGGTTCGACCTTAGAGTTCTTCCCGTTGTAGCACGGTAATGATCCCCTGAAAGAGTAGACCGTTGCGCCGCTGCCAGGACCGAATAACCCCCGGTCTTCGCTAGACCGATTAGTGCAGACATATAAGACGTCAAACCCAAGTTCATTCCCATTTCCGTATAAATTTAATGTGAAACAATTATTTATGTAAAACTTTCGGTTTACCCACAGTTTACGACACGGGTAGTACACGGGACAGGAGTATAATGTCTCGAAACTACTCACGGATCCTTACTTACTTAAGCTGGTGGTTTTACGTCCGCTTCTACATAAGTGATATCGCAGATCCTATTTCGTTTCGTTTTTTTATAGTTCACTAAGATCCAGAAGGGTTGTTATATAACCGACGTTCTGGATGATGTGATTGATTAGCCAATGATACAACTTGTTACGACGACTTCTTGACGTGTGATGCATGGAACTGTGGGTAAACCAAAGAAACGTCTTTCTAGTCATTATCAAATAATGATAAAATATGAAATATAACAAGACAATATATAGATGTACACAACAATACTTGGTTAATACTGACCAACCAGAGACACCCTGCGGTTTACCTTAAAGGGAACCTAACGTACGTAATTAACTGAAGATTTGAGAAGTAGGTCCTTTGGTACTACACCGGCGTCTTAAAGGGCCAATCCCGATAACTTTTTTGGGAATAAAACTGCTTAATTTTGTGTTAAAACCCCTTAAAACCCATTACCTAAGGCCGACCAACTACCCCGATATTTGCGATACGCTTGTAAATAACCTAAACCTGGCAGTCTTCATCTGGAAATGGAGACCGTTGTATCATATCTGTATAAAACCAGACTTTTTTTCTATAAAATAATATGTAGGTGAAATTTACCGTTTGTTATCAAGTACAGGGCATGGGTCATTCACTGTATAGACCTCTCAAGAAACATTAATCGATTATCAGGTCACCCAATGAAAAAATTGACCCGAAATCTTAAAAGGGTTACGTGTCCGGATAAGCAGCGTTGACGTTCACGTCCAAACGACTCAATATTTTGAGCTCACATTTTGAGACAAGGTAAATACACCATTTATTATATTTTGGTCCATAAATTTCATAAATACTCGGACTTTAATTTCCGAGACCCTGTTCTTATCGGGATTGTCCCTTTAATTAAACTACTAAATGCCATTGAAACAATATATCGAAGATACCGTTGTGCCCCAAGACAGCACCATCTTGTAAACCTGTGAAATAACCAATGTACTGGCACCTTTATTCTGATAACCCTAGATACCGTTATGTTCCAAGACAACGTTATGTTGTAGATCTCTACAAATGACCAATGTACTGGCATCTCTTTCTGATATTCCTGAGATACCGTCAATATCTTCTAAACCGTATCAAATGACCAGTCCCGTTAAATTCTACACACTGGCCTATTAACCCGTTTCCCAGATATAACGATGCCATGTTTGCCTGTTAACTACACATGTAGCACAATATGGTATGCTGAAAGGTCAAAGTTCAAAGAGATAAGATAAACAGATTCCTGGTAATCCGACATGGAACGTCAATTACTAGGTGCCATAACGTATAATGATCGTCGTGTTTCCCAACCAGATAAAACAAGGATTATTGTAGATTTCATCTCAATTAACAAAACTTCCAAAATTTAATAATAGGTAATGACGATGTAATATCCATAATTCCGATTTAAATCGCTTAATTATAGATTTTACAAGTTATTATTATCAATTAACACGATCAAGTTTTTATTTATTGCGCGTTAGAAATTCTTGTAATTTAAAGTGTAATGGAATGAAACGAGGTTTAACGTCCTACTCTTCTACACCTAACCTGGGCTAATGGAAGATGGGCATACGTCATACAGTGTGCTATGAGGGGAAATTTTGCCCGGGTCGGACTGCGGCGCTACGGCCTACTCCTATATGGAATTCCAACTGCAAAGGGATCTGTTACGTGCACGCCAATGTGTACACGGGACCTCGGTTTTCGTCCAACCCGAACGACTAGACAGTTTTCTATGTCAGGTCCTCCGTTCTGCAGAAATTCAATATCATTCAAAGTCTTTGGCATTGAAAACACAAACTATTGTTCAATTTGAATAAACATTAATGTTGTGACCTTACCGGAAAAAGATGGGGTTCTGATATCCAATATTTAATCCAAAATAAATATTTTGCCAGTAGTGCGTTTCAGCTCCTTTAATAAAACAGGTGACGATGGAGAGAGAGAGAGAGAGAGAGAGAGAGAGAGAGATATGGGGTTTAAAGTCCACTCGACACAAACTAGGTCATTTCGGGATCAACATATGGTTTAATTTTATTTCAATAATTCGCTTGCGCGTAGGTTTTTTTTAGCAATGGGAGGAAACCGTAGGACCCGGAGAAAACCCACGGGATTGGACAGGCGACCACACGACCACACTCCTTGTCACGAACAACCGCGGATTCGAAACCACGCCAGTTGACTCAATGACAGGCTTTATGATACAGCACGCACGTGCTAACCATTCGGCCATCCAAACCCCCAGGTGACGATGGAATATCCATAATTCAATTTTAGACCACTCAAGTCCAGCAGTTGTTTTATACTGTCTATTTGTGTTGTAGATATTTTTATATTTTTATAAATTAGGTGACAATTAAATATCAGCGATTCCGTTTTTAGATTGTTTAATTGAAGATTTTACAAGTTATTAACCTCGATTTACATTTGAACAAGTTTTTATTTTGATCCGGTAACCACTAGTTACCGATTGACCGAGATTTAAAATAGCCTAATTATAGAATTTACAAGTTATCAAAGTCTATTTACCCTGTGTTTTTTTCTAATTAAACGGTGATGGTTGAACATCGGCAGTTTCGTTTGAGAATTGTTTAATTGTTTATGAATTTTAAAAGATCTTTGAATGTACGAAACACTATAAAATGAAGGAAACAGAGAACAAAACACCTACGTATTCTCCCCTCCATCAATTAGGCATGATTGGTTTTGATGGATTATTAAATCATTTATCGATTATGTATTTAAGAAATAGCTCATAAAGAAACGAAAACCCATATCTGTAGCTGGTACCAATCTGCAACCCAACAGGCCTTAAATCAGTGAAGAATTATGGCTAATAGTAAGTGCAGGGGGACTGCACCACACACAATTTACACAAAAACAAATATATGGACAAGACATCATTCTCAGAGACCACAAACAAACGATTCAAAAAGAGTGAATGGATCCGGGGCTAACCGTAAGCGTTCACTGCGCTGTACAGTGCCGATCCTGTGGTGACATAGACTTCACTCATATTTGAAAACAATAGGGAATACAACCCAAAGAAATAATTGTATAATGTCAGCATGAGGGATTAATCGCTGGATCATGATCACAACCAGGAGCCCAGGGTTCGACAGAGAAAGTTCCCAGGTATTTTACAGCGTGGTTTCCTCTTGTCAGTGATGCAGGACGGATGGCCTAACATAAGGAACAGTGTTTAGTTGGTCGGATAGTATGAAAAACGACGTGACGTGTATACGTCAATTTGCTGGGAGACTGTTTGTATGGCGTATGCCAGTTTTCATTAACCAAGTTCGTGTGGTAAAACATTTAAATCCATTTCATTTATTCATTAAATCAAGGTAGATGGAAATACCATGACAACATAAATCAGATGGTTCTAAGGTAGATTGGTTTTAGAAACATATCGTGACCAATATAATTTGTCTCTCTCTCGGTTGATACCCCCTTCTATCTCTCTTGGTTGATACCCCCCCTCTCTCCTTCTTGGTTGATTCTTGATACCCCCTCTCCTCCCCCCTCTCTCTCTCTCTCTCGCCCCCTTTCTCTCTCTCTCCCACTCTCTCGTTTGATATTAAAACATGTCTTATATTTACTGTCTGTTTGTCATTGATTAGTTCGTTTTTGATCAATTTTTGACCTGATATAAGTCACGTGCTTCTGATTAATACAACAACTTTACAAATAGTTCGACATTCTTCAACAGGGCAAATATTCAATATACATACTTTGATTACACATTCGTATTCTTGTTTTCAGCCGATATCAGGGGCGGATCCTGAGGGGCGGTTTGCCCCCCCACCCCCGCTCAGCTACACAAAAAACCATAATGCCTTGCATAAAACTGATTTCTTTGTTTAAAAAGCTCAATTTGTATGTACATGTATGTCTATGTAATTTAGAGACGATGGTGGCAGATTTCCGTGACAGAAACCTGGCAAACCCCTCTTGCAAAAATTCCTGGATCCGCCCGTGGATATAGGCCCTGTACCAAAATCAGTTGGCATACTCGCACCAATGAGAGAACATTTTGTTTACACAGTTAGTTGGGGGTGAAACAAGCTATCCCTATCTGTCTAGAACGGACCCAATTATGCTCTAGAACGGTCCCAATTGTGCTATGCCCGTCTTCATTAGTCCAGTCAGGTGCGGAACAGTAGGACGTTAAACCCCATTCCATTACATTTCATCCCCAACGACGTCAGAAGACAATACTTTTAAAATGGATATTTGAATATTAATGACGACATTTGGTAGTCAAGGAAACGTGGACAAAGATGCAATGGTGCTACACGTGAGCGTTTTCAATTTAACTTCTTCCAAACGAAAAGAAAAACAATATTGTATTAACGATAGGTAAAACAGGCTTGGCGAAATACACCAACTTTTTCAAAGCCTGACATTTTGTTTTATAAGTTTGTCTGCTGAAAAGAATGTTCAAAATGGCGGAATATTCCAGTTTGTATTAACTCTCAGTCCTTTACCTTATTTTTGCCATCATTTTACAAAAATATTTTGCCACCACAACAGTAAATTAATTTTCCATTTTAGAAGATATTAGTTTTAAGTGGTTCTATTCCCCGTGTAATTAAACATTACCCAATATCATAGTGGTTTTTAAAATACGTATATTAACTTCACTGCTGGATAGGAGCTGGAATTTAATCTTATTTATTATACAAAAATGATTCGAGTTTGGAGGGGGTCTTCACTCTTTTAGTAAAGAAAATTTATAATAAAGTAGTGACCCAGTTAAAGTTCACGAATCACTCTCAAAATTCATAAGATTAGGCGAGAGGCGTGGTGGTCCAGTCGGTCCGATGCCGGTTTGCTAAACTGGAGGTCCCGTGTTCTTATTTATCATCAAAATATGACTAACGTTTTGGGGGTTTTCACTCTTTTAGTAAAGAAAATGTACAATAATGTGACCCAGTTAAAGTTCACGAATCACGAATTCATAGAATTAGTCGGGAGGCGTGGTGACTCAGTCAGTAACCCGGAGGTTTCGTGTTCGAACTGTGATTTAATTTCATTTATTATGAAAAAATGACTAAAATTATAAAGGGGGTCTTCACTCGTTTAGGAAAGATATTATATAAATAATAATTAAATAGTAACACGGTTAAAGTTCACGAATCATTACCAGAGAGAGAGAGAGAGAGAGAGAGAGAGAGAGAGAGAATGGGGTTTAACGTCCACTCGACACAAAACCAGGTCATTTCTGGTCTAACGAAGCTCATAAAGATTAGTGAAAATATATTCTGTACCAATCTGATTAAAACACAGATCCTATTTCGTTTCGTGTTTTCTATAATTCAAAATTTCGACTCGAAAAACGAAACGAAATATTGATCTGTATTTATATCCGATAGTCCCATGGATGAAACCACAGGGCATGGGAAGCATAAAAAACGAAAAGGAAAATAGCTCTGTATTTTAATCCAATAGTTCCCCGGGTGAACCCACAAGGTCTCGATCTTTCGTCAGAGGTGAACAACTAGACGGTGTTACCTGTCAGAATACCATACCAGCGCGCGGCTTATCACTGCGCCATCAAAATAATAAAGTTACATTTTAGTTTATTGGAATGATATCTATAAAATGGTACGTGATGTCCAACAATACAGACATTAATCGAGAACAATATTATCATTTATAACCTTTTACCTACTGACAGATTCCACTAATCCTCACCGTGTAATGGTATTTCAGATATCAGGATTAAACGTATTGTATTACATATCGACGTGTCATCATATAACTTCGTTATTTCATTTTCATCGCTTCCTTCTATCACTACTAATAACCAACCACACCCAACGAAGAGCGAGAGGGGGGGGGGGGTTAACGTCCACTCGACACAAACTAGGTCATTTTGAGACTAGAACACCCAGGGAATCGAAACCACGCCAGTTGACTCAAAGACAGCCCTTATGATACAACGCTCACGCGCTAACCATTCTGCCACCCAATCCCCAGACTTCAGATGTCAGGATAAAAGTGTAATATTAATATAGACGTATTTTCTCAACACCTGTTATAAATATATTTAAATTGAAATATAGAAAAACAGAGTACAAAATTCTATTTCTGATTTCATTAATACCATATTTTATTTTGAATCCAATGGTTTTTATACGGTACGAGTTAATGATTTATTATGAATCCAATCGTTTGGTACGAGTTAATGATTTATTCCCTAATGTCACGGAGTTTAATAGTACGAGTTCACCGATACTTGAGTTAAAAGGTCATGGAATGAAATAAAATAGGGTTTAACGTCCCACTCTTCTGCTCCTAACCTGGGCTAATGAAGACGGGCATGCCCCATATACTGTGCTACGAGGAAAATTTTGCCCGGGCAACAGCGCGACGGTATATTGAATTCCGACTGTCAAGGGGTCTTTTACGTGCTCGCTAATGTGTACACGGGACCTCTGTTTTTCGTCCCATCCGAACGACTAGACAGCTGTCCTTCTCAGGCGTTAAAGGGTCATAGATACATTTATAATAGTGTGCTATGTGATTAATATTGCCCAGTTGGGGTTACATTTACTTCATATCACACCGTCTGGCGGATGTCCGTCTTCCATTAGCCCAGATCCATTCAGAACAGTAGGTCGTTAAACCGGCCTCATCTCCTATTAGTGTTTAACTTCCGCTTCCACCGAGGATGCTATCGCTGACAAATCATCTCGTGTTTATTATCTGCGCTGATGCCCGGGTGTCTTTTCTACTCGGGGTAACCCCACTATTAGTGAGAATCCAAGCCTAAGAGATCGAAAACATGACTGCATGCCATAGCTAGAACTCAAAACACGACTCTCGCTAGGCCCTAGTGGTCTAGCGTGCCGCGCTTCGACCTCTAGCTGGCCGGTCACCTCTGGCTTGCGGCTGTGGTTTCGAGCCCTGGTGTGAGCGTATGTGGCATGGAGATAGGGGCGCCTTCTCAACCTCGTGGGTTTCCTCCGGGCACTCCGGTTTCCTCCCACTGCTAACGACCCCTACGCACAAGCGAATTATTAAAATAAAATTAAAACCATATGTTAGTCCCGAAATGACCTAGTTTGTGTTGAGTGGACGTTAAACCTCATTTCTCTCTCTCTCTCTCTCTCTCTCTCTCTCTCGGCCCAATCTGCAAATTGAAAACAAGTATGGCGATTATGTTTGGGAGTAATTTTTTTTATTTGATCATTTCTGTAGTTTTGTAATCGGAGTTCAGCTTTAAAACAAGTGCTGTATGCATGAAAATGACGGGCGGGTGTGTGTGTTCCAATGTTAATTCCACTCACTTCATTTGTACCCTCAACTGTCACGCCCCAGTCTACCACCTCGACTTCACCCTTTTCAGGGGCGGATCCAGAGGGAGGGGGTATGGGGGGGGGGTATCAATGAAATTACATCACAAAGTGATCCTACATCAGTATAAAAATGATTTCTCTGTTTTAAAAGCTCAATTTGTATGTATGCCTATGTAATTTAGAGACGATGATGACAGATGTCCGTGACAAAAACCTGGCAAACTCCCTCCTGCAAAAATTCCTGGAGCCGCCCCTGCTTTTAACACCCACTTCTCAGCGCCAATACAATCGGGATAATCCTCATATTATTTTCCGCTTCTAGTATAAAAAACCCCGAAAGATTCAAATACCCTCAACTGTCACGGTCTTGTAAATAGCCATGTTTTTATCGGTTTAACGTCCTACTTTTCTGCTCCAACTGGGCTAATGACTTGCCTCAAATATCGACGAGTTTAATCATGACAATACAGAGGGAGAGAGAGAAATGGGGTTTAACATCCAGTCGACAGAAACTAGGTCATTTCGGGAATAACAAAATGGTTTAATTTCATTTCAATAATTCGCTTGCGCGTAGGGGTTTTTAGCAGTGGGAGAAAACCGGAGAGCCCAGAGAAAACTCACGAGGTTAGACAGGTGACCCTACTCCTTGTCACGTACAACCGGAGATTCGAAACCACGCCAGTTGACTCAATGATAGGCTTTCTGATACAACACGCACGTGCTAATCATTCGGCCTTCCACCCCCTCACATAACAATATATACAGCTACTAGTATTATAAGAAGTGTGAAAAAAAACTGCCCGAGAAAACTTAGTTATTAGAGCATAAACCAAGACGATCTGTTATCTGTTAAACATGAAAAGAATGAGAGAAGTCGTACAGAGTAACGCTGTGTTGTTTAAATTCGTTTATCTCATGTTTAGACTGGGTTTATATCTATCTAAAAAACACCATCCTGATAAAAAGCAGCCGGTTTCTTTGAATTAAATTATAAAAGAAAAATGATATAAAAAATGGTGTGTGTCTTTGAATTAAATTATAAAAGAATTATGGTCTACTTAAAGAGACATTATGGGAGATTAGATAAAGAGCTGGCAGTTCTCACTATAATAGTTAAACACTAGATAATGTAATGGGTATTTGTTGAAGATTTCAGTCTAATTGATCCACCCCGAATCAAAATCTTAGCTTTGGAATTTAGGTCTGCCCTCGATCATCATTACTAAAGTGGGTAGCACGGGCCGTAGAGTAACCTATAGGCCTGGTGGCGTTAGCTTACTGCTTCCGGTTTCGGCGCTATTGTCATAACCCATGCAGCGCCGGGGCATCCGCTAGTTAAATGATAGTTTCAGATGTTTGTTTTTTAGTGTTTATATGTTTTATAACGCTGTAAGATATTATAACACATGATATATTACCCATATTAATGTTGATACACGTGTCTTACTGTTTACGCTTTTAATCACAAATATCAGATTACACAAATATGTACTTAAAGTAACAACGTCTGATATGCGGCTTAATCAGATTAATTATTTGACGTTTAATTAAAGGGACTATTTTAGTTAAAAACTAGATAATGTAAAGGGAATATGCTGAAAATATCAGTAAAATTGATGCCCTCGGAACCGAGATATCAGCTTTTGGAAAGTCGGTATAATAATTTTGATCTAACCACACTTGCAATTCTCATACGGTTCACAGTCGCAACGGAAACCAATTCTTTAGCAAATCTAAGTCACAATGGGACGCAATTCTTGCCAAAATTCCAGTCGCACCGGTAACCAATTCTTTTGTAATCAGGGTTAGAAGAGATGAAAAGATTGCATCCCATAACTCTTCTATTTTTTTACTCTTTCTACTTTTCACCACAAACAGATGTGAATGATTTTTTCTTTACCAAAATCTAAGATACAACATGTTTGATGAGGGAAAAAATAGAATAAAAAAACCCAACTCGAGATATAGAATTACATGTAAAGGATGACTCATATTCTACTTCAACATCTACTCGGCTTTCTTTTTATTCATTTCAAGAACGCAGATTTTTTTATTCGGTTGAAGGGGGCATAATTTGAAGAACGCGGGATTTTTTTTAATTTCAAGGATGCATACATTTTATTACTATGAAGAACCTTTTACTAATTTCAAGAACAAGGGGCCTATACCCCCCCCCCCCTTTTTTTTATCAATTTGAAGAATGCGTACATTTTATTAAGTTGAAGGCATATTTTTTATTAATATGAAGAAGATCGTACATTTTTATTAAGTTGAAGGGTACATACTTTTTATTGATTTAAAGAAATGTATACTACTTTTATTAATTTGAAGGTAAACACGGATGATACGAAAGGTCTGCAGGAAGTCGTTGTTGGTTGCAAACAAGTTAAGTCATACCATAAAGAGATGATTACTTTATAATAGAGACTTTTGGCAAGTGGAATTTTCCGCATCCGTATCACGTATCCGTATCGCCACGTGATACGTTGCGTCAATGTAGTTTTAGAGTTTTGGCAGATTTTCGCGGCGTGTACACATGGGTAGCTGAGCTGAGCTTAGTTCTAATACAGCATGGTGGCAGTTATCTACCAAGATCTTCAGTACTAGTCAAGTGTCTACTATGATACAACATTTCAGCGTCTAAAAGTAGCAAAAAGTATGGTAAAAAGACGACGATGTTATATGGACCTTTTCCGTATGAAAGTTGTTCGATACGTGCTGCCGTATCCGTGTGCCATATCACGTATGAGAAATACGCAAGCATTGTTGACGTCACACACAAAATCGATACGGATACGCGATACGGACCAGAAATTTACGCTTGCCAAAAGTCTCTATTGTTGTGGTGGCACAGTGAGTAAGACGTTGGCTTGCGAAAATTCTAATTACGATCGAAATGAAACTAAACATGTTCGTTCTTTGACGGGTTTCAATTCTTGATATTAAGTAGAGATTCCAAGATGGCTGCGATGGCGTCAAAATCGGTTTCACACATGTCTTGGCTCGAGGTCTTTCTTAAGGCCTGAAATGTTAAATAAACTATTAATTAAACATTTATTAACAAAACAACACCACAATCATCTCTCGGTGGGATCGAATAAGCGAGATTTTAACTAGATTAGAACGGTTCACCATTTTAATATTTAATTTAAAATGCGAAAGCGAGGCTAAGTCGCGACTACTACTGCCCTGGTTACCACTATGCACACATCTTGTTAAAACTATGGTGAAAACTTGGCTAAGAAGGAAGTAGTTTAAATGAAATTTTCAATATTTTCTTTTTTTATCATCTATTTTGGAATTATTAAAGCAAAAATGACCAACTCTTTACTAAACTCTTAGGGGGTCACGGTGGCTAAGTGGATAAGGCGCTGGTTCGCTAGCCTGGAGGTCGGGTGTTCGATCCCTGCATTGGCCGAGAAAGTTCATATCAATTTTCCTGCGTGATTTCTCCTTGTCAGTGATGTAGAAGGAGGGTCTGACTAAAAACCGTGGTCTCGTGTACACATTGGAGTGCACGTAAAACATCCCTTGGTAGTTGGAATTCAATATAGGAGTAGGCCGTAGCGCCGTTGCCCGGGCAAATTTCCCCCACAGCACACTGTATGGCGTATGCCCGTCTCCATTAGCCCAGGTTAGGTGCAGAAGAGTAGGGCGTTAAACCCCATTTCATTTCATTTTACTAAAATTTTATCTAATGTATCTTTAAATGTCATATTATTCAAACCGTAACCGCGAGCGATTCCATTTTACAATTATATTTCTATGATATACGGTCCTATTCTCTGATGTCGTGCTTGAGAAACGGAAGACATTGCTCGAAAAATGGACGGTTCACCGAATCTAGGGCTACTACGCCTATGGTGTTACATTAAACAGTGAATATGTACTGCACAAGATGTCCAAACAGTGCGCATGTCCTCGTGCCCAACAATACAAGGGCGTGAAGAAAGTTGGTGAAATGTAGATTACGCCATGTTTGTGCTAGGTGTGACTTTATTGTAACAGTCTACAAATATTCTTATAAAACAATCAATTGTGGTTTATTTGACAGGGTGACAAGGGTGGAGACAATCATATCCATTACTCAACTCTACGTATTTCATATACCTGACGCCATACACAGATCATATGAAAGGGGGTTTAACGTCCTACTGTTCTGTTCCGAATGGGCTAATACAGCGTGCTATTTGGGAAATTTTGCCTAGGCAGCGGCACCACGGCTTATATCGAAATCTAATTGTCAATGGATCTTTTACGTGCACGCTAATGTGTTGTCCTTGCCAGGCCCTCCGTCCTGCAACACTGACAACTGAGAAACCAATTCGGAATAATGAAGAGAGGCACACGCCATACGGTGTGCTATTAGGGAAATTTTGCCCAGGCAGCGGCACTATGGTCTATTCTTACATCGAATTCAAACTGCCATGGTAACTTTTACGTGCACGCTAAAATGTGTACAACGGGACCTCTGGTTTTCCTGTAAATCGAACGACTTCGTCCTGAAATTTCACAACTTCGTCCTGAAACACTGGTCAGGAGAACCCCCCCCCCCCCTGTCGGTTATATACGTTTGGAAAGGAATGGGGTTTAGTTTCCCATCAACAAAATACGTCGGCCATTTTGATACTGCTTATAAACGGTTAATTTTATTCTATGTTCAATGCTAAGGTGGGGATTCTACGGGGGAAAATTACAGGGAACTTTCTCAGGCGACACCGGGATCGAACCTGTGACTTCCTGGTTAGAGAGCCAGTGCTTCCCTCGCCTAGCCATCATTTCTCGCTAACGGCAGTGTCTAAAAATACCAAAGTGGTCGTTTAACAGTAGTGTATAAAGAGATACCACAAAATACCACAGAGGTCGTTAGCAGTAGTGTTTACAGATACCACAAAATATTACAGAGGTCGTTAGCAGTAGTGTTTAGAGATACCACAAAATACCGCAGAGGTCGTTAGCAGTAGTGTTTAGAGATACCACAAAATACCACAAAGGTCGTTAGCAGTAGTGTTTAGAGATACCACAAAATACCGCAGAGGTCGTTAGCAGTAGTAAGTGGGTTATATTTTTGTTTCTATCAAAAGTGCAAAAAACACCACGAGTAACCAACAATCAATTGTCACCTTCAATTACCCAGTTATTGGTGGAATCCATCCGTATTTGTGATAAATAGTTCATTACATGGCAACGTATCAAAAACGTAGTTTTTCGATGAGAATAGTTCCTGCCATTAACATCACAAATATGAAGTAATATCAGAATCTCGACTGTTAAGATGATAAATTCTATGTTAGTTAGACTAATTCATTTCACGGGAACAAATTCATCAATTACTATTTCGCACGCAGTTAATACCCGTGTCTGTTTCACTAATATATTATTAGCTAAACGAGAAAAAATGTTGGTTATTATGATACAGGAATCACTGACTCCAACGAATCAAGTCAAACAACAGTCGTACTTGATTTATGAACAAGTGTTTACAAGTTTAACGTTTGTACATTTACTCATATTCTTGCTGTGTTTACACAAGTTTGTTTAATCAATTTCCTCAATGAACTTTGACCTACAAAATGTAGGTCTGACTTCCAGGAATGTATCGCGGTTATCAAGACTTGTTTTTTTGTATGAATAAAAAGGTCGCATAATCTACCAAACTAATCAGTGTTGTAAATATTCGTTTGCGCTACTAGATTTTTGCAATACCTCTCTGTTCAAACTACAATTTCATATCTTTAAGTTATATTTCATGACCAACTCTTTATTAAACTCTTAAATAATGTATCTAAACTATATCGAATCTTGGCAATGCATTAATGTTTGCGTTGTTTTGGAATATTACGGTATCGCTGAGTTATCAGAAGGAGGTTTTAGTACATTGGTCACCATACAGGTTTGATTTGATGACGTTGTCTAAGTCCACAATGGAAAGAGGGGGGAAGGATGGGCACTTAGATTGTACAGGAATCTGCCGAGGTTTGCCGAGCGGAGAAATGGGGTTTAATGGCACGTGTTACACCCCCCCCCCTCCCAAGTTCTGAGTCTATAGCCCCCACCCAGCCCCAAGTTCTGAGCCGAGTCTATGCTTCTGATGATACCTATCGGCCTTTCCCTGCTATCCGTCCGAAAAAATAAGACATATTTTTCCATAATGTAAATTTTATGTTTCTGGCTAAGCGGCTGTGCATAGCCTACAAAAATAACTCCAATATCCAATCTCTTGCCAAAGTTACTTCCACCGGGAATGTATCTCGAATATCCAGTATAAATATTCAGGTAAAATATCGTTTATGGATGATCGTGGATTTTATCTACTGAAGTATTGAGATAATATTAAGACAAATTCAGCAAACATTTATATAAAATATCTGACAACACCATGCTTACTCACTTACAGGGCAATCGTGCTATCTCCTACCCTATATCTCACAAAAATAACTTTTAAAAATTAGTACGATCGTTCTATAGACCAGGAACTGGCCGTTTTGGTGGATGAAATTCTAAATTTTGCTTCACCAAATCATGCAGAATTGTTTAAAGAAGTTGCATTTTTTATGTCGATCGGAATTGAACTGACCAAGTCTTAGAAGAGGACGTAGAAGAAGAAGATGAGTAGCGGTTAGCGAACAGTTCTAGGTCCAAAGAAAACGGAAATCATATTTTAGGGTATATATGCCAGTTCTGTGTGCTAAATCTATTTGTTACGGCCAGCTCAATTTTTTTCAAGGTAGCTGAGATGTATATAAGGCTAGGATACGTGACTGTTAGCGAGATTGTAGGTTAGTGTAGGAACCAAGATATTAGAAGAAGAAAATCTAAGCTATTAAAGCAGACGGGTACAAAACCGCGTCTATAGAAATTAAAACGCCATCGCCGATTTTGTTTCTTCGGTAATCCAAACACTCTCTTAGTACAAAACCATAACAAACCTATACGAAACTACGGCGGCAGAAAGTTAAAGTTAGACGGGAACTTCAAAGCCAGTTTATCAACACTGGTACTTTCAACTTTATCTCATTATATGTTGAAGTTTTTCCCCCGTAAACCAAAAAGCGTAACCGCATCACAAACTTTCTTTTTCCTTAAACAAATTGGCCAATTAGTGTGAGAATATATTTGTTACCTGTTTAGATTTATAATAAATATGTGTCAGGTCAATATCGCCAAGAGAGTACCAGCTCAGCTTTCTCTTTTATGTTTTGTTTTTGGCTACACAATAAAGAAAGATCATCCTATTTTTAAAATATGGATTGCACGCTTTTTTTATCCTACAAGAGTACATAAACAGTCACTTGTGAACTTCTCAAATGAATTGAAATACAATGGGGTTTAACGTCGTACTGTTCTGCACCAACCGGGCTAATGATGATAGGAGAGAGAGAGAAATGGGGTTTAACGTCCACTCAACACAAACTAGGTCACCTCGGGACCAATATATGGTTCAATTTTATTTCAATAATTCGCTTGCGCGTAGGGGTCTTTAGCAGTGGGAGGAAACCGGAGTGCCCGGAGGAAACCCACGAGGTTGAGAAGGCGCCCCTATCTCCATGCCACATACGCTCACACCAGGGCTCGAAACCACAGCCGCAAGCAAGAGGTGGCCGGCCAGCTAGAGGTCGAAGCAAGGCACTCTAGACCACTAGACCCCCCCCCCCCCCCAATGATGATAGGACTTCCCAATTCAATATCGTGACGAAGTGGCATGGTGTAATTGAAATGAAATGAAAATGAAATAAAATGAAATAAAAAAATGAAATGGAGTTTGACGCCCTACTGCTCTGCTCCTATACAGGGCTAATGGAGACGGACATACGGCATACAATGTCCTTTGAGGAAAATTTGGTCCGGACAGCGGCGATATGGCCAACTCGTATTTCGGAACCTCGATTTTTCGTCCAATCCGAACGACTATACATTGTCCCCTGCCCGACCCACCGTCACTGACAAAGAAGAACCACACCGGAAAATCCCGGGTGAAATTTCACGGCCAGTGCAGGCATCGAACACGGGACCTCCATGTTCAGGTTAGCGAACTAACGTCCTACTCACTGATCCACCGTGGCCCCACTGCAATAAGAAAGATGGGCGTTGCGTTAGCGTCCTACTTTTCGGCACGAAACAGAATAATAAAGATGCGCATGCACCATATGGTATACAAACAATCACACAACCTCTCATCCTTGTCTTTAGTGAAAACAACTACTCAGCGTATGAAATTGATATCAAAATAAAAGTAGTCCAAGTAAATAAGTAAGACATAATTTGTACAGTAATAAGATACCATATATATACACTCAACCTTGACTGACAAATCTCAATCATCGTCGCTATACGATAGATCATCGTGGCCACACCATAGATCATCGTCACTATAACAGAGCTCATTGTCGCTACACCAGGGATCATCGTTGATACAGATCATCGTGGTTACACCAGAGATCATCGTGGTTACACAAGAGATCATCGCCGCTACACAACATATCATCGCCGCTACACAACATATCATCGTCGCTACACCACATATCATCGTCGCTACACAACATCTCGTAGGGGCTACACCGCAGATCATCGTCGCTACACCACAAATCATCGTCGCTACACCACAAATCATCGTCGCTATATCAGGCCTAAACATTTGGTCGATGGCGATGACCACTCTCATTCATCCACCTCAGTTTTCCCTAGATAAACACAAGGTGAAAGTATCTGATAAACGACTAAGTCGTGTTGATTGACAGGTTGTATGTATGTTTTAATCTTGTCTTGTCAGTGATAAGTATGGTATGTAAAACTAATATCAACAATATAAAACATGTGTTATAATATATCCTATCAAAGTATGTACACACGTGTACCAGTTGTTGTTGCTTTTAGTCAGGGGTGATTCATTCTTGATAACCTCTGGTCCAGAGTTTCACAAAGCATTTTCAGACTTAAAAATACATTAGGTAAGAGTTTAATAAAGAATTGACCATTCACAAATAGATGATAACAAAAGAAATGTTGAAAATTTCAGTCAAATCACTTTATTCATTGTTGTTGCTTTCAGTCAGGGATAATTCATTCTCGATAACCTCATTTTACTCAATCAACTAATGGACCCTCCCACCCAAACAATTAATGGACCCGATAAAGTATTCAGATGTATTAATCCCCGAAACAGACAAAAAAAAAACAATATAAAGACACTCGGCTAATCTCGACAGATTCCGTAAACTACGTAGTCTACATCTAGTCTCGGATGTATGACAGTAAGTGATATGTACCTACGCCCATACATTTGCGATGCGGCTACCGGTTTACTTTAACAGGAAAACTTGACGCTATTACACAAATTGGGAACCTATTCGGCTAGCGACCTATTCGACCGATCGAGCTGCAACCTGTTCGTTGGAAACCTATTTAGAGTAAAGACAACAGTCTCTATTTATCAACCAATAAAATCCAACGTTATGTCTATCAAATGAAAGTAGAATATATTATTTTTTATCCATTCCTTCAGCTCAGAATAGAAGTGTAATTTAGTCATTATCTTACAGCTGGATCGGTCGAATAGGTCGCTAGCCAAATAGGTCGCCAACTTGTGTTTGGAATGGGCGCAGCCATGTTTCATCCGGGACCTTTAAAGTAGTTCCAATATGGCGGAATTCATCATACAGCCGTGTTTAGATTCCCGAAATCATCCGAGGTTTGCCGAGTGAATATAAAGAGTAGTCCGACTCCATCAAGAGGAATACCCCAACATCCCGCCACACACACCTAAAACAACCAAACCCATCTGGTGTTTTTGAAAGGTATTTGTTTCATCAGCTTTATCTGAAACAGATTAACAACGATTGCAGTAAATTCCTCCTCTCTATCCCGTTGTCTCTATGCTGTCATCACTTTCAGTTGAATTCCATTACAATCTGATTTTTTAGTATACGGTGGGGTGAACAGGTAAAGTTACTGTTTAGTACCGTCGATGTCAAAGTTGCCGATTAGATCGAGTGCAGATATGAAGCGTAAAAAAAGATGGCTGTTCCAACTAGTGCGACGGTATCGTCAGCAGTACTTCGAGTAAGGTGGAATGGAACATTTTCTGCGATTCCTGGTAATTTCGGGAACCTCTTTTGATATAATTGATCAGTATTGACCCAGATATGATGAACACAGATCCTATTTCGTTTCATTTTTTATAGTTCAAAATTTTGTTTTGCTTGTCTTTACTACACTAGGACTTAGAAGAGTTGTTATGCAACCCGTGTTCTGGATGAATGGGGGATTAGCCAATGAAATAGTCTCTTACAGTGAGTTCTTCGCCTACGGGACACGGAACTATGGGTATCACTTCAGGCACATCGACACTGATTGGTTAACCAAATGTCTGGCGTATTAGTGCCAAAAGGCACTCGTATGTCAGATCTTAATTTTTGTGGAGGTCATCGATATAAAACAAAACGAAACGAAATATAGATCTGCATTTCAATCAAATTGGTCGTGATAAAGTATATATGTTTCGAAAAAAAAAGAGACGAAAATCAGCATCTTTAAACCAGAAAGGTTTGAAATCTGGGATGAATTATTCAAGGGTCGGCGGACTGGATAAACCGTTGACCGAGGTATTGGTCAAATTATAGCCGTCACTGGTCAGAGAGTTGAGAATTAACAGACTACCATTCATCCGGAAGTGTACGATATAGTAGCGCATGTGGTTTGTATCTATTAGGCTGGACCAGGTGATTTAAATCATGTTTTAACATTCCATAGTAATAAAACACACTAAGTGGTTGCTACTGTTTTATCATACGAAACTTACTCTATCATTAAACACGAAGCTAGTTGACCGACATTTGCATTCCTACATCGACGATATTTTGCCGAAAACACTATGCATAATTCGAAAATTTTGAAATATATTTAACATACAGTAGTAATAAAACACACAAAGTGGTTGCTACTGTTTTACCATACGAAACTTACTCTATCATTAAACATGAAGCTAGATGGCCGACATTTTCGTTCCTACATCGACGATTTTAGCCGAAAACACTGAGTACAGCACTTCGAGAATTTTGAAAAATATATAACATACCGTTGTAATAAAACACACTAAGTGGTTGCTACTGTTTTACCATACGAAACTTACACTTTCATTAAACACGAAGGTAGACGACCGACATTTTCATTCGTGCATCGACGATCTTAACCGAGAATGTTTGAAAATATTTATTCTGCCAATTAAATCTTTGTACGTATGATACACATGAGACGGATTTGAATCACGTAACGAAAAAGCAAACTAACATGGCGGCCATTCGGCGCAGAGATCTGTTCTCAAAGTACAAATTCATCTGTGTGCAGAATGCTGACTTACCAACAACCCAATTATTAAAAGACATCGTGATCGCTACACGTCAATTATCGTCTGACAATTAATACGAAGTATAGCGATCGGTTTCAACAGTACCCACTGCCCGATTGTTTATCATCTGGTCAACCATTAAACATACCATTGCCTATAAACAAATGTCCCGATTGACGTCATGGCACCACATTCCATACGTTCCTGGATTCTGAAGTAATAAAAAATAGCATCTTGATTTTTTTGTTGATAACATTGAAAGTTTTTACCAACTCAAAACAAGTGTTGGACGCTTAGAATTGAATGTATAAGATTAGATTACTATTTCATATCCCCTATTTCTCTGCCATTTTTTGTTTACTAATATTCTAGACAATAAAAAATATAACGAAACGAAATTGGCACGTGGGTTGCACGTTAAAGATATGATAGGTGATGAAGGAGTCAGGGATCAGCCATTTAGCCAAATCAGCACGTGCTTAGTAAGCTATAAACGCCACGACTCTCTTAATAACTGCTGATATATTGTGATAATAATGTTTTTTTGGTTTGGGGGGGGGGGTATTATAAAGCGAGAGAGAGAGAGAGAGAGAGAGAGAGGGAGGGAGGGTTTAACACCCCTCGACACAAACTAGGTCATTTCGGGACTAACATTATATGGTTTAATTTTATTTCAATAATTCGCTTGCGCGCAGCGATCTTTAGCAGTGGGAGGAAACCGGAGGACCCGGCGAAAACCCACGAAGTTGGACAGACGTCTCTACTCCTTGTCACGTACAACCAAGGATTCGAAACCACGCCAGTTAACTCAATGACAGGCTTTATGAAATGTAACTACACAAAGTTGCAAATCCCTCGCATTAATCCAACACCCCTTGGTAAATAGAAAAATAAATTTAGTTATTCGTCTGATGAAATAAGAAATGTAAACAATCTAATTTTACAATGCAAAATCTTGCAAGAAAATGAAATTAGTTCATGCAAAAGGCGCAATATTTTATAGACGGTGTTAGGTCGTCTGTACTCTACAAGGATTCGACGTAACACAGTTTTTCTTCAAAGAAGTAATTTAACAAAACCTAAATCAATTTAACTGAATATCCACACGACTACATCTAATAAACACATTTCAATAAACTCGTATCGATTTTACCACTTAGTCTTCACGGTTACCATTTTCATTTATATCCAATTAGGTCTGACTTATGTTGGCAGGGAAATGAAACCGGATTTATCGTCTTACTTATCTACACCAGCCAGTCAGTGTCATGCAATGTACTAGGAGTGAATTTGACCGCGGCAGCGACAATACGGTCCACCCAGAATGTTTAACCTGCTGCCAATCGTGTACAAGGGAGCTCGGGTTTTAGATATGATTCGAACGACCTGATACGTTCGGCTAAGGTCTGCAGTTTTGTAGTTTCAATGTAACTCGCATGCGTGGCGATCGCCTGCCTAACCTATTGGGTTTTCTTCGGTCCCACTGCTGAAAGCTATATTTCGCACTCCCCTCTCCCTCCTCTCTCTCTCTCTCGGTCACTGCATTTTCTGACGTGATGCAGTACGGGGGGAGGGGTGTCATGTACAACACTGTCTAGTCGTTCGGATGGGACGAAAAACTGAGATTGGAATTAGAGATAAGAATAGGCCATAGTGCCGCTGCCCGGGCAGAATTTCTCTCATAGTACCCGGTATGGTGTATGCCTGTCTTCATTAGCCCAGTTCAGAAGCAGAACAGTACGACTTTAAAACATTTCATTTCTCTCTCTGTCTCTCTCTCTCTCTCTCTTCTCTCTCTCTCTCTGACACACCCCTCTCCCCCCCCCCCCTTCACATTGCAAACTGGGTCAAAGGTTCAATGGTCTTGTTACATTTCTGTTCTTTATATTTTAAACTTGACGACCAAAGTAAAAGATCTGAATGTTCACCGATATATAGTCCCAGGTCCGTGTTACCTAATCGCCTGACCGTGAAACAACATTATTTAAAAAATGCTGACAATGTGTTCATATTTCCGTAAACATCCGTATACGATATACCCCACCCCAAGAAGTGTGTTTCTGCGTAATATATACTTTGACCAATGAACATGTTTTAAAAGTTGGCAGACACGTGACGAAATCGACATCAATATAGATGGTTATACAATTATTAAAAATAGAAGACAGAGATAGAGAGAGAGAGAGATAGAGAGGGAGGGAGAGAAAGGGAGAGAGATGTTCTAGAATTAACCAATAAATTATATTAGTCACGATATTGTTATGAACCAATTTTACCATAGAACCACAGGCACTTGAAGGGATTAAAATAAAACTTCTTGCTACTGCTTGACTATATAGTATATAAAACTTCTTACTACTGCTTGACTATATAGTATATAAAACTTCTTACTACTGCTTGACTATATAGTATAGTACACAAGCAGTAGTAAGAAGTTTTATTTTAATCCCTTCAAGTGCCTGTGCATAGAACCATCAGAATACTAACAAAAATAACCTCGTCTACAGTTCTGATTGAGAGAGAGAGAGAGAGAGATAAGGAGAGAGAGAGAGAGAGAGAGATGGTTTAGCGTTCACAAAACACAGACAAGGTCATTTCGGGACTAACATATGGTTCAATTCAATTTTCATAAATTCTTTTGCACGTAGGGATCTTTAGCTGTGGGAGAAATCCTGAGGACCTGGGGGAAAGTGAGAAATCGAAACCAAGACACTTGATTCCATGACGGACATGTTAAAGAGAGAGAGAGAGAGAGAAATTAGGTTTAACGTCCACTCGGCACAAACCAGGTCATTTCGGGACTAACATATGGTTTAATTTTATTTCAATAATTCGCTTGTGCGTAGGGGTCTTTAGCAGTGGGAGGAAACCAGAGTGCCCGGAGAAAACCCACGAGGTTGAGAAGGCGGCCCTATCTCCATGCCACATACGCTCACCCCAGGGCTCGAAACCACAGCCGCTAGCCAGAGGTGACTGGCCAGCTAGAGGTCGGAGCGCGGCACTCTAAACCACTGGGCCACCCCCCTCCCCCTCCCGCTCCCCCCCCTCTCCCCGGACATGTTAAACCCAACCCAATCCACCTGAAATGAGGAAAATAACCTGAACGCCGGTACACGTATCTGTTTTAGACAAATTGGAAGAAGATGTTGTTCTTTGAATGGCATTTTGTAAATGCAACAATACAGAATCCAACAACAACGTATGGTTTATTTCATCGATTTCACACGTCGTTATCAAGCATATCAACAATAAGAAATAAATAAAATGAAGGAAGATTTATGGACACGAAGATGATAATGATGATGATGATGATGTAAATGTAGAAGAATAATAGCTTGTAAGACGGATGGTTTTTGTGTATAAACATGTTATTAATGTTCGCTTGTTACACAGCTAGCGATTATAAATGATTCGAGTTTAACCGACAAAGGAATAAAATCTAGTTAATTTATTTATAAAGGCTTACAATATAAATTGATAGATTTACAAATATCATTATTTATCACCCTTTCTACATTATTCACAGTGAGTTATATCTTCTTTAATAAAACATTAATCTGTTTCTCAAAGATACACGTTTCGTTTCAATCTGATACATAATGCACAAAGGAAACGAAACAGAACAGGGGCGGAACCAGCCTTGAGGGTAGAAGTGTGCGATAAGTGATGACTAGATGACTATTTGAAGGGTTTGCGCCCGAGATGAACCAGTTTAAATTAAAAAGCCTTCTCGAAGACAGGTCGCGATCTGGAGTTTTTAAACTGGTTTATTTGCCCTACATGGGCATTCAAATAATGTGGTGATTGTCTAAGAGTCATTCGCCTAGGCCCAGAGTTCACAAAGCATTCTCAGACTTAAGTTGAGAATTTACTCAACTTTCAATCACTGTTTGTGACAAATAACTTTAATCCATAAACCGAAAACTTTGCACTTATTAGGGTATTTGATACATTTAAACAACAAAATTATTGTATAGGGCTTTATTTTACTGGATTAATGATCCCTGTGGTTTTAAACCAGTTCAAATTAAGCGTCTGAATGGACTATTACTTACAGAGAGAGAAAAAGAAATGGTGTTTAGTGTCCTCTCGACACAAACTAGGCCATTTCGAGACTAACATATGGTTGAATTTTATTTCAATTATTGGTTTGTGCGTAGGGGTCTTTAGCAGTGCGGGGAAAAACTTGATCTATTATTCTTCATCTAGAATTCTTTAAAACCTCAGTTCTTAGCTTGAACACTTTATGGAGGGAGGGTGACAAGAACAAAAACCCAAACAATTATGCTGCCTCAGACTGCTTCTTACACCTTTCATTTCATTTCATTTAAAATGGACAGACCTAAATATGTAAAAATATTCGACGAAATGTCTTTGAAACATGGAAGGAAACATTACCATTCCACCACAACAGGTATACACGTGTTAACACACGTACCAAAATATTGACTATTGTTTCCATATGAGGATAAAATTCCTGGCTAATTTATGACGTATGTTGTTATACTGGAAAACCCCAGGTTTTATGAATGAAGTGGCCCAGTGTGACCACGTGTTTAGGATACGATCTGAGGTCAAACCAATAACATTTGTTTTTCATTTATTGTTTGAAGGGTTACACCTATTTTACTTACATCTTAGTAGATATTCTGTTGTTTTAAGCTGCTTTCACCTTCTGTGGAGTTGTATTGCTGGGTTGAGGTCGGGTATTGTTTCACTATAAAGTTGACCTGGTAGGGCTGAGGTCGGGTATTGTTTCAGTGTAAAATTGACCTAATAAGGCTGAGGTCGGATATTGTTTCACGGGCATGGTATATACTACGCCCTTTGAAGCTTTCTTCCACTTTAGCTTATGTTGACCGTAGCTATTTACAGGAACTATTCAGATTGTCATTACAAATCGGCTGGCACTGGTTGTCGCTCGTGTTTTCCGTTTCCTATCTAATTTTTCATGGTTTATATGTACAAAAATAGTTAAAGTCACGTGATGTGGTTTCGATCCCAATGTTGTACGTGACAAGTCGTCTGCATAACTCCGTGAGTTTTTCTCCGGGTAAAGACTCCTACGTAAAATGTCAACTGATAACTACAATTCGTACGTATGGTAATTTCTAAATGACCTATTCTGTGTCGAGTGGACATTAAAGTCTCCCCCCCCCCTCTCTCTCGCTTCCTTTCTCTCTGTGTTTTGTTTGATGAAAGACCAAATACGCAATAACCGACCTTAACGTAACAGGTGAGGAAAAGATGTCGAAGACTGCTAACGACAAAAATAAACATAACTAACAACAGCACCGATCAGGAATTCGTTTCGTAAACTTTCTCCTGTTGCTAATATTCATGAAACCAAAGATAGAACATGACGTCGCTGATGCTGATATCAGATCTTGCCAACTAGGTTGGGATCTAAACTGACTTGTTAATACAGTCATGACCTTTACAACATCTAAAAGCATAGAAATTCGATGTCTACACGGCTAAAAGCATTGAAATTTGATGTATACACGACTGAAGTTCATTTGGTAATTTACGTAAGCAAAAACAACATGTCGACATAACATCAGTTCCGGTTTTAAAAGTTCACTTTTATACAACAATAATCTTCTGTATCTTTCTGTCTGATATTATACCTTTGTAAACAGACCGGTTTCCGCAGTCATATGATACCTTTGTAAACAGACCACTTTCCGTTTATTCTGCCGAATTGCACATTTAGTAGTATTATGATCGCTTCTTGTGATATCATAATTTAAAGGGAGGTTATTGGAGATTATAGAAAGTGCTGACAGTTTTTAATATAATAGTTAAAAACTAGATAATGTAAAGGGAATTTGCTGAAAATTTCAGTCAAATTGATCCACTCTGAAATAAGATATTATAGATTTTGAATTTTAGGCCTAGCCTTGATCATCATTACTAATAGTACGACATAGTCTAGGTTATCTATTTTTGGATTAAATCATCAATGACCGTCGAGCAGCAAATCGGATCCTAATCCAGTACACATCGCATGCTAGCGATTACATCGAGAGTTAAATATGATCTGGATAAGTTAATTAATGTCTAATTAAAGTTACATTATGGGAGATAAGATAAAGAGATGGTAGTTCTCACTATAATAGTTAAAAAAAACTAGTTAGTGTAAAGGTAATTTGTTGAAAATTTCAGTAAAATTAGTCCACTACTAGCCGAGAAAAAAGCATTTGAAATATTCACATAGCCTCGGTCATCATTACTCAAATCATTAAAATAAACAGCATAGTCTCGATTATCCACTTGATTGATTTAATTATCAACGGCCATTAGGCGGCATATAGGAATTCAATCCGCCAACATCGAAGGCTATACTAGCCCTGACTTTAAGAGTTTATTATGGTCTGGATATGTTAATTAATGCCTAATTTATTATTTACATATCATCTCAGGCCTAAAGAAAGACCTATAATAAGCAGATTTTGCTCTTGCATAATGCTATTTTAATGATTAAGATAACATTTCAGACCTAAAGAAAACCCCACAATAGACAGTTTAACTCTTGTATACATTATTTTTTTTATCAATAGTGAATACATGAGACCCAATCCCATAGTATGATTAATGTCGGCAGTCAACTTACAGATAGAAACTTGGTTCACATGTCATAAATCGTACACAAATATTACGACATTTATAAAGTTGAAAGGTATATCACTAATAATACTGGGAAAAACTAAATAAATAAAAAAGGAGGTACATTTTAACGTTCAAGTTTATTACACAAGATCTGAGGCGAAAGTTGTGGTAGTACAATTTCTTGTCTGATATTGGTTTCGGTTTAATGTTTAATGTCCACTTCCACCGGAGGTGATATTGAAGACACTTTCACTGGGGGTAATATCGTAGACTCGGTATAAAATCTGATTGACTTGGATAGAATCTGGGTAATTCGAGTGACACACACACACACTCTCTCTCTCTCTCTCTCTCTCTCGGGGGCTGGATGGCCGAATGGAATATGTAAATCCCGATATGACATACATGTAGTTTGTGTCGAGTGGACGTTAAACCCCATCTCTCTCCCTACCCATCTCTCTCTTCCTCCCCCTCTCTCTCTCCCTCTCTCTCTCGCTATGATAATTTATCGTCTTGTTTCTTGAAATAGAAATGAGCCTCGTGATTTAATGTTATTATATATATTTAGTAATAAATCGAGAAGTAATTGTCTAAGTATTAGATGTTAGGAGCCGTGGGAAAACGTAGCAATGTGTGTGTGTATGATTTATATCTATAATAACCCCACCTGTATTATACCTGTATACTATACCTGGCAATAGAAGAAATGTGACATACACAACTTGATTTATATCTCCTGCAATACACATGTATATAAATATGGTTTCTATTTGTTTTATAATTTATTAAGTACATTATAACCATTAATCTTTTTTCTTCTCGACTAAAACAGAGAGAAAGAAGAGAAAGAGAGTGAGAGAGAAATGAGGTTTAACGTCCACTCAACACAAACTAGGTCATTTCGGGACTAGCATATGGTTTTTAATTTTATTTCAATAATTCGCTTGCGCGTAGGGTTCTTTACCAGTGGGAGGAAACCGGAGTGCCCGGAGGAAACCCACGAGGTTGAGAAGGCGCCCATATCTCCATGCCACATATGCTCACGCCAGGGCTCGAAACCACAGCCAGAGGTGACCGGCCAGCTAGAGGTCGTAGCGCGGCACTCTAGACCACTAGGCCACCCCCCCCCCAAGAAGAGAAAGAAAAAGGAGGTTCAATCAAGAAATAAAATGGGGTTTCAAGTCCTTCTGCTAATGAAAACGGACATAAGCCATACGATATTTTAATGTTTAAAGGTCCGGGTAGAGAGAGCGAGAGAGAGAGAGGGAGAGAGAGAGAGAGAGAGAGAGAGTTAATTGTTTGAAGTTGTAAAACACGATAATCTGGTTCAAACATTGTATTCATTATAAATACACCATGTTTCATTTCTAATAACAACTCGTGGTAGGTGGTCATCAGGGCATTCACGTAGTCATTTTAGGGGTCAAGCCATGGTAAAAGAACAGGTGACCCACGACACTGACCTCCACTGAAATGACGTGTTTGGTTATTTTTGATCAGATAGTAACAGGCCATGTTAATCTGTTTTATTGTTTGTATACATCGGTGGTGGTGGTGGGGGAATGGTTAGCGCGTTCGCGTTGTATCATAAGGTCTGTCATCAGTATAGTAGCAGGCCATGTTAACTTGTTTCATTGTTTGCATCCCATGGACGTGGGGCGAATGGTTAGCGCGGGGGGAGGGGGGTGGGGCGAATGGTTAGCGCGTGGGGAGGGGGGTGGGGCGAATGGTTAGCACGTGTGCGCTGTATCATAAAGCCTGTCATTGGGTCAACTGGCGTGGTTTTGAATCCCCGGTTGTACGTGGCAAGGAGTAGAGTCACATGTCCAGACTCGTCAGATGATAGGGCCTGACAAGGACAACTGTCTAGTTGTTCGGTGGTACGGAAAATCGAGGTCCCGCGTACACATTGGTGTAACCGTAAAAGATCCTTGGCAGTTGAAATTCGATATAAGAGTAGGCCGTAGCGCGGTTGCCCGGGCAAAATTTCCCTCATAGCACACTGAATGGCGTATGCCCGTCTTCATCAGCCCAGTTTAGCAGCAAAACAGTAGGACGTTAAACCCCATTTTATTTCATTTCATTTAGTCAGACGACACTGTTCTCTATGCAAAGCATAAGACGAAGTTTTTCAAAATTATAGGAAGGCGCAGTGGTTAAATGGGTATAGCGTTGGCTTACTAACCTGGGTCCTGTTTCACGAAATTTTAACTAAAGATAAAATCCAATTTTTAGTAGATACTTTAATTTTGATTGGCTAAGAACTAAAATTAATCTAATATTGTCCAATCAAATTACTAAAATTTGATTTTATCTTAG
Organism: Patella caerulea; assembly: GCA_036850965.1. Taxonomy (NCBI): domain Eukaryota; kingdom Metazoa; phylum Mollusca; class Gastropoda; family Patellidae; genus Patella; species Patella caerulea. The sequence continues at coordinate 74,808,687 of JAZGQO010000007.1, read as the reverse complement.
TTAAAATTTCGTGAAATAGGCCCCTGGCCCACAAAGCATTCTCACACTTAAGTATAGAATTTACTCAACTTTCAATCACTGTTTATGAGATATATCTTTGATCTAGAAACACAAAACTTTGCTCATAGTTTCTTATTCATGTATTTGATACATTAAAACAGTAATAGTTTTATAACAGGCTTTATTTTAGTTAAAATAAGCTGATCAATTTTGAGTAAATTCTGAACTTAAGTCTGAGAATGCTTTGTGAACTTGGGGCATGGAGTTCTGGGAATCACGGTTTTGACTGAAAAAGTTCCTTGAGATTTTGAAGCCTGATTTCTGATTGTCAGTAGTGGTACAGGATAGGTCGAATGACAATTTCGTTCCGATTTTAATAAAAGATTACAATTGCTTCCAATTTTAATATACATGTAGATTACAATTTCATTCTGATTTTAATAATAAATTACAATTTCGTTTGTATTATTAATCATTTACAATACAGTTCATCATCAAATCTGGAATTAACAGCTTATTTGGACATGTCCAATATTTAAAACTGATAGATCAGTTTAATAAATATGTAAATCTATAGTCTATTTCATACTTGTCTGATAACCCTAGTATACTCCTTTATCTCTTCTAAAATATCAGTCAATGATGAAAAAATACTAAAAAAATGGTTTCGTGAAACAAAATGTGGATATTCAGTACAAAGAAAAAAAAGCGACAAGAAAAGAAAAAAACCCACTTAGCACACGTTTAAAAAGAAGTACCAAAAAAAAAAAAATGGTTTCGTGAAAACAACGTGGACATTGGAGACCTGATAAATGACCACCTTGCACTAAAGACCAGTCTGATAACTAAATCTTTTCTCGATTCTTTTGTTGTTTATTCTAAGATATGAATAAAACACCCAGTGTGTTATTTGTTAGAAGAGAATCAAGTGTATTAAAGAGGTGCTGACATGCGATATCGCTTTGTTTCCAGTATTGATGGGTGTAGATCAAACCCCATGGGATATACATGGCTGTAGATTAAAGTTAGGATAACGAGAGAGAGAGAGAGAGAGAGAGAGAGAAATGGGGTTTAACGTCCACTCGACACAAACTAGCTATTGGTGTTCTGAGACACCCCGCCCCTGCCCGAATATATTGAAATTTTAGTTTATTCGTTTCGTGCGCTCGTAGTGAATTTGATAACAAAGTTTAGCTTCCGGTTATATGCGTTTTTCTAGGTTTTTTTTTTTTTTTTTTTTTTTTTTTACAAAACTTGATTATCTCGTGACTGTGACTGCATCAAAGTTCAATTGACGTAGTAACAGACCTATATTATTTTACACCAATGAAAATATAAAGCACTCACAAACTGAGTTTTATCCAGCCGGGTGAAAAAAATGAAATGGAGTTAAATGCCTGCTCCGAGTGGGCAAATGAAGACGAGAGAGAGAGAAATGGGGTTTAACGTCCACTCAACACAAACTAGGTCATTTCGGGACTAACATATGGTTTAATTTTATTTCAATAATTCGCTTGCGCGTAGGGGTCTTTAGCAGTGGGAGGAAACCGGACTGCCCGGAGGAAACCCACGAGGTTGAGAAGGCGATCCTATCTCCAGGGCTTGAAACCACAGGCGCAAGCCAGAGGTGACCGGCCCGCTAGAGTTCGAAGCGCGGCACTCTACACCACTAGGCCATCCCAACCCCCCAAATGAAGACGATCTGGTGAAAGAAATTAGTATGTTTCTATATTAATGATGTGGGCAAGAAATCGAGATTCTGTTAAAATCAATTTCTGACCTGTGCCAAAGTCATGATGAACTAATAAAGATTAGACTTGAGGTTTTTTTTTCTGTAGAAAATATAAAATATAGAATTGCTCGTGTATGATGATCACTTCACACCCCAGCAACGCACAGGCACCTGAAGGGATTAAAATAAAACTTCTTCTAGTATAGTCAAGCAGAAGTAGGAAGTTTTATTTTAATCCCTCCAAGTTTCTGTGCAGCAACGCTATGTATAGACGATTATAATAAACTGAAATCATCCAAATCCTTTTTCACTCAAAGTAAATCTCAAATTGCGATTATCTCAATATCGACAACGACAAATAAAAGTTGAATAATAATTCAAAATTCATTTTTTTGAAATCAAAACAACACGTTTTATATGATTATGATTTTCGGTGGTTCATGGCGCAGGGCTTGACAGGGCAGCTGTTTAGTCGTTCGGATGGGACGAAAACCCAAGGTTCCGTGTATACATTGACGTGCATGTAAGTGGAATTCGATGATAGAGTGGGCCATAGTGCCGCTGCCCGGGCAAAATTTCACACTGTATGGGGTATGCCCGTCTTCATGAGCCCAGTCGGAGCAGAACAGTGGGACGTTCAACCCCATCTCATCTGTATACATCATTTCCCTTTTCCACGTCCACAAAATTGAAAATTGCGTTTCAAAATCAACAACAAAAAATAGGAGTTAAATAATATTTCAATTTTTTTTTTGCATCAAAACAACATGTTTTATTTCTTTTCATGTTATTATTATTATTTTTTGTGTGTGGTTATCTTTAATTTATGTTTTCTATATTTTAAGATGGGTCAGATAGAGGTCATTACACCCCCCTGTACACGATTAACGTATTCTACCTATCTTAATATCGTCATTCATCTATCACTAATTGATAGAAAACTACTTTAAGCTTGAATGAATATTTATAACAATATCATTTTGTTATGGGAAACTTCAAACCCTGACGACGTTTTTTGTGAATGGGAATTCAACGAAGCAAATCTGGAAATATATGGAAGCTGAAAAGGATCATAATAATCATTGACTTTATCGCGTCTTCTGTTTTATGCTAGGTTCCCATTGTCTTGGTTTCCGACAAGCGAATTATTGAAATAAAGTTGAACCATATGTTAGTCTCGAAATTGCCTGGTATGTGTCGAATGGACGTTAAACCCCAATTTCTCTCTCTCTCTCTCTCTTTCTCTCTCTCCCTCTCCTCGTCACTTCCACTGTCTTGTGATAGGTTACGACAAGATTGTCTCTATCGAGGCCAAGATCTGTTGTTCGGATACGTTTCGATACGTCAATATGACTGCTACGATTGACCTCAATATATGATAAAGTCCTGACAGGGATCACGATCAAAACCACGATTTCATTAGTAGCGCGAATCGTGATAGTGGAAACCTATAGCATTAGCAGTTGAAATTCGATATTCCCAATAGCACACTATATTATGATGTATTATATCGATTGATGCGCGGTGTTAACCCCATTTCAGTAATAGTGACGCGAGCGGCTTTCCATAGAAATATGAAGCTCGACACCAACGATATATGTACATGGAAACAATAAAACAAGGTGCGTCATAGACTGATGTTTATCAATCAAGGGCCTTTTTTCATTCATAATAAAAAACACACAGTAGTAGGTTTTTTTTTTAAAAAAACTTGTTTATGTTAAGTATAGCTGTAGGTTGAAAGGTACAAACAATACATCGAGTAGTTGAGAAACCTCTAGAAAAGGTGTCTTGAATACCCCCGCCCCCCCCCCCCCCCCAATAAAAAAGATACTAAAAACGCTTTTCTTTCACAAATATAAACATGAATCATGGCGTTACAGGGTTATCAAATCTTTTTTTTTTATGATTTAAAATAAAAATTTCCAAAATATTAAAGATACATTATAGGGCATTCGATAAAGAGCTGTCAGTTCGCTCGCACTATGACAGTTAAAAACTAGATATTGTAAAGGGAATTTGCTGAAATTTTCAGTCAAATTGATCTACTATGAACAGAAAATTTAGAGATTGAATTTTAGGCCTAGCCTCGATCATCAAATATTCTAGTCGGTACGATAAAACAAAGTCTCGATTATCCATTTTTTGATTTAATCATTGAGCAGCAGATCGGATTCGAATCCAGTAAATATCATAGGCTAATTTTAATTAATAATTTAGATAACATATCAGGCCTAAAAAGGACCTGCAATAGGCAGCTTTAGCGCTTGCATAATGTGTGTTTAAAATGTTGATAAACGATTGATATATTGTAAATAACAACATTGGAACGTGTATATATATATTATATAATCAGTATTAATTTATTTAAAGACCAATGATACATAGACATGTTTTAATAACTGTCGTTGGCTGGCGCCTATGTTGACACAAAAACTGCATGATTTGTTGCACTGTCGATTGATAACAAAAATATATCCCCAATTCAACCCACGTTGACATTATTGAAATTAATGTTCTCCGTATACGAAATAAAATATCAAATCAAGATGAAGAAAGCAAAACCTCGCCGTGGGGCTGCGTGGGTTGCGTGGGTTACTAGGTTTAACGTCCATTCGAAACCTAGTGGTCTTGAGTGTCAGCCTTGGTCTCTAGCTGGCCGGTCTCCTCTGGATTGCGGTTGTGGTTTCGATCCCTGGTGTGAGTGTATGTGGCATGGAGATAGGGGCGCTTTCTCAACCTTGTGGGTTAACTTTGGGTATCGGGTATTCCGGTTTCCTCCACATAGTAAAGACTTGTTTGCCATATCACCTTCGGTGGAAGCGGACATTAAACACTATGTAACCCCAATTGTCCGGGGTGTAAAACAGCCGTACCGTTGTTTGTAGTCCCGGTTATCCAGATAGGCAATATTAATTTTAAAAGTATTTTAATTATGTATCCGTGTGTGTGAACTCCCAACTTTTATCTTTGTATAAACTAAATACTGTTTAGACGTTCATTCAACCAAGAAAAGGACTAGGTGCATTCAACTTCAGTTTAAAAATTGAAACGAAACAAAACTATGTCACACGAAATTCATCTAATGATACGTTTCAAATACCCAAGATGTCTTCATCAATTGTATCGTGCATGGAGTATAAAATGTCTGTGAAGGGATACACAATAAAAAATACATTTACGTCATTTTGAACATAATTATCAATGGTTTAATTTTGACAAGATGCGTGCATTGATCGTACTGGTCATCCGAGTTTTAGCCCCGCCTCTCTGGCCATTTTGAGACTGACTTATGAAACATTTCGTTTTTATTATTATGTGTTGAATGCTAGGGTTTTTGTTTTGCAACGTTTCTGACTACCTATCTTCGAATTTTAATTGTGAAGGGTTCTTTTGTTTTCACACTAATGTGTTGCAGCCATGGCTTACGTAGGAGTTATCTATTTCGTTCGGATCGTGTCATGCATCGTGTCATGGTCCCATGTACACATTTGCGTGCGCGTAAAAGATTCTTGACAAATGGAATTTGATATAAGAGTAGCGTGGCGTTGTTTCAATACCCCATTGTACGTGGCAATGAGTAGGGTCGCCTGTCGAACGTCGTGGGTTTTCATCCGGGTCCTACGGTTTTCTTCAACTGCCAAAGACCCTTACACACAAGCGAATGTTGAACCATATGGTAGTCTTGAAATGGCCATGTTGTGTCAATGGACGTTAAATCCCATTTCAGCCTCTGTCATCAAGCCAACAGTTTGTGGCTTCCATTGCAGGCTTGCAGAGGAAGTTAACCGATTTAATTTTATCAGTGTATTCGGCGCATGTCTGTAACAATATATTTAACCCGGCAACATGAAAACCCTTTAACGAAATACGCATGAATTATAATCTTATATAAAGCTATCTTATTCACAGATAAACAACAGTCAACTTTACAATTTAAAACTTGCTCATCTCTTCCCAAACAGGTGTACGTTTACCTTTTGTTACCTATCAAAAACTGATGATCACCTTTTCTTGTTTATATATGTAGATAAGTAAAAGATGAAAGGACGCCGCGCCGACAGGTGAATGGAAAATACATGGTAATGTTTTCTTACAAGAGTGTCTCAAATATCCTGACGACAACAATAGAAGTGGAAAGTAAACCATGTTTATTTAAATGGAAGTAAAGAGGGTGTGTCTGGTTTGTCTCAGTTCATTCATAAGTTGGTTGGTGGGTAAACCATCCTCGCATACCAGAAAACTGTTTCGCGAATTTTAACTAAGGTAAAATCCAAATTTTAGTAATTTGATTGGATAAAGTTATATTAATTTTAAAAATTTGATTGGAAAATATCAGATTGAATTTAGTACTTAGCCAATCAAATTGACGTATCTACTAAAATTTGAATTTCATTTTTAGTTAAGACTTCGAGAAACAGGTCTCAGACCACAGATTATAGTATCTGTTCTCGGCTTGGAGTGGCGCAGCGATGGGGCAGCGCTGGCTTCACTTCTTTACCCTAGTTCATTCATAACTGGGTTACTTGTAAACCATTCTCGCAAACCAAATCACATATTATTGTCAGTGACGATATACTTTTCTCGACTTGGAGTGGCGCAGTAAGAAGAATTGCAGACGTGACAATTGAAAAAGAAACAAAGTTCGGTTTCAAAACGACCGAAATCTTGTTTTGACAAAACGTTGAACTTCCCCCGTTCCTGTTAATACGAAGATGTTGTATATATGATATATCACATGATAGTCAAATCCTTATGTATATATGTATATTTATGTATTATATATAGCTTATGTCTATCATTAAACCGTAAGTGGTTAACCACATTTTACCTATTCATATATATATCATATATATTGTAATAATCGTCATGTAGACAATAGTTTCTTACTCTGATTCTATTATATTCTGTTGTTCAGACAACTTGACTTGTAACTCTGATAAAAGTCATTGACCCTTCAGTGCCTTCTACCAAATCAGGCCTCGAATTCGCTAAGCATTCCCGGATTCAAAATCGTTTGCCTTATTTTAACTAAAATTAAAATACATGTACAGCCCTCTATAATTTTTTTGTTGTTTTAATGTATCAAATACATCAATAAGAAACTATGTGCAAAGTTTTGTGTTCCTGGATCAAAGATATTTCTCATAAACAGTGATTGAAAGTTGAGTAAAATCTTAACTTAAGCCTGAAAATGCAGGATCAGAAACGATTAGGATGCAATGTAATTAAAAATAAAGCAGCTTTATATAAACAAACAGAACAATAGATTTTTAAAACATGTCAATATTCTTGTTGTAAAAGAATGAAAAAAACTTGTCAATCATTTTGGGGACGCTGTTTGTGGTCCCTGAATCAGTTACACCATGGTACACCCTGCACCCTGCCCCAGTTTTCTTCCGCGATTCACTTACTTACTTACTTACTATTACATCTCAAAATAATTATCAATCTTTAATCTTTTTTTTAACAAGCAATATTTTTATTCAGATTTGTGTAAGAATAGGGATTGGGGAACAAGCATAGCTTATATTACCCCTCCCCCCGCCCCTGTCAATCTTCAATCACGTAAGCTCATAACATCCTTTGTTTAATTTTGCCTGAAACAAGAGACGAATATAAAATACTCCCCTAACCGACTTGTATAAACTAGATATATAAACGATATTATAAGATAGATCTGATATTGATTGATGATTTATGATATATAGCCGGGAGTTATAGTATATAGATCAGTAGGTACCTGGTACTAAACATCGTCTATAACTCTATATACATGGGCGTATCCGGAGGGGGGGGGTAATCAGTAGGTATCTGGTTCTGAACATCGTCAACAACCCAAGGGTGGGGGTATCAGTAGGTACCATGTACTAAACCTCGTCTATAGCTCTGTATATAGGGGCGGATCCAGGAGTAGGGCGCAGTGGGTACTGGTGCTAAACATCGCGTCTATCACCTTGTATACAGTGGCGAATCCAGACGGGTAGAGGGGGGGGGGGCAAACACCACTCTACTCAGCTACAGGTACGTACTGTAAAACAACACTGTAATCTGATTAAAATACAAACTGAACACCGTCTATAACCTTGGCGTATCCGTGGATGGGGTGGGTAGAGGTCCAAACACTACCCTACTCAGTTACATATAAACGCGTAAAACAGCATTTTACGAGGAGAAAAGTGCAATCTGGTTAAAACACGTATCCGGTTTCGTTTTCATTTTTATAGTTCAAAATGTTGTTTTAGTTGTCTTCACAACACTAGGATCTGGAAGAGTTGTTATATAACACGCGTTGGAGTTGATGTGAGGAATTAAGCAACGAAACGGTCTATTACGACGAGTTCTTTGGTAAACGCACAGAAAAGCCAACGCCGATCAATTAGTCTGACGTCAAAGGGACAACAGCCGCTCTTTTGACTCCTGACGCGACCTCCCAGTACAACTGGTCAGATCTTCATGTAGTATTGGCTATCGAAAGTATAAATAAACGAAACGATAGTTCTTTATTTTAATCAGGTTGGAGAAAGTGTAACGGTCGTGTGTTTTACCATTTATCATCAGAAGGTGGGATCGGATTGTCATTCAGATATAAGATTGAATCACATTGTGATCCTATTGATTCATTATAAAAATTGACGTCTCTTTAAAAAAGTTCAGTGTGTATGTATGTATGTCTATACGTAATTTAGAGACGACGATGGCATTATGCATTATCAACTGTCAAATTTCCATAAGCTTGGCGCAGACGGTCAACTTTTCGTCGCTTGTTGCTGCAATAGGCAACTACTGGCAACTCCGAGCAATTGGCAACTCGAGACTGACCGTCTGCGCCAAGCTTAACAGAAGCCTGGCAATCCACCTCTTTCAAAATTTCCCGGATTCGCCCTGTGGTGAAAACTAGGATGTAGATCCTTTTATCAAAACAAAACTCTTTAATCTCATCTCAATATTTATTGTTTTTTATCGAGTGGAAATTTATCAAATTTATCTAAAGGAGGGGTTATTATATTTGGTTCATTTCTTTTCTTAACGCCATTATCAAATAACTATAGGTACTTGAACGGAAATATGTTGTATGTATTGATGACGTCATTATTGTTGTACGACAAGAGTCAAGATGGCGGATGAAGATTTTTATTTGTAGTGGCTGGTACTATTTCCAGTTATTAAAAATACATCTACATAAATTGATTTCTTTTCGTTCATAATTTTAATATGTTGATTTGAATATAAATGGACTAACTGTATACGTGACGTCAATGATAAGTACGGTGTGGTTCTTGGCACGGGTAAGGGTACGTAAATAGTGTTGGTACTAACTGATACCCGAATTATCAGTGAGGAACATTCAAACTCAGTTCAAATAATAGTAATTTATGGAGTCTTTTCTGATTAAATATTTTTATAAAAATACGAAATACAGACATATTAAGCCTCTGAAAAAAAATTAAAAAAAATTAAAGATGCTGATAGTATGTCGGTTGGGGATATTCGGGAATTTCATGAGTCCACAATGGCCACTTTATATAAACATGTGAGGAACTGTAACCCTTTTAAGATGAGTGAAATTAAAATTGGACCCAAGTCCACAAGGCCGTTTTATATAAATGAGTATTTTGGGGAGTACTAACCTAACCCCAACCCTTTTAAGGGGAGTAAAAGATAAATTTGGATCCGAGTAAAGGGTTAGGGTTAGTATGCCAACAGGTTTTTTTTTGAAATCCCGAGGAACGTTCTTGGCAAACACCGGAAGCGAACCCCGGAGCTCTATGTTAGTAGGCCAGCGTCTTACTCTCTGAGAGGAATCCGAACTAGAATCTCTTCAGGATTGTAATTTCAGATATCGGGAAACGAAGTAACTAGTCTATGGAAGACAATACCTTGCGTAACGTGAACTCAATCAATTTAAGACGCTCTCTTCGCATTCAAACTGCACATCTAAGAAATCACTGCCAAAGGATTAAAGTATTTTATTGGCCTGTGGGGAAATCAATCAAAAATGCGAAGTTCAATAGTTCTGCCCTCAAAGAAACTGTTCGCTTTTTTTTCTCCGCGATCAAAAGGAACCCTAGTTTATCTCCGGTCATTATTTAGGACGGTATGACGTAATAGTAATGGCCACGTTTATGATTAAATTGGCACACGGTCAACAATGACGTCAATCGCATCTATATTTGAAAGTAGTAAAAGCTTATCAAACACCGCTATATGAACCAGATTCCAGGTCAAAGGTTATCTAGTCATACGATTACATCAGCAGATTAACGGAATAACGTGCTATTTGATTTTTTGATGTAACGAGAAAGAGAGAGAAATGAGGTTTAACGTCCACTCGACACAAACTAAGTCTGTTCGGGACTAACACATTGTTCTATTACATGTATATTTCAATAATTCGCATACGCGAAGATGTCGTTAGCTGTGGGGGCAACCGGAAAATCCGGAGAGACTCCACGAGGTTGTCTCGTACAACCTATTCCTTGCCACATAAAACCGGGGAATCGCAACCGCGTCAGATGACTCAATGATAGACCTTACGATACAGCGCGCACGTGCTAAAGATTCTGCCCTTTAACCCTCTTTTTATATATAACTGGGCGACAAGAACTTTTACACGCAAACGATTTATTGGAACATGAATTGTAGTATGTTAGTCGCGAAGTGACCGAGTGTGTTGAGTGGACGTTAAACCCCATTGCTCTGTAGGAGATTATGTTTTATGAGGGATTAATTGGGATTATCTATATAGATTGTTTCACCTCTGTACAGCGTTTTAACCCTTGTAACCCCAGGTCATCATAATAAAACAGTTCTGTAACATTTACTTTTCTTGTTAGGTCATTTGTTTCTTGTAAAGTTTTCTTGTCGATTATGCGTGCGCGCTTGATCATAAGGTCTGTCCTGATATCGGACATTTACTAATTACAAAAGTGAAAGGCAAGGTCCCCCCCCCCTATCCGACAACAAAACATAGGCTACTACCCTCCACTGAAATCTCATGTGAGAAAGTAGGTAAGCAGGGCGGCATTTAGTTTTACACCTACCATTTGTCCCACTTTTTCTTTTTGATCTCCAATTTGTCTGGAAGCCACGGTGACTATATTGGAGGGCCTGACAAGGACAGTTGTCTAGTTGTTCGGATGGTACGAAAAACCGAGGACCCGTGTATACATTGACGTGCAAGTGAACGATCCCTCTCCCTTGGCAGCTGGAATTCCATATAAGATTAGTCCACATTTCCTTCACGGCACACTGTATAGTGTATGCCATCTTCATTAGCCCAGTAGGCGAAGAACAGTTGGACGTTAAACCCCTTTTCATTTCATTTTCACTTAAAGAAATTACCAAAAACCTTCTTATCATATCAGTAGAATCCTTAAAATGATGCGGATGATTCAAATGTAGACTGTCATAAACGAATGAAAAATTTCAAATCGTGTAAAAATGTAAGGATGAATATAGGCCATCAGATTGGTAGCATCACGGTGATTAGACGTTAGGTAATCAGGTAACTTGTACAGGTAACTTTAATTTACACCAGGTGACAATAATTAACACAAAATGTCAATCACGGTCATTGGGGTCAATGGGTTATGTCGTCTGCTAGCTGACGTCACTCGTTGTGGTATATTATTGACAGTGGTTTCACGTTGATTTAATACAAGACATACCTTTAATATACGATATTTCACTATATATTACACGTAATGGAACTCTCTTGGCCTGTGGGTGGGGGTGGATTAACACGTACGCGTTTGGTCATAAGGTCATTCATTGTGAGTCAAGTAGCGTGGTTCTGATTCCCCGCATCATACGTAATTATGGTCGTCGGTCCAACTTCGTGGGGCTTCTACGCGCTAGCGATTTATCAAAATAAAATTGAACCATAGTAAGTCCCGAGATGCCCCCTCCCCTCCTCGTCGCTTTCTTCTGGCCGTAAACATTAAGAGAGAGAGAGAGAGAGAGAGAGAGAGAGAGAGAGTCTAACCCGTGGCTCATGTATTTTATTTCCGATATTACTTGGGATTTGTTTGTCCAACACCCACATAAAGGCTTTAAAATTCAGTAAGTTTGTTTTAAAATCCAGGGTCAAAATAAACTCAGAGTGCTCTTGAACCTATTGACTGTATGTACAGATAGACAACTTTAATCAAGTCGGCCCTTTGATGTATAGAAATAAACCTATATGATATACCAGGTAAACTTGTATCATGATTATCCAGCGTTAGATATCAGTAATTGGAAAATATTTGATATGTAATAAATCACCCAATAGTGTTGTAAACAGACGAGGTCAAGGTTCACGGAACTAATTAATTCGGGGTAAATTATCCTACCAACAATTTTCTATAGTTGTCGTGTTGTCTAAGATATTTGTACTCTGAAATAAATCGAGTACACTTCAAAGAAAATTAAATGCATGAAGTTTAACGTCCCGGCTAAGTCGGTGAGATCTTAGCCTGGAGGTCGGGTGTTCCATCTCTGCATTGGCCGAGAACGTTGATCCAGATCTTTCGGCGTGGTTTAGACTTGTCGGTGATGCAGGATGGGACGAAAACCGAGGCCCCGTGTACACATGGGTGTGCACGTAAAAGATCCCTTTACAGTTGGAATTCGATATAAGAGTAGGCCGTAGCGCTGTCCGGGCAAAATTTCCGCATAGCACACTGTATGGCGCATGCCCGTCTTCATAAGCCCAAGTAAGGAGCAGCACAGTACGACGTTAAAACCTATTTCATTTTATTTTTGAATAACACTGACAACTGTCTTCAGAAGAAAACAAACTATTGAATTTCCTGCTACCTGTTGAGTTATCTAATCTTGTTATGTAAGGTAGCCGACCCAACCCAACTTCAAACATAATAAATATATTAATCTTAAATATAAATGATTTGGGTGTATGTTATGGCAAGCTCGAACAGTTCATTAATTTCAGGTAAATGTAGAATTTGTGATAAATTCGACTTGTTATGTCATAAATGATTTGAATGTAAGGCTTGGGAAAATCTCGATTGATTTGATTTGAGAGAGAGAGAGAGAGAGAGAGAGAGAGAGAGAGAGAGGGGGGAAATATGGGGTTTAACGTCCGCTATACACAAACTAAATCATTTCGGTAGCATAATTGGCCGAGAATGTTCATCGTTATTTTCCGACGTGGCTTCCCCTTATCAGTGATGCAGAACGGAGGGCCTGAGAATGACAGCTGTCTAGTTGTTTGGATGGTAAGAAAAAGATGCCTTGGCATTTGGAATCCCTTGGACAACTTCGCACCGATTTGATATGACATCATTATGCCAAGATGGCTGCGATGACCTCATGCTCAGTGTCTGGTTCATTGTGCTTGTTTCACTAGGAAACCAGGCACTTTCTGTGGAATTCGAATGATTGACCAGATATCTTAACACCACAACATGGCGATTTGAGGACAAATATTACATAATATGTATTAATACACGTGTTTATAATCTACCTGTATTAATATCCACTGACTTCTACTATAAATATACCTGATATTGACACCTATCACCTTGGAGACTATACCATCCACATGATATCAAATACGGTGTGAAAGTCAATATTATGTATACGTAATCACAGTTCCGTGTTTACGAAGATATTTCATAAAGTAAACATTAAGGTTGCTTAAGGGGAGAGAGAGAGAGGGAGAGAGAGAGAGAGAGAGAGAGAGAGAAGAGAGAGAGAGAGAGAGAGAGAGATATTAGTCCAGAGATGATTCCCTGGTTGTACGTGACCAGGAGTAGGCATAGAGTCGCCTGTCCAGCCTCGTGGGTTTTCTCCGGTGATTCTGGTTTGCTCCCACTGCTAAAGACTCCTACGCGCTAGCAAATTATTGAAATAAAATTGAACAATATAATATGTCAGTCCCAAAAGCGAATCATTGAAATAAATATTGAACTATATCATAGATGCTCTGTCTGTTTGTCTGTCTGTCTCCCTCTCTCTCTCTCTCTCTCTCTCTCTCTCTCTCGTTTTGGGGTTTCAAATCCAGATTGGCAAATAGACCATGTATTACTAGACTACTGCAAACATTGAATTAAATAATAATTCTATGAATAGAACTAACATTGAATTAAAATCATTTCATAAAACATGTCTTTGAAGTTATCTTTATCATTTAATTCCAACTGCAATTATAAGTTTATCATTTACCTTAGTCAACACCCTATCTTGTGAATATTCATCTCAAATATAGTATGCAAGTTGAACTTTATCTAAAATTAATATACTTTTAATGAATAGAATTCACTAATAAAGTATAAAAATACAACTTTATATAAGATAAATAAACTTTTAAAGCTTTTTAATTAACACCCATACACGTACTTTCAATCAACAGTCAGAAACCTGTATATTTTATAATTTAAATAAGGGAGGATACCATTTAACATTAACTATAGAAAGAGCTTTTGATTTTATTTAATATGGACTATATAGAAAGAGGAGGGAGCGATACTAAAACTGACTATATTGAAAGAGGTGTTGATTTTATTTTAAACTTTATTTACGGCTGATTAATATTTTAAATTTGAATTTCATCTGAAGTGTTTACCGTGTCTCGGGAATTTAAAAATTTAAAGAATGGTTGACCTTCAATTAATGGGCGCTGTATCATAAGGTCTGTCATTGAATCAACTGGCGTGGTTTCGATTCCCTGGTTGTACGTGACAAGGTGAAGGGTCACCTGTCCAACCTTGTGGGTTTTCTTCGGGTCCTCCGGTTTCATCCCTTTGCTAGAGATCCCTACGAGAACCGAATTATCAAAATAAAATTTGAACCATGTGTTAGTCCCGAAATGACCTAGTTTGTGTGAAATGGAAACCTCATTTGTCTCTCTCTCACTGCAATTAACGTGGTTTACTACAAGTTGTATAATATGTATATTTAAATTGCAGCAAAAACTACCAATTTCTTCTAATTTTCAAAATTTTCTGTGGATCGCCGCACCACATCCTACTCTTACTTTTAAATTCAGACCCCCCCACCCACATACACAATATAAGCACCAACAATACAAACACCATCGGATTTAAAAACAATGCGTTTTCACTATTTTAGGACATCCAAATTTGTCCAGAAACCAACCAACAGTGGTTTTGTTTCGTGTGAGGCAATATGATTTTTGTGGGAAGCAAATTTTATATACTTAAGCCATCTTCTACTTAACTTTATTTGAAGTATATATTTTTTTTTCGATTTCGAAGATGAGAATTATTTATGGGGACACCATCTATTTATAGGTAATATCTATTTATTGGTAGTCTTGTAATTGTGATTGACTTATATAGATATATAAACAACCGCGGCATGTGATATCAAACCAAATTTGGTCCTTATCGATAAGGTAGGCGAGACATACTATTTTTGGTCATATGATATAAGAGGGGTTACAAGATTTCCTTTCATGGATATAATGAATAATTTATTACATGGCTGGTATATATCAAATTAAGTAATTTATTTGAAGTAGTGTCGTAGAAGGTAGAGAGGGAAGGGGTGGCCGAATGGTTAGCACATGCGCGTTGTATCATAATGTCTGTCAATGGGTCAACGAGCGTAGTTTCGATTCAACGGTTTTACGTGACAGGGTGTAGGGTCGTCTGCCCAACCTCGTGGGTTTTCTCCGGTGTCTTCCCCCCCCCCTTTAAAGACCCGAACGCGCAAGCGAGTTTTTGAAATAAAATTGTTTGAACCATGTGGTAGTCCCGAACTGACTTGGTAGGTGTCGAATGGACGTTAAACCCCATACCCCCCCCCTCTCTCTCTGTATATAGGTATATTTAATAGATAATGATTATATATATAGTGATGAGGATATGGGTATGATTACAGGAAGTGCCCATATAAGGTTAGGCCTTATGCTCTGTGCTTCATTCGAAATAAAAAGATGAAATTACATAGTATTTAATGTCTTACTGCTCCGACTGGGCTAATGAAGACAGGCATGGGTCGTTCAGTGTGCTATGGTGAAATTTTGCCCGGGCAGCGACAGTATGACATACTCTTAAAATCGAAATCATATCCCAAAGGATGTTTTACGTGCACGCCAATGTATATACGGAACCTTGCTTTCTCGTCCCATCCGAACAACGAGACGTGATACGAGGCCTGGCTTCATCCATCGGCATAAACCAGGCAATTAAAGTTGCATGAAATCTGTAGCAGTGGAGGGGAACTCGAGATACCGGCTAAAAAACCAACCAAGTCCGACCCCCTTCCTAGTCACGTACACGTGTTGGAGCGAAACTATGCCACTCGACGCAATGACACTTCTCACGAATGAAGGCACACGCGTGAGAGCACTTCATACATATTTTGAATATAATAATGTTTAGGCAGACCAACAAATTAAAAATTGTATTGCTTTTATGGGTGTCCACATGGAAAATACCTTTTGTTCGTTTATTTCCTTTGAAGGGCATTTAAAAAGGGGTGGCAGACAGTGTTGAGTAGACTTACATAGGTAATATAAAAGCTTATATCATAGTTATGACGTAGGTGCAAGTATATATACCATAACAATATAAGTATTATATATGAGTAGATAAAGGAGAGAATATATAATATGTCGAACTGTGTATTGAATAATATCAATTATATTATCTTCAAACGATATAATTATAACATTAGGATACAAAGACTGTCTAGTCCATTATGTCCATTATATATTTTATACCTCCCACCAAGTTGTGAATTGTTGGCACACGAGCCCTAAAATGACGTTACCTTTAAAGAGAGAGAGAGAGAGAGGGAGAGAGAGAGAGAGAAAGAGAGAGAGAGAGAGAGAGAGAGAGGGTACGTGTTAACCGCCAGTCGATATAAAAGTGAAATGAAATGGGGTTTAACGTCCTCCTGTTTTGCACCTAACCTGGGCTAATGGAAGACGGGCATACGCCATACAGTGTGCAATGAGGGAAATTTTGCCCGGGCAGCGGCGCTACGGCCTACTCTTATATCGAATTCCAACTGCCTCGGTTTTTCATCCCATCCCAACGACTAGGCAACTGTCCTTGTCAGGCCCTCCTTCTGCATCACTGCCGGAAAATCGAGATGAACCTTCTCGGCCCATGCAGGGATCGAATCCCCGATCTCCAGGCTAGCGAACCAGCGCCTTATCCACTTAGCCACCGTGACACCCCCCCCCCCCCAAGTCGATATGGCAAAATTTTCCACCACAACACAGTGTTAGAATACCACGTAAGAGTAGGTCGTAGCGCCACTAACTGTTCGGGAAAATTTTCATCACATAGCAGCACACTGTTGGAATTCGATATACGAGGTAGGCCGTAGTGTCGCTGTCTTGGCAAAATTTCCCCCATGGCACAATGTAAGGCGTATGCCCGTCTTCATTAAACCTGCCGACAGAGTACAGTAAGATGTTTTAACACACCATATATTTTCATTTCATGCAAAGCAGTACCTTAAAGGGACAATAACATTCTTGCTGGCTTGGTAGCTCCAGAAAATAAATAATACCCTTATTCTAAGTACTAGATGTTTAAGTGTCCTACCTGTTGTGCAAATTATCCATTTCAAACTATTTTACTTGTCCAGAGGGTTCGAAAATATTTTAAAATCCAAGGTACATTTGAAAAGGTTTACGTTAGACTTTTCAAATCAATTGGTTGAATTTTTCCAATTTTTCAAAATAGGTGTGTTAAGATGAAATTTATATCATCATTTAATTGGAATATTCTAAAATAATACGATTTGTTGACCAGAATGAAGATTGGGACATATTTTTCAGTTACAACAAGAGTGTTATTGGGGCTTTAAAACATGCCGTATACTTTTTATTTAACACCACACATATCAATGAAGACACCTTTGTCTACGATATCACCTTAGGTGGAAGTGGACGTTAAACCCAAGAAACGAACGAACGAAATGAAGACACCCAACGTTATGAATTGAAAAGGGAAATATTTTTGAATAGTTTGACATTTGCACCGAAGCCATTTACCCCCTACCACGTTTTGTATTGTCATATACCAGAAGTATTTATATATGCTTACTACATGCCTCACAGTGTGGCCATTTTATTGAAAAGAATATTGTCTTTTTTAAAAAACATTTTTATTATGACAACTACCCCCTACCACGGGTTGCATTGTCAAAAGCCCTTTCACGCCCATCAGTATTACTACGCCCAACAACAATAGAAACATTTATTGTATGGATTTAAAGGTTTCTGTTCCAGACTATTCATTGGCACTGTTTTTATTCTCATACATAAGTCCCCCGCACGGACTGTCATACTATTGTTATATGTTATGACTATTGTTATTTTTTGTACTACTATTCACTTGGTTTCTAGAGACAACCAAGGAAGTTCTTAGAGAAAGAGAAGTGGGGTTTAACGTCCATTCGACACAGACCGGGTCATTCCGACACCAACATATGGGAATCGTAACCACGCTAGTTGACTCAATGACAGTATTATAATGCAACGCGTACCACGCGGTAACCATTTGGAAAGCGAATTATTAAAATAAAATTGAGCCTAGTTTGTGTCGTTACCCCCCCTCCCTCCCTCTCTCTCTCTCTCGTTATCCTGACTTTAATCTACAGCCATGTATATCCCATGGGGTTTGATCTATACCAATCTATACTGGAAACAAAGAGATATCGCATGTCAGCACCTCATTAATACACTTGATTCTCTTCTAATAAATAACACACTGGGTGTTTTATTCATATCTTAGAATAAATAACAAAAGAATCGGGAAAAGATTTAGTTATCAGACTGGTCTTTAGTGCAAGGTGGTCATTTATCGGGTCTCCAATGTCCACATTGTTTTAATTTTTTTGTACTGTATATCCACTTTTTTTTTCACGAAACCAATTTTTTTTTTTTAGGTTTTTTTTTTAATTACAGTGGAAACTGACTTTACATCTAATATATTTCTCACTTACTATTCTTCTCAAACACGTCCCATCATTTCTAATTAAAAAAAGAACAATATTCTCTTTTATTTTCAACTTTTTCACATTAAAAACAATATCATCTTTAAAAAAAACCAAACACCAAACAGTAATGTTTGACCTAAAATGAGTGAATGAATTAATTTGGCGTGAAGTATACAGTGACCTCTCACGGTAGGGTTTATACATTATAATCGATGTGTCCACCATTTCTCACCTTGTTTGCGATATCACCTAGTTGGAAGCGGACGTGAAACTTCTATTCCACACACATTTCTCACTTATTCGCTTAAAAAGGAACGGCAACGGGATGGGAGAAGAGGATAAGGAACTTATAGAACCTTTTTGCGGTATCACACTTGATGGAAGTGCACGATAAACTCAAGAAACGACCGAATGCACATTTCTTACCTTGTGTGCGATATCGCATAGTTGGAGCGGACGTCAAACTTCTATTTCTCAATAATTCGTTTAAAGGAAACGACAATAGAAATTAGAGAACCTTGAATCCTTAACACCGATTTCTCTGTAGGATATAAAACATTATAAACAGTCTATCCACTGTCGTTCTCATTTACACGCGGATTAACACAGATTAAATTAAATCTTACTGTTTTCTCCTTAAAAAACAATATTTCATTCAAAAAGGTTGGTAGCCCACCGAGAATGGCGCCCCTGGTTATCAATTAGGCTTCACCGATAAGTCAGACCTACGTATTTACCGTCGTATAAATCGGTTTTTGATGGTAATGGCGAAATAAGGGTTTAGTTCTATATGGTAAAAAGATATAGGGGTTTCAGTGACGTCATTGTAAACAACTTAAAAATCTTCGTTCGAGAGAGAGAGAGAGAGAGAGAGAGAGAGATGGGGTTTAACGTCCACTCGACACAAACTAGGTCATTTCGGGACAAACATATGGTTTAATTTTATTTCAATAATTCGCTTGCGCGTAGGGGTCTTTAGCAGTGGGAGGAAACCGGTGTGCCCGAAGGAAACCCACGAGGTTGAGAAGGCGCCCCTGTTTCCAAGCCACATAACGCTCACACCAGGGATCGAAACCATAGCCGCAAGCCAGAGGTGACCGGCCAGCTAGAGGTCTAAGCGCGGCATTCTAGACCACTAGGCCATCCCAACCCCCAAACAACTTACAAATCTTGGTAGTATGCGTTAAGGAGGATTTGGGTGGCCCAATTGTTAACGCGTGCTCGTTTGATTACACGGTCTGTGGTTTCGAATCTCCGCTTATGCGTGACAAGTAATAGGGTCGCCTGTCCAGCCTCGTGGGTTTAATCAGCGTTTTCCGGTTTCCTCCCCTGGTAAGCCACGTCACGTGACTCAATGACATATCTTCTGATCCATTCGGTCACCCAGCACCAAGGACATTAAAAACCAATGTCTTTCTCCCGAGAGAGGCAACGTAGGCCTAGCCTGTTCCCCAATCCTTTTCTAAAAATAAAATATTGTTTATATAAGAATTTTTTTTTTACTGGATATTGTCAAATAAATTCGATGCATCACAACCAACTTTTGGTACAATTTATTTCTCTAATTTACATGTACATAGAGGTCTTTTACGAAGGGAAGAAACCAGCGAACCCCTAGAATGACCTTTAATGGCTATTTTGATGAAAACAAAATTAATGTTTAAATGACTGACATCAAAAGAAACGGCTTAATGGCTATTTATGTAATCTGGTGGATTAATTTTAAATAAAGGCTAGGGTCGACTTTACCCCTAAATTATCTTGTTTACTTGATAATAATGTTATTAGTTACTTTATAAAAAATATCCAAACACATCTACATTTTATGGTGATGGACGAGAAATACGTTACTTGAATTAAAAAAAAAAAAGACATTTAATGCGAGGTTCCCACTATTCTGCTCCTAATGGGATAATGAAGACGGACATACGTCATACAGTGTGCTATGAGGATAATTTTGCCTGGACAGCAGCACTACGGCCAGCTCTTATATCGAATTCCAACGTGCACACCAATCTATAAACAGGGGCCTATTTCACGAAATTTTTAACTAAGATAAGATCCCAATTTTAGTATTGGATAATATTAGATTGATTTTAGTGCTTAGCCAATCAAAATTGAAGTATCTACTAAAATTGGATTTTATCTTAAGTTAAAATTTCGTGAAACAGGGCCCAGGACCTATTACCTGACCTGTTGTCATCAGGATACTTAAACACACATTATGCAAGTTTAATCATGAGATGGATAATCAAAAATACGTGTTTTTTTATCGTACCGACTTGAGTAATGATGATCGAGGCTTGGCCCAAAATTCAATCGAAAAATTCTTTGTTGAGAGTGGATCAATTTGACTGAAATTTTCAGCAAATTCCCTTTACATTATCTAGTTTTTAACTATTACAGTGAGAACTGTCAGCTCTTATCTGATGAAATAAACAGTCACCGTCAAATATTGTTTTATTTTCTGTGGTCGCGTGGAATAGAATCTTGTTTCATCTTGAGTTCTATCATACGGTCTGTCATTGAGTCAACTGGCGGGGTTTCGATTCCCCGACTGTATGTGACAAGGAGTAGGGTCGCCTGGCTAACCTCGTGGGTTTTCTCCGGGTCCTCCGGTTTCCTCCCACTACTACAGACCCCATCGCGAAAGTGCATTATTGAAATAAAATGGAACTATGTGTTGTGTGGATGTTAAACCCCATCTCTCCCTCTCCTCCATCTCTCTCTCCCCCCCCCTCTCTCTCTTCATCTTGAGTTTAACCTACTTGTTTTCAAGTCCCATCAGTAAGTGCGGTCAGTAAATAAACACAATCAAACCGAGGCGTGGATAATTTGAAAGACACATCAAGATATGACAGTTTCTATTGACAGAATCGGCAATTAAATGTATAAAAATGGCCTAGATTTTTGTTGTGGTTGTTATGGATGTAATTTTCGAGTGCTGCTATCTTTAGAGTCGACAATTAAAGCAACTAGGGTGACCCGTATGTAAGTCGTCCTACTTATCTGCAGCTATCCGGCATAAAGACCCGTTTTTTGTTCCATGCGAACGACTAAATGCGGTTTAACACGCTACTGTTTTGTGCCGTCGGGGCTAATGGAGACGGGCATACGCCATACAGTATTCTATTTGGGGAAATTTTGCCCGGGTACCGGCGTTACAGCCTACTCTTATATCGAAATCCAATTGCCAAGAGTTCTCTGACATACACGCCAAGGCGTCAAGGGTCCTATAATTTTCGCCCCATCCGAACAACTAGACAGCTGTCCCTGTCAGGCATCCCCTCCTGCACCACTGACATGGGGGAACCACACTGGAGAATCTGTATGAACTTTCTCGGCCAATGTTCAATGAAGTAGAGGTAGGTATCAAGGTGTATTTATATACAAGTCTGAGGTCATCAGGTGTATTGAAATATACAGATAAGTGTCACCGTGTATGGCTCTACACACTTCAATGATAATCACTCATCACGATAATTTATACACGATTCGCCGACTCAATAAACAATAAGGATGTAACCAACTGTTATTAGATTTTGCCGAAGTACTGTTTTCTTGGGTTGTAATAAACTGGCTAACGGTCACAATAACGAGACTATAAATACAGTAGAATATAGAACATATTGCACTTAAGAAACTGTTTCTCGAAATCTTAACTAAAGGTAAAATCCAAATTTTAGCAGATACTTCAATTTTGATTGGCTAAGTACTGGAATCAGACTATATATATATTATCCAATCAGATTACTAAAATTTGGATTTTATCTTAGTTGTGTTTCGTGAAACAGGCCCCATATGTTTGAATACAGAAGATAATATGGAAAAAAAACAAGAACCTGTGTTTATTATTAAAAGATTAGTATGATACCAATTCGGACAGTGGTCAATTACTACTTCAAGTAAAATTATATATTAAGGGCGTTGAGTAGTCTAAAATGCAAATTTTAAAGCTTGCACTGTAATTTTTGTTGATAAGATATGACATTTTTGGTTATTTGGGGTGATAAACTACATATTAATCACCAAATAAATACCAATTTTATTTACCAACTATGTTCCAAACTTGGCCCAAAAGCATGATAAAAAGGGGTATTGATGACAACAAAAGTAGAATTTTCTCAGTTATGCCTGCAGATATTTTCATCAAATTTCGCATGAACAATGCTAATAGCAAGTCCCAAAAATACACTGGTCAATTTTTGGCTATAGGTTGTGGTTTGTCTTGTATCCATGGAAACGCAAAAAAACGATGCGTTTTCTTGGAAATTCTATTAGTACAAGCTCAAAAGATTTATTGATAATCCCACCAGTAGATCGAAAGTGGAGGTTATAAGCTACATTTCGACACCAAAAACGTTAAAAAATACCAACTCAAAGTATTTTAAAATTGTTGTTCATTATTTACCTTCAAACGAGATTTTGCGATTTTGGGTTAATTCTTTGAATACGTCGACAACAAG
The DNA here is from genome assembly GCA_036850965.1 of Patella caerulea. Lineage (NCBI taxonomy): Eukaryota > Metazoa > Mollusca > Gastropoda > Patellidae > Patella > Patella caerulea. The sequence continues at coordinate 74,785,560 of JAZGQO010000007.1, read as the reverse complement.
TATTAAAATACAACAATTCGGATGTAAAAGTAAATAATTACTTCACTGCACTACTCCACCGCACTCTAAATCATGTTATGCATTCAAAAAATAGTAATCTTTGACCATAAAAAAAAAAATCCGTCATGTTCCTTTCGTGATAGATAAATAGACCTGGATAATCGCGTCATACAGGGAATTCCTTCTGGTCACGTGACATCATTCTTCCACTCCCGTTGAAGCCGCGTCTGTGTTGATCACGTGACTGGCGTGCACGACGTCATAATTTATTCAACACCTGATCTAGGTCAGGGAATCAGTCTCGTTTGCTATAAATAGTTTTATTCCTCCGCCTCGTATCTCCATTGTTACACATAAAACGACGCGACTTTCGAGAGTTTTCTGAGTTGTTTTATAAGTGGAACAAGTTTGCAAAGACTTAATAAGATTGGCGTTGAAAAGTTAGTGCGAATCTTAGACTGCTCAACGCCCTTAAAATGTATACAAAGATACATTATAACAATACACATGTTTGTCATGATAGTTGTACGTTTCGTTCACTTGGAAATGAAATGAAATGAAATGGGGTTTAACGTCCTATGCCCCTGTGTACTTTATACAAAGTTTCCTATAAATTCCCACCCCAACTTACGCACGGTAAGGTCGTAGTGCCGCTGTCCGGGCAACATTTCTCTCGTAGCAGACTGAATGGTGTGTGCTCGTTTCATTAACCCGGTTGGTGTACTTAATACAAAGTTTCCTATAAATCTCCCCTCTGCCACGTAACGCGAGGTATGGTCGTGGCGCCGCAATCTGGGCAACATTTCGCTCTAGTTCACTGCTTGGCGTCTATCCGATTGGTACAAAAAAGTTGGGCGTTAAACCCCATTTCATTCCATTTTATGGACCAGAACCAAATATACTAGGTATCAAAAGTTACAATTGTCCAAACTTCCATAAATCCTGGCCTCCACCCATTTTGCTCCAGATTCACGAACGTCATCACTATTGTACTAAACCAACCTGCACCTGTGCTCACAGAAGCATCATTCTAATGTTTAAAAATTGTTTAAAATTAAGTTGAAAATTTCGGTTGACCGCACTGTCGATTCTATGTAACCTCTTGAAGTTTGTCATAATTATTGTTCAGCTAACAGGCTTCAACTATTGGGGGATCATCATTAAGTCACCTTATTTACGTCTGACTTAATTTACAGATGGTCGTGTTAACTCATCCCTGTCACCGCTTACAATATAAATTACCCATTTTCTTGTCACCGCGATTTATTTTAGTTTTATACTCGTGCAAATTGCTTCACCGATTTCAGGCCTCTCTAAATCTATACAATATAAATGGGTGTTTCTTTCCGAGAAAATGTTGGAGTTGAATATAACTTTCATGAAAGATTTCATTAAATTAAATTTTGAATTGCTGTGAATGTTCAGATCGGTTTTTATTATGCCCATTGCGATTGGTTTTCATATCGGAACACCCAAGATCAATCGCGATCGAATATTTCATGCGTGATAGTATCACCTTTTAAATCAATTAACCTGAATTTAGTGTCTCTCGTTAATAAACTGGTGCTATACTAATTCAAAATGAAAAGAGAAGAAGAAAGAAATCGGTCCCGCCCATTTTTCTTTCTTACAAAAATCTTAAAGGAGACCGGAAAATGATTCAGGGGAAAATGGTTCAATTGGCAAAATTGTAAAACTATACCACACCAGTCGCCTAGTAATGGTATCAGATATTTGTAGATATGGGAACCTTCAATATCAGTAAGAAATATTGCTGGTCATGCGAACCTTCAATAGCTTCAGCGAGAAATGGTACTTGTACATTGAACAACGAAAAAACAAATCCATTACAAGGCGACTGATTTAGAAAGATATAAATCATAAATTGCGACATAAAAAATATGTATTGCATGCTCTTTTTGTCTCTTTATAAGGTACTTGTGAAAAATGTATTCATATCTCATGAAAAATTTGACGAATGACACGTTTTGGATTGCAAATATTTCGTTTATCTAAACATACATACGATGTGTATACTATGTGTCGAATTTTCGCTGTTATATTTGAATCACTTTATGTAAGATAATATCGTATTTCTCGTGGTATATTGAATATACCATGGATGAAGCACGCCCTGTGTAATATTATGCAATGCTAAACATGGTATACCAATATAAGTAAATGGTCCTTTTAAAATGTAGCGATACAGTTTCCATTGATACAAAACATTGCAATGTTAGTTTTACATTATATTATGTTTGTACGTGTATTTCAATATATTTCTTTAAACCCATCCTGCCTTTATTATGATATACATTTACACCTAGGTAATACACACATCTATTGAATCTGGGGAGGTCGTTTGGATTGAACAATGCCCCAGATCCCTTCCATTGATATATGTACTGGGTGTCTTGTATAGTGTACTTATATAACCTCAAGCATTTAATTGGTCTTTAGGTAAGTGGAAAAAACAGGGATCGAGTTCACAAAGCATTCTCAGACTTGAGTTAAGAATTTAATCAACTTTCAATCACTGTTTATGCCACATATCTATGATTCAGAAACACAAAAATTTGCAAATAGTTTGTTATTGATGTATTTGATACAACACAGCTTTACAAAAGGCTAAAATAAGACGAACAATTTCGGGTAAATTCTCAACCCCAGACTTCTTTGTGAAACCTGGGACTGAATACGTACTCCGCACTGTAAACAATTTACCTGGGTGACATTTTCGGTCTCAAAAGATCCTTTGGTATGTGTGTGTGTGCGTGTGTTGGGGTGGTGCGGTGTGGGGGTAACATTAAGCTTTGTATTGCGTATTCGATCCCTACATTGGCCGAGAAGGTTCATCGGGATTTTCCGACGTGGTTTCTCCTCATTATTGGTGCAGAAAGAAGGACCTGGTGCGGAAGGCCTCGTACACAGTGCATGACATCGAGGACCTGACAAAGACAATTGTCTGTTTACTCAGATGGTACGAAAAATTGGTGTATACGTAAAAGATCCTTTAGCAGCAATAATTGGCAAAGGCAAAATTATCCCAGTCGGTGCAGATGTTAAACCCCATTTCATCTCGTTTCATTATAAACTGCATGTCACCGGAAAGCCACGAATTGTGTCAGACTACACGTATACATAGGATGTATATAGCTGTCAAATACCACCCTCAAATCATCGATAACTCGTCGCGAAAGACGACACTAGAAGGAAAGGTATATAAAACAGTTTCGCCGGAAAGCCACACCTACATGGGAATGCAATAGTTGTCAAAGACCTCCCTAAATCATAGACAAAATAACTAGACGAATCTAATAAAAAAAATGGTGTAGCTGTTACACTAAAGGAAAGCCGCAAAATTGTCAAAGGCTAATGTATTGAAAGATTATATATTGTACGATGAAGATTATAATAATATTAAACTGAATGATCGGAAACACTTAGGAAATGTCATGTTACATTTAAATTGAAACTTGAAGTAGGGAACAAGTGAATCACCAACTTGAAATGGAATGAAATGAAATGGGGTTTAACGTCCTACTCTTTTGCACCTAACCTGGGCTAATGGAAGACGGGCATACGCCATACAGTGTGCTATGAGGGGAATTTTGCCCGGGCAGCGGCGCTACGGCCTACTCTTATATCGAATTCCAACTGCCAAGGGATCTTTTACGTACACTCCAATGTGTATACAGGACCTCGGTTTTTTGTCCCATCCGAACGACTGGGTAGCTGTCCTTGTCAGGCCCTCCTTCTGCATCACAGACAAGGGGAAATCGGTGATGTAGAAGGACAGCTGCCTAGTCGTTCGGATGGGACACGATTACGACTGTCTCCTCGGATGCGTGCATTTCATCTGATTGTTGTTGTTGATTTCTTGCAATGTCTGAGTACGTTTGTCTTGTGTCTGTGTACTTTTGTCTTGACCGCAAGAGGGTGGGGTCGGGTGTGTGTGACTGAATGGTTAGCAAGGGCGCGCTGTTTCATAAAGCCCGAGCCCGGCGTTGAGTTAACTGCCATTGCAGAGGCAAAATGTCCCTCAAAGCACACTGCATGCCATTGTTTCGATTCCCCGGTTCGTAACAAGGAGATGGGTCGCCTGTTTAACCTCGTCGGTTTTCGCCAGGTCCTCCAGTATCTACCCTCGTTAAAGACCCCTACGTGCAAGCAAATTATTGAAATACAATTGAAAATACCCCCCCCCCTCTCTCTCTATCTCTCTCTCCCCCCCCTCTCTCTATCTCTGCAGGTTTGTTTTATGGAATTTGTTTTGCGCACTTACTATTTCAGTTAGCGTAAGGGTAGTTTTAAAAAAAACCTTAAAAATATGGACTTAAAAAGATGAATTGGAAAATATGAACTTAAAGCGGCATCAACAGTTTTTATTAATCAATGTCTAATTAATAATTCATATAACATTTCTGACCTTCAAGATATGTCTCTTTAGCCGTTTATTAAAAAGACGTCGTGGATACAAAGATCTAGAAGAAATCATACCACAAAGTTATTAAATAAATAATTTCAATCGATACAAGGAAAATATTTTACAAAAAACGACATACAATTACAATATGATTTCTATCGTAAGATACACAAATAAAATGTTACGCAAGACGCCGGGTTCCCAAGCCTTTAACTGTCGCTAGATTTGTTAAAGATGCAATATGTGAGATTTAGATTAAACATACATTATGCAAGAGCTAAATCTGCCCATTGGAGGTCTTCCTTTGAGCCTGGATGTTTAGTTTGTAATCGACGGTACAAAGTCAAAAGGGTCAACACCAAAAGTAGGACACACATGTCAGTAGCGCGTGTGTCCTCCACTGGCTCTTACGCACGCTGTGCAGCGACGTAGCATGGAATTAACCATCTGTGTCGTACTTTTGATTTTGACACCTCTGACTTTGTACCGTTGATTACAGAGTAAACATCAATAAGTGTACAGATGTGTGGTTATTGATGTGTTCCCATTTGAATATTGTTCACAATTAGAAGCAAAATAAATAAAATATTATGTTTACAGGATCATGTTTTAGCTTTTACATAATGCAATATCATTCAATATCACTACCATCAGAAGTTCTAGAGAGTTTATTATGGGTTTGTCATGTTTAAGCTTTTACGTAATGCAATATCATTCAATATCACAACCATCAGAAGATCTAGAGAGTTTATTATGGGTGTGTCATGTTTTAGCTTTTACATAATGCAATATCATTCAATATCACAACCATCAGAAGTTCTAGAGAGTTTATTATGGGTGTGTCATGTTTTAGCTTCTACCTAATGCAATATCATTCAATATCACAACCATCAGAAGTTTTAGAGAGTTTATTATGGGTGTGTCATGTTTTAGCTTTTACATAAAGCATCTTTACATAAAATATGTTATTAGAGTGGTTCTAATCAACCCAATATCACGGCCATCCGATGTTCGGGCGAGTTGATTATGGGTTTGTCATACTTTAGTTTTACATAATACATCTTTAAACTAAAATAAGTTCTTTCATTTTTAATCACAAATGTCGCACAAAGAAAAATGTATCCAAAGACGCCGGCTATATAATCCTTTAGCCTTAGATATATTTGTTTAAGAATTAACGTAAACTCATACGGCGCCATGTTGATATTTGTGACGATAATGTAACTTTTATCCAAAGGTGTTAAAAGGAAATTTAACTTTAAAAAAAAGTCTAAATGAAATAAAGTCTAGTCAATCTTTATGTATATCTGGCTATCAACGGAAATACGCCATTATCATACTTTTTGGTCCTTATGTATATATGCAAAAATTGATTTTTGAAATTTCGTGAAATTCCCAAAATTTTAACTTTTTTTCTCCCCAGATATTTTTATTCCTTTCTTGAAAGTTTGTTAATCTAACGCAATATCGGCGGTTTCTCGATTCGCGAGATAAAACATATATCCGATAATATCCGATAATATTTCGGGAATGAACGACATTTATTTTTTTATAATGCAAAATATTATTTTAGGTGTTGTGCGGTAGGTTGATTTTCGAGTGGATAATTTGGTTTTCGAATGGAAACTGAATGATTCATTTTGAATGATTCATTTTCAAACGATGTCTCTTATTGGCGACATCGCGATTCCTTTCCTGATAACGTTCTTATTCATCGTTTATTATTGCCACTATCTTTTTTTATAACATGACCTTGATGTGTTGTTTTTTTGTAAAATTTGAATGCGATGCGATTTATTTAGTTTGGTTTATTATTCATTCTAGCCCCAAATATTTCTGCATCCTGTTGGTTGTGTCCCACGGTAATGTTGATGTCAGATATAACATTATCATTACATAACATCTTTAAAGCGCACATAACCCACAAGCAACGCGTTGGTTGAATAGCCGAATGGTTAATACAGGGAGAGAGAGAGAAATGGGGTTTAACGTCCACTCGACACAAACTAGGTCATTTTGGGACTAACTTATGGTTTCACTTTATTTCAATAATTCGTGGGGGGTTGGGATGGCCTAGTGGTCTAGAGTGCCGCGCTTCGACCTCTAGCTGGCCGGTCACCTCTGGCTTGCGGCTGTGGTTTCGAGCCCTAGTGTGTGCGCATGTGGCATGGAGATAGGGGCGCCTTCTCAACCTCGTGGGTTACCTCCGGGCACTCCGGTTTCCTCCCACTGCTAAAGACCCCTACGCGCAAGCGTATTATTGAAATAAAATTAAACCATATGTTAGTCCCGAAATGACCTAGTTTGTGTTGAGTGGACGTTAAACCCCATTTCTCTCTCTCTGTCTTTCGAAAAAAGTACCGCTAATACACGTGTGATTGACACATGCTTTTTTCCCCAGACAATTAATTGTGCGCTGAATTTTTTTAGGACGTCAAATTCGGTCGCTGTGTCCACTGTACTCTCGCAATTGATAAATCAAGAAACACTGATTTTTCTCCCTGCCGCCTTCGTTATATCATTATTAAGATTCCTATGCATTTCCGGTAAAGACAATGTTATTACCAAACAAAATTATAATACAGACATCGTGACACACCGTAATAAGTAAATTCTGTTATCTTGTTATCCCCACCTTCCTAGGTAAAGATGGACTTATCAATAAATCAATTTTATACTTTATGACATCCTTTCCTGTTAATCCCTAAATCTCCAAGTTGAATCCAAGTTGAATCCAGGTTAAATGCGTGTCTATGATGTATAATAACATATGATCTCCGTGTTTATCATGTAGATATATATTTTATTAATTATCGTTCAATAACAAAACATATACTAACTTAAAGAGACACCATCTCTCTCACCCAGGACACACTGACTTGTTATATTTGAACATACATTTTACATAATGAAAGAGCTATATCTGCCTATAGCAGGTATTTTTTAAGTACAGTTGTTTAGTCGTTCGGATGGTACAAAAACCCGAGGTCCAATGTACACATGGGGGAAATTTTGCCCGGGCAGCGGCGCTATTTCCTATTCTTATATCAATGGATCTTTTACGAGCACGACAATGTGTACACGGGTCCTCGGTTTTTCGTCCCATCCGAACGACTTGCCATCTGGCCTTATAGGCTCTCAGTACTGCATCACTGACAAGGCGAATCCACGACAAGTGAGCCAGCGTCTTACCCACGTAGCCACTGTGGCCCCGCTCTATTTTAAAACCCACTCTTCAAATCGAAAACCACACAAAACCGCAACAAGCGACAATGTCTCTTGAATATTTTAGCATTTTATTGTTCTATAATTATTCGGGGGTTGGGATGGCCGAGTGTTCTAGAGTGCGGCGCTTCGACCGCTAACTGGCCGGTCAACTCTAGCTTGCGGTTGTGGTTTCGAGCCCTGGTGTGAGCGTATGTGGCATGGAGATAGGGGGGGCCTTCTCAACCTCGTGGGTTTCCACCGGGCACTCCGGTTTCCTTCCACTGCTAAAGACCGCTACGCGCAAGCGAATTATTGAAATAAAATTAAACCATGTGTTAGTCCCGAAATCACCTAGTTTGTGTTGAGTGGACGTTAAACCCCATTTCTCTCTCTCTCTCTCTTTATAATAATTCTATTTTTCTGTCTGACACCTCTTCACTTGCTGGATTAACTTTTATCATTAGGAATTTCCTGTAGAAACAAATTATTAATGACCAATTTCCCGAATATTAGTAAAATAGCAGACATGATTAATTAAATAAATTAATATCTAATATAATGCAATAACAATAGGATATGGCGAGGACTGGAGAAGATATCTACCAGACTGGTGTCAACATAAGATTGACTGATTATCTCAGATAATAAAATGATACAGCCATCATTCTGTTTCCTCAGTTTAAAACTTTCCTGGGTGTATTTCCTGAGTTTATGGTATTTTGTCGAGGGTTTCTGTGGGAATAGATAACAGAACTTAATCTTGATGAATGGTTTTCCTGTTGTATAGATTTAGCGAGACATGTTTCCACGCATGACAATGGGTATTTTAAATTTTTAAGGGAGCTACAGTGACTCAATGAAAAAGGTACTTGCTGACTATAACAGAGATTCTGAGTTCGATACCGAAAATTTCCAATCTGTTTTCTTTTTTTCAGGGGCGAAAAGTCTAATTTCTAAGGAATTTCCAGTCTGCTTCCTCCTTGTCAGTATCGAAGGATCTAAGGGAAACCTATTCGTTCGTATGGGACAAAAACCTTAAGTCCACCCCTTGTAAACACAAATGCCACCTCCCGGGCGATATCCCCCTCCCCAAACTAGCTAATTATTTCACATCACTGTTCATTAACGTAAGATAATTAAACCCATTTTATTTCATACCATTTCCAAAATTAAAGTTAAATCTTTTTACCGACCGTTAAAGAATCTAACGCGCTTATATATCTTTAAAATTCGGGGTATAACAGAACAAATAATTTGAAGAGGACCTGTTATATCATAAATAAATACAACTTCTGTTCAAAGTTTGAAAACATTTCACCAACCACTAGACGGTTCTCGTACACTGACACAGACACGACCAGTTCAATACACCTCACAAAACACACAAATTAAAATATAAACAGGTACTCTCTGCTACCCCTTCGACATCGAAGCATCATTTCTTGTATTTGCCTACTAAATAAATTGTAACCAAGATGAAAGCTATGATAGATAGATAGTGATATCTACATCGGGTTATTGTGACTCTATGTGTATTTTATCGTTCAGCTTTGTCAATAAAACCATTGATAAATTGAGCTGACTTTTCTTTTGATGTCGATAAATGGTGTTATTATAATGACAATGTTTAATCCGGGTCTTACCTTATCTAGGGTAAAGGGAATCACAGTGGCTCAGAGAGTAAGACGCTGTATCGCTGTGTCCGATTACTGCGTTGACCGAGAAAACTTCATCGGATTTTTCCGCCGGGATGACTCCTTGTCAGTGTTGTAGGATAAAGGGTCTGCCAAGCAACAACGTATAGTCGTTAGGATGGAACGAAAAACCGAGGTCCCGTGTAACATAAAAGAACCGTTGACAATTGGAATTCGAAATACGAGTAGACAAAGTTTCATTGTCTTGGCACAATGTCCCCCATAGCACACTAAATGATGTGGGCCTGTCGTTATTATCCCAATCGGAGCAGAACGGTAGGGTGTAAAACCCATAAATGGACTGACTACTCGTGATTTGACGAAATGTTTCATTTTATATTTGTTTTTCTTCTTACAAAGTTTTCCTACTCTTTCGGAAGGTAGAGTGCGTGTATAAGAATATTTGACAGAATTCGATATAAGAGTAAGCCTCAGTGCCGCTGTCCGGGCAAAATTCTCCCCATAGCATACTGTAATCCCGGATAGGAACAGAACAGTAAGACGTTTAACTCTATTTTATTTCATGTCATTTGTCTAGTCCTTGTCTGATTGTCTGATTGTTGTTCGAGTCTCAGCTTTTATTAAACGACTCCCATGCGACTGTGTGTATGTAATAAATGGAAAGGACCGAATCGGAAATGATGTCATTAGGTATGAGATATAAAGGTTAAGTCAGGTTAACCTGGTATATTAGTGTTCATGTGTGGGAAAAGTTTTTCAATCTACGGCGTTAATCCTCAATATAAAGGAAAATAAACAAGAAAGATATTGTGATGAAACTATTTTTATTAAAGATACATCATTAGGATATGTCTATTTTTATTTAAGATACATTATTAGGATGTGTCTATTTAATTAAAGATACATTATTAGGATGTGTCTATTTAATTTAAGATACATTATTAGGATGTGTCTATTTAATTAAAGATACATTATTAGGATGTGTCTATTTAATTTAAGATACATTATTAGGATGTGTCTATTTAATTAAAGTGGCATTATGGAAGAGAGAGTGAGAGAGAGAGAGAGGGGGAGAGAGAGAGAGGGAGGGAGAGAGTTTAACGTCCAAGAGACACAAACTAGGTCATTTCAGGACTAACAGATGGTTTAATTTAATTTCAATAATTCGCTTTAGCAGTGAGGGGACATAGGAGGACCCAGAGGAGACCCACAAGGTTGAGAAGGCGCCCCTATCTCCATGCCACATACGCCCACACCAGGGCTCGAAACCACAGCCACAAGCCATGGGTGACCGGCCAGTTAGAGATCGAAGCACAGCATCCTAGACCGCCACTAGGCCATCCCAACCCCAGGAAGATAAGATACAGAGCTGTCAGTTCTCACTATAAAATTTAAAAACTACATAATGCAAAGGGAACTTGCTGACGATTTCGTTCAAATTGATCCACCGTGAACCTAGAATGCAGCGATTGAATTTTGGGCCCAAATTAAATTGATGGAATTTTCCTGCAGAAAAACAAAATGAAATTATTGAAATGTGGTTTACGTCCTACTCTTCTGCTACGACCGGGCTAATGAAGACGGCCATACGCCATACAGTGTGCTATGAAGGACATTTTGCCCACTCTTATATCGAATTCCAAATGTCAAGGGATCTTTTACGTGCACGCCAATGTGTACACGGGACCTTGGTTTTTCGTCCCATCCGCACGACTAGACAGCTGTCCTCGTCAGGTCCTCCATCATGTATCATTAATACAGTGTGCAATAGGTCTGCAGAAAACCAGGAAGTCGCTGGTTCAGTTCTAGTGTTGGCATAGGTTGCTTGCTGGTCTCGTCGGCTGTGCACGACAAAAAGACCATATGAAAATCGACTGATCGTTCGGACGGTCATAGGTGTTGCTGGGCAATCCCAGTTGTTTTTTGGGCTGAGGCTATTTGGCGCATTTTTCTATTATATATGGCCTCATTCTCTAATGTTTGTGACCAAAATATGGACGGTTCACCGAATCTGAAGGGCTTCTACCCCTATGCGTATAGTACACGGGATATGAATATTAGAATATCAATACACCTATTAATGATTCACTGGTGTGTTTATAGTTCTTACGTAATATATATCAAAAATAAATATATCTATTTACAACCAACACAAACATTATTTATTTAAGCCTATAATAAGTTCCAGATTCATGTTTGTGTAGAATATTCTTCGATCCATTCGGGTTTTTGCTGCCCGGCATGTAAAAAAAACAAAACAAATGACCTCTCGAACAGTTGGAAACGAATGGTTAGCACGTACGCGCTGTATCATAAAGCCAGTCAGTGTGACAACTGGTGTGATTTCGAATCCCCGGAGAAAGTGACAAGGAGTAAGGTCGCCTGTTTAACCTCGTGGGTTTTCTCTGGGCCCTCTGGTTTCCTAATGCTAAAGACCTCTACGCGCACGCGAATTATTAAATAAAATTAAACCTTATGCTAGTAACGAAATGACTTAGTTTGTCTCTCTCTCTCTCTCTCTCTCTATCTCTCTCTCGCTCTCTCTCTCCTCTCAATTCATTTATTTGGATTAGCATGAACTACATCGCAATTAATGTTGAAACGCCTAGAGAACCATGTGGCGCAAGACAAACTTAGTACCTCGGAAAACATGGCCGTTTGAATGATCATCAGCAGATTTTTGATGAAATATAAAATACGTTTGATGTGAAAATAAGAATAAGTGTATATACCCTGGGGATGGGATATATCATGGTAAAATCTGGTATACACATGCTTTTAACTAAAACTAATTCCCGAAAGATGAAAATATCAAAACTTCGGAACCCTTTGATGTATGTTATGATCAGATTAATACTAGAAGTGCATGGAATTGGTGTTACCGAAAAGGAAATTGAGTATTTTTGTCTAAAACAAATTAATTTCCGTAAAACAACTCAGGCCATCAGTTCCAAGAGATCAAGATAATCATTGTGAAGTCATTTTGTTTTGAGTGGTTTTCATAAACCTCGGGCAGTGTTCAGTTCGGCATTAGTTCCTTTTGGAACTGTCCTTGAGCGAACGATATTCGCTACACAGTTCCTATTCGGCCTTCTATAACTGCAGTATGAAAATAACGTTCTGCCCCACCTCTGTTCTAAGGCTATTTTGGAATCCTTACTACTATTTTTCAGCTTGATTCTACTTTATTCGACAAAGGAATCATTTCTTGCCACAGCTGACACACATTTATAAAGATTCAACACTATTTTCAAGTAGAATTCTGCGATTATAAACATACACCAAATACGTTTAAACTGAACAGACATTACGAGACCCGGACATGCGCAAACCACGTGTTTATTTCATCGCTAAATTCTACTTGAAAATGGAGTTGAATTATTATAAACGCGTGTCAAATATAGTGAGAAAGGATTCCTTTTGGTGGAAAATAAAGAATTGTGGTGACAAATAGACGGTAACGCTTGGCGCAGACGGTCAACTTTTCGTCGCTTGTTGCTGCAATAGGCAAATACTGGCAACTCCGAGCAATTGGCAACGAGAAGCAATTTTTCCCCGGTTGTATCCGGAATGCCGATATCACGTGATCATTCAAAATGGCGCCGTACATACAACAACAAAAGCATTACGCGACAGGTTTGGACATTTATTTGATAATGATGCGCAGAAGAAGACGGAGAAACAAATCCATCTCCACGGACCATGTTAATGTTGTTAGCTGTTCCGACGCCGCCATCTTGAAGTATCACATGACAGTAGAGCGCTCGCTGATTGGACAGTTAACCAGTTGCTTGTTGCCTGTTGTCGCCTACCGCCGCAGACGAGCAATTTTGAAGCAACAGATGAACAATTTCTCGGCGATGAGCGATTTTCTGTTGTTGAATATCACCCATGTTTGATATTTGGCAACGAGAGGCAACTCGGAGCAACAGCAGGCAATTATTGTTGCCCGTTGGCACAGACGAGCGATTTTTTCTTTCAACGACCAGCGATTTCACTGTTGCCTGAAAGTTGCTAGAAAAAGTTGCCGTCTGCGCCTGGCTTAAGGGTTCCAAAACAGCCTGAGAACAGGGGTGGGGAATAGCGATATTTTACCGTATTTTCATACTGCAGTTATAGAAGGCCGGATAAGAACTGTCAGCGAAATTTCGTTCAAAGACAGTTCTGAAAAGAACTAGTTCGGCATTAGTCTGAGATTAAAGGAACAGCACTGTTGTAGATTATACAGGGAATTCATTAGATAGATGAGAGTATTAATATGCACATAAAAGCCAGGATTGGCATAACATGATCATCACTTGTTGGAGACTCTAAAGATAAAACTAGGCGTCAAAAATATATTGAACTATGTAAACACAGGCAAAAAATCGTAGATCGGGCAGGACGTCGCGTAAGAGAGAGAGAGAGAGAGAGAGAGAGAGAGAGAGAGAGAGAGAGTTTAACGTCCACCCGACACAAACTAGGTCATTTCGGGACTAACATATGGTTTAATTTTATTTCAAGAGAGAGGGACAGAATTAATGGGGTTTAACGTCCACTCGATAACAGAGTAACCGGAGAAAACTCACGAGGCTAGACAGACGACCCAACCCCTTTACATGCACAACAAGGGATTCGAAACCACTTGTCCCTCCCTAACTTATTACTTAAAATTATAATGGGCCTTTAAAGTGAGTAAAAGTCAGATGTACAAAATATTAGACCGAAACATTTGCCATATTAGTGAAAGCTATTTAAATAAGTCACAATGACTTGCCACTAATCGTACAGAGGTCGTAAGACCAGTTTGAGCAGGTCCAAAGCTGATCTATCGGCTTATAACACGACGTAATAATGTCACATGACTAGTGGATTAAAAAATATAAATAATAAATTGACAAATAACGCTATAAATATTTCACAGAGAAAAAAAAAACGTTCAAAATTAATTTTTAAAGAATAAGATCGTGACACTACATACTGATGTTATTTGTATTCAGATACGAAGCATTCTGTTGTTATAGTAATTTACAGCTCTCAATAAAATAATAAACTGATATTGTGTTTAACGTCCTACTTTTTTGCATCGACTGGGATAATGAAGACGGGCATATACGCCCATTAGCGTGCAATGTGGGCGCTACGGTCCTACAGGCAGCCTATCGCTATTGAAGAGACGACCACTGTCAAGATCGGTCGCATTATTTCTGTTACCTCTTTTATTTTTGCAAATCATTTTTAGTGAAGCCTGTACCATAACAGGCCCGGGACTGTACAGCGCAGTGGACGCTTACGGCTGGCTCCCGGATCCATTCACTTGATTTTATATTTCCGCAGGTTAATCTTATAGGTTTTTGTTTTTCCTGTAGTGCGGTCCTCCTGCACTTACTATTAGAATTCAAACTGTCAAGGGTTTGTTTTACGTGCACGACAATGTGTACATTGGACCTCGGGTTTTCGCCTCATCCGGGTGACTAGCCACTGCCCGTTGCTAGGCTCCCCGCCCTGCACCATTGTCAAGGGAAAAAAACGCTGGTAATTCCCTCCTCACCCTTGATAAATCTGGAAGCAAAATGATAAGCAAACATAGCATAGATTATTGTTATATTATTTTATACCGCTAACATCGAGAATGAGACAGAGAAAGCATGAAAATAAATAAATAAAGAAAGATATCCCACATAAAATCAGGGATTTACCGTTGTGTTGTACTCTACCAGGGGCCGATCTAGGAATTTTGAAGTGGGGGGGTGGGGGCGCCGCAAAATGAGGGCACTGACCCGCGGAGACGGGGCACGCCGCTGAGAGGGAGACCTCCCCCCCCCCCCGAGAAAATTATCCGTCATTTCATTGCATCTGTACCCATGTGGCTGATATTTTCGTCTAAGTAAACGTTCGGAACGGACATATTTGGGTCTGAGAAAAGGCACTTTCAGCAGTAAAAAAAGGGCACTGTCGAAAATTAGGGGGGGGAGGGGGCGGTGCTTCATGAAGAAATATACAGAAAACTGAAACCGCAAGATAGATCAATTCGTGGCTGTTATAAAATGGGCTCTATATGCAAATTGGAAACATAAAAGTGTATCGTCATAGTTAAAAAAGAAGACTAGCCTCGATTAAAGACACCAATGAATTCAGTCTGGGTTATATAATGGTACATTATGTTGTAAACAAAGTCAATAGTCTCGATCAATGATAATAAATCAACTTCACACGTCACTAGACTTGATTCCATACCAAAAAACGCTGACATTAAAGCGGTGATAAGACTAAGCAATCCAGAATAATTTGTCGCTGGTAATCAGCTTCGAATCATTACTAAATGTTGAATATGCGAGGAGAGAGAGAGAGAGAGAGAGAGAGAGAGAGATAGAGAGCTTCGCTCGGGCGTATATAGAGATCTTTAAGAGTGGGAGGAATCTCGAAGGAGAACGCGGAAAAACCCACGGGATAGGACAAGCAACCACAGTCCTTGTCACGTATAAGCAAGGAATCGAAACCACGCCGCTTGACTCAATTACAGATCTCTTGGGCCTGCCTGTTTCACGAAATTTTAACTAAGAAAAAATCCAAAATTTAGTAATTTAATTGGGTAACATTAGATTGCTTTAGTGCTTAGCCAATCGAAATTGAAGTATCTACTAAAATTTGTATTTTATCTTTAGTTAAGATTTCGACAAACAGGGCCCTGATTCCACGCACAAACTTCAACAAGTCAGCACCCATAGATTTTTTTATGAACTAATTACAGTATAGTTATTTTAAGATTTCAACTCAACAAGTAACCAGACTTGATTCCGTACCAAGAAAAGTTGACGTGTAGACTGATGTTACCATTAATTTGAGTGGCGATATTAGTAATATAACGAACGGTAAATAAGGTCGTCATTGTATCTAGTAAATAGACTTGATTCCATACTAAGAAAAGTTGCCTGATGTTACTATTTTAACGGTAAATAAGGTTACTATCGTCAGTGTATCTAGTGATAACACGAGTTCTACCGAGTACTGTTACTAGTTGATAGACAGATATATACACCAGCTAAATACCATGTTAATATATCTACTGATAACCTACTAACTGGATCAAAACCTGCTTACCGTACCAGATTGGGTTAATACTTAGATCTGGAACAGTAATGGACCGTTAGCTGGTCAAATCAAGAAGTGTACTATGCTGGATCAGCACCTGGTGAGAACTGGAGCCGTACTAGATTGGATTGGATTAGTACTTAGTTAGACCTGGAATTCTTTTGTACCAGTAATTGGTCAGAACAGGAACTGTACTACACTAAATGGAGCAGTACCTGGTTTGAACATGAGCGGTACTAGATTGAATTGGAACAGTTCTTGGTTAGATCTAGAACAGTATTAGACAGGGCTGGACCAGTAGTTGGTCAGAACAGGGACTGTACTATACTGAATAGGGTCAGGACTTGGCCCGAAGTGGAGCAACACTAGGCTGAATTCGGGCAGATCTTGGTTAGATCTAGACCAGTACTTGATTGAGCTGTAAGACAATTTGGTCAGAAAAAGAACTGTACTCAACTGAATAGGATCAGTAATTGGTCAGAACTGGATGAGTACTCGATCACAACTGGAACAGTACTAGATTAAATTCAACAAATTCCTAGATGGATCTTATTGGTTGGCTAGATATAGACGGAACAGTCCTTGCGCAGAACTGGAACAATACTAGTTTGAATTGGACAAGTAATTGCAGGATTGGACCAGTAGGTGCTTAGATTAGATTTGGAGCTGCTCTTAGTTAGAACTGGAACGGTACTTGATTTGATTAGAAATAGAACGGTACTTGAAGGGTACTTGATAACAATTGTAATGGTACTTGATTAGAGCTCAAACGGTACTTGATTAAATGTGAAACATTACTCGATCCGAAACAAAACACATCTTGCTTACACCTAAAGAACTAAAGAACTAAATCAGACTTGAGTCAATGAGAGAGAGAGAGAGAGAGAGAGAGAGAGATGGGGTTTAACGTCCACTCGACATAAACTAGGACATTTCGGGACTAACATATGGTTTAATTTTATTTCAATAGTGTAGGGGGTCTTTAGCAGTGGGAGGAAACCGGAGTACCCAGAGGAAACCCACGAGGCTGGACACACGACGAGTCAATGACAGACATCCTGCTCCAATACGCATGCGTAAACCATAGGGTCATCAAACAACACTCTAACTTTGACGACACTCGATAATTATGAAACACAAATTCTGGCTTATATTTGGGATTGCTTTTTACACATTCGCACATCTTCGGTTTTTCGAATAACCGGATGAACAAATTTTCCTTCCCAGGACCGTAGTGCTACACTACTGACAGGGACACCATGACCGGAACAGGCGACCCCATTATGCACATATCTTTAACCGAATCTCTGAATAGTTCTATCCATTTCAGTTTATCGCTGTTCTTTTAACCAATTTCCCAGAATAGACCAGGGTGTTAACAACCCCATCCTCTCTGGTCATTAATGTAAGCCAAGAATAAACTAGTTCCATTTAATGATTGTTTCACGGTGCCAAGATAGATTAGGTGATAAAGACAATGCCATTGATGACCAGCTATTAAATTACAGTAGACAACCGCAATTAGTATTGATTCTATTATCTTAAGAGACTAAAAATAATGGCGACGATCATCATGAAATTAGTTATTCATTCATAGCATGTTCAGAATTCAGTTGAGAATTTACTTTCAATCACTGTTTATGAGAAATATCTTTGATACAGAAACACAAAAAACATTAACATAGTTTCTTATTGATGTATTTGATACATTAAAACAAAAAAAACTGTTATAAAGGGTTATATTTTAGTTACAATAAGGGAGAGAGAGAGGAGAGAAAGAGAGAGAGAGAGAGTTTAACGTCCACTCGACACAAACTAGGTCATTTCGGGACTAACATATGGTTTAAATTTATTTCAATAATTCGCTTGCGCGTAGGGGTCTTGAGAAGTGCTAGGAAACAGGGGTGCCCGGAGGAAAACCACGAGGTTGAGAAGACGCCCCTATCTCCATGCCACATACACTCACACCAGGGATCGAAACCACAGCCGCAAGCCAGAGGTGACCGGACAGCTAGCGGTCGAATCGCGGCACTCTAGACCACTAGGTCATCCCAACGCCCCGGTTACAATAAGGTGAACAATTGTAACTTAAGTGTGAGATTGCTTTGTGAACTGGGGCTATATATTAGTTAACAAGGCGAACAATTTTGAGCAAATTGTTACAGAGACACAAATGTATATGTATACAAGAACAGCAACACAATACATATGTATATCCTGCCTCGTGTACAGAATTCGTTAATCATAAAATATATATCAAAACGCTATAAATGTTAACGTATATTGAGCAATAGTCTAAATTATAATAAAGTTACAACAACAAAAGTGAGTACTCTAATTTCCGTGTTACTGTGTAGAAGATATAGCCCAGTCGATGCAGAAAAGTAGAACGTTAAACCTCATTTCCTTCCATTTATCTGATGGGAAAGTTGGATGACCGAGTGGTCTAGTGCGTGGGCTGTAAATCACCACGTGTGTACTTGATGTACTTGCCGAGATTATATTTCTGGTATATATTTAAAGATTATCGCGTACTCATCTCTTACCTGTCTTAGATTTTATACATCACTAGTGTAGTACCAATATGTCTATGGAAGACATTTCAGCTCTCTATTGTATACGGTGTGTTGGATGACCGAATGGTTAGCTTGTGTGTGCTGTATCATACTGTCTGTCATTGAGTTAACTGGCGTGTTTCGATTCCATGGGTTTTCTCCGGCCCCCCGGTCTAGTCTTACTGATAAAGACACCTGCGCGCAAGCCAATTATTGAGTTAGAAATGAACGACATATTAGTCCCGAAATTATCTAGTTTGTGTCCAATGGATTTACCCCCCACCTCTCTCATCTCTCTCCCTCTCTCTCTTTTGCCCTATAAATGTATTGCTACTTTTACTTTTATTGGGTCTTGCCTCTGACCTAATCCTTGACATATATTCAGGTCTGGCACAGCTCTTGTTCTGATCTGTACATCATAAATATTATCACTAACACCATAGAAACCATAACCAGTATTTATTACCTTAATCATTACCTCGTTTATTACAGGCAATATCTGAAATGAAATGAGATTTAACGTCCTACTATTATGCCCCAACTGTACTAATGAAGACTGGCAAACACCATGCAGTGTTCTATGAGGAAACGTTTGCCCGGGTAGCAGTAGTATGGTCTACTGTTATATCGAATTCCAACTGCCAACATTGGACCTCAGTTTTTCGTTCCATTCCAACGACTAGACAGCTGTCTAAATCCTGCACCACTGACAAGGGGAAACTAAACGCCTATCTGAACAGTTAGGCTAGTTATTCCTTCTGTTCGGACTTCTCAAGATGATTCATCTGAACCGTGGTTGTATAGGATGCAGGTCGGGCGGTCTGGTAAGAACAAAGTTTAGCCATTCGGACTATGTACACATTGGACACATTGGCGTGCACGTAAAAAAAAACCTTGGCAGAGGGGACGTCAAACCTCGTGTCTTTTTTTTTATTATTAATCAATACACAGTCAAGTGTTTTAAGCTATCCTTGGAAACTTCAGGGTAAACTGAAAACTGCCAGCATGAACATAAAAAAACATGAATTCTTGTACCATATTTATCAACTAAACCTGTTGTTTTTATGTGGTAACAAATTACAATAGATGTTTTAGACCACACGTGGTTTAAATTACTATAAATAAAATCAGTACACTTCACCTCTAGTTGTTTGTCATGATCTCTCAAGATAGGCAAATTCCAATCTGTTAAAAAAGAGCGTAAAATATATTAAATCGCTCGAATCTGTATCTAAATTATGGAAGTAATCAAACCATAGCCCCGGGGTTAAAGTCGATTCGGGATGGAGGGATTTAACGCGTGGACGTTGCTTCAGAAGGTCTGCGATAGAGTGAAGTGGCGTGGTTTTGTGTGTGTGCCTCTCTCTGTATCGCTGTCTGTACAACGTATCCATCTGGACCGATAGGAACCACCCGGATTTTATCTAGAAATGTGACCTGTCATTCAGATAAGGCGAAAAAAACGATGTTGCATTTTTCGTCAAGACCTCGGATCAGCGCCATTTCTGACTATCTTCATCGATTAAAACTTCGGGAATGGTTCTATCACGTGCGACCAGCCTTGTACACATATTGACCTGTGTTCCCCCCCCCCACCTTACCGAGTCGTCAAACCTACACAACCTCCAAGGCCGAAACCAGTCTTGGAAATCTCAAGGAGCTTTCTCCGCCAACACATTTTGAATGGAAATCTCGCTTATACATCCCCGCCATCACTGCTGTGTCGTGAACTATTGTTTTTTAAAATCCTATATACCATGTATTTGGAAACAATCACAATAATGTATCGGTTTCATGCATCACACATAAGACACAGTGTCAGGGTATTTCTGATTAGGTAAAGAGATATACAAACGACTGTAATAAAAATAGATTTACCTTGTCTAAAATACCAGAAAAATGGGCATCTACCAATTTATTTCAGTCAGACATGTTCTATTTTTATCTGCGGTATTCATTGTGTAGTAGTTTCAGCAGAACCTTAAATTGAATTCTAAATCTGGTTGATTGATCGGAATTTGAATCATCTGAAGGCGTGAAGTTGTTTTATACAATGTAATGTCATGACCGGATTACTTTGTATCCTCATTGCAACATAAGGAACTTACGCTGTCTCTATATTTAACTCTGTTTTACAACATACACGAAGTTATTGACGGACATTTTAATTTCAATTTTCATGTTTGCGTTACACGCGTGATTTCTTTGCAGCGTGCGTACAAAAAAATCACCGAAAAATTTTGGGAATCCCACGTGAATGACGAAAGAAATTTGGGAATCCCACGTAAATGACGAAAACGTTTTGGGAATCCCACGTAAATGATGGAAAGTTTTGGGAATCCCACGTAAATGACGGTAGAGTTTTGGGAATCCCACGTAAATGACGTCAGAAGTGAGAGTTTCTCTGTACTGTATGGAGGCCAACATTTTATTCAGTCACCGCCTTTTCATAACAACTCTACGTCCAAAATTTCTCCTATATGCAATGTGAAGTTACAGGATTAGGAGTAGCTGATTGATTTATAAGCCAGAACTAAACATCCGAGAAAAAAAAGCTGAGAAAGAATCGCTCATTCGCTTACGCGGAAACGGTCAAATTACATTTGCATTAGACCGGCTTTTCCGCCGGCAGAATGGCGTACATGTAAAACTGGTCTTTGTATACATCGAGAATTTTCAGAAGCATTATTCTACTTTCATTTAGTAAACCGATGTGGTTCCCCATTGCCAGTGGTTCAGGACGGAGAGCCTGACAAGGACAATTGTCTAGTCGTTCGGATGTGACGAAAGGCTGAGGTACAATGTACACATTGACAGTTGGAATTCGATATAACAGTAGGCCATAACGTCACTGCCCAGGCAAACCTCGGCAGATTCCGTTACCCTACATCTTGCCTCGGCTGTGTGACGGTAACTGATATTTACCTACGCTCGTTATCATTTGTCTGAGCAGGACAGTCATCAATCGGCAAATCTCGACAGATTCCGGTACTTTACATCTCGCCTCGCCTATAAAATTGCGATGCTGCCCCGGTTTACTTATTAGGAAAACTTGCCGCTTTTTCGTTCAAAGAGTGTGTAGAATTTTCTGTGCAAACTTTTCCTAGTTTTAAAAAAAATCGGATAAACTTAAAAGAAAAACAGCCGTATGATAAAACATTCTCAAAGGGTGTCGTCATGGGCAACGCCGTTGGTAATCCGGGAACTTGAAAGTAGTTCCAGTGGTGGACTTCTTCCTTCATACAGCCGAGGTTAGATGTAGGGTACTGGAATCTGCAGAGGTTTGCTGAGTGAACAGTTAAGCCAGGCTGACACTTGCACGATTCCGTGGCACGCATTGGCACGATTCGAGGCGACACGACACCGTCCGATTTGCGCAAACTCGTCGTGCCAATGCGGGAAGTGCGTAAACAATGCGCAAACTATGCGTGAACTCGTCGTGCCAGTTCGTGTCCATGTGGACACTGATAGGCACGACAAAATCGTGGCCAAAAGTTGTGCAAGTGTCAACCTGGCTTTATAGGACGTCAAACCTCATTTCATGTCATTTCGTCACGTCATCATAATCTTCGTAAATAGTGATTAGTCAATACCAATATAGAATGTCAGCTTTTATTATCCAGTGCCTAGGTTTTTATTATCCAGTTTCCAGGTTTAGAATATTATACGGACCCAGGAGAATTTAACACTTGTCAACATTACATGATTCAAAGATTGTGTTTTATCACCAGTTATACACAAGTCAATTGTTGTCAATTAGTAATCAAATTACTGTAATTCTATATTTGTTTAATAAAAAAAAAAAATATGATTAAAGCCACTGGTTTTTATTTGCGGGGGGGGGGGAGCCACGATGACCCTGTGAGTAAGTGAGAGAGAGAGAGAGAGAGAGAGAGAGATGGCGTTTAACGACACAAACTAGGTCATTTCGGGACTTAAACACATGGTGAAAAACCCATACGTACCAGAAATAGAAAAAAAAAACAAACGCTAACAATCCAAACCATTCAATAAAATTCCAAGCCCCCCCCCCCAATAAAAAACCCCAAAAAACAACCCCACACCAAAACAAACACCTCCTCCTCTCCGAAAAAAACCGGTATACGGTATAAAGGCAAAACAATGTACAGTATAATCAGCAAATGGGATGTTCACCGTGTACTGTGGTAACAGGTGTCCGGAAGAATATGCTTACCCTGCCCGCCACACTCGCTTTAGCTGCATCCAGATCATAAGACGAGGTGGTTGGGATGACCTTGTGGTCTAGAGTGCTGCGCTTCGACCTCTAGCTGGCCGGTCACCTCTGGCTTGCGGCTGTGGTTTCGAGCCCTGGTGTGAGCGTATGTGACATGGAGATAGGGGCGCCTTCTCAACCTCGTGGGTTTCCTCCGGAAACTCCGGCTTCCTCCCACTGCTGAAGACCCCAATGCGCAAACGAATTATTGAAATGAAATTAAAACCATAATATGTTAGTCCCGAAATGACCTAAGACGAAATTTCGGCAAAATAGCGCAATTGAGAATATATTAGTCCCCAAATTACCTAGTTCGTGACGAGTTGACGTTAAATCTCTCTCTCCCCCCCTCTCTTTCTTTCTTTCTCTTCGTCATAATACCATACGTCCACAGCACATTTTAATGTAACACTAATTATTCTATGTAAACGAATTACGGCATGACAGGGGAAATCAATTCGGAATGTCCGTAGTCCATGACTCATCCGCTAAATGAGCTGTTCTCTAATTAGAAAGTTTAAATAGCTTCACACAGCAAAACGATCTCATGCCATACAATAACATGTATTATTCAAGACGGATTTGTTTTCAAGAATAGTTATAATTTGGCATGGCTTTGCGAGTGATTATTTTGTGCAAATAAAATTCATTTGATTTTAAAATACAAAGTAAAGTTATTATTAATAAATTATTCATACAGTTGTTTGTAATGTGAATGCCACTTTTTTTCTAGAGTCGTTTGAAAAAGAAAAAAAAAATTGAAATGGAATAAAACAAATTTTTTCAGGATACTGTCGAATATCGAGGGATCATTATGCAATTAATGACACTTCCAGTGATTAAAGAATAATATTGGTTGACATAAAATAATACAAAAGATGAAAGATGAATTATGTAAGATTTAGATAATGAGCTGGCAGTTCTTGCTAAAATAGTTCAACAGTGGATATCTAAATCTTACACTGTAATAGTTCAAAAAAAGATAATGAAAATGGAACATTACGTCATTCTGAGTGGAGCTATTGTCGATTGAAAAACAGTGTAGTCACGATTGCCATTGCTACCGTTGCTACGATAAAAAAAAGTTTCGATTATTTTTTTTTTTTCCAATTAAATCATAAACCGCAAATGATTTAGCTCTTGAATAATGCCCCTATAAAATGCAAAAAATATGCCCATTTAGCACGATTATGTTGTAGAATCGGACAGTATGTGGTGTTAATGTGGTAGTATTGTGTACTATGTGGTGATAATGGGGTGGTATTGGGTAGTATGTGGTGATAATGGGGTGGTATTGCGTAGTATAGGGTAAATCTTTCCACCCATGAGACTGGGTTGAACTGTTCTCCTGAATCCCGGATAACGAGGACTGGGCTATAACATTAAATCCAGAACCACTCTTCCATATATTTTCTTACCGATACAAATGATGCTAGCCTAAAAATTGTTACAAATTAAAAAAAATCATTAACCCCCTAAACCAAGTTTTTTAATTTCCCCTGGGCGTTTTCTTCCACTATGATGCATTTCGGCAGAGTTACTTGGGGCATGATGAACAAATTATATTTCAGCATCCAGTTCATCGAGTGATTGATGCTCGTGTTTTTTCACCAATTTAATTCAGGATTTTAGCAGCTAACAGTATTTAAATGTTAATGAGTGTTGCATGTTGTTGATTGGGTGTCGGTTTAAAGGGACATGTTGAATGAAAATTGAAGGACATGTTGTCCTTCTATCGATTGAATTCGGGACGTCCAGGTGACGCGACCTTCCAGTACAACTGATCAGATCTCCATGTAGTGTAGGCCATCGAAAGTATAAAAAAAACGAAACGAAATAAAGCTCTGTATTCTTATCAGATTGGGTAACTATTGGTAGCTTCGTTTCTACGGGTAAAATTAGTGCCACACGTAACCACGGAAACGACAATTTTCATGTTAGTCTCAAAACGACCGAAGTGTTGTATTTGTGTTTTTATTTCTAGTAGGGGGGGGGGGGGGGGCGAATGGTTAGCGTGCGAGTGCCGTATCATACGGCCTGTCATTGAGTCAACTGGTGTGGTTTCGGATCCCCGGTTGCACGGGGTGGGGAGTAGGGTCGCCTGTCCAACCTCGTGGGTTTTCTCCTGGTACTCCGGTTCCCCTCTCTGCTAAAGACCCATACGCGCAAGCGAATTATTGAAATAAAATTAAAACCACATGTTAGTCCCGAAATGAACAAGTTTGTGTCGAGTGAACGTTAAACTCATTTCTTTCTATTTCCAGTGAATCATCGAGTAATTATCACCTGGTTTGTCTTAACCCCTATCCTCTACAGACCACATTTATCACCTACTAACATTTCTACTCACACCTTCAAGTCTCGAATAACAAGTCAACATCACGTAGCTTAACACTATGTTAATGATATAAACGAATTAATTTAACGTACAATAAAATATAGTTTTCCTTCTGGTCGTTATTTTTACTACAATATCATACACCCCTGGCTCATGATTGAGCCATGGTGGCTTAGTTACGAAGACGTAATTCTCCTGCATTTCTTCTTCAAGTCAGTGTTGCTGGACGGAGGGCTTGGCAATGGACAACGGATAGTCGTTCGAATGGAACTGAAACGTGACAGAGAGAGAGAGAGAGAGAGAGAGAGAGAGAGAGAGGGTGTTGTTTAACGTCCACTCGATACAAACTAGGTCATTTCGGGACTAACACATGGTTTAATTTTATTTCAATAATTCGCTTGTGCGTATGGAGGAAACCGTGAGAAAGCCCACGAGGTTGGACTAGACAGGCGACCATACTCCCTGTCACGTACAACCGGGGATTCAAAACCTCGCCAGTTGACTCAATGACAGGCTTTATGATACAGCACGCGCGTGCTAACCATTCCCCCCACCCCAAGAAACCTGAAAGCCGATGCACACACTGGCGTACATTTAAAAGAACCCTTGGCAAAATTCCCCCATGGCACACAGTATGCCCGTCTTAAGAGTAGTACTGTGTTGACAAGACTTTAAATCTCAATTCATTTTATTCAATAAAAATGGACCGACGAATGAGATCCCCAGCAATTCTACTCGGGTAGAAGACCATAACTTCATCATTAAACCAGTCTACCCGGAAATCGGCACAACAAAGTCAAATTGGTAGATCACAATCTGGTCTTATCAGATCCCGGAGGGCTCGGCATAATTAAAAAAAACAAAAAAAAAACGGTCACATTAAAAGATACACGCATGCGTTTTAACAATGTCTTGATCTGATAGGTTATCTGCTCGATCTAAAACGAAACGTCATCATGTTAAAATAACCCGTCATCAAAATCTGTTTTACTTAATGAACGTTACGTCATCAAAATGTGTTTTTAATATGTCGTAACGTCACAAGGTAAAGTATATTTTAAAGACGATTACGTCATTAGGATGTGTTGTCACGTCACAGGGTACACCTTATTGTACCGGTTATAGGTAAATAGCCTGGGGTTAATAGAAATCAATTTCTGTTATCGGGATTGTTTTGGTTGCGAATCAGGTGTTTATCGGTTTATGTCCTTGTGTCATCCGGGTACTTTTAACAACAAAATGGTGTCATGACTCGGCCAGTACCTGGTGTCGAGTTGCTGCGAGGTGTTGAATAAATCTCTTTACATTAACTTACATATCTAATTCGGCACGGATTGAGGGGCTGAATCTATAATATTTGGGACCTAAAAATTTGGTAATATCTGTAACAAAAACATCTCGGCTTTAAAGGAACTAAATTGCTAATATTTGGGACCTATAAATTGATACAAATGTGTCGTCATGAATATAATAATGTAATATGAATGTAAAGAAATTAATTTACATTGAATCGTTTCTGTTTTTACTCTAATTTCTGATCAGTTATGTTCGGTGAAATACGTCAGACGTCTCCATCGAATGGTTATTCCAGTCTACACCGATAGTATATAATGCGCATGCTTTCCAAATGACGTCACCGTTAACATGACTTATGGAATATGTCTAGCCTAGTTCTTCGAGTCCCTTGTAACAAATGGCTCGCGGTAAGATAACAACATCAATGTCAATGTCTGAGAATTCTTAGTGAAACCTGGTCTGGTTGGGACCCAATCGGATTCAAAAGAGGTCCATCAAAATATTTTACCCAATAATAGGAGGTGGGGTGGGGTGCACACATGCCAGTTGAAACGGATAACATGCAAAAGGGAGTAACAAATCAATTTTTTTTCCCGGTAGATCTAAATCTTGTATCTTTGTATCTAAAGTTAGTGGTATTTGTAAGGTGTCAATGACCGTGATGTATGATCTACGATAAAGATGGAATCTATGTAAACAATGTTTAGAATCTGTGTATTACGTCATCAAGTTATGTTAAGATATTAAAAGGGGTAACCAATGTGTTAAGAATTACATAATATGACGAACTTGTTATCGCGAGGGTTTGATGTATATTTAGATTAAAATACCAATCGTGCTTGAATTAGGTGAAATGGCTTCACTTGATTGGGTTTTGGGGAAAATCTTTAGAATCTGTCCACCACTTTCATTCGAAGTAAATATGCAAGATAGAAAAATATAAAAAAACCCATAGGGTTTAACGTCCGGCTTCCATGCATTAACTGGACTGATGAAGATAGATATACGTAATTTGGTTGGGACAGCGTCGTTCACGTAACAGAATGTTTGTCAGTAAGAGGAAGTGCTACTGTCTGAGCAAAACAGGCCCTTCGGACGGCCAGTGGAGTTTTTAGGTGGGGCACACCCGTTACAGTAGGTATTTTAGAGTAAAGGTTGGCAAATTTTCTTTCGGGGGGGGGGGGGGAAACATTTTTTTAGGGGGGCATTGCCCCCCCCCATCCCCCTTGCCACCCCTGGCTACGGCCCTGGAACAAAATATAGAACTGACTTTGCCCACATGTTAGTCTCGAAATTACCAAAATATCATTGACGTGTTCTGTATGATGTGGGGTATTAGCCAATGAAACGACCTATTGCTGCGAGTTCTTGGACTTCGGCTGCACGGAACTGTGGGTAAACCACTTGAAATGTCGACGCTGATTTATCAATCAATGTCTAACGTCATAGGGTCAAAAGTCCGATCTTTATGTTGTGTAAACCATCGAAAGTATATAAAAAAAAACACAATAAAGATTCGTATTTGAATGAGATTGTTATTACGCAGACGTAAACACATTATTGGATTCAAGGTTGTTGAAACCTCATAAGTTGTCCAACCTGCTTCTCAGCCTGATGCCATCTGAAGCTATAGAAGATCTGAAACTTGGGATGGGTAGGCGCTTATAGTGATTTGTATTCAGTATGTTGACTATTATCAGATATATGATATTGTTGTTGTTATAAGGGATGGTCTGTTCTTGATGTTATTGTTGTTGTTGTAAGGGGCAGTCTGTTGTTGATCAACAACGTATTATAGTTGACCATGACCTGACACTGGTTGTAACCCGAGATGTCAACATCACTATTATAATAGTCTATACTTAAAAACGTAATTAAAAACACCATATAACCCGAGGGAGTCAAATAAAACAGCCTTTTATCTGAGGGAGGGTAACAGATTTCTTTCTGTGTGCGCATAATGTATTAAAACAGAATACATTGTTCCGACCAGTCCCCTCCTGGCTTATTTGTTCACCTTGGGTTTATTTAAGGGGATTCAATGATACAACTTATGTTTTTATTTACTGATTTCTTTATGACTTGACATCTTTTATGTATTTGCATTTTACCGAAAATATACAAATTTTCACGGCTTGAAACGGATATTTATGTTATTTTTTACCCATTATTTCTGTTACTGTCCATACTATCATGTATAATGTATTGGGTGTTAATAAGAATCGCCTGTCCAACCTCGTGGGTTTTCTCCGAGTCATCTTGTTTCCTTAAAATGCTAAGAAAATGTTAGCATGCGTTGATCACGAAATAACATAGTTTGTGTTGAGTGGAGGTTTATCCTCTCACCCCCCTCTCTCTCTCTCTCTCTCTCTCTCATAATGGTACCAAGGATTGACCTTAAGGTCACGGATTATTTTCGGATTATTTTCTTGTAGAGATACTAATGTTGCCGAAGCGGCTGTAAAATGATTTAATTCGGTTAGCAAGTCAGTTAAGATACAAAAACAACAGCTCTAATGGCCGATTAGTGGCGGGAATGTTTGCTACATTACTTCGCGCAGAAAAAAACGTTGAACTAATGAAGGAATCCAATTCTATTAGCCAGGACTGTTTGGACAAGGAAGAGGAACTGGTTGCCCATTCCATCAAATCAAACATAGATTGAGTGAAAACTATTCGATAAAACTCGCATCACCCGTGAGGAAATAATATAAATTGTTTACAAGAAGTTGGGTCTCGTAAACCAATGTTCCGTACAAGTCGCTTGTGTCAATAAATCAGCGTTCTGTGCAAGTCGCTTATGTCAATAAACAACTGAACATCGGCTATTGTTTTAATCGCAGATACCTACTAGAAATTATATCTGAATGACCCATTAACGAAAAGGAATCCATTTGTGACTTCTTAACGAACAGGAATCCATTCGGAAATAGCAAGGGTTGGGGTAGTTTTATGTGTGAAATAGATTTGAATTGAAATGAAGTGAAATAGGGTTGGAGGTTTTAGGGTTCCGCACACAGACCAGGACGATACAGATCATGCGCCAGACAGTGTGCTCTGGGGGACATTTTGCTGGGTTAATGGAATGGCGCCTGTCCTACATTACCCAGGTTTGTGCAGTAAAGAAGTAAAATAAAACGATGGATACTGAAATCGGGTAGCCTATATATGTTGCACTAGCAGGGGGATTCATCAATTTCCATTCTTAAGGCTTCTTTTTCGTCCTATCCGAAATACAAGAAGGGGAACCACCTGGAAAATCTCTCAGCCATCACAGAGATCGAACACACTAAGCCATCGTGACAATCAACCTCGTGGGTTTCCTCCGGGCACTATGGTTTCCTCCTACTGCTAAAGACCCCTACGAGCAAGCGAATTATTGAAATGAAATTAAAACCACATGTTAGTCCCGAAATGAACTAGCTTGCCTCGAGTGCCGTTAAACCCCATTTCTTTCTCTCTCTCTCTCTCGCTCTCTCTCTCTCTCTCTCTCTCTCCAATGACAACTGATTCTCAAATGTAAGATACAAAACCCTATATTACACTTCCACGTGTCGACTTCGTTCATAGGATAGTTCGTCCTTGACTTGTATTAACACCAGATAAGTTTTCTAAATGAAACTAATTGTGGGAGATGATATGCTGTAAGATGAGATGTTCAGCTTATGGAAATATTTGACCATATGTTGAGGAAGTCAGCAATTAAACTTCTTCACCATTTTATTGATAAGGACACTTAAATTAGCCCTTGATATCGTAAATAAACATTGAAGAGAGCTTCAGTGTTTCACATGAAGATGATAAGCGCCATCCTTTAAATGTCCTTGATCCAGATCTGAGAAAAGTAAACACAACAATTCGATCATTTTGGGACTAACATGTGGTTATATTTTCTACGGTTCAATGCTAGGAAGGGTGCATATTGCTATTGCCTTCACGAACAAGCGGGGAATCGTAACCACGTCACTTGACTCAAAGACAAGAACTCGTGATTTCACATGCACGCGTTAAACCATAAGATCTCCCAACCCCGGCCCCATTCCTCCCTCCCCTTGTCTCAAAATGCTTGCAATAATGTGATGATGAGTCTATAAACTTTCATTCCTTTCGATTCCTATCCTAGTTCCTCAATCCCGTCCCCTCCGATGCCTATCCTTAGTTGTTCAACCCCATTCCTTCCGATTCCTCCCTAGGTGTTCAACCCCATCCCTTCCCGATTCCTCTCCTAGTTCCACAATCCCATCCCTTCCTATCCCCTCCCACCATTTAGTTCCTTAACCGCATCCCTTCAGATTCCTTTCCCTAGTTGTTCAACCCCATCCCTTTTGATTCTTCTCCTGGTTGTTCAACCCCATTCCTTCCGATTCCTCCCTAGGTGTTCAACCCCATCCCTCCCGATTCCTCTCCTAGTTCCCGAATCCCATCCCTTCCTATCCCCTCCCACCATTTAGTTCCTTAACCGCATCCCTTTAGATTCCTTCCCGTAGTTGTTCAACCCTATCCCTTTTGATTCTTCTCCTGGTTGTTCAACCCCATTCCTTCCGATTCCTCCCTAGGTGTTCAACCCCCCATCCCTTCCCGATTCATCTCCTAGTTCCACAACCCAACCCCTTCCTATCCCCTCCCACCATTTAGTTCCTTAACCGCATCCCTTCAGATTCCTTTCCCTAGTTATTCAACCCCATCCCTTTTGATTCTTCTCCTGGTTGTTCAACCCCATTCCTTCCGATTCCTCCCTAGGTGTTCAACCCCATCCCTTCCCGATTCATCTCCTAGTTCCACAACCCCACCCCTTCCTATCCCCTCCCACCATTTAGTTCCTTAACCGCATCCCTTCAGATTCCTTTCCCTAGTTGTTCAACCCCGTCCCGTCCCGCCCCCCACGACTTTAGTTCCTCAACCTCACCCCTTTCGATTCCTTTCCCTAGTTCCCCAATCCCATTCCGTCCGATTCCTTTCGTATTTCCTGATACTCTCTTGACTACAATAAGTGGGTGTTATTATCGTTGTTTATATATAGATACTGACCCTCTACAACCTGTTAGAATCTAATAATACAACGATCAGGGGATTATATATATACAGAGGTCAAGTGGCACGTGAAGGGGTCAATCTATTTCATATATAGAGAGTGACACAACTTAGTTTTGAAACACTTTAAAGTGATTTCGTTTACTTCTAATTGCATGGTTGAAAATTACTGAACACCAAAAACGAAACCAAATGATTTCATACTAAAAATTCCACTACCACTACCTACTACAACTACTACTACCAGTACTACTACCAACTAAGACTACGACTATTGCCACTAGGGTGGTGTTACGGACAATCGCAGCTCTGGCGCAAGGCTTCAATTTAATAGAAAGAAGGGGAGCATCAAACGACGAAAACCCCGAAAGCTAGCCGTCGTTAGTGAAATGAATGGAGAACTGCAAAGACTAAACAACCAATATGCAGTGAAAGTGTCTGGGTGCCATATTGGTAACAGTCCATCAAATCACCATAATGCTATCATATCCATCCTACATCTCTTTCATCGTGCGATGGCTAAGTGGGTAAGGCGCTGACTCGCTAGCCCAGAGGTCAGGTGTTCGATCCCTGCTTTGGCCGAGTTAGTTCTTCGAGATTTTCCGACGTGTTTTCCCCTGGAAACACCGAGATCCCGTGCATATATTGGCGTGCAGGTAAATGATAACTCGACAGCTGCAATTCGATATAGAGTAGGGCATAATGCAGCTGCTCGGGCAAACGTTTCTTCATAGCGCATTTTTATCAGGGTGGTTCCTTTAAAGCACAAACGACCTATATATAACTAGGGGATTATAATTATGTTTTATGGGGGATTAATTGAGATTATTTATATACATTGTTTCACCTGTGTATAAGGTTTTAACCCTTGAAACCCCAGGTCAACATAAAAAACAGT
This sequence comes from Patella caerulea, assembly GCA_036850965.1. Lineage (NCBI taxonomy): Eukaryota > Metazoa > Mollusca > Gastropoda > Patellidae > Patella > Patella caerulea. The sequence goes on along the minus strand of JAZGQO010000007.1, from coordinate 74,752,849 downwards.
TTTGTAACATTTACTTTTCTTGCGTTATACGCCATTGATAAGCTAGGACATTTGTTTTTTTTTTGTGTTATTTTTTGTAAAACTGTAATGTCACATTAATTGTAATGGGAGGGTAAACGCCTACGGTCTGATCATAAGTTCTGGGACGGTACATGGAGGTCCCGTGCACGTAAAATAGTAGGCCGTAGCGCCGCTGGCAAAATTTTACTCATAGCACACTTCATTAGCCCTTTCGGTACAGAAAAGTAGGCCGTTAAACCCCCTTGCATGTCTTTTATATAAGCATCTAGTCCGACTAACACTTGAAGATGTAAATAGGCTTTGTATAAAAAGAAAACCCCTCGAGGGCCCCCTTAACTTACGTCATCTATATCTGATTAACACAGTCTTATTATCATCATATATATATATATATCGCAATGGCGATCGTTACTTACAACTTGCTGAACTTTCGAGATGTTAAAGATACGTTGCATAAGATTTAAATATTGAAATGAAATGGGGTTTAACGTCCTACCTTTCCGCTCCGTCTGAGCTAATGAAGACGTGCATACGCCATGCAGTATTTATGGCGTCAAATTCCAATTGCCAAGGGATCGTCTATTTATACACGGGACCTCGGTTTTTGTCCATCCGAACGACTAGACATCTATCCGTGCCAGGCCAATCAACCTGCACCACTGACAAGGGAAGACCCCGTCGGAGAATCCCAAAGAACATTCTCGACCAATGCATAGATCGAACACGCGACCTCCAGACTGGCGAGCCAGCGTCTTATCCACTTAACGAGCTGGTCGTTCTTGCTATAATGGTTCCAAAATAGAGAATAAAAAATGAATATTTAAAGTCTCATCAATCTGATTAAAACACAGATCCAATTTCGTTTCGTTTTTTATAGTTCAAAATTTCGTTTTTACTTGTCTTTACTACTCTTGGATCTGGAAGACTTGTTATTTAACTAGTGTTCTGCCTGAAATAAGGGGTCAGCCAATCAAATGGTCTGTCGAATCGACCGTTTGACCTTTTCATGCGTGGAACTGTGGGTAGATACGTCTATACTAACACCAGCGGATAGAAAACAAAACAAAAGTAGATTTTTTAAAAAAAAAGCATGGTGGTCGCTAATTGGTTAATCGAGTGACTGACGTTATCGGGTCAAATGTCCCGTGCTCCATACCAGACGTCATAGAACGTGAGCTCCCACCATAACTAGTTAGATCTACATGAGTGTAGGCCATCGAAAGTATAAAGAATGAAACGAAATATAGATCTATATTTTAATTAGATTGAAGTCTCATCCAAATTACTCTATTCTGGGCGAGGGTAGATTAATTATTATCGTAGCAATAGTGCTAGACATTCATTTTATCGTTAAGTTTGTTTAATCTAGTTGGCATTCTAATCCATTTAAATCTCTGCCATCCGATGTTCTAGAGAGTTTACTTTGGGTTAACTATGTTTATAAATGCCTTAGCAATCAATAGTTTATGTAAAATATGAAGCCAAATTAAAGACCCAAAACAGGCAGATTGGGTTGTTACATAATGTAAGTGACTTTGTGTAACAATAACCGCCCCCAGAAAACACCTTCCGGCTTCCATACATCACAATGAGTAGGTACAATCATATATAAATGTTGCCTCGTTTATTCATTCAGAATAGCACTTGTAGATGTAAACAGGCCCTGTACAAGTGTAATAGCCCCAAGAAAACACCTTCCGGCGTCTACAGCTAATAATCATAGAATTGGTTCTTTTAAAATCGCCGATACTTGACCGGAATAGCACTAGTGGTTTAGAACTCGCCCCCAGAATAAACCTCCGGGCTTCCGTAAATACATACAAATCCTTCTTTTAGAACGGGTTGTAGGAGGAAGTCAGACAATTAAATAAGGTTTATAACGTCCCATTGTTCTGTTCCGACTGAGGTAATGAAGGTGGGCGTATGCCATATCGTGCAACATGTTGGAATTATAACTACACACGGTGTCAAGGAAGACTGATTTCTGAATCTAATTTACTCGGGTTCTTTTGAAGCAGAATTAATCAATGGTTTAACGCCCTACTGTTCTGCTCAGACTGTGATAACAAAGATGGGCATACGCTATACAGTGTGCCAGATACAAATAGTAGCAAATGAAATGAGGTTTAACGTCCTACTGTTCTACTCTGACTGGGCTTATGAAGACGGGCAAACGTCATTGTGCTATGAGGGAATTCTGTCCGAGCAACTGCGCTACGGTTTACTGCTATAAGGGATGTGTACACGGGACCTCGGTTTAACATCTTACTTTTCTACACCAGGAATCACGGCGGCTCGAATTCCAACTGTCACGTGTTTTTTACATGCACGTCAATGTGTACACGGAACCTCGGGTTTTTGTCCCATCCGAACGACTATACACTGCCCCCTTGTCACACCCTTGGCCCTGTCCGTCCCTAAATGCTCCAGTTTAATCTTATGTGGCAAGTTATTATCAAATATTATAAATCATTACAAGTTAAGGGTAATGTGTATGGAACATAGAGATATGACATGGTCGTTGCTTTTTAACATATAGAATAAAAAAACTCCATCAAACTTATCAGGAACTCAAGTTTCCTGGCAATACAAGTGCATTGTCATTAATCATAATATTATGACGCAACGAGCACTTGTTATGAAAGATATAACATGATTTTCTAGTTTGTGAATTAAGTCAGGTCCTCGACGATAGTCAAGATCTCTGTTTACTTGTACAATAAATATTGTAGATTCTAACCATTGCCTCGCACACCCCTGTCATTGATTTACGTGGCGTAGTTTCGATTCCCCGCTTCAGAGAGAGTCACCTGCCAAACTCGTGAAATCCCCAATGTTCTGGGGCCTATTTTACAAAATTTTAACTAAGATAAGATCAGAATTTTAGTTATTTGATTGGACAATATTAGATTGATTTTAGTTCTTAGCCAATCAAAATTGAAGTATCTACTAAAATTTGGATTTTATCTTTAGTTAAAATTCCGTGAAACAGGGCCCTGATCTTACTGGGCTAATGAAGAACTGCCAGTTTATACACGGGACCTCGGTTTTTCGACCCATCCGAACGACTAGACAATTGATCTTGACAGCCTCCTCCCCATTCTACCTGCACCACTGACAAGGAGGAATCACGTTGAAAAATGCACAGATCGAACATGCGACCTCCATGCTAGCGACCCAGCGTCTTAACAACTTCCCCATCGCAGGGGCGGATCCAGAGGGGAAGTAATTTAGAGACGATGATGGCAGATTTCCGTAACCGAAACCTGGCAAACCCCCTCCTGCAAAAATTCCTGGATCCGCCCCTGCATCGTAGTTTCCGCCATGCAAAGTAATCTAAACAAATGATAGACATCAAAAGATTTTACTCGACACTTATACATGGCGCTATTTTATTTATATTGCCTGCAGTGGATGTAGTATGTCACATACAAAATTTTCAAATCGTCATATTTTTGTAAATATGGCCACCCAACCCACCTGCCTGTCAAATCCAAACCTATGTTTATTTTTAACCACACAAGTTGTTTTTAACCGGAAATAGAAGAGTTAATATTGTCTCGTGTGATTTATGTTCGGTATGATCTCGACATTTGAATAATTTATCAAAAACCCGAGGATTAAAGGGGGTGCAGTTCGACATCGAGACGATGACACACAAACAATGATCTGTCAACCATTTCAACAATAAAATATATTTCATTTTTCTTAAAGAGACAGACCACAGAGCTGAATTTCTTCTCTTTTTATTATTGTTATAAAATAAAATGAAATATGACTAATGTCATATTGTTATGCATGTAGGACACCTTTAAGCGGGCAATACTATCCCGGCATCGGCACTACAGCCTACTCTCAAATTCCATCTTTTAAGTGTACGCCAACCTCGGGTGTTCAAATGACCAAACAGCTGTCCTTCCATTCCGCAACTATGGTAGGAGACAACATATGAAGAATTTTTTCTCCGGGTAGTAGCGCAATGGCCTATTCTACTTTCGAATTCCACTGTCGGGGGTTCTTTTTCAAGCACGGCAACGTGTGCACGGACCGTGGTTTCCTGCACCATTGACACGTGGAAACTAAGCACGTCTGAAAGCCCCTGGGGATCAAAACCGGGATCACTATTTTAGCGGACCATCACTACTAGGACTTTACGTCCAAATCGGCCTAAGTTAATGTCGCGGACACACAGATATGAAATAGGGTTTAACGTCCTACTATTCAGCTCAGACTTGGCTAATGAAGACGGGCGGACAAATAGTCCGATAGAACGATTCCTTCAGTTTTCGTTCTAGAATATCTTTCGGGAATACGTTTCTTATAGGTAACTAGAAAAACTAATATTTGCCAGCAAAATCAGAATGTATGATAAATTGGCTCGTTGAAATGTCTCATTAATATGCACCTCAATAAATAATATTCTTTTTTATTGTCAGTTTTTCCGATTGATCAAAATCCAATAAAGGCACAAAACGATGTTTTTGAACAGACAAAGCTTTTAAAATTGATGGCTTAGCGCGAACAAAACACCAGGATAATAATACAATTAAAATAAATTACCATGTTTTCAAAAAAAGACAAAAGTTGTCAATATGTAACTCGTTTTGAACAATAGAGAAGGTCCGATACCTGGTCTCGCGGTATTACCTTAATGACGTTTTCTATTCAATCTGTCATAATAAAACATCGGGGCCTTTCACAAAGGACAGAAAGGGGGCAGCTTGACCGGTGGTCATCGACAGCTGAATGTTCAATAGGTGCAGGTGAGGTGACCAATTGAACAGAGACAATAGCTGCAGGTATGGACATGTAACTAATGAAGGGTCACACATTTCATGAGTGCGATCTAATGTATCTTAAAATGATAGCTTTGTGATTAATTAAATGGAGTAAAGAGACAAAGAAGTGAAATGATGTTTAACGTCCTATGATTCTGTGGGTATACTCCCATGTTTCTTGAGGGGGGGACTAACCTATGGTACAATTTCATTTCAAATTCGAAAGCGAGAGAGGGAGAGAGAGAGGGCGAGAAAGAGAGTGAGGGAGGGCGAGGAAGAGAGAGAGAGAGAAATGGGGTTTAACGTCCACTCGACAAAAACTAGGTCATTTTGGGACTAACATATGGTTTCATTGTATTTCAATAATTCGCTTGCGCGTAGGGGTCTTCAGCAGTGGGAGGAAACCGGAGTTCCCGGAGGAAACCCACGAGGTTGAGAAGGCGCCCCTATTTCCATGCCACATACGCCCACGCCAGGGCTCGAAACCACAGTCGCAAGACAGAGGTGACTGGCCAGCTATAGGTCGAAGCGCGGCACTCTAGGCCACTAGGTCACCCCCCCCCCCACACACACACTGTATGGTGTATGTCCGTCTACATTAGATCAGTAGAAAAATGAATTGAAATGGGTTTTAACGTCCTGCTAAAATTTTAGCCCAGTAAGCGCAGAGAAGTTAGTAAGATATTGAAGCCCCATTTGAGGTTTACTTATGATTCTATATGATTTATGTTTTGTTTTTAATTTGCCGTGTCACGTTGATCGTCAGGTCGTGTCATTAATTTGACTAATCTTATCACCATGGTAACCACGGTGATACAGGTAATAATAACAACAACAACCTCGCCTCATTCTTGCCACATAATTTATACACAACACAATTATGTCATAAATAATAAGCTGCTTATCTTGTTGAACATTCACTACTCCCTTTTAACCCTTTACGACCACCATAAAAAGGAACTAGCATTTAACGCCCTACCTTTATTGTACATGGTGGCTCACTGAATAAGACGTTGGCTCGCTAACCTCTAGGTTCATCGGGATTTTTTTTCCGGCGTGGACCCCCCCCCCCCGAAAAAGTGGTGTGGATACGAGGGCTTGGCAACGGACAACGTACAGTCGTTCGGGTGGGATGAAAAACTGAGGTTCCGTGTACACATTGGCGTACACGTAAAAGACCGTAACACCGGATTGGGTAAAGCCCGGCTGACACTTGCACGATTCCGTGGCACCCATTCGGTCTGATTTGCGCAAACTCGTCGTGCCAATGCGGGAAGTGCGTAAACAATGCGCAAACTATGCGTGAACTCGTCGTGCCAGTTCGTGTCAATGTAGTCACTGATGGGCACGACAAAATCGTGGCCAAAAGTCGTGCAAGTGTCAGCCTGGCTTAAGGGTCTCTCATGGCAAAACTGCGTGTGATATATGCATGTCTTCATTAGCTCAGTAGTAGCAAAGCAGTGGACCGTTAAATTTCATTTCATTTTTTTTACACAACGAAAGGAATGCGGCATCATTGTGTGTCACGAAGAAAGTCGGCGCCGTGATCTACTCAGGTTGCAACCTATCAAGGAATCATTAAAGTACTATCCGTAGTATAAATGGATCCGTCTTCATTAGCCCAGTTCAGAGCAGAACAGTAGGACGTTAAATACCATTTCATCTCATTTCGTATAAACGAAAGCTGGTGTGATATTCGTTCTATTAAATTTGAGCCAATACTGTATAGTACAAAACAGATAAATGACGTACGTTAGGTATTTTAGGGTTAATGTGACACTAAACTAATGACTTAAGAGTGTTATGATGAACACATAATATTTATCTGTTTAAATATCTCATATCATTCCATGTCTGACGCATTTCTCCCTCCTCATTACAGTAGGGTGAGCATTCACAATGGCCGACGTGTTCAGATACACGAGCAGTTCCTGAGCAATTGGATGTTGATTTGGCGAAGACGGTAAAATTAAATGTTAGACGATCAAAAAAAAAAAAAAAAAAAAAAAATGACAAAAAATAATAAAATATGATTGAAAAAAAAAAAAATGGGTGACCTAAACGAGATTCATTTCATTCGAGATTTCATTGGATTTGTGCCAGTTGGAATCGGGTATAAGTTACGGAAACCATCTTTCCCTATTGATCATATTCTTAGAAGAGGTCTGCGGACTGACAATAAAAGTATTACCCATTCTTTCGGATGATACGAAAATCCGATATCCAACAACGTACTCGGGTTGGAGTTCTATGAAATGAAGTACAAGTGACCCGAGAAATAACTACTGTCGTACTATAGACCTGGAACTGGCCATTTTGTGGGATGAAATTAAAAAATCCAATTCACCAAAGCTATGCAGAATTATTAAAAAAAAACATGCAAGGTAATTTTCATGTCGATCGGACTTGAAATGGCGAAGCCTTAGGTTTTGTGGAAGAGCGTCACCCCAAGAAACAGACGACAAAGAAGTAGAAGATTAACAGTTAGCGACCAGTTCCTGATCCTCAAATAACCATATGTTAGTCTCAAAATGACTGAAGTGTTGACTAGACGTTAAACCCAACAGTTGTTAGAACGCGTGAGTCTACAAACTGTTTAAAATACAGATCCTATTTCGTTTCTTTTTTTATTGTTCAAATTTTCGTTTTATTTGTCTGTACTACACTAGGATCTAGAAGAGTTCTTACAAAACAGACGTTCTGGTTGATATGAGGAATTGGTCAATGAAACGGTGTGTTACGACGACTTCTTGGAACTGTGGCTAAACCAATAGAAACGTCAAAGCTGATTGATTAATCAATGTCTGACGTCACAGGGTCAAATGCCGCTCGTACGATCCTTGACGCGACTCCTCCCGCCCCAATACAACTGGTCAGACCTCCTTTAAGTGTAGGCCATTGAAAGTAAAATAGAAACGAAACGAAATATAGATCTGTATTTGTATCAGATTGAGTGAATCTAGTAATAACATCATTCCTGAAACTCAGACAGCCATTATATCAAGATAACTTGATAAAATCAACACCGAACAAAAAAATATATAAAAACTAGAACAGGTGATGTAAATATTTTGAGAATTTTATCAGATGTTTTATATAATCAGATATTTTGAAATACGTGTTGACAGAAGTGTGTATAGAAGGAAAAGATGGGGGTAGGTGGGGAGATATAGAGGTATCAGCCACACTACGTTAAAAATAAAGAGAGAGAGAAATGAGGTTTAACGTCCACTCGACAAAAACTAGGTCATTTCGGGACTAACATATGGTTTGATTTCATTTCAATACATCGCTTGTGCGTAGGGGTTTATAGCAGTGGGAGGAAACCGGAGGACCCGGAGAAACCCACGAGGTTGGACAGACGTACGTTAAAGTTGCATTATGTAATAGCTAAATCTAATTATTTTGGCTTCAAATGTTATATAAATCACTGTTTAGACATTTATCAAATCTAGATCATCGGATGACCGAAATTTAAATGGATTTAAATATCCGCGTGATTTAAAAATCTAACGATATCAAGCAATGGACGATCTATGCTATATCTTCAAACAGCTCGCTAGCCTGATGGTCAGGTGTTCGATCCCTGCATTGGCCGAGAAAGATCATCCCTTGTCAGTGACAAGGGCAGCTGTCTAGTCGTTCGGATGGGACAAAAACCGAGGTCCCGTGTACACATTGGCGTGCACGTAAAGATCCCTTGGCAGTTAGAATTCGAGTACCGCCACTGTCCGGGCAAAATTTCCCTCATAGCACACTGTATGGCGTATGCCCGTCTTTTTTAGCCCAAGCTAGGGCCAGAAAAGTAGGACATTAAAACCCATTTCATTTCCTTTCAAACAGCCATTACTTGGCTCTATATCTAAATCTTACATTATGCATTTTTCTGATGTTTGTACCATTTGTTCCTCCATGGGTATTGGGCTAGCTTACTAATTCTCCAAATACCACATGGAGGGGCCCACAGGTGATCGGCATCTATGCCGCTGGCTAACTTATCATGTGGAACCGGTACGATCCAAGTACTGGTCGAGAAAATTTCACGTGAAATTCCAGCCTGGTAACCCCTTTGATAAGGGTGCAAGACTGGGGTGGGGTCCTTCGGATGGGCCGAAAAAATGAGACCTCGTGCTATGTAAACTATAGTTAGATCTTGAAATAATTCGATAGTTAATTATAATGTCCTTTAAATGTTCCAACATACAGACGCATCACAGATTAGCATAAGTTATTTATGCAATTTGATGAAGTTGTGTACTCAATCACCTCGAACAACACGCTAATACTACACCAGAAATAACTCCTCTTATCCGTATCATTTTACACCACCACCCGGTATCATGTCGGCCATCTTGGTCTTTATGTCGTAATTCTATCAGGTAAAATATCAAATAAATCTTCCTTTCTTCAAAGATTTCAAATGTTAATTACCGACTAATTGTGTCGACTGAAGTCTGTGGTCTGTATTTATCAGACATTAAAAAGAATTAAATCTTCTTCTAAAGGTCTTCTTAGACTGCACCCCGAACTCAGACTGTCTGTCTAAAAGCTATCGCATTCTCCTGGTATGACGTAAATGGTTTGCTACATGCAGTGGGCCTATGCAGAACAGAAAAAAGATTGACGACGTCACAGGTCAAGAAACGTCATTCGGTAGACGACCATCACGACAAGTCGCATCATTTCTGAAATGAAATGAAACAGGGTTTGACGTCGGTGATAATCACGCGGAAAGTTGATTTGGGGACGTTGTAATACATATCATATTATTGGTTATTTTCTGACATCTGTCTGCCATTTATTTTGTACTGACTTGCCCATTGACAGTGGGCCCTTGTCTTGTCGCTATGTTCATTGTTCAGGGTTCGTTAGAGAACGATTTTCTGGGCTGGAAAAGGTCGTCCATATTTCAAAATTTCCCAGGGGATAACCCATACCCTTTCGTTCGGGGGAGAGAATCTCTCGCCCCGCCTAAAAAGTTTACGGCCCCTCCACAGGCATCAGACTGGCTAGGACCATCTCTTAGTTCAAATTTCAACTAGTTTTTCCGTCATATTTCAAAAACTATACGCTATCCTTGGCCAGGCCCCTCATCCCGCAGCACTACCGGGAGGGGGCGCGCCGGGCATTCACGATGAAATTTCTATGGGAAATACGATAAATAAGTAGAAAAAGTATGAATCCATTGGGAATAGATGATTAATACAAAATGTATTTATATTAATAAAACTTCAAACAATGTCAAAGACACCCCTATGTGGTTAGAGAAATCACAATGCCCGCCATCAACAAGACTCGTATAGGCCTATCAAATAATCATTTATTTTTTTCTTTTTAATCAAAATACAGTAACATATAAAACATCAAAGAACATCGAACGGAACAATTTAAAAAAAAAGAAAGAAAGAAAAAACCACTATGTCTTCTGGTCAATGTGACCGTGATGTGGGCGCCACCTGGTGACAGGATGTTGAAGGTTACTCGGTACAATATAATTAATCATCATTATCTTCAATAGACTGATGTTCATTAATTAAAATATCTCATATCAATACAGAACAGGATACACTGTAAAATAGCCTACATTATATAGGCCTATTTTGTCCTTTGATAATAGACACCACGAGAAAAAAAAATGGAGTTTAAAGTCCTACTGTTCGACACCGATTGGCTGATGAGGAATTGTTCTTTCATAATAGACACTATGATAAAAAAAAGCCCATCGTATAAAATAGTTCCTTTTCAAGAAAATGAAATGAAATGGGGTTTAACGTCCTAATATTCTGCAAATATGGGCTTATTAGGATGTTTTTGCTCGTCGGTGGCATTAAGGCCTATACTCTTATATGTATTTACCGCGTTTTTTTGTCCAACCTAAATGGATATATGTATGTCCTCCCAGCACCACTGACAGGGAGATAGAAATGAGGTTTAACGTCCGTTCAGGCTATTTAATAATTAACAACAAGATTAACCGGACAACTGATATATTCCTTGAAATGCATTTAACAATTGATTTAATACTTAGTATGAATACAATCAGGGTCAATGTTTGCAATAAAACAAACAATGACCTAATTTGTGTCGAGTTAACGTTAAACCCCATTTCTCTGTCTTCTCTCCTATAACAGATTAGAGGCCTATTAGAAAACTGTTATTATATCGATTTCCTCAATAATTAAGCAATCAGTGACAGTAGAGCGACACTCGATTATTCATATCTGACGTAAGGTTTAATTAACGGTTAATTAGATTAATGATTTCTGGGAGGATTATTGAAACATTTTATTAGAATGACGTAACATAAAGTCATCAATGCACTCGGGTCACCTCAGTAACTGTATTGAATAATCGTTCCTACAATCACGTGACAATACTATCCTGTATGTATTTAATCATCTGACAGTTTATCTTTTTATTTTTTAGTGTTTTACCTATCTCTATATATTACTCATTCATATATACAGTAAATAACTTAAACATACATTATGCAAGAGTTAAATCTGCCTATTGCAGGTCTTTCTTTAGGCCCGAAATGTTATCTAAATTATTAATTAGACATTAATTAGTTCATACAGACTATAATCAACTCTCGATGTCATCGCTAGCCTGCGATATTTATTGGATTAGGATCCGATTTGCTACTCAAATTTCATTCATAATTCAATCATGAAATGGATAATCGAGACTACGTTGGGTTTTTTTTTTGTCGTACCAACTTTGGTAATGATGGGTAATGATGGTCAAGGCCAGGCCGGAAATTCAATCGCTAAAATTTAGGTTTAGAGTGGATCAATTTGACTGAAATTTTCAGCAAATTAATTGCCTTTACATTATCGCGTTTTTAGCTATTATAGTGAGAACTGTCAACTCTTTATCTAATCTCCCGATAATGTATATTTTATAAACCAACTTGTCCATAATATCATGTTTTATGTATGGGACGTTAAATTTGTAATGAACAACAACAAAAACAAGTCCATTGGTATTATTTAAAAATAAGGGCGTCAATGTTAATTTGTTGCGCAAATCTGCACTGGAATTTAACATTAAATTATCTACATTAGCCCAACCAATAAATAGCGCCATCTGATCCAAATACAGATCTAAATTTCGTTTCGTTTTTTATACTTTCGATGGCTTGCACAATATGAATATCCGTGGGAGTTCATGTCAGGGGTCATACGAGAGACTTTTGACCCTTTGACGTCAGACAATGATTAATCAACCAGTGTTGACGTTTCTATTGGTTCGCCCACACTTCCGTAAATCAAAAGGCCAAAAACAATCGCCGTAACAGACCGTTTCATTGGCTAATCCCTCACATCATTCAGAACATGTCAATGATGAAACCTCTTTTAGGTCTTAGTGTAGTAAAAACAAGTAAAACAAAATTTTGAACTATAAAAACGAAACGATTTTCCTAGTGTGAAACCCTAAATAAGATCTGTGTTTCAATCAGACAGCAAATAAATAGAACAAATTTACACGTTTCACAGAAAAAGAATAAAAGGTGAAAGATTGTTACTGGGTCTATTACTGATTGATTCTGCTTCAAAAGAACCCGAGTAAAATTAAATTCAAAAATCAGCCTTCCCTGACACTGTGTGTTGTTATAATTCCAACATGTTGCACGATATCTAAACACGTTTCTACATGCACGTGTGTCTGCACAACCGTGTTAATGTTAATTGTTCGCTTGACAGAAGTTTGACAGTTTGACAATTCATCCGTGAGATATAAATAGCATTTCTTGATTCCATTATCAGGAATTTATTGAAGCGAACACAGCGTTAAAGTATCGGGATCTGTTTGTCGAGGTGTTGAAAGCCAAAATCAAAGGAAACTGTGTTTATTGGCGAACGAAACGTTCAATTATGCAAATTTTCACTACTTATTTAGAACGAAACAGAACAAAAAATATGGCCACTCTGCATTTTTAGCAGATTAAGAATTGCAACCTGTTAACGGCATCGGCGCCGCTCAAACGATCTTCGCGTACGTCACGTACATCCACGGTTTGTTTTATTCTCCTGGCTCGCAATTCACTTTTAATAACAAAAACAGTGACTGGGAAGTGGTTCGATTGATTATGTAAATTAACACCATGTTCTTAGAGTGTAACATACTATTACTAATCCCCTCGGTATTTCCGATTTTTTTCGTGCCGTTGTAAAACATTAAAAGGAAATATATGTACATTCCGATAACATCAGTGAGAACCGTTATGGAATCACATTTTGATTCATTAAGCATAAAAAACAGTTTTATCTTTGTAATGAACTAATTGATCTATATATTTTTTACACATAGAACGTAAATTAATGAAGAGGGTTGAATGGTCGAGTGGTTGAGTTAAGTTGTGGCGTGGGTTATGATTCTATGCGTGAACATGACAAGGAGCAGGGGCGTCTACTTCTCCACCTGTGATCTGACCAGACCGTTTGCCTCATTGTTTTACACATGTCCACGTCGTTATATATGTCTACACCGTTTTATACATCACCACGTCGTTATATATGTCTACATCGGTTTTTTTTATGTCAAACATCGTTTTATATGTCCACTTCGTTATATATGTCTAAATCGTTTTATATGTCTACATCGTTTTATATGTCAAACATCGTTTTATATGTCTACATTGTTATCGATATCGTTTTATATGTCCACGTCGTTATATATATGTCTAAATCGTTATATATGTCTACGTCGTTATATATGTCTACATCGTTTAATATGTCTACAATGTTATCGACATCGTTATATATGTCCACGTCGTTATATATATGTCTACATCGTTATATATCTTTCTATGTCGTTATAAATATATGTCATTGTTTTATATGCTTATATCGTTATATATAACGTTATCGACAACGTTATATATGTTCACGTCGTTATATATATGTCTACATCGTTATATATCTTTCTATGTCGTTATAAATATATGTCATCGTTTTATATGCCTATGTCTACGTCGTTCCATATGTCTACGTCGTTTTATGTCTACATCGTCTAATATGCCTACATCGTTGTATATGTATCTACACAGCATAACGTATTGCAGCCTCACTAGTCTGTACGTGAACAAGTCATCTCAAATATCTTACTTTTGGTACATGCAAAAACATACTTCGACAAGACAAACACTTTAATTAGTAATTAGATACACTTATGATTTTGTCGATATCGGTTTTCCATGCATCATTGATTAGATCCATTTTTCAACTTTCGACATGATTTATAAATATTGGAAATTGTAATGATATAATTGATATTTCCAATCAGTTATTGTGTAATTTCTACGATAAGAATCAGGTGTGGAATATTGAAACTGATTGCTTCATGTATCATTAATAACTTCAGCAATTACGACAACCATAAACATTTACTGCGGTATTATAAATTGAATAGAACAGCGGTCAGCGATAATCATTGTGATTAGGGGTTGATGTCTACACGCTATGGCTCATTGGAATCTGTGTCATATATTATAACATTGTGTCTGTACTTTTACACGAACTGTAACTGTAGCCATAATGGGGGGTTTGGGTGGCCTAGTGGTCTAGCTGGCCGGTCACCTCTGGCTTGCGGCTGTGGTTTCGATATCTGGTGTGAGCGTATGTGGCATGGAGATAGGGGCGCCTTCTCAACCTTGTGGGTCTCCTCCGAACACTCCGGTTTCCTCCCACTGCTAAAGACCCCTACGCGCAAGCGAATTATTGAAATAAAAATAAACCATGTGTTAGTCCCGAAATGACCTAGTTTGTCTCGAGTAGACGTTAAACCCACCTCTCTCTCCCTTTGTCTCTGTAGCCATATTATTGGTTTACAGAAGAAGGGTTCCGACTTTACAAACTGTGTGGTGGTAGGATGGTGGAGAACCCTTTGCAATATTGAATAAAACTAAAACAAATACCCCAATCTGATTAAAATACAGATTTATATTTCGTTTCGTTTTTTTTATATACTTTCGGTGGCCTACACTGTCGGTGGCCTACACTGCATAAAGATCTGAGTGGCTTTTGGCCCTATGATTAACCAATTAGCGTTGATGTTTCTTGTAGTATACTCACAGTGCCGTGCACCTCATATCAAAAACTCGGCGCTATATACCGTTTCATTGACTTAGCCCTTACATCAACCAGAACACGTCAATGATAACAACTCTTCCAGATCCTAGTGTAGTAAAGACAAGTAAAACCAAATTAACACACTTCATATTTGTTTTTAAACTTGAAAACAGCAAACAATCAGTGGTTATCGGATTTTAAAGCTGCGGCTAAAATCGATTCCACACACAGAGAACTATCCACTTCCAAAATAGATCTCTGTCATGATTGGCCGCCATATTAAAAAGATAAACTGTTTAATAATTTGGATCAGGCCCGTTTAAAATCACACACAAAAATACTGAATAAACAATTTTGAATTTTATTAAATGGAAAGAAGGTACATATTTCTAAAAATTATCGAAGTCGACTTATGTTTTCGAGTAAAATCGTCAGTTAATGGGAATCGTGATGGCTAAGTGGGTAAGACACTGGCTCGCTATCCTGGAGGTCGGGTGTTCGATCCCTGCTTTGGCCGAGGGGTTCATATCGATTTTCAGGTGTGGTTTCCCCATGTCAGTTACGCGGAACGGAGGGTCTGACAAGGACAGCTGTCTAATCGTTCGGATAGGACGGAAAATCCAGGTCCCGTGTACACATTTACGTACACGTAAAAGATCCTTTGGCAGTTGGAATTCGATATAAGAGTAGGCCGTAGCGCCGCTGCCCGGGCAAAATTTCCCCCATAGCACACTGTATGGAGTATGCCTGTCTTTCATTAGCCCAGGTTAGGTGCAGAAGAGTAGGACGTTAAACCCCAATTCATTTCATTTACTTCGGTCAATGTCGGTAAGTAAGTTTCGTGTCTGTTTTCAACCTAATTGTAGCGAGACAGCGTAAAGGTTGTATGAACTAAAGTCGATACACACAATAAATCTCGGCCTTCTGTTTTCTTTATTAAAAGTAGATGACATCTACCTGAATTCAAACAAAGAAATCTCATAAAAATAGAAACAAACACACGAGCCGTCTGGGAGAGGTGGATATTGGACTGACCTCGTCACATCTGGTGGTCAAGGGGATTAATGACCAGTGCTACCTGGCTATAATTATTACCTTTTACCTGGGCGTAATACAATGTTCGCCTGACCTTTTACACGTACAAGGCACAAATTACATCCCATCGCAAACTACGGGTCACTGGACATCGATCTTTCTGCTTCAACTGACTGCCTGAACTTTTCAACATGACCTTATTAAAAGAATAATTCTGTAAAATTGAATTGATCTAAAAGCGGGGAACAGAAGCCGATCGATTTCCTGAAATTTTTAATAAAAACGAATAAATTCTTGATGCAGTACATATTATTATGTCGTGTAGTGTGCAATAAGTTCAGTATTGTCCGAATAGAGGGGTTCCGCGGGGTTTGAGTGATCTTATGTTATGTAAAAAAGGGTTTGGGTGGGCTAGTGGTCTAGAGTGCCACGCTTCGACCTTAGCTGGCCGGTCACCTCTGGCTTGCGGCTGTGGTTTCGAGCCCTGGTGTGAGCGTATGTGGCATGGATATAGGGGCGCCTTCTCAACCTCGTGTGTTTCCTCTGGGCACTCCGGTTTCCTCCCACTGCTAAAGACCCCTAAGCGCTAGCGAAATATTGAAATAAAATTTAACTATATGTTAGTCCCGAAATGACCTAGTTTGTGTTGAGTGCACGTTAAACCCCATTTCTCTCCCTCTCTCTCTCTCTCTCTCTCTCTCTCTCTCTCATTGAGTCAAGTGGCGTGGTTTCGATTCCCCGCTCGTACGTGACAATATGTAGGGTCGAATGTACAACCTCGTGAGTTTTCTCCCGTCATCCGGTTTACTTCCAACTACTAAACCAGATGTTACACCCGAAATGACCTAGTTTGCGTCGAGTAGAAGTTACCCCCCCCCCCCCCCCCTACAGCAGGTCGTTTGACTGTTCTTATTTTGCATTCACATATCTAGTCATTCGCATGGGACGAAAAATCGAGGCCCCTTTTACACATCTTTGTATTCACATAGCGATCGATCAAGTACTGAGTCAGATATAAATCAGCCTACTTATAATATCAATAACAGCTTTATGCGACATAAATTCACATAATTATGATTTTATTTATGTTTTGAGTCACCCACCATTTGTCACAACATCGAGTCAGAAATATTTGTGGCAACGCCAGGTGATAATCGCCAGGTAATTTAAAGTTTATTTACCTTCAGGTATTTTCACTGCACGTATCATGATTAAAAGGATAAGTCATCGAAATTATTTTTTTTGCAATTTACGATTTCTCTCTTTTGAAATTGACAAGCTGTTATTGTTTACTTTCGTCATGTGAATCACCATATTTTTTGTTATATCATAAAGATTTCAGTACTTTCTAGTGTTGTTTATCGTATTTTGACATAGCAGTGATGGGCTGGAAGGAAAATGGAATGGAGTTTAACGTCCAACTGTTCTGCATTATCAAGATGGGCATGCGTCAAACAGTTTACTAACAGTGAATCCGACACACTCTTATATCAAATAGCAACTGTCAAGGGTTCCTGTGTGTGCACGTCAATGTGTACGTGGAGAAACCACGTCGGAAAATCCCGATGAACATTCTCGACCAACATGGTACCCCTTGTCAGTGACGAAAGGATACCTATCTAGTCGTTCGGATGGGACGATAAACGGAGTTCCCGTGTATACATTGGCATGCATGTAAAAGATCCCTTGACAGTGGGAATTCGATGTAAGAGTAGGCCACAGTACTGCTGACCTTGCATGTCCCTCATAGCACACTGTATTATCCCAGTCGGAGCAGAACAGTAGGACGTTAAACCCTATTTCATTTCTTTTGCTTGATGGTACTCGGGATAGACTCGTGTCCCGCCCTCCCCTATGGCACCGCCATAAGAATATGGCCCTTGTGGCATTCCATAGATATGCATTGTATTTGTTTATTGTTTTAAATGTGAATTTCAACGAATGATTTGTTACAATTAAATAATATCGATGATTTATAGCCTAACTCGTTTGTAGGATCATCATCGTCATCGATCAGGGATAATGAGTCACACGTCATTAGACACACTTGTCGATACAGACTACCGTTCGTTACACCCAATAGGTATGACATTAGCACCCAACATAACAAACTTGTAATTAGTCAGAAAATTTTCATGTTTGATATCAAAGAAGGTCTCGCAAGGGACGGAACGAAAAATGATACTTGGCAGTTTGAATTCGATATAAGACTAGGTCGTAGCGTCGCTGTCCTAGCAAGATTTCCATTATAGCACACTGTATGGCGTTACCTGTCTTCATAAGCTGGGTCGGATCAGACTGTGGGAGGGCGTTAAACCCAAATTCATTTCACGTTTCCAAAAATATATCCCGACATTATCGCATCCTTAATCATAGTGTTACATATGCCGTTTGTCTAGTGGGCGTTTAACACCAGTTTTCTCGATTGTGTTCATTGTCCCTTTAGACCAGTTGCATGTATACATGTACTTATATATAGGATCATCATCATCGAAGATCAGCGGTGACTCATGCTCCATTAGACACAAACATCATCATCGATCAGACATTAATCAACCCAGATGACACACCCAGAACAGTTATAAACTTTACCGAAATAAGAAATAAAAAAAAGATAAGAAACTTGTGAACAGCATTCCAAATGTATGATCAAATACCGAAATAAAAAAATAGATAAGAAATTTGTGAGCAGCATTCCAAATGCATGACAATGAACACATTATCAAAAGCCAAATATTGGTGTAATTTTGTTTTTACAATGGAATGACAAATACCTAAACGTATAATGTTGTTATAAGTATTAAATCCCTTGATACTTATAATTCGATATAAGAGTAGACAGTATCGTCACTGTTCGGATAAAATCATCTCATAGCACGCTGCATGCAGTATACCCGTCTTCATTAGCCCAGCCTCCGGGCACTCCGGTTTCCTCCCACTGCTAAAGACCCCTACGCGCAAGCGAATTATTGAAATAAAATTAAACCATATGTTAGTCGCGAAATGACCTAGTTTGTGTTGAGTGAAGTTAAACCCCATCCCCATCTCTCTCTCTCTCTCTCTCTCTCTCTCTCTCTCTCTCTCCCTCTCTCTCTCTCTCTCTCTCTCGCTCTCTCTCCCTCTCTCTCTCTCTCATTAGCCCAGTTTGGAACAGAACAGTAGGACGTTAAACCCCATTTCACTCAGTTCTAATGTTTAATGTGACAAAGAGCAATAAATTATAACAAAATATAATTTGAGGTGATCAGCGCTGCTTTGCAGGTAATTCTATGCCATTTTAAAATAATTTTAAAATCGATCGAGTCAATCGATCCATTGTGGTTAAGTGAGTAAGTCGCTGGTTCGCTGGCCTCGGTGTCGTGGATTCGCTCCTGGTGTCCCTCGGATATTTCCGGCGTGGTTTCCACTTGTCAGTGGTGTAGGATGGAGGGTCAGGCAAGGACAGCTGTCTAGTGGTTAGGATAGGATAAAAATGACTAGGTCCCGTGTACACATTGGCGTGCACGTAAAAGATCACTAGGTCGTTGGAATTCGATATAAGAATAGGCCGTAGCACCGCTGCTCGGGCAAAATTTCCCTTATAGCACACTTTATGGTATATGCCTGTCTTCCATTAGCCCAGGCTAGATGCAGCAAAGTAGGACGTTAAACCCCATTTCATTTCATTTCGTTTCTTGTTTTAGTGATGTAGGACGGAAGGTCTGACAAGGACTTCTGTCTAGTCGTTCGGGTGGGACAAAAAATGAGGCCCCATGTATACATTGACATATGTACGTAAAAGAACCCCTGGCAATTGGAATTCGATATAAGAGCAGGCCGTAGCACCGCTGTCCTGGAAAAACGTCCCCTCATAGCACACTGTATGGTGTATGCCCACCTGCATAAAGCCCAGTCGGAGAAGAACAGTAGGACGTTAAACCCCACTTAAATCCATTTCATTTATTGTTTTCTAACACTAATGATTCAATAAATATTTATATTTTGTAATGACACGATATTTAATTATCGGATCTGAAAAATTGGGTGATTAGTTTTTGATTTTATTACAAAAATACAAATCCCTAGTCGCAATTTCTAATTTGAATGATGAGTTATTTGTCGCGCCTGTCTGATACAAGGATTATATCAAATGGTGTTTGTGATTTATGTGTTTGTAGATATTTTCCATAAAATATGGACTCGATCGATTTTATAATTATTTAATAATGGCATAGAATTACCTGCCAAGCAGCGCTGATCACCTAAAATTATATTTTGTTATAATTTATTGCTCTTTGTCTCATTAAAAATGAGTGAAATATGGTTTAACGTTAGCGTCCTGCCCTTCTGCTCCCAACTGGGCTTGTGAAGACGGGCAAACGCAATACTGTGCTCTGTGGGGAGATTTTGCCCGGACAGCGACACTACGGTCTACTCTTATATCGAATTCTAACTATCAAGGGATCTTTTACGTGTACACCAATTTCTCGGCCAATGCAGGGATCACATGCCCGATCTCCCGGCTAGCGAGCCAGCGTATTACCCACTAAGCCAACATTAAAAATGAAATTGGGTTCAATGTCCAACTGCGATAATGAAGACGGCATACGTCATAATAATATAATGTGCTATGAGGAAACTTTAGCCCGGGTAGCAGAACTATGGCCTATTTTTATGTCAAATTCTGACTCCAACGGGATCTTTTACATCCCATCCGAACAATTAGACAACTTTCCTTGTCAGGCCCTCTGCTATGTAGTGCTACGAGTGTTGTGTGATGTTATACTTATAAAGCGCAAATCTTATTATTTTTGCTTTAAACGGGTAAGCACGCACGACATGTATGATAATAATTCCATTTTTGGTATTATAAAATTAATTGGATAAAACTATTTATACTTATATAAGTTATTTGTAATTCTGATGAGATTAAAAACGTGACTTATTATAGACAGTAAAATGAACTCGTATTCACGTAGAAAATTAATTATTTATCGCTCTAAATAGCATGTATTTATAAACAGACGACTTTATCTTCAGACAGACGTATAGATATTTACGTATGGTTGAAGTCGAAAATAGTAATTAATTCCATCAGACAGACGTACAATACTTAGAGTCAAAGATATTAATTAATTCTACGGTATCTATATCTTCGTTGTCGTGGTGTTGTCGTTGTAAGGACGACGGGTAGGGTGTGTGTGTGTGTGTGTGTGGGGGGGGAAATAGTGCATAGACAGTCGAAGAGCTATTTATCAATATTTTAGGTCCAAAATATTAATCATTCTATGTCATTATCTTTTGCGGTATCGTTCTTGTCGGCGATGCAGGGACTTGCAAGGAGGATGCCTAGTTGTTCGGATAAGACAAAAAGGAGGCCTCTGTCACATTGGCGTTTACGTAAAAGAACCCCTGACAGCTGGAATTCAATTGCATCCCGGGACAAATTTACCTATAAGCACACTGTGTGGCGCATGCCTGTCTTCATTAGCCCTATAGGTCATTCATACATTCATTGAAAATCCATACATTGAAAATCCATTCATTCATCATTCATTCAATCATTGTTTTACTATTCAACATGGTTACTGAAGACGGGCATACGCCATACAGTACACTATGTGTGAAATTTTGCCCGGGCAGCGGTGCTACGGCCTACTCTTATATCGATCTTTTACGTGCACCTCTATGTGTACACGGGACCTCGGTTTTTCGTCCCATCCGAACGACTAGATAGATGTCATTGTCATTGGGTTATATTAGATTTATTTGCTATGATCTATCAGATATACTAATTATATGTATCACTGATAGAAATCTTGTCTCGTGTTAAATGGCTTGTATTTGATGTAAATCAGACCGGGATCTCTCGTCTTTTGACCGTATCTCGTTTTACTGTTGGGCTATTAATGGCGGCAGAGAAAAGGGAAATGCCTGGGGGGTTATTTATATCTTTATACCTCGGAGAACGCTAGATCAGAGACGGCCTAGTACATATGACGTGGATGGATGACGTGGATTGTGTGTTAAGGTTTGGGTAAGGGTAAGGGTTAGGTTTGGTTCAGGGTTTTGGGTTAGCGCTAGCCCTAACCCTGTCTATATCTCGAGACCTTGATGAAATCTGCATGCAGGTTCTAACTCTAACCCTAACCCACAATCCATGACGTCATATTATGTGCTAGAATGTGCGTGACCGTCTCCCATCAATTTAAATAGATGTATATAATTCTCCCCCCCCCTCTTCATTTCATGTCAATCAGCGGTATAGTCAGAGTCCGGAATCTTCTGCCTGACAGATGCAGTCCTGAAATAACCTAGCTTGTGTCCAGTTGATTGTCCCCTCTCTCTCTCTCTCTCTCTCTCTCTCTCTCTCTTTTTGTTCGATGAACTAGTTGTATAGAGTGAACTTTGAACTCCCCTCTCTCTCTTACTCTCTCCACCACTCTCTCCTACTCTCTCTCTCTCTCTCTCTCTCTCTCTCGATCTTCCCCTCCCTACCTCTCTCTCTCTTCCTCTCTCACCCTCACCCACTCTCTCCCTTTTTTCTCCATACTATTAACTATCTCTCTCTCTCTCCCTCTCTCTCTCTCCATCCCTCTATCTCTCTCCCTCTCTCTTCCCTTCCCACAACCTCACCCTCGCTCCTCTCTCCATCCCTCTATCCCTCTCTCTAAACCCGTCTAACTATCAATCTATATAGATATGTATATAAATCATATGAGTCATGTCTGGTAGACCTGTACACCTATTACTGTCTTTTGTTTGGAGTACATCATGCGATTTGTGTTTGATATATCGATACGTTAATTCGGCGACTTTTACACAAAACATCAGACAGTTTAGGGGCAGACTTGAATAATTTCATAAAAGGCTTGCCCTGTCAATTATTACACAGAATTTTAACACCGTGTTATTTTAAAGTGACTGTTTTCATCACAAAAGTTTTTTTTGATATGGTTTTATCCCTTTTTTCATAAGAAAAGCTTTTTTTTGATATGGTTTTATCCCTTTTTTCATAAGAAAAGCTTTTTTTTGATATGGTTTTATCCCTTTTCCCGCATACGTAAATAATCTGAATTAAATCAACCTGTCCATTAAATCATGTTTTATGTAATGGACGTTAAATATCCACCTTTCAATTGGTTTCATTTTATACTTCCGCTATATCTTCGTCAAATTGAAACTGCTGAGGTTTCGTTACGACAACGTCAATGGACAACTAACCATTCGCCCCCCCCCCTTATCTTCAACATGTTTACATATCAATTAATATCATACTACATAATATTACATAAATACAGGCTTTTCAAATATTCAGGATTGCCTCGTTCCATTTTCGCTAATCGGCTCTCTTGTCATTAACTATTGAACAGATAGTCGATTTCACAAATTGGATAACTTCCAGGAATGTCTGGAAACGACTCCCAGGTGACCAATGTTAAAAGAATTTGTATAAATCTTTATTTCGTGTCAAGACATTCTATAAAATCCGGATTCCCCCAGAGTTTCATTTATGTGTAAACTTAATACCCCTGAACGATTATTAGGTCATAGCAGTGGCATCCATAATTCCAAACCTCTAAGACGTGAACAAATAATACCCACACCGGCAATTCCATATTTCCATATCTCGAAGATAGCAGACACGCACGTGGCCTATTAAACTCATGTTATTTGTTATATTGTAGGGGAAATTCGATGATAAAATTGAAGTTGTTTTAACTAGCTTTAGAAATCCAGAGATGACTAATTTGACCGGAAAACGGACCTTGTGACACGCGATCAAATTTCACTATAAATACATATTATGTTGAGATTGAACCAGAGACGTTTTGAGATATTTTGTAACTATTTGTGTAAATGATTTATAATCATTGTTATTTCCCGGCGTATAGTTCCCCTCGGGGTGCGCTCTCGATGTACATCGCATAGTCGTTGGGGTGGGACGAAAAATGTCCTTTATAACAGACTGTATGGCGTATACTCATCTTCGATAGCCCAACAGGGCGTTAAAACCCCATTTTATTTCTACTTAGCGTTAGAGATGAGCGCTCAAAGTTTCAGTTGTAAGGCAACGAGGGGAGGGGCGCACACGCCCAGAAACTAGAACAGTAAGCCTAAAAGTTAGAAAAGGGAATTCAGTCAACCGAAACGACGACATCAATTTACCAGAACTAATTGTACTGATATACATATATTTACATCTGTACCTAATGACCTTTTACCTAAATTACTTTTATTCATTTTCATAATATAGATAAGACTTCACTTAGTCTAGTGGGCGCCACCAGTCCTCGAGGCAATGAAATTAGTCTCGACGAGTTATCCACCCGTTTTATTGTTGTACTCTCATTTCCTTCTTTAGCAATTACAAAGATGACTGGACAATCTAGATAAATTTGAATTTTAAACCCCTGAGTCATCCTGCACTTTGAAATACAAATCATAATAATTTCCTGACACAGGAATTAAATTAAATTTTGTGAAGTACAGTTTTGAAATCAAAGAGAGAGAGAGAGAGAGGGGGGGGGGGGTGCGCTGGTGTATAAAGTTACAAACAACCGAGCAATCGCCACTTGACTCAATGGCACTTTACGACATCCCTCCTCCGAACCCTGCAGGATGGACAATGGAACCTCCCAGCAGCATGACATGACGTTATTTTTAGTACCATTTTACTTCAATAACGTTAACGTTACGTCCGTCCACTCGACACAAATAGGGACAATTCTATTTCAATATTTCTGTAGTAGGCTATATAGGGGTCATGTAGTGGGTGAGGGGGTGGGTGGAATAGACGTAAACTGTTATAAATTGAAAGTAAATAAAATAGACAGTGGAATACAAACAAGTGTATTGTAGACTCGAGGCCATATTATAATTGTTTTATTAAACACTATACTGAGTCCAAAACCGTCTGTTATATAAAAAAAAATAATCATAAAGTTATGGTGAATAATTCATGAGAAAAAATGTTCTAAATTTTAGAAAATCGCCCAATATGTCTATTAAGGCAGTAAAGTATTTCCTTAGTATCACTGAAATTTCCTCCTAGGCAATCAATAAAATATAAAAAAAGTTTAATCAATTCATGAGAAATAATGTTTTGACGCTTAGTGTATCCTTCCCGAAACAAAATGTGTTTGTTTACGAAATGACAGTAAGGACAAGAAAGTCATTTTATAGGAGTATGAATAGATCGTAATGGAAAGAGTGGTTTATTGCATGGGGAGCAATTTAACGTATAAATGGATAACCGAGACTTGTTTTGTTATCGTGCGAAAGTTAGTAATGACGTTCGGAACTAACCTTAAATTGAATCGCTAATATGTCGGTTTAGAGTGAAGCAATTCAACTGAAACTTTCAGTGTATTTTATTTACTTTATCTATGTTTTGAACTAGTATAGCGAGAACTGCCAACTCTTTATCTAATCTCCCATAGCGTCCCTTTAAACTCTATTTCATATTCATTTAACCACCTCTTTAAAGACTAAAAAAAAACTCGTTGAAGATTGCTCCATTTCTGATTCACCCCCAGTTAGTTTCGTATTATATTAATTTTGCTAGCAGCTACATCATCTTATACGAAAGTAAAAAGCTGACTGTTGATTTATGGCCATGATTGATGTATATCGACACCTCATCAAAAATAACTTTGTTTTCTTACCATAAAAAACTTTCGGAAAACAGAACGCGTCTTTGTAAGTTTTTATAGCCCAGCCTGGGGTTACGAAACCAAGATAGTTTTTGTTTGTTTCATTGTCAAGGACGTAAGTTGATCTATCGATTAACAAGAAAAAAAACCCATCCACCTGTGTGGTTAACTGGGTGGTTAAAACGAAAAAAAAGAAAAAAGACAAGACACAAAAACAAAACAAAACCCCCGCAAAATAGAAAGTGTTACCGTCTAAAACATCTTTGATTTAAAGCCGACAATACTCATTTTCGCTCTTTAAAGTCACTCTGGAAACTAAAGTAAAAATAAACAGTGCATCATGTCAGGTTTATGTATGGGGTTTAACGTCCACTCGACACAAACTAGGTCATTTTGAGACTAACATATAGTTTCCTTTTATTTCAATAATTCGCTTGCGCGTAGGGGTCTTTAGCAGTGGGAGGAAACCGGAGGAGAGCCCGAAGGAAACCCAGGCGCCTCTATCTCCATGCCACAAACGCTCACGCCAGGGCTCGAAACCACAGCCGCAAACCAGAGGTGACTGGCCAGCTAGAGGTCGAAGCGCGGCACTCTAGACCACCAGGCCATCCCAACCCCCCGGTTTATATAAAGAGGTTGTGAAATGAAATAAAATGGGGTTTAACGTCCTACTGTTTTGCACCTAAAATGAGCTAATGTAGACGGACATACGTCATACAGTGTGCTATGAGAGAAATTTTGCCCGGCCAGCGGCGGTACGGCGTAAGGGATCTTTTACGTGCACACCATTGTGTACACGGGACCTCGCTTTTCGTTCCATCCGAACGACTAGACAGATGTCTTGCCAGGACCCCGTCCCGCATCACTGACAAGGAGAAACCACGCCTGAAAATCCAGCTGAACACCAGGATCGAATATCCAACCTCGAGATTAGAGCGCCAACGCCTCCTCATTAACCCACCACGGCTCCCAGTGCATTCACGACAAGGAGTAAAAGGACCATCGCTTTTTCGCCCCTCCCAAACGACTATACATTGCCCCTTGTCATGCCCTCATTCCTACGGCTACACCACTGACAAGGAACTTTCTCGGCCAATGCAGGGATCGAACACCCGACCTAGCGAGCCAACAAATACCCACTTAGCCATCGTGATCTTCTCAATAATAATTCAAAAATAGAATAATGAAAAATAAATATATTGAAAATTTCATTCAAATTACTTTATTCTGATTAGTGGGAGATTGTATTTTATTGTAGATAGTTTATTATTGTAGTAACGGTACTTGACAACTGAGACGAAGTCTCGATTATCCATTTTATAGTTAAATCTTTAAATCATGCGAGTATCATAAATCTCTGCTATCCGATGCCTTAAGAGCTGATTTAAGATGGCTATGTTTTTTTAGTCTATATCGAGTTCACGAAAAGGTGACGATAAACAAAAAGATGATGTTTTACGACTTGAGACACCGACAGGGTCATGTTATCAACGATTTAATGGGCAACAGTAGGCTCACATTAATTTCAATTCCAGACAAAATCCCCCGCCTCGCATTGATCACATGCCCATTTGTCAATCCTGGATCCTGTTTCAGAAAACGTTAACTAAGATCAAATCCAATTTTTAAAAATTTGATTAGATAATATAAGATTGATTTTATTGCTTAACCAATCAAAATTGAAGTATCTACTAAAATTGGATTTTATCTTAAGTAAAGATTTCGAGAAACATGGCCATGCCTTCCTAGAGGTCGGGTGTTCGATCCCTGCAATGGCTGAGAAAGTTCATCGGAATTTTACGGCGTGGTTCTTCCTTGTCTTTGATGCATTTGTCTAGTCGTTCGGATGGAACGAAAAGCCGATGTCCCGTGTATACATTGGCGTGCACATAGAAGTCCCTGTGGCTCTGTCCTGGTAAAACTCCCCCATCTCCATAGCACGGTGTATGGCAATGTCCCGTCTTCGTTATCCACGTAGGTCCAGAACAGTAGGACGTTAAACCCCATTTGTCTAGTCGTTCGGATGGAACGAAAAGCCGATGTCCCGTGTATACATTGGTGTGCACGTAAAAGATCCCGTGGCTCTGTCGTGGTAAAATTCCCCCATCTCCATAGCACGGTGTATGGCAATGTCCCGTCGTCACTAGCCCCGTAGGACCAGAACAGTATAAGGACGTTAAACCCCATTTCATTTCATTTGTTAGTCTCAAAACGACCGTAGTATTGAGTTAACGAGACGTTAAACCCCATTCTGTTTCAGTAAATATCAGATGAGAGAAGATTACATGACGTATCTGTTATAATCTTGTTCAGTGATTAATATAGAGTCACCGACACCTGTTCTCATCATGCATCACTGGTAAATATGATTTAGATTATACCATATATAGATACACTGTCCTTCAACTGTCTCGTCAAATATATCTCATGATTTCAGTACAACTTGATTTGTAAATAACAACAGGCTGTAGCACGCCTCTCAGGGTACCCCCCCCCCACCATACCACATTGTTAGCATGTGCACCCTGTATCATAAGGTCTGTCATTGAGTCAACTGGTGTGGTTTCGATTCCCCACTTGCACGTGACAAGGAGTAGGATCGCCTGTCCAATACCGTGGGTTTTCTCCGAGTCCTCTGGTTTCCTCCTACTACTAAAGACCCCTACGCGCACGCGAATTATTGAAATAAAATTGAACCATATGTTAGTCTCGATATGATCTATTTAGAGTCGAGTGGACGTTAAACCCCAACAGATGGAGCGCAGAAGTCGAGCGTTAAACCCCATTTCATTTAATTCCTCTATTAAAGGCTCGAGTTCACCCAGTTATGTATAAGCTCGTTCTACAGGCTTTAAATATTCACAAAATATTAACGTACATAATTTCATGAGGAATATGGATTATTCAAAAAGAAAGTGGTAGCAGGATTCTTGACAGAGTAAGCATATCCTGCATGATAACCAAGCCTAAGTTAAGTGCAGATTGTCAAGTGCTGTTGTAGGTTGTGTAATGGAACTGTCCGTGTTATCGTAAATTCCGTAGCGAATCTTAAAAATGATTTTATGGATTGTTTGAAATCGCAGGATTTATATTAACATTAACATTAAAAAACAAATACAACAAAAATTGCCCCACCCCCCGCCTCTAAAACAAAGTCACCCCCCCCCCCCGCCCCCAACAATATGTGCATTTCTAAATAACCTTAAACTTCCAGATACAACAAGAAGAAAAACACCAAAGCACACCATCATTTGGACGGAACAAAAAACCCAAGAGCCCCATGAATATCGCATGAAAGATCCCTTGACAGTTGGAAATCGAATGGAGGTTGTAGTGTATCGTGTATCCCCATCTTCACCAGACAGGTGTGATAGGTTAACCCTCCCCCCTCTCATTTTACGGCGTTAAATCCAATTTTACTTTGGGATGGAATTTGGAACCGCTGTGAATCTGTGGGTAAGACCGCATCGGCATTTTCCGGCGCCCCCCCCCCCCGTCAATGTAATAGGGTGGAAAACGCCAAATCAGTGATATGGGAGAATGTGACGAACAAATCGAGGTCCCGTGTACACATTGTCGTACACGTAAAGGAACCTAGGACAGTTAGATTTCGATTTGTCCTGGGAACATTTCCCTTATACATTGTATGGTGTATGTTCGGCTTCATTAACGAAGTCAGTGCAAAACCCCATTTCAATTTATTTTATTTCCAGTTGGAACGTCACTTTAACTAAAATAAAAAGATAAGCTACAATTGTATATATATTGATATAAAGTATATTTCTATTTGAACTTTGTGAGGAGGTGTTGAAGATATAAACATACGATAAGTTTTATTATTAACCGAATCCCCGCCCACCAGGGGTAATATTGACGTTACAGTTCATGATCAAAGGGGACCCAGCCTTGACCAGTGTCCAGTCGTGCCCAGTCGACAATAACATGCTTATTGTATACAAATGTTAACCCGGCTTAAGCGCTAGGCTGTGAACCGTTATTAATGGCATTAGAAGTCCACTTCCGTGTTAACAGGGGCGTGAAAACAGTTGGTGAAAAGGTGAATCATTCGGGTTTTTATTTGAATAAATATTTTAAGAAGTTTGTCACCAGGTTAAAGATGATTTATCCGCTAATTAACGGCCATTTATTCATTAAACCCTAATAACTCACACTTTAATTTGAAGAGATCTGGACTCGAGACAGTTACATTGTTTATAGACAGCCCCTTTTACAAATTATACCATAGATAATCGTCAAGATGAAGCCCTCATTTGCCGCTAATTTAAGGAGCAACCCTTTATGACAAATAACCTGAAATATCCTGTCACGACGATTAAACATTTGATGCCCAATTAAAATCTTGAAATTATAAATTATATTTTTTGTTACTATTGTGTCAAGAGAAGAATAACGATTGTAATAGCTTTGGGAACGTTTATGTCGAATTTCATATCAGCATTGAGAGAGAGAGAGAGAGAGAGGGAGAGAGAGAGAGAGATGGTCTTTAACGACCACTCGACACAGACTAGGTCATTTCGGGATTATTACATGGTTTGATTTTATTTCAACAATCAATTGACGTGTATCGATTCGTAGGTTGTACGTGACAATGAGTATGGTCGCCTGTCCCACGTCCTACAGGAAAGTAGGACGTTATACTCCATTTCATTTCATTTCAATAAGTAGGAAAAGTTATTCCGGAATCTTCTAACAGTTTCGAATCGAAATGACCCGTTGGATGTTAACCCCCCCTCTCTCTCTCTCTCTCTTCTCTCTCTCTCTCTCTCTCTCTCTCTCTCTAACAGATAAAATCAGCCATGTCAAACATATCAGATTATGATCAGGAACAACCTAATGGATATTACTATTCCACAGACAAAACATCCCACAGGGAGCAACACATATGTCTTATCAGAATCAACGAATCGTTTCCCCGGATCTCTACACAGAGACTACTTTACGCCAAGGCATATCCTGCCAGAAATCCGAGATTAGAACTGATATGGTAACTACCTCGAGGCGCCATGTTTAATGGTCTAAAACAAGCACGCGTTGAATTACATCTGTTATGGTGTTTACAAACGTAACAAATGTTAATCCAGTATTTGATCATTAAAATAACAAGATCATTCTCGATTACCGGGTGTCTTATTGGCTCCACAAGCCATGTGGGAGTATTCTTGAAATACATTTTATCAATTAAAATAACATGATCATCCTCGATTATCAGGTGTTCCTTTGGCTCCACTACGTCATGTGGGAGTATCCTTAAAATAATTTTAGCAATTAAAATAAAACGACCATTCTCGATCACCATTTGTCTTATTGGCTCCACTACGTCACGTGGGATTATTCTTGAAATAAATGTTATCATTGGAATAAGACGACCATTCTCGATTACCAGCAATCTGATTAAAATACAGATCTATATTTCGTTTCGTCTTTTTTTAAACTTCCGATGGCCTACATTATATGAAGATCTGACCACTTTTTTTGGTCGTGTCAAAGGTCATGCGAGCGGCTTTTGATACTATGACGTCAGGCATTTGATTAGCCAATCAGCATTGATGTTTCTTGTGGATTACCCACACTTCCGTTCACCTCACGTCAAAATCTCGTCATAATAGAACATTTCATTGACTAATCCCTCGCATCTTTCAGAACATGTCAATGATAACAACTCTGCCAGATCCTAGTGTAGTAAAGATAAGTAAAGCGAAATTTTGAACTATAAAAAACGAAACGAAATAGGATCTGTGTTTTCATCCGATTGGAATGCCAGGTGTCTTATTGGTACTACTACGTCATGTGGGAGTATTCGTAAAATACATTTCAAGCCGCTTATCGTGTCGATATTGTGATATTGAATCCCCTGCAAGCTACAATATTGTGAAAGTGAAATTATTAAAAAGGAAATATTGGTCTAGAACTGATTCTATTCTTGTCAGGATTTACAAAGATATGACAAATTGAGTATTTCGCAACTTTTGGTATCCTCTACAGACGATATTTATAAACCAGTGCCAACTACAGGCATCCTTCTAATCCGATTTAATCCAACCCGAGAGATTATCTATCGTTGTTATGTTGTTCTTAAAGATACAATATGTACGACTTTGATAGAGAAATAGCCATTCTCGCTATATTAGTTCGAAAATAGATACTGCTAAACATACCGATATTTTCTACATTATGTGAGGTTTAGATAAAGAGCTGACCATTCGAGGTATAATAGTTCGACATCAGATAATGCGAAATGGCTATATTCAAATTACTCTTTTGCGAGTGAAACTATTTCTTTTTGAACATTTTTCAACATATGTAGTGGTTGTTTGAAGCAAATTCTCGCTTCTCCATTTTTAAATGAAATCAAAATATGACTGAACTCAATATCACAGATATCCGATTATGGCCTTGGTAAGTTATTTAATGTCTAATTGATAATCTATATAACATTTCTGACCTGCAATGGGCAGATATGTTTAATTATATGTTAAATAATCCATTTTTATAATAGTTTTTTTTTAGCGTGGATTTAGTTGTTAACAGTTGGATGTTTGGACAGAAAATGCACCGTCAGTAGTCTCGGAATACATTATTTGGCTAGCAACCAGAACCAGGGTTAATAGAATTGGACGGAGTTTGAAATCTATTCCTTTTTAAAGTAAAGTGTATATTTGCAATTAATGAAATATAATGATGTTTGATAGGAATGGGGGATGTTTTTGCTTCTGAATCCGTTTATTTATAAGTAAGATAGATTAGCAGGTGCGTGCTATATCGACTAGAGTATGTAATTAATATTATGTTATTACTTTTATCTCTTACTTATCTAGTTCTATAAATAACTTTACTCTATAAATAGTAGCATCATTAATAAACCAACCAAAAATGCCAGAAGTTGTTTATGTATGGTAGCTGGTTTGGTCATCACAAACGGTGGAAATCGTGTGACCGCTATAAACACTGATAGGGATGCCAATATTAACCCCCTTTCTTTAGCCAATTAAATTACAAAAGAGTGTTTTTGAAATATTTAACATACATTATGCAAGAGCTAAATATGTCTATTGCAGGTCTTTCTTTGGGCC
The DNA here is from genome assembly GCA_036850965.1 of Patella caerulea. Classification (NCBI taxonomy): domain Eukaryota; kingdom Metazoa; phylum Mollusca; class Gastropoda; family Patellidae; genus Patella; species Patella caerulea. The sequence continues at coordinate 74,720,216 of JAZGQO010000007.1, read as the reverse complement.
TGAAATACTCTCTAAATTATTAATTAGACATTAATTAACTTATCCAGACGATAACCAACTCTCGATGTCATCGCTGGACGGCGATATTTACTCGATTGGAATCAGATCTGTTTCTCAACGCACATTGATGATTGAATCAAAAAAATGGATAATCGAGACTGTGTTTATTATCATACCGACTTTAGTAATCATGATCGAAGCTAGGCCTAAAATTCAATTGTTAATTCTCGGTTCAGAGTCGACCAACTTGACTAAAAGTGTCTGCAAGTTGTCTTTACATTATCTATTTTTTAAAAACTATTATAGTGGAAACTGCCACTTGTTATGTGCATTTCATTTCACTTCTACAGAGACTATCTAGTCCAGTTATATTGACCCGAATAGGCTTCCGTACAATATACAGATGTATTGAAGGTGACAGCCCGAGGGGGGATTGTTGTCTAGTTATGCCGCCATTATAAACTATATACTAAATATAGAATTTATAGTTATAAATAAATACACTAACAGTCGGGGGGTCCTGGGGATATCTAAAAACACATGTTGATAAATTCCTGACATGTCTGGGGAGGGTGGTTTGTTTTTTCAAAAGAGGCAGTTAAAGGTTTTCATTTGTAAACTCCCGGATGTCAGCATGTCTGTATCCTAATCTTTGGTCTTGCAACTGTTTGTACTCACGTTTTGTTTAAAATTCCAACAGGACTGTTTCGGATGGATTTATTTAAATTCTTTAAAGCCCCAATAACATTCTTGTTGTAACTGAATAATATGTCCCAATCTTCATTCTGGTCAACTAATCGTATTATTTTAGAATATTCCAATTAAATGATGATATAAATTTCATCTTAACACACCTATTTTAAAAAATTGGAAAAATTCAACCAATTGATTTGAAAAGCCTAACGTAAACCTTTTCAAATGTGACTTGGATTTTAAAATATTTTCGAACCCTCTGGACAAGTAAAATAAGTTGTAATGGATAATTTACGCAACAGGTTAAACATCTAGTACTTAGAATAAGGGTATTATTTATTTTCTGGAGCTACCAAGCCAGCAAGAATGTTATTGTCCCTTTAAGACACGAAATTCCTTAAACTTCCTGGAACCGTGGTGACTCAGTGAGTAAGTGTAGTATTCGATCCATGTGTTGGCGAGAATGTTTGTCGGGATGTTCCGGCGTCACGTGATTCCTCCTTGTCAGAGTTGAAGCACAGAGGGCCTAGCAAAACACAACGTATGCTTGAAAACGTTGTGAGAATACTCTTCGAAACGTCGCCTAAATAAATCAGTAATTGTTCTTCCATAAGTATGTGTTATAGTTTAATACAGCGTATAGTCGTTCGGATTGGGCAAAGAAGTCCCGTGTAAACAATGACGTGCACGTAAAAGACACCTTGAATGAGTATGTGTTCATTGGGATGTTCCAGTGTGGTCCCCCTGGCAAAAGACAACGTGTTGTCTTTCGGATTGGACGAAGAACCAAGGTCCCGTGAACACATTGCCGTACACGTAAAAGTGCCTGTTCCATATAAGAGTAGGCCATAGTGCCGTTATCCTGGCTAAATTTCCCCTCTTAACCCACTCGATGGTGAAAGTCCGTCTTTATTAGGAGGACGTTAAATCTTTCTGTGAACATCGAGGCCCAGAATGTATCTGGCCAAATTTTAATTCTTAAACTAATTACAATCTAAAAACCACTTCGGATCTCTCCCTCTCTCCCATCCCTCCCCCTCTCTCTCCCCCTCACTCTGTGTCTCTCTCTCCGTCTCTCTCTCTCTCTTTCTCTCTCTCAGTAACATGAGTTATTGTATTCTCTTTGTGTTTTCATCTTGAACTTATTAATAAAAGCATATTAGCTCGCTCATAAATACCGTGTATTTTATATATTTATACCACTCGAACCACCCCTCTCTCTATAGATGTATACACATAGTCTATGCATGTTTATATTTAGTAATAGTACACCCCCTCCCCATTTCTAATATAATAAATATAATACACTACCCCGACTGTAATATTTCTATTAATAATAATTCTACTCCAGCTGTTTCATTCTATATTAATATCACGCATGTTATAATATGTTTATTAATAATACCAACACGTGCTACCCCCACCCACCCCCCCCTTTCTAATACAATAACTAGTTGTATGTGTATTCTCAATATCTGTCGACATCTTATAAACATATTTATTAAATGTACTTCCCTCCCCTTTCAATATTAACACCTTATTTTCTATGTTTTCGTCACGGATTAGGAATTTGCAGGTTTGGGCTGATAAATTACGAATCAAACGCCAAAATGGCGATCCAAGCGTTTAGACGTAGTAGGGAATTTGTTTGGGGTGGGGTGTTGGTGACATCCTCATATGGAAACTGAACGGTGGTGTTTCAGCAGGAACGGATCACAGGTGAATTGACACTTTCATACAGATATCTTCAACGACTTATGGGCTATGTTCCGGAAAGAAATGTTAGACAGGACGGACGGACGAAAAAAAACAACCCATTTTAATATTCATATATATATTAAAAAACAACTTCACGTGCAGATATGTTGAAGAGAAACAAAAACAAGTATTGGGACGGAAGGCGAGACGGGTGGAAATATTTCAATATGCCCCCCCTTAACGTCGGATCGGGACAAAGTGTCGAGGCAGGACAGACGGGCAGAAAATATTACAAAATGCATGCCCTGAGTTGTTTTTGTCCCATCCGAACGACTAGACAACTGTCCTTGCCAGGCCCTCCGTTTATATTTTACACAAGGGGGAACCACACGGAGGTCGGGTTTTGGATCCCTGCATTGGTTTACTGTAGATGAGTAAGACTGTAGTCTATATACGGGTCATAAATTACCTTATCATAAAGCTCGGTGTAAGTAGGTGTTAAAACTTATTATAAACACATAAATAACACTTATATACTATAAACATATTCATTTATTAGTTTTACAATAATCCTTAAAAATACCCAATAAACATCTCTTTATTAACACTGACACGATACGATACTTATACAACAGCGATCCTTTTTAAAGTGACCAAACAGGGCCGGGTGTAGAATTTTAAAAGTGGTGGGAGGGAATGTGGATGGTCGAATGGTTAGCGTGCGCGTGTTGTATCATACGGCCTGTCATTGAGTCAACTGGTGTGGTTTCAAATCCCATATGTTAGTCCTAAATGACCTAAATTGTATCGAGTGGACGTTAAACCCGATTTCTCTTCCTCTCTTTAAAAGTGGTTGTTCGGTAGAGAGATGGGGTACCATAACCTCCACGTAAGTGATATAAGAAAGTTTGGATCAGGGCAAACGAACCAATTGGGCGCGTCGACGCCCTTAAAACCGACCGACTGATCAGTGCCTTAAGGGCATCACTGTGTGATCATAATCAAGTATATTATTTTATAACTGAAAGATTGTCGAATCAATTTTTGGGGGTTGCGGTGGCTGGTGTGTGGGGGTGGGGGTGGGCTGGTGTGTGGGGGTGGGGCTGTGGCCGAATGGTCTATCGCGTGTGCTTTATATCAGAAGGTCTGTCATTGCGTTATGTGGCGAGGCCGCGATTCTCAATTTGTACGAGTCAAGGAGTTGATCGTCCGTCCTGGCTTTCTCGGGATCCTCGGGTGTCCTCGCATTAAAGACCCCTACACACTCGCGAATTATTAAATATAACTGAATCATATGTTTGTCCAGAAATGACATTAAAGCCACCTCTGTCATTGAGGCAAGTGGATTTCGATTCCCCTGTCGCCTGTCGAACCCCGTGGGTTTTCTCGCGGTTCTCTGAATTCCTCCCACTGCTAAAGACCCCTACGCGCTAACGAATTATTGAAATAAAATCAAACCATATGTTAGTCCCGAAATGAAATTAAAACTCTCTCTCTCTCTCTCTCGCTCTCTCTCTCTCTCTCTCTTGTACACAATATTGCTACTTTAAACTAAACGAGAATAAATTTTTAAAAGCCCTGCCAAACAACATGTCCCCATAATTCTTGCAAATGAAGATTGCGTTTGAAATAAATTTACACCTTTAATCTCCGTCTAAACCCTTTTAACACTCAGTTTATTTAATCTCGTTTTAAGCTATTTTAATAACACACCATTTATTTTATGAGGTTCGCTTTATTATTTCTATTTAAACATACACACGGAAGAAACAAACTTAATAACTTTTTAAAAAATTAAAAACATGATAAGTTCTTATTTAGGTTTATAACCATGATAAATTAGCGTGTTTACACCCAAACCGTTGAATATAAATTAAATTTCGTTTCAGATACGATGTTAAAAAACACTTCAGATAGCTCCTTAATCCACACGCGTTAACACCTTTTTTTAACGAAATTATTGCTAGATCCTCGTTGATAATAATGACAAGACCACCACGATGCTGTGTTTACTCAAATATCATAAACTTTCTTTTGATCGTGTCTTATTTGTACAATTAGTTTGCAATTTCGTTTCGTTTAATTTTATGAGGTTTATATAATATTGACAAGGAAGTAATGCGTGGAAATAAAACGAAACAAAATGGACATGTGATTTTAATCTCTGAAAAGATGTATTTGAATATTTTTTCTATGTTTTCTTCACAATATATACACACGTTGAATCATTAAAGGAGCAGTCACAATGAAATGAAATAGGGTTTAACGTCCTACTCTTTTGCACTTAACCTGGGCTAATGGAAGGAGGGCATAAGCAATACAGTGTGCTATGAGGGAAATTTTGCCCGCGAAGCGACGCTACGGTCTACTCTTATCGAATTCCAACTGCCAAAGGATCTTTTACGAGCACTCCAATGTGTACACGGGACCTCGGTTTTTCGTCCCATCCGAACGACTATGCAGCTGTCCTTGTCAGGCCCTCCTTCTGCATCACTGACAAGAGGAAATCGCGCCGGAAAATCGAGATTCTCGGCCAATGCAGGGATCGAACACCCGACCTCCAGTCTAGCGAACCAGCGCCTTATCCACTTAGCCACCATGACCCCCCAGAGCAGTAACAAATCATGCACATGTTACGTGGTTGATAAAAGAAACCCCGCTTGATTTGGCTTGTAGCAATCCGGTGGTGTTGGGTTGAAACCACGACACGTGAATCAATGACAGATCCCACCTCACCTTTCTGATAAATAAAGGGTTTATAAAACAACATACGAAAATAAAGGGTTAACATATTATATTATGCAGGGGCTGCATCTGACAATTGCAGGTCTTTATTTAAGCATGGACTGCATACGCCATGCAGTGAGCTGTGAGGGTAATTTTGCCCGTAGCCTACTGTGGCGCTATGGCCTACTTCCAACTTGGAAGGGATCTGTAACGTGCCCACGTTCTCGAATCAACACAACAGCAGCAGTAAGTAATAATACATATATGGTACAAATAGATACTTTGTGTTTTAAAAACAAATGTTTTGAATTAGATACATTGTAAACACAACACCCACGAACAGACAGACATGTGGTACACTCCCCTGCGGATTGGTTCGCTATTGTTGGAATCAGACCAGTTAATTAGATTACCAAACAACCTTTAAATGTAACTAATCAAGACACCGGATGCCAGGTGTAAACATTTCTATTAGATCGTGATTTTCATAGTTTACCTTCGATACACGTCACGGGAAACACCCTTTATTTTCTACTTTCATTTTGTTGATAAAGTTATCAGTTTGACGACACGATAAAAACAAGTCTCGTCGGTCATCAATTTCTTAACCGTTTTAATTAAAATGTCAGACACCTGTCTGTGTAACATGAATAACAAAGAGAAAATTCTCTCGTGTCTCTGGGTGGTTTGATGGCCGAATGGTTAGCACGTACGCGCTGTATCATAAAGCCTGTCATTGAGTCAACTGGCGTGGTGTCGAGTCCGCGGTTGTATGTGACAAGGAGTAGGGTCGCCGGTCCAACCTCGTGGGTTTTCTCCGGGTCCTCCCCCCCACCTCCTACGCGCGAGCGAATTATCTAAGAACAATAACACTTCTGTTGGTAGTATAATGGTAAGGGTGTTTGTTTCAGTTTTATGGTGAGTTTGGGGAAATTGTAACCCTTGTTATGAATCTTATTTTAATAACTTAAATTTGTGGATTTGAAAATTAAATCTATGTTAATAATCTCGAAATCTGTTTATTGACAAATTTATATATCTCGAAATCATATAGACTAGGCTTAAACTACAAGTATAGCAACAGTAGATTACGTTTTCTTTTAAGAATCACGTTGGTTTGGTGCGTAGGACGTTGGCTCGCTAACCTTGGGGTGGTGCGTATTCGATCCCATTTCTTCTGGTGTGGTTTTTCAAGTTTGTAATATTTGTGTTCACGTTTGCAGGCGACCTTTCTCGTTTTCTGATCGTCGTAGGTCGCAGCAGCGCAGTTAGGACGCCATCTCGATCTGACGGGAACATTAGCGTGCACGTAAAAAAATCCCGTAGTAGGACTTAAAACCTCGGACCATTTCATTTCGCGTTTTCTTTTAACCATTGGACTAATCTAGCTGTGCCTTTAAGCTCTGGATCAAGCAACTGACGTTTTTAAACTATCTTCAAAATAAAATTCCATGCCAGAAATAAATAAACCACCCTGGTAGATTTTTTTTTTTAACAAAGAGGAATGTGTAAATCATGAATGTAGATACAGATGAAGGTAATTTGTTGTTTCAACACCGTCTGTGTGTGTCTAAATATCTCCGAAAATAAAAGATGGCTGCTGGAGATGTGAAATGTAGATATCATAGATTTGTTATGTAAAATATGGCGGTTGCTTTTCTGAAAGTATAAAGGAGTGTTAGATAGAAAGGCTCCTCTTCTGATCGTATAAAGCAGTGTATGTGTGTGTGTGTGTGTGAGAGAGAGAGAGAGAGAGAAAGAGAGAGGGGGAGGGAGAGAGAGAAAGATTTATTAACTTGTTAAGACTATCATCAACTCTACTACTTGGTGTTTAACGTCTGCTTCCACATAAGTGATATCGCAGACATCAACTCTCTATGTGATAGGATTTAAATACAATTGACAGTTAATGTTTTATTTAAAGACTGGATAATTCAGACTTTATTTACTATTATATCCATAACAACGGTAGCAATGTCAATCAAGATTCCGCTATTCTCCAAACAGCCCATGTCGAGAAATTACACGGAATTTTCTCCGTGAACAGCGGGATCGGATGGGTGGCCGAACAGATAGCGCGTGCGCTTTTCGTCATTGGGTCTGTCATTGAGTTAACTCATGGCGTGGTTTAGATTCTCCGCTTGTATGTGACAAGGATTAAGGTCGTCAGTCCAATCTCGAGGGTTTTCTGTGGATCCTTTGGTTTCCTCCTTATGTTAGTTCCGAAACGACCCAGTTTTTGTCGAGTGAACGTTAAAACCAACCCCGCCCTCCCCCTTCTCTCTCTCTCTCCTCTCTCTCTCTCTCTCTCTGTTATGCTCAGCTGTATGAAGATTAGATATATGACAAGTTATTGTGGGGGATTGTTTCTAGGATGACATATTCAAATAATATATCACATACATCATAATTATACTTGACAGTTCTCCTACAAACGTTTTTTACACCTGCGCTGCGCTGTTTTGATCTTTTATCATGCAAATGAACTGCACATTCATATCCACGTGAATAAATATTAGTCACAAAATGAAATAGGATTTAACTTCCTACTTTCCTGTAACGACTTGGCTAATGATGCCGGGCATACGCCATATAGTGTACCATGAAGAGCGGCCTACTCTTATTTCCAATTACAACAGTCAATAGTTCTTTAAAGCGCCAATAACACTCTTGTTGTAACTGAATAATATGTCCCAATCTTCATTCTGGTCAACAAATCGTATTATTTTACAATATTCCAATTAAATGATGATATAAATTTCATCTTAACACACCTAATTTAAAAAAATGGAAAAATTCAACCAATTGATTTGAAAAGTCTAACGTAAACCTTTTCAAATGTGACTTGGATTTTAAAATATTTTCGAACCCCCTGGACAAATAAAATCGGTTGTAATGGATAATTTACACAATAGGTAGGACATTTAAACATCTAGTACTTAGATTAAGGGTATTATTTATTTTCTGGAGCTACCAAGCCAGCAAGAATGTTATTGTCCCTTTAACGGACACGCAAAGGAACGCGTTTTTCGGTCACGCCTAAATAGTAAACCCAATGATTGGTTTCAAAATGGCCTAACAAGGCGTGAAACTTGTTAATTGCATTACACAATAAAATAATCGAGCAGTGTCTCCGTATTTATTATAGCCTAATATCGAACCTAGATCTTACATAATACCAATTTTTATTGCCATATGAAAATATTGAAACCTAATCGCAACTCTTTCTGCGAATTAGACATTACGATCCGAAGACAACATGACTTGGCTTAAGGGTAATCTTTATAGTCGCCATCTCAAGCCTGATTACCTCACAGGTGACGTACAATTATACGGAACAATGTCAGGGTGCTAAAGGGGGGTTCCCAAGGGGCTACTGTAAGTTGTTTTAACTACTAACTACTGTTACTAACAACAATAAACACCCCATCTAGATCCTCGAGGCATTTAAAAGGCGACCATTTAAAATACTTAATGACCAAAGATTAACACGAGTCGATTTGGACACAGCACACCAAATCTACGAATGTTGGGCGAATGTTATTTTTAGTCTTTCTCTCCCTTTCGCTTTCCCTTTTTTCTCCTTCTGCATGACGATCTTTTTTGACTTTTTGATGTAGAATTGAAGAAAAAGGTTTTAATATAAATTTTCTGCCAGGTTTTTGTGAATATTCATGATTTTGAGGCGGAAGGATACCAAAGTTGGGATGTGGTATAGAGGTTTGCAATCTGATAAGAATTCAGATCTATATTTCCTTTCGTTTTTTATATTTTCGATGGCCTACACTACATGAAGATCTGACAAGTTATAGTGTGGGATCACGTCAGCGGCCAAAAGATCGATTTTTGACCCTATGACGTTAGTCATTGCTTAATCAATCAGCATTGACGTTTCTAGTGGTTTACCCACGGTTCTTTGCAAAAATGGGCCAAGACGTCATCGTAACAGACTGTTTCATTGGCTAATCGCTCACATCAAGCAGAACGCGGGTTATATAACAAATCTTCCAGATCCTAGTGTAGTAGAGACATATAAAACGAAACGAAATAGTTTTCTGTGTTTTAATGAAGTAGAGATGTTTGGGAATGTATAGGTAATTCCACTAACCATTTCAAGTATGATCAGCTTGTTGTTTAGAATTTGTTTACATGGTTTGGGGAATGTTTTGGAATTGATGGGTAATTGCTCTGACCATTACTATTAACTCTCTCTCTCTCTCTCTCTCTCTCTCTCTCTCTCTCTCTCTCATGAAAACCCAACAACATTACCCCTGTGTTTACTATTACATTTACGATATCTTTTGACAGCCCAGTCATCAATGTGAAATAGACACACTATTACGTAATATTTCAAGGGCTCTATTTTTTGCCAAATTTTTATAGCACACGTAACTATATATGCATATGTACATAGGCGTACGGGGAAATTTTTGACTGTGGGGTGGGGGGGCGGTGGTGGTTGGTGCCCAAAAATGTAGTTAGGTTCTTAGAATGCTAATCGTGGCTTACTGTACTTCAAACAATAGAGAGTTCGAGTCTTAAGATTTCTTTTTAATTGCTTAAATCTAAACACTATTAATTTAAATTCGCTGTCAAATTGGACACATTCAAGAACACGAAGTAAAAATGTGTGCCCAAATTTTCCCAGCATTTAGTGCCCAAAATGGGGGGGGGGGGCGCTCGTGCGCCTATGCATATGTACATACTTTAACCATTTTAACTGTACGATAAGTAGAAATTGCTAGTAGGCTCTAAGTTTTTGTATATATTAAGATGGTGTTTATGTTTATTCTAGATATTGACCTTAAGGTTGTTAGCCTTGTTGTTTGTTGATATTGGCGTTATTCCACTACAGGATCTGGTTTATTAGTTGTAGTAAATTTACTCCTCTATGAATAGTTACCCTTTAGTTCATCATTGTATATAAACGGCATTTAACGTCTGCTCCGCTCGTGCTATTGAAGGCGGGCATGTGCCATACAGTGAAATTTGGGTTGAATTTTGCCCGGACAGCGACACTACGACCTACTCTTATTTTGAATTCAAACTGTCAAGGGTTCTTTTACGTACACCTCAATGTGTACACGGTACCTCGGTTTGTCGTCCAACCCAAACAACTAGTCACAGTTCCTTGTCCATCTTGATATAAATTCTATCAAGAGAGAGAGAGAGAAATGGGGTTTAACGTCCACTCAACACAAACTAGGTCATTTCGGGACTAACATATGGTTTAATTTCATTTCAATAATTCGCTTGCGCGTAGGGGTCTTTAGCAGTGGGAGGAAACCGGAGTGCCCGGAGGAAACCCACGAGGTTGAGAAGGCGCCCCTATCTCCATGCCACATACGCTCACACCAGGGCTCGAAACCACAGCCGCAAGCCAGGGGTGACCGGCCAGCTAGAGGTCGAAGCGCGGCACTCTAGACCACTAGGCCATCCCAACCCCCGAAATTCTATCAAAGATCGCTATGTGTACGGGAACTTTTTCAGACCACTCTGTTTCAGTATTAGAGGTCAAGATTATTATAAACACGTGAATGTTGAAGTGGTCATCGCTATGTTAGTTATTTAATAAAACTGTTTTAAGATGGTCGAGGTATTTAAATCTATCTATTAATAGTGGAGGATGACACTGTAAGAGGGGTGTAACATACACACTACGGGTTTAAGTAGATTTTAAGAGACATCTTCAAGTTTATCAGATATTAAACAATGTCATATGTTTACTGGTTTGTTTATAGATAGAAATTAATTGTTTTAAATATAGATACTGTTGGAATGTTTGAAGTGTGAATATATCTTGGTCACTATAGCAGAGGCGTTTTAAGGTTTACCATGGCGGAGGCTATACTATTTTGAGGGCCCTGTTTCGAGGGTAGGGGTGTCTTGATTAACGATTTTCATACCAGTGCAATGACTGCATTCTCATTCAGTAGTTGATCCGACAGTAACAATGTAACGAAAACGTTTGACTCGGACTCGGGGGCCGTTTCACTTGGCCAGAGGGGCCCTTTTGTCAGACGAGGGGCCCTCCTTAACCAGGGTACATTTTCATTTTTCTCTTCGGTTTTAGCATTTTTTTTTCTCCGTTTTATTTTCTCAACTTCTTTGATTTTTTTTTTCGCGAGGAAGCTGGCGCCTCCAGCGCCTCAGCTTTAAAACGCCTTTGCAGTAGAGTATCCATGATATACGAAAAGGGGATATGGGCGCTTGTGTGAGTTGGTACGTGCGTGCGCGTGCGTGTGTTGGTTAGTATGTTCATTTGTGTGATGGTGCGTATGTTTAACTTCCAACATTTCTGCAATAACCGGACTACAAAAGACAGGCATACGCCACCCACTGCGAGGGAAATATTGCCCAGACAGTGGCTTTAGGTCTTACCCTTTTTTTCGATTTTCAAGTGTGAGAGGTTCTTGTTCCATACAAAACCTCACCGTCCTGTGCCACTGACAAGGGTTCACCACTCTGGGAATCAGTTTAACGTCCTACTGTTCTGCTCCTACTGGGCTAATGAAGACTGGCATACGCCATACAGTGTCCTATGAGGGAAATTTGCTCGGAGAGCGGAACTAAGGCCTACTCTTATATCGCATTTAAACTGCTAATGGATCTTAACCTGCACGTCAATGAGTAAACGGAACCTCGGTTTTTCGTCCGAACCCAGACACTATACATTGTCATTTGCCAGGCCATCGATTCTGCAACACTGACATGGTGGAACCACGCCGAAATACCCCAATGAACTTTCTTGGCCAACGTAAGGATCGAACACGGAACCTCGAGGTTAGCTAGCCAACCCAGCGAGCCAGCGTCCTACCCACTGAGCCACCTGGTTAGAAACTATAACCGACACAGCAAATGTTTTGGGATATAATAATTTTTAAATGGTTGTGTATGAATAATAAACGATATGAAATTATACCATGTGTTTCGTGACCTATAATATAATATCACATGTCTATTACACACATGATACGTGTTGATACATAATAATCATATACATGTCAATTTAAAGGGATATTCGGGGTTGTAGGTTAGGGTTAGGGTAAGCGTTAGGGCTAGGTCCGGGGTAAGGGTCGGGAAGAGCGCTAGCCCTGTTTACATCTCGTGACCTTTGACCTAACTTGAAGTTGGGATTATCAAATTGATCTAAAAACTGGGCGATAATGTAATCGTCGGCCATGACACACAACGGCTGGGATGAAGTTATATTTCGTGTTGTGGCAATCTCTGTATCAATTACAAACACGTCTTTCTTTAGCCCTGAAATGTTACCAAAACTATTAATCAGATATTAATTAACTTATCCAGACCATAATCAACTTATCCAGACCATAATCAACTCTTGATGTCAAGGCTTGTCTGCGATATTTACTGGGTTTGAATCCGACCCGCTTCTCAAAGCTCATTGATGATTAAATCGATAAATGGATAACCGAGACTGTGTTTCTTTATCGTACCGTCTTTAGTAATGATGGTGGAGGCTAGACCGAAAATACAAAAGACGATATCTTGGTTAATGATGGATCAATTGGACTGAAATTTTCAGCAAATTGCCTTTACATTATCTTGATTAAAAGTGTTATAGTGAGAACTGTCAGGGTTTTATTTGATCGCCCATAACGGCCCTTGACAGTTGGGATTCGATATAAGAGTGGGTCGTAGCGCCGCTGCTTGGGTAAAATGTCCCTTATAGCACACTGTGTGCCGTATGCCCGTCTTCATTAGTCCAGGTTAGGAGAAGAACAGTAGGACGTTAAACCCCATTTAATTTCATTTCCATTTCATAATGCCCCTTTAAACTGAGCAAAGAGATGTATGTATATGATTATACACGCTTTAAAATAATTAGAGATAAAAATTAACTAATCGAGTTCAATCTAGACTCAACCATTTTTTTTTCTTGTCAAATGTTACATCGTGTTTACCAGGTCACGTCACTACATATTTAACTTGATAATACAAATACGCACATTAGGCAAATTAAACATATCTGAGAACACGAATTTACAAGGCGAAATTTTCGATCTAAATAAATTAAAACCAAGTAAGAGCAATCACAAAAATTAGTCAAAATACAAAGTCCTAAAAAACGGTCGAGGCAAAATAGTAAATGGGCTGTTCACCGTGTACAAAATACACGACAAGCAGTGGTAACAGGTGTCCGGAAGAGTAAGCTTACCCTGTCTGGCGGCTTGACGCACATTTTATTCAGCGTGGGGTTTAACGCCCCATTTTATACTCTCCAGCCGGGCTAAAAATTATTTTGACCCCCTCTCACCACCTCCAACAAATAAGGTAGATAATCGCTGCTTCCGGGATCAACTGGAATTATTTAAAGAAAATATAATTGAATTTATCTAATGACATTACATAAGGAGTGTTGACACCTGGATGATATCACGATATAGTCACGTTAAACAAACAAGATCTAATTTACTCTGGCAGGATGGCTTTCACGCAGGGTGGGGTGGGGTATCACGGCATATGAGAACAACACTATAACAACCATTGGAACAGAAGAGCAGCTGAAATACTGGCCATTGTGTGATATTACACAATTTAATTAGACAATTACCGTTTATAATTCTGCTAATTTTCCACAGAATCGAATGTTTCGGAATGGATGCTTGATTAAGTAGAACTGTGCATGGTCAGTTCAGCAGGTGACAAGGGAAGTTATTTTTGTTTATTATTCAAAATGGCGTAATCGGGCACAACAACACTTATTAACATCCTTTAAATGACTTGATAATATTTTGTTTATCACGCTGTGTAGATTTCTTTTTACTTCTAATTGTGACTTGTCATTCGAGACTAACAAGAAAGGTGACAATCTATTCACCGATTCACCGGGCGTGTAACAGGACTGGAATAAGAAACAGGGCCCTGTTTCACGAAATCTTAACTATAGATAAAATCCAAATACTAATAGATATTAATAGATATTAGTTAAAATTTCTTGTAACAGGCCACAGGTTTGCGTCGCATTTGGATACGGTAGTTGTTTCAAGAATGTCGACAAATTGTATTGGGAAAAGGTCGTGTTGATAATTGATAGCTGATACCATTCGAACCCACATCCCATTCTGAGATGTCGAGCAGACTCCCTCCCAAGGGCGAACATGCTATGCGGGTCCCAAAATTAATCCCAACTTTGCGGAAAAACTTCTTAGGTACATTGTAGAATGAAGTCGGGACGTTTAAGGGTTAATAGCTCCTGAGTCATAACTCATAGGTTTCCTGCTAATAGCCCAGGGGCCTATTTCACGAAATTTTAACTAAGATAAGATCCCAATTTTAGTAATTTGATTGGATAATATTAGATTGATTTTAGTGCTTAGCCAATCAAAATTGAAGTATCTACTTAAATTGGATTTTATCTTAAGTTAAAATTTCGTGAAACAGGGCCCAGGTTTTAGAAATCCAGTTCCTATTAAATTGGACGGCTGCGAGTCTTGTAACGCTGGTGAACAAGATACCTAGTACACGCGGGCTTAAAAATTCACGGGCACCATATCTGATCGCCTTTAACGGGTTAAACGCCTACTCGATACATACTATGCCACTAACATATGGATCAAATTTATATTTCAATAATTCACTTGCGCGTAACAGTGGGGGAAAGTGGAGGACCCGGAGAAAACCCGCAAAGTTGCGCAGGCGACTCTACTCCTTGTTACGTACAACCGGGGATTCGAAACCACACCTGTTGACTTAATGACAGACCTTATGATACAACGCGCACGTGCTAACCATTTGACTATCCAACCCCCTAATATCTTGGAGACATGTTAGCCTCTAGCCTTGTGTTATGTCACGTGACATAAATCAGCGTAAACAGAGTCTATATTCAACATGGGAGAAGAATACGATGTGAAAACAAGAATAACGAACAAATTGACTCAGCGTGATCTAGTAACACGCTTCAACAACTCTCAAATTAGCCGAGGTGTGAAAATAAGATTGAAATAACAGACGATTTGAAGGCTCGGAAACACTCTCGGGTGAACTGCTTCTTTATATTATAAAAATAACAATATGATAACAATTTTGACTTGTTTTGAGAAAAGCGTTTATCATCAAGCCACAGATCACTAATTATTTTCCCATTGACTATAATGTTAATTCTCGTCTCTTAGACCGGCTCTAACTGTTTCCCAAATATTCGTCAGGTAGAACGCTTTCGGCCACAGATGGAGCAACATGTGACAAACTCTTGCTCAAAAGCATGTATGAGGTTCGCCATGAAAAACGCGAGATACGCAATTGTCGGTCCTCCCTTTCAACGTAACCAACCTCACAACTCTTGTATCCTCCCGCCTCAAAATCATGAATATTCACCCAAACCTGGCTGAAAATGTATTTTCAAACCCTTTTCTTCGATTCTAGACCAAAAAGTCAACAAAAGGGGAAAAAAAGACTAAAAATAACTTTCGCCGTAATACGTTACTTTCCTTTTGTAATTTACTTCTTGCTGGGATGGCGTTGTACACGTCAACTAACCACTTTACAGAACATCTTCTCGAAACATGGGTTAAAGCCCCTCCCCCCAACCCTTCCCATGTAATTCGACCTTTAATCGAACAATGAAATTGTTTCTGCATTCCAAAGACCCTCCTCACCTTTCGTCTCACACGGCTTGATCGCGAAAAGCAAAACGGCACATTACATAGTTACACATCAGCGCCACTGCGGTACTGCGGAGTAAAGTGGACTGAAAAAATTATTCCATTCAGTGATTTGAGCGTCCACTGCGCGCGTTATCGAGAGCGGAGCAAGGACAATCGTAAAAAGTATGAAAAATATTATAGATCCCTCAGACTGGCCAGAACAACCGTGGCTGAAGTACCTGTTACCTATTTCTCCTCGGCGTAATGTATATGATTACCTTTAAATTGTTTGAGAAGGTTGCGATGTAAAGACACTCTACGTTTGCTTTTACTATACTTGAAGTAAGTGTTGGTTAAGAGGGGTGTTAAGTGGTCGTAAACCTCAATAAACAGGTGAATCTTAACCAGATAATTATAGACTTTTAACGTGGGGTGGTCTTCGACGATGAGATGTCGTTGCACGATTCCCCGATCCCTTACCCTCACATAATCATCGTCGCGAACAAAATAAACTTAGTCAATTGTATTAAAAGACAGCAGAAAAAATACATAACACAATTTTCGAACTATACTTAGGTTTTTTTCGATTCGATGAAAATCGTCGATTTAGGACTTAAAATGTCGGTCAACTAGCTTAATGTCTGTTCTCAAGCGGAGCTAACTGTAAAAAGAGAGAGAGAGAGAGAGAAGAGAGAGAGAGAGAGAGGGAGGAGAGAGAGGAGAGGAGAGAGAGAGAGAGAGAGAGGGTTTAACGTCCACTCGACACAAACTAGGTCTTTTCGGGACTAGCATATGGTTTAATTTTATTTCAATAATTCGCTTGCACGTAGGGGTCTGTAGCAGTAGGAGGAAACCGGAGTGCCCGGATGAAACCCACGAGTTTGAGAAGGCGCCCCTATATGTATGCCACATACGCTCACACTGGGGATTGAAACCACAGTCGCAAACCAGAGGTGACCGACCACCTGGAAGTCGAAGCGCGGCATTCCAGACCACTAGCCCCCCCCCCACACACACACCTTAATTGTAAACAGACAGCCTATGTTTAGTATGAATATCCTGCTGTAATTAAAAAAAGCTTGGATTATTAATCAGTTTGGTTAATAAAAGTTCCACGACCACAAAAAGTTAACCAGATTAAAAGATTAAGCGCGGCATTCCAGACCACTAGCCCCCCCCCACACACCTTAATTGTAAACAGACAGCCTATGTTTAGTATGAATATCCTGCTGTAATTAAAAAAAGCTTGGATTATTAATCAGTTTGGTTAATAAAAGTTCCACGACCACAAAAAGTTAACCAGATTAAAAATTTAGGCATTGGGTTTCTAATCAAAACCGAAATAGTTTGGTTAATTAAAATTCCAGCATAGTGTTACTATGACTAGTAGATACTGAAGATGACAATCGACGATAGACGTCTCACTGTATTCTTTTTCTTAGTAATATTTGTTTCATGATGTGTCTATTTGAAAAGACCGCCATCTTCTTCCTCCTCGCATTGTCTTGTTATTCAAGTCACGCACTCCGGTACAATACATCATTTTTGAATTGCTTTTTAAAGAGCTAAAGATGTTTGTTACAGGCGACGACTTTCATCATGGCGCCGATAAGGAGGGTTGAAAATTAGACAAATTGTTATTCTTAGTTCATTTCAGGTGTCTTCCGGTACAAGTGCATTGTGGTTAAAACGGTTGTGTCATTTTGAAGTATCCTTTTTCTTTTCCAATATTTTTGCACAGTTACAAAGGAAATAAAGACTCGGAAATAGAAATATTAGCCTTACGAAGGAATGTGTTCCTGTACAAGAGCATTGGGGTTAAAATCATTCTGTCACTTTTGAAGTGTTCTTTTTCTTTTCTAATATTTTTGAACTGTTACAAAGGAAATAAAGGGACTTACGTTCTTGAGAAATGGAACTATTAGGCCTTTTCGCCGAACACAGTTTGCTATTACACTGATTCGATCCATAATAAAATGACAAAACGAATGAATGAATGAAATGTGGTTTAACGCACTGCTTTTATTTTGAGACTAACATTTGGTTATTATTTGTTTCATAGTCACGTGTGCAATGATATACATGTAGGTGAATTTTGCCCGGGCAGTGGTGATTTCGCCTACTATTCAACGAATTCTAACTAAAGGGTTCGTGCTTTAAATGGCGAGCTGACATGAAAAATGCCGGGGATTGTCTCGGCTCAGTGGAGTTTCCATCTACTCGCCAACGAATCGGACGAGGGATTGTTGTCACGCCCAACCGACCAGACAATACTTTATTGGCCATGAAAAATCTCATGGTTGTTTTCAGCCTGGAAGGTGGCGCGTTGTATCACGAGGTCTTTCATAGAGTCAACTGACGTGACCTCGTGAGTTTTCTCTGGGGTCTACGATATCCTTCAATTGCTAAAGACCCCTACGCGCAAACGAATTACTGGAATACAGTTTTGAACAATATATTAATCCCGAATTGACTCGTCGATTGGACGTTAAAAACCAACACTCTTATTTCAGACAATACCGAGATTCGAACTTACGAGACGCCTTTGGCCGAAAGAAAAGCAAACAACCCAATCAACATTTATGCTTTTAATTTTCTAACAGCAAACCCCAGTGAGGTAAAACCACGAAGTATATTTTTCCACCATTTATCGGATCCTACTGGGGGGTTGAATGACCATGAGTCTAAGGTCATGGAATCAAATTTACATTAAATCCCCGGCCCACCAACCAAGTCGATGAATTAAACATATCAACGGCGGAATATTGTAAACAGCGGGTATCTAACATACGGTAGTAACTTTACAGATTAACATGGACATGTTAAAACAAACACGTCACACCTATAATTCAATCGCTACTCTCCGGTCATTGCCTGTTGGTCTTAAAGGGCACCAACAATCGTAAGTAGTGATATCCCCTTATTGGATGTAAAACCCGATTCGATTATAGTTTGTCATTTTGGATGTTTTTGCATCAAAACTAGCGAGAGGAATGGTGTTTAACGTCCACTCGACACAAACTAGGCCATCTCAGGACTAACAAATGATTTTATTTCAATTATTCGCTTGCACGTAGATCGGAGAGAACCCACGAGGTTGGACAGGTGATCCTACTCCTTTCACGTAAAAGCGCGGAATCGAAACCACGCCGTTTGACTCTATGACAGACCGTCTGTTCCAACGCGCACGCGTTAACCATTCGACAAACCAACCCCCCAACCGAAGGACACACCACGGGGAGAACATCCGGTGCCAACACCAGGTATGTCTCAAGGAAGTTCTGGTTAATAAACCGTTCTCTTCCAGTCACTTTAAATAACATATACGGTTTTATTATTGTTACAACTGACCACTGTCCACTCAGTGTGTGGTCATCGTAGATTAATCTCGGACAACACAGCACCAAAACAATCCACCTTTGGCAGGGTGAACAGGGTGAAATTATTATTTTCATTGACGCTATAATATCTAATTGTTATTTTCTAAGTGACCATAGTATCCAGTAAGTGGCTACATGGTGTGAAATCATTACTATATCATTTCATACACGTCAGGTTATTTGTAATCTCGGTCACCCAGAATCTCGTGATCTTCAACGTACCGAGTAGAAAATGTGCTGGATGATAGAGACTAAGTTATTTGTGAATGGAATGGAATATAAACTATATCAGGGTCTTGTTTCTCGAAAACATAATTAATAATAAAATCAATTTTGATTGGCTAAGCATTAAAATCAATTTAATATTATCCAATCAAATTAATAAAATTTGGATTTTATCTTAGTTGAAAATTTCGTGAAACAGGCCTCGGACTTTGGCTACATACAGTGAAAGAGAGAGAGAGAGAGAGAGGGAGAGAGAGAGAGAGAGATGGGGTTTAACGTCCACTCGACATAAACCAGGTCATTTTGGGACTAACATATGGTTTTTGATTTTATTTCAATAATTCTCTTGCGCGTATGGATCTTTAGCAGTGGGAGGAAACCGGAGTGCCCGGAGGAAACCCACGAGGTTGAGAAGGCACCCCTATCTCCATGCCACATACGCTCTCACCAGGGCTCGAAACCACAGCCGCAAGCCAGAGGTGACCAGCCAGCTAGAGGTCGAAGCGTGGCACTCTAGACCACTAGGCCATCCCAACACCCCTATACATACAGTGAAATTACGCCGACTGAGATAATAAAATTAAATGCAATGGGGTTTAACGTCATATTGTTCCCTTTCGACTGGGCTAATGAAGACGGCTGAGACCATAAAGACGAGCGTGAATACGTCATATAGTGTGATGTGCTCTACGCCCAAGGATTCTTTTCCATACACCTCATTGTATACAGCGGACCTCGAGTTTTCGTCCCTTCCGAATAACTAAACATTGAACCTTTCTGACCCTCCGTCCTACAACACCACCTTTCTCGGCCGATACCGAGATCGGACACGGAACCTCCCGGTTTGGTAGCCAATTGAACCATGCACCACGGCTCCGAAAATAGATTACGATTATCGTGCTATGTATGAAAACAAATTACATTTTGTGTGGAAGAGACTGTATTAGTAATACGTAAATAAGCTTGGGAGGTTGTTATCGACTGGAAGAGACAATTACCATATAAGATAAACACAAGATTAGTTTAACATAATTCCTTAAAAATAATAATAAACACTAATATGAAGAATGTTTTTCTTTTGTTTAGGTTTTAGTAATATCCGAAGGTTGTTTATTGGAGGTCATTGACAACTGCTAAAGACCCCTATGCGTAAGCCAATTATTGAAATCAAATTAAACCATATGTTAGTCCCAGAAGTACCTAGTTTGTGTCGAGTGGACGTTCACTTCCCCCCTACTCATCTTTCCTTTCTCTTCCCTTGAAAATCCCACAGGTAGTATTTTATTCCAGTTTACCAAACAACATACATTATTGTCACCTGAAAAGCACAGGTCATTTTTCGGTCAAAATTCCGATCTTGTGATACAGTTGCACTTTTTCAAGAATAGAAAAAAAGCGAAAACAATGAAGCTAAAAACTATACTATTTATAACACTACTTAAAACCTGACCAACAAATACTTATAAAAATTAATATTTATTATACTAATACTTATTAAAAACATACTTATTATAATACTATTACTTATAATATTAGCAATATTGTTCCTTTTTAAGTGTATTTTCTTTACAGATAAGCTGGTGATAAAACATTGAAACAAATATAGAATTTTATTGTCAACTTATTTTTAGATATTATGTGGTAAAATGTGAAGAAACTTTCATAAATAGACAAAACCTCGCCTTAATATATAAGTAGCCGTTTCCAATAGTATGTGGGAAGTTGGGTGGCCGAATGGTTATCGCGTATCATAAAGTCTGTCAATGAGTTAACCGGCGTGGTTTGATTCCCCGTTTGTACGTGACAAGGAGTATGGTTTGCCTGTATAATCTTGTAGGTTTTCTCCGGGTCCTCCGGTTTCCACCCACTGCTAAAGAACCCTACGCGCAAGTGAATTATTGAATACAAAAACAATTAACCATGTGTTAGTCCCGAATTGATCTATTTGGTGTTGAGAGGACGTTAAACCCCGTTTCTCTTTCTTTCATTCTGTCGAAAGGAAATGGGGTTTACAGTCCTAATTTTCTACAACAACGGGATAGACAGAGAGAAAGAGAGAGAGAGAGAGAGAGAGAGAGAGAGAGAGAGAAGAGATTGGGGAGAGAAGAGTTACTAATAATGGTTAGAGGAATTAACTATCAATTCCAAAACATTCCCCATACTTGTAATGGTTAGTGGAATTACCTATACATTTCAAAACATCTACTATACCCCATCCCCAACAATAACAAGATGAGCATATACCGAATGTTAATTTATGGTTCAATAAACAGGTGGTCCAAGTTCGAGAGAGAGAGAGAAGAGAGAGAGAGAAAGAGAAAGAGATGAGGTTTAACGTCCACTCGTCACAAACTAGATCATTTCGGGACTAACATACGGTTTAATTTTTATTTCAGTAAGTCGCTTGCGCGTAGGGGTCTTTAGCAGTGGGAGGAAACCAGAGTACCCGGAGAAAACCCACGAGGTTGAACAGGCCACCCTTACACGCCATGATGTGCCATGTGCTACATAACAATGTGTATACGGGGCCGGGTTTTTTCATACCATCCCTTGCCAAATCCCATGTCCTGTACCACCGACAAGGAGGAACCACATCGAAAATTTCCGATTACCATTTCTCGGCCAAGGTCTTACTCCCTCAGCCACAGTGGCCTCCTTGTTCACGTTCCATATCTGCACATCAAATCAGGCAAAAGAAAACCCGAATAATAAACAACAACTGTCTTCTTCCACCAAATTTATGTTGATTTGGGGCTATATATAAAGATCATATTCCCAAAAAGAAAAGAAAAATAAATGCAACCAGGAAAGAAATAAAAGAAGAGACAGCAGTTCTTTAATGGAGATATATTCTTTTGCCCAAACAGATTATGAACGTGATGGATCCTCGTGGGTGGTTAGATAAAATCAGATACAATTTTTCTGAAAGAAAATGAAAATCTATACCCCAATTATGAATGAATTATGAAAATCGGCCATCTTGAGATATCTATGGCTATTGTTAAATATCATATAACTGTCAATATTCCATTGTTAAAATATTATCATATATAACCACAGCCATTATTTACTACCCTCTAATTGGTTCAAGATTTCTACTTCTAACCTTGACTATAGTCGCGATCTTCCAGAGAATTACAACTGTATTTCTCGATTTGAAATCATATATTTTATTACGTTTTTAGCGAAACGAAATGGGGTTTAATAAACGTTCTATTCTTCTGTCCCGATGTTTTTTTTTTATAATAAAAATATATTTTCTGAAAGTGCTTAGTTTGTGTCTAGACGTACAGAAATGACTGGTAAGATTGGGGCTACAAATGTCCAGTGTTTGTGGTCAGAAATCGAGTGGACAAATAGTGTTATAATGGTCACCTTCTTATCTTTATGACCATCTTGATCACACATCAAATAATTTATTCTACCCTATGAAAACACTAATATAGATCTAGTAGCCAATTATCCATCTGTTGTTATGATTTTACTTATCAATCATGTTTAGGTCGAGGGGGGGGGGGTGGATGGCCGAATGGTTAGCACGTACGTGCTGTGTCATTGAGTCCCTGGTTGTACGTGACAAGGAATAGAGTGGTCTGTCCAACCTCGTGGGTTTTCTCCAGTCCCTCCGGTTTCCTCTCACTGCTAAAGATCCGTACACACAACCGAATTATTGAAATGACCTAGTTTGTGTTGCGTGCACGTTAAACCCCAACCCTCTCTCTCTCTCTCTCTCTCTCTCTCTGCGTTTATGTCGAACCATGGACCTTATAACTCCGGACGGCATTGCATTGGGAAACTGTTGCTAGATTTTATTTTCATCCTGACGTGCTGTGCTTTTCCTATGTACAATCACCTTTTCGGGCTATCCGAAAGATTAGGTACTGTGCTTGTCAGGGAATCGGTCCTGCATGGCTGACATTGAGATTGACCCCCGGAACCACGGGTTAGTGCTCCAGCTCATACCTCACTGAAGCAACGCTGCACTCGATAAACAACCGATGGAACTAATCTCATTTGATCTTCAAAATACTCGACACAAACTATGTCATTTCGGGACTAACATATGGTTTAATTTTTATTTCAATTATTCGTTTGCGCGTAGGGGTCTTTAGCAGAGGTAGGAAATTTGAGGACCTGGAGAAAACCTACGAGATTCGATAGTCGACCCTGCTCCTTGTCACGTACAACCGGGTATTCTAAACCACACTCAATGACAGGCCTTTAAATTTGATACAACGTGCGAGTGCTAACCATTCGACCATCCATCCATCTCCCATTGATAAGGAGATGCAAGGAAATCAATATGACCTACGATTGAAAGAAATATTGTTTAACAATGGTTAAACTGTTTCTAGCAGTTTTATATAATTATATAAATATGGAGTATCGGTCAAAGTAAGGACACCACCAGATAAACAAAAACATGACCGACAACTCTTGACCTCAATCATATTGTTAAGATAGGAATTAGATCCACGGTCACCATGGTAATTATAAACACATTACAAATATTATTCCTTCTTCCGCGAAAACCAATTCCAGCTCCGACATCATGCCATTAGAAATCCAGGGTTCTCAGCTTTCGAACAAATTCACATTAATACGGAGACAGACCAAAAGTATCTTAGTCTCTCCCCTTTTCCTTCTTTTGCGTGGAGAGTTTTGTTGACTTTTTGGTGTAGAATCGAAGAAAAGAGCTTGAAAACACATTTTCTGTCAGGTTTTGCTGAATATTCATGATTTATGAGAAAGGATACAAGCGTTATGAGGCTGGTTACGTTGAAATGTGGGGCGAAAAATTACATTTTTAATGATCTTTACCTCCAGTTTGAGTATCTCAAGTTTGAGCATCTGAAGTTTTCCACGGTGAACCTCATACGTGCTTTTGAGTAACAAATCACCACATGTTGCCCCATCTGTGGCAGAAAGTGTCTTGCTCAACAAAAATTTTGGGAAAAGTTAGAGCACTAATTTACGCCAAAAATGTCATAAAATTAATAATCATCCTCGAACATAACGTTCTCACAGACCTGACTCAAATCTGCACTTGCAAATTTAAAAGAATTAAGGAATCGTATGTTTTTATTGAGACGATTTTATTTCAATACGATTTCTGTAAGTAATAACGATTTCTAAGCACTGCACTGTATTGAATCTATGTAAAACAAATAAAGCTAGTCGCTCGCTGTTCCTTGACAGTGGAGTAGTTGTTTTGCTGGACACTCTCGATTAAGTTGTATATTGACACAGGCCGAGAATCAATCAACTACTAGTGATAGGGATTATTATAAACCAGTTACCGAGAGTAATCTTCCTCTTAATGCCAATTCCATGTTGCACATAAACACGCACAATAACAATAACATCTCGTCATTCATAACGTGGACCGGGTTGGATGAAGGCCGAATAGATAGCGCGTGCGCGTTGTATCATTAGGCATGCCATTGAGATTCCCCTGTTGTATGTGATAAGCATTAGGGTCACCTGTCCACCCTCGTGCATTTTCTCCCGGTCCCCTAATTTCCTCCCACTGCTAAAGACCCCATACGTACAAGCGTACGATTGGAATGAAATATATCCGTATGTTAGTCTCTCCATTTCTTTCTCCCTCTCTCACTTTCTCTCTCTCTCTCTCTCTTCCTGACAAGGGGTGGGGTCCCCTGTTCGCCGGTCAAACCTCGTGGGTTTTCTTCGGCTCCTCCAGCTTTCTCCCACTGCTAAAGACCTATACGCACAAGCAAATTATTTAACCATTTGTTAGTCTCTCTCTCTCTCTGTCCCTCTGTCCCTCTCTAACCTCTCTCTCTCAATTTAATAAACACGGTAGGCATAGAGAAAGATATCTGTAATTAAAAGGATGTCTATTATAGTACTGGTGATATGGTATAATTAAATTACAGCTCGTGATTAGATGGTAAACAATGTCGACTAACCCTGAATAACAAGATTAAAGGTGTATATCAAGAATGCGGATTATACAATAACAGCATAACAGGATGTCTCGAATATCGGTTTTAATCGCCGGAACCGAACCACTAGCGGTTAGAATCGCCGGAACCGAGCCACACGTCTAATAGCGGTTACAATCGCCGGAACCGAACCACTAGCGGTTAGAATCGCCAGAACCGAACGGCCTGTCTAATAGCGGTTACAATCGCCGGAACCGAACCACTAGTGGTTAGAATCGCCAGAACCGAACGGCCTGTCTAATAGCGGCTACAATCGCCGGAATCGAACCACCAGCGGTTAGAATCGCCGGAACCGAGCCACCCGTTTAATATATGGTAGAATCGCTGGAAAAGATCCACCAATCTGATATCGTTTAAAATCACTGGAACAGATCCACCAATCTGAAATGAAATGGGGTTTAGAGTCCGACTGGGCTATGAAGATGGCATGAGCTACGGCTCACTATAATATCGAATTGTGTTCGAATCCCAACTTTAAAGGATCTTTTACGTGCACGCCAATGTGTACACGGGTCCTCCTAACGACTAGACAGCTGACAAAGGGAAATCACTCCGGAAGATCCAAATGGGCATTCTTGGTCAACACTTGTATGGAACCAAGTGAGAGACAGAGAGATGGGTTTTAACGTCCACTCGACGACACAAACTAGGTCTTTTCGGGATTAACATATGGTTTATTATTTTATTTCAATAATTCGCTTGTGCGTAGGGGTCTTTAGCAGTGGGAGGAAACTGGAGTACCCGGAAAAAACCTACGAGATTGGACAGGCGATCCTACTCCTTGCCACGTACAACCGGGAATTCGAAACCACGCCAGTTGACTCAAAAGCAGGCCGTTTGATAGAGCCCGCGCACCCAGAGATATGAGATGACGTGGAGGTAAGGTCCGCCATGAGGGATATTTCGACTAGACAGCTGTTTTTTTTCAGGCCTTCCGCCCTGAATTACATTATACAGGTCACAATTCTATGGAATACAATTACTGCTTATTACTGAGCGACGTTTCGACTAGGCTTCTCTAGTCGTTATCAAGCAATGATGAATTACATTGTCTTGATTTAAAATCACCAAGGCCCCTTTGACATGCACACGGATGAATAACGGGCCTTAAATTAGACACGCCTTTCTCGTCAAGCGCCATCCATTCAAGTAACAGTCAGCTTTCGAATCGGTAACATCCTGGTCCAGAATCTAGCGCCATAGATGGAAATGGCTGAATTTGAAATCATAAATTGGTGGAACTGTTTCACTGTGTATACCATATAGCCTACTCGAAACTATTAGTTATTTATGGGCAATAGGTCTTTATGTTATGTGGGGTGGCATCACCATGGCAGGTCCGTCATTGAGTCAAGTGGCGTGGTTTCGATTCCAGAATATGTTCGCCTGCGTCGAGTGGGCGAATCAGGTCTCCTTCCCTCCCTCTCTTCTCTCTCTCTCTCTCTCTCTCTCTCTCTCTCTCTCTCTCTATCTCTTGTGCCGGGTATACACAATGCAGTGTGCAAGCGCACCAATCTGATTAAAATACAGATCTATATTTCGTTTCGTATTTTTTTTATAATTTCGATGACCTACAATTTCTAGGAGAACGCTAGATCGGAGACGGTCCTACGCAAATTGTGACGTCATATGTGAATTGTGGGTTAGGGTAAGGGTTAGGCTTGATCATGGATTAGGATTAGGGCTAGCCCTGTTTATATCTCGGGACTTTGACCAAATCTACAGGTCCTAGCCCTTACCCTAACCCTAACCCACAATCTATATATGACGTCATATGTGCTAAAATGCGTAGGACCGTCTCCGATCTAGCGTTCTCCCAATTTCTAGCGTTGTGAAGACACGTAAAACGAAATTAAAACCGAAACGAAATGGGGTCAGATTGCAAGCGTACGCTATATAAATGATTTTATTATATAAATATAGTAATAAAACAATCCAGTCAATGGACGAATCTATCCTAAATATTGTTTATCGAACGAATCAAATTGAACTAATATAAATTCCTCTGATAAAAATTGATAAAACCACACGATCATTCGATAAGAAAGTTGATAAAGATACCAGCAAGAACATACTTTTAGATAAACATGAAAGATGAAACAGGTTCTTCAACTTGACCTATGGTTGTTGATGATTGACCATATGGTCAGGTAGAATTATCAGCATAGGCTTGATCGAGATAAGATGGTCGGATACAATTATAAAAATAGGCTAGCTCAGATAAAATGTGGAATTCGTGACCCGTAATGATACGTCAAGTAAGAATTGAAATGAAATGGGGTTTAACGTCCTACTCTTCTGTACCTAACCTGCGTCAAGTAAGAGAGAGGGAGAGAAATGAGGTTTGACGTCCACTCAACACAAACCAGGTCATTTTGGGACTAACATATGGTTTAATTTTATTTTCAATAATTCGCTTACGCGTAGGGGTCTTGAGCAGTGGGAGGAAACCGGAGCGCCCGGAGGAAACCCACGAGGTTGAGAAGGTGCCCCTATCTCCATGCCACATACGCTCACACCAGGGATCGAAACCACAGCTGCAAGCCAGAGGTGACCGGCCAGCTAGATGTCGAAGCGCGGCACTCTAGACCACTAGGCCATCCCAAGCCCCCACGCGTCAAGTAAGGAAAACGCATATAAACCAAATGAAATGGGGTTTAACGTCCTCTTTTTCTGCTCCTATTCTGGAATAATGTAGACGGACATGCGCCATACAGTGTGGCATGAGGGAATTTGTCACGTACAACGGCGGTATGGCCTACTTTTATATCGAAATTTTGCCCGGGCAATGGCCGTATGGCCTACTCTTATATATAATTTCAAGTGCAACGGGATTTTTAACGTGCACGCCAATGTGTATACTTGACCCTGGGCCCTGTTTCACGAAATTTAAACTTAAGATAAAATCCAATTTTAGTAGATACTTCAATTTTGATTGGCTAAGCACTAAAATCAAGCTAATATTATCCAATCAAATTACTAAAATTGGGATCTTATCTTAGTTAAAATTTCGTGAAATAGGCCCCAGGTTTTTCATCCCATCTGAACGACTAGGCAACCGCCTCCACGGACAAAATTTCCAGTCATCATTAGCCTCGTTGGTGGAGAAAAGTAAGGCGTTAAACCCTATTTCATTTCCTTTCCTTTTGCGCAAATAAATTAATTAAAACACAAATTAACTTGAAATAGATCCTCTTTAGGAAATAAAGTATTAAAAATAAAAAATGCAAATGAGGTATTAAAAATGCAAATTAACGGCAAATAAGGTAATAAAAATGAAAATTAAAGGACAATAAGGTTTTCAAAATACAAATAAAGTATTTAAAATACAAATACTTTTTTAAAAATACAAATTAACAAATAAATCATGTTTAGGATATAAGGTATTTAAAATACAAAATTGACGGGAATAATTCACTAACTGGGTGACCAGGTCACTTTAAACTTTCCTAGAAAAAAACTAGAATTATTCAACAATTATTGTGATGACAAAATAAACAAAGCGTTGGACGTTTTTTGTGTGTTTCACAGGTTTTCTATTAACCCCATTCCCGTGTCAATCATTCTACTGTCTCTCACCTTGCCATTCATAAAACAGGAGTGGTATACACCAAGTCAATAGGTTTGTTATTGTACCTGATGCACCTGACTATAGGTAGGTAGGTAAATATATATCAGTATATGTCAACCGTTAGATCTACAGGTACACACAAATCACAGTTTTACTATTTGATTAGCACTCAAACAAAACACATTAAACACAATCTCCATACAAAAAAAGAACATTTAATTTGGAAATGAAATAAAATATATGGGTTTTAATGTTCTACTGTTCTGCCCCGACTTGGCTAATGAAGACGGACATACACCATACTATTTGCTATGGGGGAAATTTTGCCCCGACAGAGGCACTACGGCCTACTCTTATATCGAATTTTACCTGGCAATTGATCCTGCGAGTACATGTAAATTGTCTAACAGTCATCAATTTTTCGGATGACAAGACCGATAAGAGTTATTATGGGTGCCCCCACCACCAAATATGAAAACATAGGAGGAAGCTGATGATGTCATATCCGACGATATCCCCCCCCCACACACACCTTTGGATCCGCGGCTGGTATATTCATTAAGTCGGCATCACATGTATTCTCGATTCTGCACAAGTTGTATCCGAAATGGCGTATTGTGTTTATTACTGCTACATCAAAACTGCATTCTTCTTTGGTACTATTTCTATTTGGTTTTTAAATGTGTATGCTCTTCTTTATGATCTTATTATCTTATATCAACATCTTCAGAACTACTATATATCTTCCGTACCACTTTATCTGTCTTCAATATCACTATCGTCAGAACCATCTATCTTCAGCATCACTATCTTTCTTCAGTACCATCATCTTTCTTCAGTAACCTCATCGTTCACCAGTACACCAATCTGTCTGCATTTCCACTATCTTTTTTTTTCCAGCACAACCACCTTTCTTCACTTCCACTATCTGTTTTTCACCACCACTATCTTTCTTCAGTACCATCATCTAACGCCAGTACAGTCTTCAGTAACCCCATCTTTCACCAGTACCACTATTTGTCTTCAATTCCAACCTTGTGGGTTTCCTCTGGGCACCCCGGTTTCCACCCACTGTTGAAGACCCCTACGCGCAAGCAAATTATTGAAATAAAATTGAAACCATATGTTAGTCCCAAAATGACCTAGTTTGTGTCGAGTGGACGTTAAACTCCATTTCTCTCTCTCTGTCTTCATTTCCACTATCTATTTTTTCAGCATCACTGTCTTTCTTCGGTACCATCATATATTTTCAGTAACACCATCTATCTTTAGTATCGTGATCTTCCGTACAATAAACTATCGAGATCTTTAATCTTTCTACAGTACACATACCCACCTTCAGTATTACTGTGTATCATGAGTACCATTATTTATCTTCACCTCCGCCATCTATTAACTTCTTCACAACCACCATCTATCAACTTCTTCAGTACCGTCAACTATCAACGTCTTCAGTACAAATATCTGTCCACGGCACCACTATGCGTATTCAGTGCTACACCTTTCTTCGCTATCAATATCTCTCTTCGGTGGCATTTTCTATCAACATCTTCAGTACCATCATCTATCAACCTCTTCGGTATCACCATCCATCAACCTCTTCGGTGTCATCATGTATCAACATAGATCCAGTGCCGCCATATTTCAACATCTGCAGCACTATCACATCTTCAGTACCATCATCTATCAACATCAGTGCCGCCATATATCAGCATCTTCGGTATCATCATCTACCAATATCTTTAGTGCCGCTATTATATCAGCATCTTCGGTGCCATCATCTATCAACATCTTCGGTACTATCATCTACCAACATTTTTTAGTGTCGCCATATATCAGAATCGGCAGTACCATCATCTACCAATGTCTTTACCATGTATCTTCAGTACCATTATCAAAAGTGGATAATTTTGAAAACCCTCTCTTACCTTTTTGTTCAAGATGATCACCTATAAGTAGCTCAAATACCTTCAAAGGATCTATAATTAGCTCAAATATATCCCAGGATCGTTATAAATACGTACACGTGCTCGAGGAAGTATAAAACATGCTCATGTGAAGGTAATAAGAATAGCCGACATTTATTGTATTGTAATATAATTCCAATACATGTTACGAAAATTACCCATACAATGGAACATATATATCTCAAAGCAATTGGCAAATTATCTGTGACACCAATGACTATTTTTAAACTCATGTAAATTAATGTTCATTACAAATTAAGTAGATTACAAACATTAGTTGTTATGTACTATTATACATGAAGGGTCCAATGGTTATTTGAAAGATAAAATGCTTTAATGGCGATTACGAATGGAAATATATTAGACGAAATGTCAGACGTTAAACGACTTGACGTCGCTGATATCAAACTGGATGATTCCACTTGCGAGGATGAGACATTGGTGCATGCTAAAAGACATGACATCCACGGTGGATCAGAATGGGCGTTACTGCATGGATATATTCCAGATCATACGAACGGTACAACTGCTTTAATGCAAGCAGTCGAGAATGAAAACGTGGTTATCGTCCAACAGTTATTGACGAATGTTTCAGAACTTCATTGTGGGACCAACAATGGAAGAACGGCTTTGATGATAGCGGCAGGAAACGGCAACAGACCAATACTAGAACTTTTGTTAGAAGCTAGGGTGGATGTAAATAGTACGGATATTAACGGACGGTCGGCATTGCAATACGTAACTGTTCCCAAGGAAACCGCGATTACCCACAGAAGTACAGATCACAAATGGATTAATTGTCTTAAACTGCTTTTGATAAATGGACAAAACACATCTTTAGACATTAAGGATGAAAGCGGGCGAGCTCTGATGCAATCCGTGATGGATACAGAACAAGCTGATCTTATTTGGTATCTTGTGACTGAAAACTGCAGCCTTCGAGGATTGGATCTTAAAGTAGACAAACACAAATTTAACTTTGTAGACCTATTGAAGCTTGGACAGATTTTATTTGAAAGTGGGACTCCTCAGTGTCACGTCGAGATGATCTTTTCTGAAACGTTTGAAAATCTGACTCCAGACGAAAGGGAGATAATAGAAAAACAGTGGAAATGGAAATCCGAAGAATTTCAAACATTTTGTCGGACGAGAACACTGAAGACAAGGTGTAGAAGAGAAATCAGAAAGTCCATCGGACCTGGAATCAGATCTAAGATAGGCCATATTGGTTTACCGAAACCATTAGAAGACTTCATCCTCATGAAAGACATCATACCTGAAGCGTATTTTAAGCTGACTCTGAAGGATGAAGATGATACTGTAATTCCCGTGACCGATAGCAAAGGACAAATGATAAGCTGGTTTGGTTTGGGTTATAAGCTCAGTAGATTTTATAACGAGTGTGTGTGACTGTGTTGAAGTTTAAGGGTAGAGTTTGGGTGTGACTATGTTGAAGCGCCTGGGAATTTACTTGCTAATTTCTTTGAGAATAATCCTGACGAAGGGTAGGGTTTGATGTGACTATGTTGAAGTGCCTGTGAATTTACTTGCTAATTTCTTTGAGAATAATCCTGACGAAGGGTAGAGTTCGGGTGTGACTATGTTGAAGTGCCTGGAAATTTACTTGCTAATTTCTTTGAGAATAATTCTGACGAAGGGTAGGGTTCAGGTTTTACTATGAAAAAGAGTCTTTGAATAGGATCCCGATAAAGGGTAGGTTTCGAGTATGCACTACATAACCACAATTTGGTTTACCCATGGATCCTATTTCGTTTCGTTTCAATCTGATTAAAGTGTGGATCTAAATTTCATTTCGTTATTTGTGCGTTACATAGTCTCTACTACATGAAAATCTGACCATTTGCAGTGGAAGGTCGTGATAGGGGTCATATGAGCGGCATTTGTCCCTATGATGTCAGACATTTTGTAAACCAATGAACGACGATTTCCAGATAGATATCCACTTTTCCAGGTACTAGTGTACTAAGGTCAAGTAAAACGAAATTTTGAACTATAAAAAATAAAAAACGAAACGAAATTGAATCTGTATTTTAATCAGATTGGTTTCGTTTTATTTGAGAGAGCGAGGCGGGTGGGGTGGGGTGGGGTGTTGGTAAATAAACGGCATTGTGTTTCATGTATTAAAGTGCTACTGTATGTGATTCTCGTTGTAACCAGTGAGTGTTACCCATAGAACTGCGTTGTTGTGGTAGCAATATAACCCCATGCAACCCACACCCTCGTGAGTTTTCTTCGGGTCCTCCTGTTTCCACCTACTCTTGAATACCCCTACGTACAAGCGAATTAATTGAACCATATGTTTGTCCCGAAATGACCTTTGTGTCGAGTGGACGTTTAACCTCAACTCGTCTAAGATGTGCCCGTTACATGATAGGTCAAGGTTCGCCGGTCAAACCTCGTGGGTTTTCTTCGTCTCATCCAGCTTCCTCGCACTGCTAAAGATCTATATTTAACCATTTTGTTAGTCGCTCTCTCTCCCCCTCTCTCTCCCCTCTCTCTCTCCTTCCCCTGTCTCTCTCTCTCTCTCGCTCTCTCTCCAACTCTAACCTGCTGAGCCACCATATGTATAATGACCCAGTAGAAGAAGTTGTTAATCGGTTACATCCGTTGTTAACATTGTTCTTTGTTATATTGAAGATGACTCACAAATCACGGAGAGATGAAAGGGGAAGTAGACACATAAATATACTTTTTATTCCACTGAGTAAATTTGAAATAAAACACAAAACAAACAATACCAGTTCTTGGTATAAAGATGTCATTATTCATGGTAGGGTTAGAATGCCCTCGTGATCTAAAGTGTCGCACTTCAAAATAAGGGGTTTAACGTCCTACTGGTCTTCTCTGACTGGGCTAATGGTAGACGGGCATGCATCATACTGTGTGCTATGAATGGAATTTTGCCCGGGCAGCGGCACTATGGCCTACTCTTGCACCGAATTCAAAATGCCAATGGATATATTACGGACACGCCAATGTATACATGGGACTTCGTTTTTTTTTGTACCATCCGGACCACTGACAAAGGGAGACGAGGGATCGAACACGCGATCTCCAGGCTAACTATACAGCGCCTTACCCGCTTAGCCACCATGGCCCCGTCGCGTTTCGAGCGCAGAGAGACTGGTCGCCTCAAGCTTGCGGGTGTCTTTTCGATCCATGGTGTGAGTGTATGCTGCCTGTAGATAGGGGACACCTTCTCAACCTCGTGGGTTTACACCGGGTATTACGGTTTCTTCCCACAGGAACATATTAAAAATTAAAATACGGCAACTTCTCTGCGATATCATCATCGATGGAAGCGGACGATAACACCGAGACCAACAGTCGAGATTCATTTAGGACAAATAATTACTGCTCATAATAATATGTTTTTAATCACGATTTTTCCCGACTGTCTGTGTTTTTCGAATAAATCCGGACAAATGGCGGTGCTTCTTCTTGAATTTAGTTGATATCCAACTGTCAACTGTTGAATGTGCCACCAACGATATCAGCATTTCGTTTAGTCCGACCAACTAGACACTTTTCCACGCGTCCACTCAACACATACTAGTCCTTTCAGTGGGAGAAAAGCGAAAAAACCCACGAGTTCGGGCAGGGGGTCCTACTTCTTGTCCCCTACCAGCCTGGGGCGCAACTACGCCATCTGGCTCAATGACAGACCTTATGATTTAAAATGATGACGTTTCAGCAATAACCCCCACCCTCTTCCCCTCATCGATAATCGGCTCCAATCAAATGAAATGAAATGAGGTTTAAAGAGAGAGAGAGAGAGAGAGAGAGAGAGAGAGAGAGAGAAAGAGAGAGAGAGAGGGAGAGAGAGAGAGAGAAGAGAGAAGAGAGAGAGAGAGAGAAGAGAGAGAGAAAGAGAGAGAAGAGAGAGAGAGAGGGAGAGAGAGAGAGAGAGAGAGAGAAAAAGAGAGCGAAATGGGGTTTAACGTCATCTCAAAACAACTAGGTCATTTCGGGACTAACATATGGTTTTTAATTTTTATTTCAATAATTCGCTTGAGCGTAGGGGTCTTTAGCAGTTGGAGGAAACCGGAGTGCCCGGAGGAAACCCACGAGGTTGAGAAGGCGCCCCTATCTCCATGCCACATACACTCACACCAGGGCTCGAAACCAAGCCGCAAGCCAGGGGTGACCGGCCAGCTAGAGGTCGAAGCGCGGCACTATAGACCAATAGGCTATCCCAATCCCCCGAAATAAGGTTTAAAGTCATTCTGTTCTGCTACGTCTAATTAATAAGGACGGGAATATTTTTAAAAATAAAATTAAGTACGTTCAAATAAACCAAATCAAATTCTACAAGTCAGGTAAATGAAATGATTTACCGCGGGGATTACTGTAAAAGGTGTAAATACGAGGGTTTAAGGGTTAATGCATAAGTAAATATAATAATCCTAGATATACATAAGCGATTACATGCACCTAGTGAGAGCACACAAGTTTATTAAACGCGATAAAACATGACTGGACAATAGAGTTTAAACCCCCCGGTAATCCCCCCTGCATTGGATTGTCAATCAAAAAACTCAGACATCTTTTACTACTTTATGGGACATTTCCCCAAATTAAATAATAAAGAATTAAATAAAATGAAATGAGGTTTAACACCCTGCTCTTCTGCTCCTAACCTGGGCCAATGGAAGACGGGCATACGCCATACAGTTTGCTATGATGGAAATTTTGCCCGGGCAGCGGCGCTACGGCATGCTCTTATATCAATTCCAACTGCCAAAGGATCATTTGCGTGAACGCCAATGTGTACGCGGGTCCTCGGTTTTTCGTCCGACCCCAACGACTAGACAGGCTCTCCTTTATACATCACTGACAAGGGGAAACGAATCCCAGCTAATGGTGCCGCCCAGTAGCAAACTGTATTAAGCTTTTTGTGGAACAATCTATTTCAGGTAAAAACGATCGGAGTCACATCGAACCAAAACCTTTCTGAAATGGCCTCCCGGACATATACAAGTCCATTGTACCCTTTATTTGACCATAATTTGGTTGAAAAATGGAAATCAGTTGTTGTATTTATGATTTGTGTTAAACATCATTTTGAAGTTGTAATTAAACCAACTCATTGTTCCGTTCGCGCCAAACATTCTCGTTCAAAAGACTGTTTTGCGTTTTAGTTTTATGCGAAAAGACAAAAACGTGACTTAGGCCTAGATCTTTCTTCCCCTGGATCCTACAACTGGCTTTAATAGTGACGTGGTCGTGCTTTAAAATGGGTATACCTGGAATATCTTTATTCAATTCCTCATTTTAGACAACACAGTAAGGTAACCCACCCATTTAAAACTGCCGATAACAATCTAATCACCCTGGCTGTAGCACACAAACTATATATACATGCAATTCAATTATTTCTTTCGGCCAAATGTCTTTTTTTATTGCCATTTTCGCTATTCATCAATCCGACGTTTTAACTCAGTTTTATTTTTATGAATGACATCACCGTTACTAATACATGTACATTTCAATATACTATGTCATAATAACCTCGACTACAATGCAGCCTAACAATTAATGTTGATATATGTCATAATAACCCGGACTACCAGGCAAACAATTATTATTGATATATGAAAAGGAAATATCTAGATTTGAATGAACAATTGCCCTGGTTGGATCGCCCACCTTATTCTCCAAACATTAAATTTAAATATAATCTTCTATACTTTTTGGAGTTCACTGGCGTGGTTTCGAATCTCCGGTTGTCCGTGACAAGGGGTATGGTCGCCTGTCCAACCTCCCACTGCTAAAGATCCCTACGCACAAGCGAATTATTG
The DNA here is from genome assembly GCA_036850965.1 of Patella caerulea. Taxonomy (NCBI): domain Eukaryota; kingdom Metazoa; phylum Mollusca; class Gastropoda; family Patellidae; genus Patella; species Patella caerulea. Next base: position 74,683,551 of record JAZGQO010000007.1, on the reverse strand, counting down.
AAATAAAATTAAACCATCTGTTAGTCCCGAAAGAACTAGTTTGTGTCGAGTGGACGTTAAACTCCATTTCTCTCTCTCTCTCTCTCTCTCTCTTCTCTCTCTCTCTCTCTCTCTCGCTCTCTCTCTCTTTGTCACTTCTGAAATTCACGAAAACCTGAGAGAGAAATGAAACCTTCAGCCAACACAAACTAGGAAATTTGGTGACTAATACCTTACAATATACTTGCGAGATGAGAAGTTTTACGTCCATTCGGCACAAAGTCATCTTGGAACTAACAAGGGAGAGAGAGAGAGAGAGAGAGAGAGAGGGGGAGACCGGAGTGCCCTGAGGGAACCCACGAGGCTGAGACAGCGCCAGGGATCGAAACCACATCCCCAAGCCAGAGGTGAACTAGTCCATTCCACCCCCCCCTTCCCCCTTAATACTTCAGGCAACACGGGGTACCACAAATAGAAATTATTATTGGTATTAAATTTACCTATCAAAGTATCAACGTAATAATAAATGATGTGTCAGGGCTTTAAGCAACAAGGGGGACCACCGCCGATTACAAGTTAATCAGATAACAAGATAGATTATACAGATGTAGGTTTCAACAGGTACAAGTCCTACTTTATCTGTTTATATCTAATAACATGAGATTATAACACCTGAGACTTGTACCTGTAATCTCACCTGGTTGATAGGTAACTTATCATTCCATCAATCACAGGTGATCAACACACTGTACAGAGAGAGAGAGAGAGAGAGAGAGAGAGAGAGAGAGAGGGAGAGTACCGTCCATTCGACTCAAACCAGTTCCTTACGGGACAAACACATGGTTCAATTTATTTGATTTCAATAATCCACAGGGGTCTTTAGCAAAGGGGGAAACCCGAGGACCTGGGGAAAACCCATGAGGTTCGACAGGCGATCCTACTCCGAATCACGTACAACTGGAGAATTGAAACCACACCAGTGGACTTAATGACAGATCTTATGATACAACACGCACGCGCTAACCCCTCGCCCTCCCCCCAACAACACACTGCAACAAAAACTCCTAACAATCCCTATTTTGACTGACAGTTAAACATACATTATGCAAGAGCTAAATCTGCCTATTGCGAGTTTTTCTTTGGGTTTGAAATGTTATCTAATTGACCAGGTTGTCTCTCCCCCCTCTCTCTCTCTTAAATTACACGACGCCAATGAAATTCATGTTACTATACATAATAAGATATTGAATCGGTATAAACGATACCAATGATATTTATGTTACTGTACATAATAAGATATTGAATCGGTGTATATATAAATTAAGACATAACTATTATATATGGATTATAAACTATTATCGGGGATTTGAATATTAGTAATAAACATTTTTATTACGTCAGAAACATATCTACGTATTACACATACAAACATGTAAATATCGATATCACATGTCACATTACGTCATCATTGAAATATACACCAGGAAATGTGACGTAATTGTATAATCTAGGTCAAATTGAACATTTAAACTTTGCTATGGGACTTTGGCGATAAAAAACGAGGTCCACACGTGAACGCTTTTGTGTGCAAGTAAGAGATCCCTTCAAATATTACGTAATTTTCTATCTATTTCACATCAAAGATTTAGACCTTTCAGAAATGACGTAGTCATTATGCGCTATGGGGCGAAATAAACATTCAAGGTGTGCATTTCAATATCTCTTTAACTATCACGCAATGGTATGTTTCTTATACATTGAACATTGTAAATTTTTATAGAGATCAGGACGCATTAGGTGACTTTGTTTCTATGGTCCACTCGTGTCTGCATTGATGTGTTGGTAAGAGATCCCTTGGCAGTGAAAAATTGAACTGCTAATGGTAAACACAATGGTAAATGCAAAAAACTAGGGACCCGGTTACACATTGCCGTGCACGTAAAATATCCCTGGCAATTTGAATTCGATAGGCCATAGTTCCGCTGCTCGGGCAACATTTCTCTCATATCAGGCTGTATGGCATATCCCCGTCTTCATTAACCAAGTCGTAGCAGTAGGATGTTAGATCTCATTTCATTTCATTTGTTGGGTTTTCATTAAAATAGCGGGGTTGGGTTGGTCTAGTGGTCTAGAGTGCCGCGCTTCGACCTCTAGCTGGCCGGTCACCTCTGGCTTGCGGCTGTGGTTTCGAGCCCTGGTGTGAGCGTATGTGACATGGAGATAGGGGCGCCTTCTCAACCTCGTGGGTTTCCTCCGGGAACTCCGGTTTCCTCCCACTGCTAAAGACCCCTACGCGCAAGCGAATTGTTGAAATAAAATTAAACCATATGTTAGTCCCGAAATGACCTAGTTTGTGTTGAGTGGACGTTAAACCCTCTCTCTCTCATTATAATAATTCAGTAGTATAAAATTATTAAAAAATGAGAGAGAGTAAATATCAATATTTATATTTATATTTCCCAGAGTTTCTCACTGGACATTTATAAACAACAACAGAAAATACGTTGTGATAAAACGCCCGATTACACTAAATGGGCTATAAATGAAGCTATTGAGACAAGGGTGCAGTAAATCCTTAATCTCTTAATCCTTTCAGGTATTCAACCTTCTGATGCATCCTGTCAATATTCGGACACCCGTGACATATAACAATAAATACGTCTTTTCATGGCTGGGTTTCTAGTACGTATTATACTCTTAATGTTACAAGTTTGAATCCCCACAAAAAATAATATCTCTACTCAACGAATCATTTTTAGAAACCTAACAAGACGTGGAGTATTGCTGACCTCCGATTGAACCGAAACTAAGCCCCATTTTTTTCTCTTCAACCCACCCTTGATTACCGGACATGAACTAATAAGGGATTTATTAATGATGACAACTCTCCAACCTCTATCTATTCTCTTCACAATGGATAATTCATAGTTGTGGACTCTTAAATATATCGTATGAATTTCGACAGAGTCCTTTCTTAAGCCCTGATATACCTTCCAATTAACAATCTCGCCTAGTATTTTCTTTCATAACGTTACATCGAAGTACCTGCTTTGTGCCGCTTTCTAGAGCTCTAGAGGGAGAGAGAGAGGGAGAGAGAGAGTGGGAGTTGCGGGCGAGAAGGGGGGGGGGGGAGATAACCCACGACATTGGGCAAGAGACCGTGTCACGTACATGCTCGAGATAGAAACCGCGTGAGTTTTTGATCCCCATCCTAACGGCTAAACAACATTGTCTGTCCGAGGTTTGAACCCTTGAAATGTAACCCTAATCGCTTGATTGCTGTCGTGTCATAATGTTTGAATTTTGAAAGGGTTCCTTAGTATTCAAAAAAGTTTTTGTTAAAAATGAAAAAAAAAACTTAATACAAAGAAGCAGAAAGGGGGGGGGGGTAGAAAACCCACCAAGTGATCCCGATAAAAAATATATAAAAAAGCAGAAATGGTGGGGGTGTTACAGGGGTGGGGGTAAGTATTGATTAAAATAGAAAAAAAAAACAAGAAATCCCGAAAAAAAAAGATATCTAATGTGTAATCTACAACTGACCGTAGAGTGAACCATGTGTCATGAGTAGAAAAAAAGGGTTATATACACAAAACCCATCAGGGGGTAAATATATATTGATAGCAGACGACAATATACGTGTGAAATTTCCATTGTTCTGTCTTTGTATGAACCGCCCAGCTTTGTGACAAGGGCCAACTTGAGGACAGCTTGTCCTAGCCCTTAACAATACCTTTTAACAGATTTCAGCTGATTTATTGTAGGAAAACCACCCCCGGTATGACTAATGCATTGATTCGCTGTTTAATAGCATTGAATTATTTAAGGGTTCCAAACAAAACATGCACTTGGTTCGTCCCTCTCCCTATGTTTAAGATAGCCCCACGTCGCTTGTGGTCTCGTTCAACTGTCATGAGAAATTCGACTTGAAACAAGAATCTTATAATTCAAAACCCAATATCACATGTCTGACATGCAAATGACAATTGAAATGTCGTCAATTTAGAAAATACCCCATCTTCTCGGATCCATCTTTCCGAAAGGCCTGGCAAGGGACAAAAACAGTTTGGGTGTGACACACAGCGGTCACATTGGCGTGCACGTAAAAGATCTCTTGACAGTTAGAATTGGAAACAATAGTAGGTCGTATATCACCGGTGTTCAAACCAAATTTCGCCATCACATTGCATGTATATGCCTGTCTTCGTTAGCTCAGTCGGAGCAGAAAAGTAGGGCGTTAAACCCCATTTCATTTCCACGGAACGTAGGTTTGAAATTATTGTATTGCCTGCACATTTTGAAAATTTGTAGAAAATATTAAAATTGAAGATAGTGATAACACCGTTAAGTATATCATCTGGAATTTTGAAGAATAAAGTGCAAAAAGTACTTTACAAATATTAATAAACATAATTTTTAAATACACAAAAATTATGGAAAAACAGCTACTTATTTATTTGGGCTACGTTTGGAAGAGCATTCTTTCAGCGTTATGGAGCTAATAGGAGCGAATAAGTATGTATTTTTGTGTATAGCTAGCTCTATCCAGTTACTAAATTTCACTGAAAGGTCATAAATGTTAAAGTTATATAACTACACTTAATATAAATATATATGTGAAATGGTTTTATTACCCATGACAGTAAACCTAGTATTACAAAATTTAAATTTTAAAGTTGTACTTAACAACCTGGTCGACATTGTCTTAAGATCACGCGACGAACAATTTAACATGTGTGTTTTGGGGAGAAATAAAGCGATAAAAAATATTTGGGTATTTTTCTTAGCAAATATTTGAGACGCTGGTCTTGTGGTTAGGATTTACCTTTGAATTCAAACACTAATCGATAAGATTTCAAACTACAACGACAAGTTATTTTTTTTTTTTTATCTTCGTTTGAACGTAGCAGTAGTAATGAAATAAAATGGGGTTGTATCGTCCAAACACACTAAAATGAAAAGAGATTTAACGTTCTACAACTTCTACACTTCTGCTCCGACGGGCTACTGCAGATGGGCATACACCATATAGTGTGCTATGAGGGAAAGCTTTCCCGGGAAGCGGCACGATGGCCTACATATCAAATTCCAACTGACAAGGTGCCGTGTATGTTAATGTATACACGGCACCTCGTTTTGTTCGTCCCATCCGAACAAGCTGTCCCTGTGCAGTGCAGGTGTAAAAAACATTTGTAGGAGAACTGTCAAGTATAATTATGATATATGTGTTTAAATAATATTATTTGAATATGTCATCCTAGAAACAATCCCCCACAATAACCTGTCATAGATCTAATCTTCAAACAGCTGATCGTAACAGAGAGAGAGAGAGAGAGAGAGAGAGAGAGGGGGGGGGGTAACGTTCACTCGACATAAACTAGGTCCATTACGGGAAAGAGAGAGAGTGGGGGGTAACGTTCACTCGACATAAACTAGGTCCATTACGGGGACTAACATACGGTTAAATAATTTGCTTGTGCGAATAGGTCTTTAGCGGGGCGAGGAAACTGGGGGTTAGACCGGCGTTCCTACTATTTGTCACGCAACATGACTCAATGACTTTTGCTTATCCGAAAAATGCACGACCGGAATCAATGTCAATGCCCTTATCAACTGATTACGAGGCGGGATCGGGCACTTCTATTTTATTTGTTTTCTAGATGTGAAATGGGAAGGGGTTTAACGTCCTACTGTTCTGCTCCGACTGGGATAATTACGACGGGTATACGCCATTCAGCGTGCTATGAGGGAAATTTTACATGCACGCCAATGTAAACACGGGACCTCGGCTTTTTTCACAATCCGGACGACTAGACAGCTGTTTTTGTCAGGTCCTCTGTTTATCACCACTGACAAGGAGAAACCACGCGGGAATACAAAAGAACAAGCAAGTGTGGTTTGCTGTGTTATTACGTATAATAATATATGGTCCTTTGGGTTAAAATCTTATTGAATAATAAGATCAATCGATATCGACATATAATCAATCTAATCAGTTTGATAATGTAGAATTTCCTTGAATCTGGATCGTCACCAAATTTTCCTTTAATCGTTTAAGGGGAGGTAACTCCATTTAGTAGTCGGTCTTAAACCACAATGTCTTGCCCGGCTCTTCTATCAGTAAAAACCCGGAACCTGACGTAACATTCGCCCAGATAAAAATGTGAACCAGCGATAGTGAATATGTTATTTATCTGTTCATCTGTTTGCCCTCAGATCAGGGATATTCAGTAATCATGGTTGATCTGGCTGAAGATGCAAATTCTAACATTTGTAGAAACAAAACAAGCTGCAACCAACTTGGACATCAGTGGTCTGCATCCTTTTGTAGATTTGAGAAAATAATTAATATGCAAGTAGCATGTAGAACAAAATTTGTTAACGGTGTGAGTATCTGTTTATTATGTGTCTATCATGTACTTATATAATATAAATAAACACTATATTTACAAAAAATACAACAAAAAATATAATACTAATTCTTCGTGTGATATGAAGTTCTAGTATTTTATGTGTTACTAATTTTAATGTTTTACAATAACTACTCTTGGTGTTTGTAGATTTCTTTCAACGGTAGAGGCGGATTCTGTGCGCCCCCCTAATTTTCGACAGTGCCCTTTTTTACTGCTGAATATGCCTTTTCTCAGACCCAAATATGTCCTCTCCGAATGTTTATTTAGACGAAAATATCAGCCAAATAGCTCATGGAATGGCTACAGATGCACGGAAATGACGGATAATAATCTTGGGGGTGTCCCGTCCCCGCGGTCAGTGCCCTCATTTTGCAGCCCCCCCCCCCTTTCAAAATTCCTAGATCCGCCCCTGAATGGCATTTATAAATTGTTTGTAGTGTTTAACCTCTTCAATGGAAGACTTGATCTCGCTTTATCTCCGTACATCTTAGCAAGGCCTTCACGTAATACTATACATTTTTCCGTCACTAACTTCGATCGGTCATTGACTCAGCTCCCGACACCAAACGTTGTCAAACAGATACACCAAAAAGCACAGATGCTTCAGCACAAACTGCACCACAGTTAATCAGTACTTCAGTTTAAGCTGTACCAGGATGCATGGAAGCCTCTGTTCAAACTGCAACAGGATGTATGGAAACCTCTGTTCAAGCTGTACCACACTTAAACAGTACATCAGTTCAAGCTGTACCAGAAAGCATGGGAGCCTCTGCTCAAGCTGCACCAGAATTAACTAATTCATCTGTCCAAGCTGTACCAGAATACAAGGAAACCTTTGTTCAAGCTGCACCACAGTTAACCAGTACTTCAGTTCAAGCTGTACCTGGATGCATGGAAGCCTCTGTTCAAGCTGCACCACAATTAACTTGTTCATCTGTCCAAGCTGTACCAGGATACACAGAAGCCTTTGTTCAAGCTGCATCATAATATACTAGTACATCTGTTCAAGTTGTACCAGAATAAACATGAGCCTTCGTCAAGATTTTAACTAGATCAAAACGGTTCGCTATTTAAAAATTTAATGTACATGTAAATATGGGAAAGCGAGGCTAAGTCCCCTGATTACCACAATGCATACATCTAAAACAGTGATAACATGGCTCAGGAAGAAGTGATTTAAATGAAATTTTCAATACTTTCACTTTACATTATCTAGTTTTTAACTATTATAGCAAGAACTGTTAGCTCTTTATCTAAATCTTACATAATGTATCTTTAAAATAAAAAACAAACTATAAAAGCTAGATTATCTTCTGGCTCAGATTCAATCAGATTTAAAGTGGAATGTTTTCATTGATTAAATATACAGGTAACAATTTGATGGAATACAATTACTGCTTGTTACTGAGTGATGTTTCGACTACACTTCTCTACTCATTAATGAAGGCTTGTTGAAAGAGAGAGAGAGAGAAATGGGGTTTAATTTCCACTTGACACAAACTGAGTCGTTTCAGGACTAAAACATGGATTTATTTTATTTTAATAATTCGCTTGCGCATGGCAGGAAACTGGAGAACCAGAGAAAACCCACGTGGGTTTGTCAGGCGGCCCTACTCCTTGCCAAGTGCATTCTGGGAGGAATGCATGTTGAAACCTAACTCAGTAGAATAACAGTACGGTAATTGTATTCCATAAAATACATCCACTTTTTACGGACACTGACAAATACCTAATAAAAAAACATTAGTCACATTTGAAAAAAAATTAATCAACTGAGGTTTTGCTTCATTTGATCCACATTTTTCATGTTTTCATTCAATTCTGTTGTCGTAATGTCATCATCGATTTGTTCACTAGTATTTCTGCTTAAAGCATCGTCTTTTAAAAGTTCGATAAGTTCTTCTCCAGAAACCGCTTGTCGCTCTGGGTGCAACAAACGGTCAAAATATGAGACGGCAGAGGGATCATCAAAGTCTGTAGTCGGCCAATGGAATTCATTGTTATTTTTATTTTCATCAGAAATAAATCTGTTCATATGATCATCTTTCACTTTTCCTAAAGAAGAAATAATCTCTTTTGCTGATGGTTCCCTGCTGGATTTTCCCTTTATTTTTGATAATTTCGATTCTGTAATAAAAGATGAAAGAATTATAATAATTCAAGTTGAGTCTGTTGTGCATAAATAGTTAAAATCGCTGGCTTAATCACTATTTCTGTTGTTGAATGGCAGAATGGTTAGCACACTGTATCGAAAAGGGGTAGGGTCGCCTGTCCAACCTCGTGGGTTTTCTCTGGGTCCTCTGGTTTCCTCCCACTGCTAAAGATCCCTACACGCAAGTGAATTATTGAAATAAAATTGAACCATATGTTAGTCCTGAAATGACCTAGTTTTTATTGAGTGGAGTTTTAACCCCTCTCTCTCTCTCTTCCTACCCTCTCTCTCTCTCTCTCTCTCTCTCTCTCTATTTTATCCAGACTGCCAGTCCTTCATAATCATTGTAGTGGCCAAGCGACCCAAGTAAAGTTCGCAGTCAACAGGGGTACATTATTTTATATATTTCTTGTCCAAAGAGAGACAAAAAAAATTTCATGAGATAGGCATGATAATTGATACGAAATCTAATTAAAATATAGATCTATATTTCGTTTCGTTTTTTTTATACTTTCGATGGCCTACACTCATGTAGATCTAACAAGTTATAGTGGGAGCTCACGTTCTATGACGTCAGGTATCAAGCACGGGACATTTGACCCGATAACGTCAGTCATTCGATTAACCAATTAGCGACCGCCATGCTTTTTAAAATCTACTTTTGTTTTGTTTTTATTTCTATCCGCTGGTAATATTTACCCACAGTTCCAGGCATGAAATGGTCAAACGGTCGATTCGACAGACCATTTGATTGGCTGACCCCTCATTTCAGGCAGAACACGACTTAAATAACAAGTCTTCCAGATCCTAGTGTAGTTAAGACAAGTAAAAACGAAATTTTGAACTATAAAAATCGAAACGAAATTGGATCTGTGTTTTAATCAGATTGATTGATACGTTATAATATATAGCCTGTCAAACATCAATTCTGATGGTCTGAACCCTGATATTCTTCAATGGAATAGCCTCCCTTTTCGTATTACTGCTTCATGAATAAACTTACCGAGCGAATTTAAATAGCGTTCAGAACTGATAAATTGATAAGCAGGATCAGAAGTCGGGGGCGTGATCACACCGACTGCTGCAGCAGTATTCCAAGGATCATTTGTAGCCGATCTAGGCTTGGACTCGAAAAAATCCTCCCGATTTTTTAACTTCACCATTTCGTCGGCCATAACTATAGTCGCGATTTTCTAGTACCTTTCAATATTGCTTTTGGATAAACACGACTACACGAAATTGTATGGTACGCTTCTCCGGACATTTTTAAACTAAAATATCCCCAAATGTATGGAAACAAAGTTGGGCAACTATTTCGATATTTTATTAATGTTATTTCCATTAATGAGACAGTCCTTATAACATAACTGGGTCATCTTTTTGATTTCATTTTTCCACAGATATAATACAGAAATAAGTTGAGGGTTGTCAATGAGGGTATTCATGGATAGTGTGCTTCACAACTTATTATACCTTACAATTATGCAATTATGTGTCACCTTGCATGGTTATTATAAAGATATATAATAACGTTTAATTTTCTTAAGTTCCCAAAGTGAGAGATTTTGATGAAGTGAGGACCACGGCTATTCCAATTATAGGCTCCTCCCCTTCTCCAAGATGAGAGGCCCCGCCCAATCCCCCTCATGATTGCAGTTGAGTAAAGCCAAATTTAGACTACAATAAGTTTAACTTCCACTCAATACAAAATATTTGATTTTGGGACTAACATGTTACAATTTTATTTTCATAATTCACTTGCACATAGGAGTCTTTAGCAAGGGGAGAAAACCCACACTGTTAGGCAGGCCACATCATTCCTTGTAATGTACAAACCTGGGATTGAAACCACCCAACCCCAGATAAAGGGAGATAAGTAAAACAAGAGAAAGTGATAATATCATTGGTTTATTTGTTCATGTTAAAGCTGACATGAATTAACACATTAAGCCCTCATTGTATTACATGTATATATAACCTCACTTTAAATTAAAATATACAACATACTGTAAACTGTAAAGAACCGTTCAGACTGAGGATGGTTAGATCTAAGTATTAAGGCTACTACATATTTCATCAAGGGCTAGCCCTAACCCTAAGTCACAATCCTGATAGTGGTTTAAAGTCCACATGACACAAACTAGTTTATTTTTGGACAAACAATTTTATTTCAATAACTTATAAGGCTGGATATGCAACCACGCCACATAACTCAGTGACAGACTTAATAGTTTTTGTCTGGACGACCAGATGTACACAAGGAAACACTGGGGCCCTGAATGAAATTCAATTCTACCATGGGCACTTCAACATAAGAGATCAAGATCTAGCCACTCGGGGTCGAAGGTTAAACCATATTCTATTTTCCCTCTTTTATCACCTGATAATAAAATACATCCCCCTCAAAAAGAATTTACTTTGGCATAGAAAGGTAAGGACTAAATATTAAGGCCACCTGCATATTTCATCAAGGACATGAGATGTAAATAGGGCTAGCACTAAACTTAACCCTAGCCCTGACCCTAAAGCACAACCTTGTCAACAATCACATCCCCTAGCTCTATAAATTTACATGTTACGACCTTGACTAAATCTGCATGTGGCCTTGATATTTAGATCTGACCAGCTTAGAAATGGGGATTAACATCCTACTTTTGTGCTTCAACAGTGGATAATAAAAAGCAGCATACACCATTTATTATGTAATTTGGCAAATTTTGCCTGTACAGCAATTGATTTCAAAATGTCAAATGTTCTTTTATGTGCACACCAAGCACAAGAACCTTGTTTTGTTTGCTCCATCTGAAAGACTGGACAATGTTCAGTGCCAGGCCCTCCCTCCTACACCATTACAGAAAGCAGAAAAGTAGGGCAATTGATAATATACAATTTTGAATATAAATACACACTTATTATTAAAATAAAAAATAACAATTCCACAAGATAACTCATCCATATATACATACATATCAATCTTTCATAATGTACAAAGTTCAACAAAAATAATGGTATCCAATGTACAAAGTTCAACAAAAATAATGGTGACCAATTAAATAAAACCCTCATTGGTTTTCTCTATAACCATATCAACAAGTAAAAACAATTAAATTCACAAATTTTGAAAACTTATATTTGTTGGAGTTTCCATGGTTACAATACAATGGTTTTGGAGAGTCCTGGAGTTTCCATGGTTACAATAGTTTTGGAGAGTCATGGGGGGTGCTTGATTCACAGTTCCAGAATTGAATTCCAAAACTGGTGTCAATCGAGTGAAAAGGAGAATTTCGGAGTACAACGCATGTGCCGACTGTATACAAAAGATCTCAACCAATCATGACAGCTGAAACATATTTTTTACCTAAGAATATGTCACGATTCAACTCACTCCACCTCAGCTGTCGGGTCTGGCAGAACTGTGAGAGGACATTCTGGACTATGAATCGAGCATCCCCATGGAGTTTTCATAGTTACAATGGTTTAGGAGAGTTATGCATACTGGAGTTTCAATGAAGTAAAAGGTTTTGGAGAGTCATATATCATGGAGTTTCCATGGTTACAATAGTTTAGACAGTTCACTAAACTTTGTGCAAAATGTTGGTATCTGCCAGTTAAATTATGACTTTTTAACACAGATTTGACATTCAATTTCAAAATGGGGGAGTGGATAAATTCAATGTGCATAAGTGGGGGTAATTCAATGTGTGTACGTATGTATATATTTTAAATAATACTAATAATATATATATATTAAACTGTTGGTGAACTGAAACTACCTAACATTTTCACAACTGAAGTTGCTCTTCATGTATTTATAATAAATTTTATATACGGTACTGAGAGGTATTCAAATGGTAACTGCAAATATTGACTTCTCCCTAGATCTCTGAATGTAGGGACACACACAGTGCAAATTCTTGAGTTACACAATTTGTAGTCTCTGACTAGGAAAATTATCTTTGGGCACTGAATAAATGTTGATTATAGTTAGAAAAGAATTGCTTTGGAAGTGAAATATCTTAAAACAGAGGTTAATACTGCCAGTTATAAATTTGACCTCACAAATATATATTATATCATTCAATAAAAGTTACAATAATGCCCCGTATCTACATTATTCCATATACGGGGTAGGTTACAATAATGCTCCCTATTTATCACTATATACACAAAAATATAAACATTTTAGAAAAAAGAACTACATTATTTGTCGATTTGAAAAAAGTACTACATTATTTGTCGACATCATCGTAATCAATAAATAATGTAGTTCTTTTTTTTTTTCAAAATTGTTTATTTTTTTGTGTATTTAATACCCAAGAGCAGTTATCTTTAACTTTTCACATATATATATAATCTATGTCTATATATTATTCCATAATATACAGGGTAGGTTACAAAATTGCCAGGATAAATATCTGCATATACTTTTGCATATTAGAAATATAAATAAATATTTCTTAAACAATAGCCCTCATACAAAAAAAACTGATAACCCATGATTTGAACAAAATCATGCCAGGTCATGATAATCTTGTGTTAATTGTTCATCATTTGACTTCATTTAGATATTTGATACAATATACAGCAAATATGAGATAATAAATAAAATAAAACCAAGTACGAACAATCCAAACCATTAGTCAAAATTCGAAGTCCTAAAAAAACGGTTGACCCACAAAACCAGAAGGATGGTCATTTTTATAAAAATAGAGCTGGCACCATATTTAAATAGTCGAGAGCTATGTTTCCAAAAGTGCAATTCTTTTTAAATTTGTTGTATCATCTGTCGTATCATCTGGTGTTGAGTACGGCTCATTAATTGTAAACAGAAGGCATACAGTTTATGCTTTTGTGCCCAGAGTACAAAATGAAGTTGTACGACTATAGAGATTTTTGTGTAAAATATCAAATGGTAAAAAGTAAATTGGATGTAAGTTGAGTCCAACAGGTATTGATTGTTGTGTACATGTATATAAATTGTCTTGTAATAGTTTTATATTTTATCATTACTTGATAATAACTAAAGAGGTCTAGTGTAAATGTCGCTCAGTACAATAAGTAGTAATAGTATTCCATAGAATTGTGACCTGTTTACTCAAGTTCAACTATTTCTGCATTAATATGATGAAACACATTGATCAAGCGTTCATTTAAATAAACATAATTAAATGAAAGGAAATGGGGTTCTCGGTTTTGCTCTGAACTGGGCTAATGAAGAAGGCATACAGTGCCCTAGGAGGGAAATGTGGCCCAGAGAGCGAAACATAATGAAGTAATGGGTGTAGGTGTGTCTTGCTAAGGAACAATGAGTTAACGTCAATCCATTTTTCTCTGTGATATGACGAAATAACTTAATTACTTAATTAGGGGAGGTCACTCTCGAGATCAATATTACAACACACCATATATATGTATATATATATATGAATCATTTTATCATGACTCTTCTACGTCTTCTTCCGTAACCATGGTAACATCTAAATCTACACCGAATTCCGCTTCCCATGGACCTCGTACGGCATCAATAAATAATTCTGTACCATGTTTGGTTTCCATGGTAATATTCCAGACAGTATCACCACCAGATTCTTCATCTAATAATGTTAATCGAATTTTGGTCCCCAATTCCTCAAATTTCTCCTGGAAAGCAAAATCGATTAGACAATAGTATCATATTTGTATTACAATGCATTTCTATGTTTACTGATACTTTGAGTCAACTGGTGTGGTTTTGATTCCCCGCTTGTACATGACAAGGAGTAGGGTCCCTGAGAAAGTTCATCCAGATTTTCCAGTGTGCTTTGCCTTTGTCAGTGATGAGACGAAAAATCGAGGTCCCATGTACACATTGGGGTGCACGTAAAGGATCCCTTGGCAGTTTGAATTCGATATATGAATAGGCCGTAGCGCAACTGCCTGGGCAAATTTTCCCTCATCGTACACTGTATGGCGTATGCCCGTCTTCATTAACCCAGGTTAGGAGCAGAAGAGTAGGACGTTAAACCCCATTTCATTTCATTTCATTTTCTTTTTTTTTCATTTTCAATTCATTTCTCTCTCTCTCTTACTGCTACTTTGACAACAACATATAGGTGTGGTCAGTTAGAAAATCCTTTTTTATTTTCAGGGGGTTGCATGGTATTAACTGAAGTAATAAGCTAATCTGTTAATAGACAGAGTGAGAGAGAAACGTCCACTCAACACAAACTAGGTCATTTTGGAACTAACATAATTTTTTCATTAATTCGCTTGTGCGTAGGGATCTTTAGCAGTGGGAGAAAACCAGAGTACCCAGAAAAAACCCACGAGGTTGGACAGGCGACCCCCTCGTTGCTACGTACATCCAGGGATTTGAAACCACGCTAGTTGACTCAATGGCAGGCCATATAACCACCCTAATCAGTTAATAACCTACTAGAATGAAATGAGGTTTAACCTCATTCTAGTATGCGCTGATTGGGCTAATGAAGATGGGCATACACCATACAGTGTGCTATGAGAGAACGTTGCTCGGACAGCATTGCTATTACCTACTCTTAAATCAAATTCAAACTGCCAAGGGATCTTTTACATGCATACCAATGAAGACGGGCATACGCCATACAATGTGCATTAAGGAAAATTTTGCCAAAAGGGATCTTTTACGTGTATGCTAATCTGTAGGCCTACACATGACCTCAGTTTTTAATCCCATCCAATCGACTAGATAGCTCTTCTTGCCAGATAACAATTGTCAAGGGATCTTTTACGTGCATACCAATTTGTACACAGGACCTTGTTTTTTTCCCATCCAAATGACTAGACAGTTGTCCTTGCCAGATAATAATAGAGTTTAAAAGAAGAACGTACCACTGTAACAATGTTGGTTATTTTATGTTTTTCTAAAACTGTAAAATGTTTGGCAGTATTTTGTATATCTAGAGGAACCTGGAGACGTGGCTGGGGCCATTGATGATTTTCTTTAACAAGCATCAGTTCTTCATCTGTAATAACAAAACTTACTGGATACTTGGGGTTCATACCTGAAAAAATAAAATCCTACCATCTTGATACATAAAAAGAGAGAAATGGGGTTTATCGTCTAATCAACAAACACTGATTTATTTCAGTAATTCACTTGCGCTTAGGAGTCTTTCATTAGCAGTGGGAGCAACGCAAAGGCATAAAGGTCTTTAATTAGTAGTGGGAACAAGCCAAAGACATGGAGGTCTTTAATTAGTAGTGGGAACAAGCCAAAGACATGGAGGTCTTTAATTAGTAGTGGGAGCAAGCCGAAGACATGGAGGTCTTTAATTAGTAGTGGCAGCAAGCCATAGGCATGGAGGTCTTTAATTAGTAGTGGGAGCAAGCCGAAGACATGGAGGTCTTTAATTGGTATTGGGAGTAGGCCGAAGGCTTAGAGGTCTTTAATTAGCAGTGGGAGCAAGCCGAGGGATCATCGGAAAATCCACAACAAGATGTGCACAACTCAGTACACATAAAATTCCAAGAGTTTTCCATGAGTTATTTACCAGATTCTAGGAGACCTTGTATAGAATTCGACATCATAATGTAATTTCCTTCACTTGAAGAACACTGTTCGACTGACTGAAGGCTATTTACGGTGACGAACTCATGAACTTACATGTACAATGTAAAGCATACATGTAACAATAATTTCATAATATTAAATTTCGCGATGGGGTCAGTGGTTTAAAAAATCCGCGGTGGTCAGCGCTTTACTCAAATTCGCGGCGGAAATTTAGAGCGGGACCTGAGCGGGTTAATAGCCTGTAGTCCGCGATTTTTCAATTCCGCCCAGGTCGGACTACGGAGGAACTTCATACTTCCGCTTGATTTGTACTGTAGAATAAACACTAAAGACCATGTTCAGTTTTATACCATAAGTCTAACACAAAGCCTGCCTCGAACAACCAGTCACAATAATATACACATGGTAAATTGTGTTGCTTTTACCTCTAACTCTTAACTAATATGACACAAAGCGTGCCTTGAACAACCAGTGACAATAATATAACATACATGTATAACATACTGCCATTGAGTTGTATTTTCTAGTCTTGAACAACTAGGCACAAAAACAAAACAGCAGATAGTTTTACCTCTAACTAAGTATCCCATTAAGTAACTGACTAAAATTCTCTCATCTCCGTTTTTTCTACTGAGAACATCCGACTGTAACTGTTTCAATGTAGATTCACAAACTTCTTTGGTGAAAACAGTTTTTATTTGTTGACACACAAACAATTCACTTTTAAATAACTCTGAAATATAATCAAATATTCTAATATAATTCACGAAAATCAGGTAATAATTAACAAAAAAAAAAAAAGCAAAGATAAGCCATTTTAGATGTGTATAGTAATAGTATATTTAAAAAAGAGGGAGAGAGAGAAAGAAATATGGTATAACATCCACCCGACACAAGCTAGGTAATTTTGGGACTAACAATATTATTTCAATAATTTACTTGTGCTTAGAGCTTTTTAGCAGTGGGAGGAAACTGGAGGACCTGTAGAAAACCCACAAACTTGGACAGGTGACCCTACCCCTTGTCACGCACAACCAGGGAATTGAAACCATGCCAGTTGACTGAATGACAGGTTTTATGATACAGTGCCCACATGCTAACATTCATCCATCCAACCCCCATGTTTGAGAGAGAGAGAGAGAAATGGGGTTTAACGTCCACTCGACACAAACTAGGTCATTTTGGGACTAACTTATGTTTCATTTTATTTCAATAATTCACTTGCACGTGGGGGTCTTTAGCAGTGGGAGGAAACCGGAGCGCCCGGAGGAAACCCACGAGGTTGAGAAGGCGCCCCCTATCTCCATGCCACATATGCTCACTCCAGGGCTCGAAACCACAGCCGCAAGCCAGAGGTGACCGGCCAGCTAGAGGTCGAAGCGCGGCACTCTAGACCACTAGGCCATCCCAACCCCCGCCCATGTTTGAAGAAAGAAAAAGGTTATACCAAGAGGTAATCTCTATCAGTGATAGTAGCAGCCAAGCAAATATCTACTGCTGGTGAGTTTGGCAAACTTTTATTATCTCAAAATTAACCAGGTAAACAAATAACTATGGCTTTACATAATTTAAACATTCGTTAAAGAATTGTACATTTCTATGAATAAATTCCTTAAATTTTTTGCACATGTAATGCCTTTAGGTGAGTATAGGGTGTGTTCAAGTAATGACTTGCACCTAAGCTCTGTTTTATGATTAAAACTGATACCAAACGGTTACTAACTGGTTAATAGCTACAGTTATTCGCAATACAAAATGTCAAAACCGTAGGAGCACTAATCTCTAGCACAAAAACCAACCTTCTAAATGATGAACGAAATCCTGACATCGTTTTTCATCTCGTATAATGAGTGTATAACAGGAACAGTCGGTGCCGAACTCTAACCTAATGGTTTGATTACCCAGACCCACATCCACATGAAATAACTCATTTACTGGCTGGATGTCCAAGCATGTTAACCACGTAGCTGGTGGATCACTGAAAATAGAAATGAAATGAGGTAAACTTCATACTGTAAATCAAATGGGGTTTGACGTCCTACGGTTCTAATGAAAACCAGCCATTTAATGATCAAATCTAAAAATGGAGGAGCGAGTCTGAGTCTTGAATATACCAGTACCGTGGTTACAATAATAAACAATCAATGCACACAACTTGTCAAGTAGCAACAGTGATAATTTCGCTCAGAAGAAAATAATTTAAATAAAATTTACAAAATATCAATTTTGAATTATCTTTTTGGGAAATATTAATGCAAGAACGGTCAGCTCTTTATCTAAATCTTACGTAATGTATCTTTAAAGCCATGTCTTTATTTTCACTCCACTAAAAATCGAGTATCATTCCACATGATCAATAGCATGTTTAAAAAATAAACACTGCAACATTACTAAAATATTTCTTCACATGATCAGTGTAAACTTTTTACTGCAATATTTTTTCATGTTATCGCTGTGTACTTACTTTTTCAAGACTTCTGTTTTGAGTTACGGTACCTGATTTTGACAATTGTTTTGATATTTAAAAAAAACCCAACTAATCAAAAGGTTCATCTTACCTTCTATTGTCAGACGTTATTTTAAGTATATAAAATTTATCGGATGATAAAACAAGATAGGCCAGAAATTCTTCTGATATTAAATACTGACAAATATCGGTCTGTAAATAGAAATAAACATATTAAACAATAA
This sequence comes from Patella caerulea, assembly GCA_036850965.1. Lineage (NCBI taxonomy): Eukaryota > Metazoa > Mollusca > Gastropoda > Patellidae > Patella > Patella caerulea. Next base: position 74,664,785 of record JAZGQO010000007.1, on the reverse strand, counting down.
TTATAATAATAATCATACACACTGTGAAGAAAGAGAAATGAGAAATGGGGGTTAAATTCTACTCAACAGAAACTAGGTCATTTCAGGACTTACATATGGTTTAATTTATTTTCAATAATTCGCTTGCACGTAGGGGTCTTTAGCAGTAGAAGGAAACCAAAGGGTCAAGAGAAAACCCACAAGGTTAGGCAGGCCACGCTATTCCTTGTGATTGAAACCATAAAGGGAGACTTTCTTCATCAAGTGCATCGAACAGGTACATGCAACTGGATTCACAGTTTAAATCTGAGAGAGAGAAAAAAGATAGGTTGCCAGGCAACGAAACATACGCCCACAACAGCTAAGTCGTCCGGGCAGTCAACAAGGGTTGTCGCATATTGTCTCATTTATCAGTAAGGAGAACCTTTACAACACATGATAATCTCATTACGAGTAATAGCCCATTAAATTATTATCAGAAATAATTAGAATAGTTTTGATGGTTTGTCTCAAGGCCTTTGTCCACAAGATATTTCAAAGTGATCAAGTGCCAGAAATCATCAGATATCATTGAAAATCAAATAGGATTCTTCGTTTCATGACCCTAAACACTGTGTACAAATTTAAAGTCAATCGAATATTAACTTCAGCCTTTAGAGCATTCACAGGGTTTTTCAAAGTGATCAAGGGTCATAACTCTGGCAGTAATTATCGGATATCGATGAAAATAAATAGGCTATTTTGTATCATGACCGTAAATAGTGTGTATAAATTTAAAGTCAATCGAATATTAACTTTAGATTTTTCAAAGTGATCAAGGGTCATAACTCTGGCAGTAATTATCGGATATTGCTGAAAATCAATAGGCTTCTTTGTATCATGACTTTAAACACCGTGTATAAATTTAAATTCAATCGGATATTAACTTTAGCCTCTAGAGCGTTCACAAGATTTTTCAAAGTGATCAAGGGTCATAACTCTGGTAGTAATTATCAGATATCGCTGAAAATCAATAGGCTTCTTCGTCTCACGACCTTAAACACCGTGTATAAATTTCAAGTCAATCGGATATTAACTTTAGCCTCTAGAGCGTTCAAAAGAAATTGTGGACGATGGACGGACCGACAGACGGAGGCGACGGCAATATACGACCACATTTCCATGTGGGCGTATAAAAACTAGGTAATTTCAAGACTAATAAATGTTTTTTTATTAAATGGCGATCATGTTTCGATCCATTCCAAATCACAACCATCTAATGATCTAAAGAGTTCATAAAAGAATTTAGACTTGTCAGGATATGAATATAGATTTCAAATTTTGTTTTTAAAAAGAAAACTTAAATAACTTACTTCTATTATGCACTGGAATTCCTCCGAATTTTCAAACAATGACATCATAAGATGTAACTTGAGTCTATGATCAATGTCCGTGAACTGTTGTGTTATAACGCTATCACACGCATCAGCCGAATCACAGCCACTTAACACTTTATAACTACACGAATCGTCCGTCTCGGGTATTGATACGATACTTGGGTCACGAGAGTACGCGACTTTAACGATATCATCCTCCACTGATGACGAACTCTTGTTTATTGACGAATCGTAAATACTGTCATTTCCCATGTTGTCTGGTCCGTCACACAGTACACTAATATCAGATGTATTTTTCTTGTCCGTCACTTGATTCGACTCCTCCCCTTCTGCGGCGGCAGATGACAAATACACACTAGACACCATGTCATTACACACATTGAAGGACAAAGGAGATCCGACTGGAGTTATTGGCCTTTGTTCAACCTTTTGTTTTGAAGGTTCATTATTCGACACAGTTAAATCTGCTTCACTAACTAACGAACTATCAGCACTGTCAAGTTTCTCTTCCGTAAGAGTCAGATGCTGTTCTAATTTATTTATTAAAGCATCATGGCTTGGATTCGGAGTAATCCCTAAACTAGCTTCACTTGTCGTATGCAGAATAGTAATATCACTTTCAGACGGGATTCTGGTACGAGAATGTTCATCATGAGAAATCTGTTTACGGGACTTTTCGGCTTCTAGCGGTAAATTTAATGAATTTGTTCTCTGTGATTCAGAAGTTTCACTAATGGTATCGCTAATGAATGCATTACTTCTGCGCCTTCCTTCAGTTCCAAGATCGAAGTTATCTCCCTTTCCAGATACAACAGAAATCACGCTTTTCTTCGAAACTCCTTTAGAAAAAAGATTTCTTTTGGCTACGTTTTCACTTTCTATTTGTTCAGCTTTGTTGGAACTGTTCTTCACTGGAGTTGAATTAGCAAGCGGACTAGTCTCTTGTTTACTGTAATCCAAATAAATCGTTGGATGTCAAAAAATTTAAATTAAAATCATAAAAAGAAGATGGTGTTTATCGTTCTACTGTTCTGCTCCGACTGGGCTAATGAAGTAGTGTGGTGCGAGGACAATTTTGCATGAGCAGCGGCGCTACGGCCTACTCTTATATCAAATTCCAACTGCCAAGGGATCTTTTACGTCCACACCAATGTATATACACAGGATCTCGGTTTTCCGTCCCATCCGAACGATTAGACACTGACATTGAGAAACCACATTGGAAAATCCTGGTGAACTCTCTCAGCCAATAAAGAGATCGAAAACGTGACCTCCAGGCTAGCGAGTCAGCATCTTACCCACTTAGTCACCATGGCTACCAAATCTGATAAATGTCAAATTATTACATGTCTATCAATAGTTGAATTCAAATCACCACATTTCACGAGAAATCAAGACTTAAAGTCATTTCTATTCTGGAGAAAATGAGCAAATTATTTTCATACATTATAGAAAGAAAGAAATTTGGTTCAACATCCACTCGATACAAACTAGGTCATTTCGAGACTAACATATGGTTTAATCTTGTTTCAGTAATTTACTTGAGAGCAGGGAGAGAAAACCAGAGGAGCTGGGGAAAACACACGAGGTTGGACTCTTGACCCTACTCCTTGTCACGTACAAACAGGGAATTAAAACCAGGCCACTTGACCCCCATCACCCTCCCCCCACCCTTTATACATTGGGAAATAAGACCAAGATAGAATATAGAATATCGTGAAATAAAGAGAAGCTTGAACATGCCCTTACATGACCATCATTGAACCTGTCCTTCAACAATTACAAATAAAACAAAACGAGAAATTATGAACAGACCTGAGTTGTGTTGGACTGTAGAATTTTTTATCCATATAACTACCCATATTACCGGTACTTGAAGAATAAGAACCGTAAGGTGTTGAGGTAGCCGAGTTTGTTTCTGGTATGTCGGGATTCTCAACTTCGATAACCAAATCACTACCACATTTATTACATTTATACAACATTTTACCTACAAAACCAATTACATTTATGTAACATTTTATCAACAAAACAAATTACATTTATATAACATTTTACCAACAAAACAAATTATTTTTATATAACATTTTACCAACAAAACAAATTATATTTATATAACATTTTACCAACAAAACAAATTATATTTATATAACATTTTACCTACAAAACAAATTATATTTATACCACATTCCACCTACTAAACAAATTACATAATACAACGTTGTACATACAAAACAAATATCATTATCATGTTAATTTGGTAAATTATTTTCTCAATTTGTTTTTCTTATTGGTCTTCCATAGGTAGCTGGACCTAACAGCTATTAGAATTTATAACTTAAAAATTATTATATTTACCATTTTTGTTCATATTTTGAAGATCTTTTCTTCTGCCTCTTGATGGCATCTTTTCTGATTTTTTTAAGATTCCATCTTTAGCTTTAAATTGATTAGAACATTTTAAGCACTGAAAAATGAAATGAAAAAGGGTTTTAATTAACATTCCACTGTTCTGCACCAACCGGACTACTAATCTGAGTAAAACAGAGATCCCATTTCGTTTCATTTTTTATAGTTCAAAATTTGGTTTTACTTGTCTTTACTACACTAGGATCGAGAAGAGTCGTTATATTATTGTCGTTCTGGTTGTAGTGAGAAATCAGTTAATGAAACGGTCTGTTACGGTAAGTTCTTGTCGTGCTGTGCACAAACTGTGGGTAAACCAATAAAAAAGTCAACGCTGATTGATTAATCAATGTCTGACACAATCTTCAGAGGCCATCGAAAGTATAAGAAAAATTAATCGTAGATTTATGTTTTAATCAGATTGCCAGACTAATAAAGACGGACATTTCATAGTGTGCTATGAGAGACAGAGAGAGAGAAATAGGTTTAACATCCACTGGACAAAAACTAGGTCATTTCGGGACTAACGTAGGGTTCAATTTTATTGCAATAATCAGCTTGGGTCTTTAGCGGTTAGATGAAATTAGATGACAAGGCCCAAAGTTCACAAAGCATTCTGAGACTTAAGTTGAGCATTTACTCAACTTTAAATCACTGTTTATAAGATTTATCTTTGATCTAAAAACACAAAACTTTGCATACAGTTTCTTATTAGGGTATTTGACACATTAAACCAACAAAAGTTTTATAAAGATCTATATTTTAGTTAAAAAAAGGCAAACGATTTTAAACAAATTCTCAACTTAAATCTGAGAATGCTTTGTGAACTCGGGGCCAGGAGAAAATCCATGAAGGCTGAACCAGTGACCTTACTACTCGTCACATTCAACCGAGGAATCAAAACCACGTCATTTGACTCAATAATAGAACTTATGATGCAGCACGCACATGCTAACAATTCGGCCATCCAACCCCAATTACAAAAACAATAAACGATTATAAATAAAGTGACAGTTATGTATAGGCATAACTAAAACTGCTTCAGGTGACAGAAAACATCCAAAAAACTAGCAGACCGACCTACATATACTTTACACATATTATGTTTTTTGTTTGTTTAAAAACATTCTGATATGAAATTCTTGACTTTCTCTTACCCTCTTGATCTCTAATCACAAGTACATTATCAAAATCATTATTAATTATGAGAATTGTTTTTACCTGATATAGAGAATTATTGGTTGATTTTAAATCTTGAGCGGTTAAAAATGGTTGTAATAGATCTAACAATCTCTGAAAAAAACAAGAAAATGATTTTAAAAATCAAATTTGACCAATGCATCATGAATAGACTTTAAAATTTAATGCGCTACTGTTAAGAGTTAAGATGTTAAACCACTCTGCTGCTTGTGCTGGGTATGGCCACTGCAGTCAGTATACAATACATGATTCAAGAGCTACATGTACGATACCATTTGTACCCAGAGATTACCTATGAGGTTGGACAGGCAACTCTAAAACCTATGAGGTTGGACTGGCAACTCTACTCTTTGTAACTTTCAAGAGGGGAACAGAAACCACATCCCTTTTGAGTATTACTAAAGCGATAATGAATTCAACATTGGGCATCCTTTGCAGAAGATATCAACAAGCCAGAGCTTCTTTTTAAGCCAACTCTATCCAAGCCAGTTGATTGTCTATTCTTCAAATACTGGATTTTCTTATTCAACTGTCAAATGAGGCGTCAACGATGTTCTTTTATTTATGGATAATGCACAATCCCATATCTGTGATACATACAGCAACGTAAATATTAATTTTTACCACCAAATACAACATTTTTAAAGGAAATAACGTTTTGGGGACTGGAAGTTACGTTATAATAATACTTTCGGTTTTCGAAGTTACAATAATACTTCTGGTTTTGAGAAAACAGAGTATTCCGAAACTTCGTAATCCAACATATTGTTATGACCAATACGATGTCGGATTTGACAGAATTCATTGTATATCTTACCTGAACATTCTCATTGTCTTCCATAACATAACTCTTCTCTCTTCGATCCTTTTTAATATAATCAAAACTAAGTTGAATCTGTGGCAACGTAACGCTATCGACGACGTCTGCATGTTGAACCTGCACCTCTCCCATCTCAAAACCTTTCAAACATTTTAAATCGAACCTATCTATGACACACCCATTGAGATCTTTTTCTACGATATATCTCTCGTTTAGTACGATAATCAGTTGTTTGTAGTCTTCAGTTTCTATCATCACAATAAATGGTTCAGATTCATCGCCTGAAAGATCAAATTCAAATTTGGAATTACAATTTTCGGGTTCGTGGCAGAAGATACAAGAAATCAATAAAGTCTAAAATACAATAGGTTGTCAATACTCCCACAGCAGAGAGTAGTTCATAAACCCTTCATATGGAAGCATTAAAACAACGGGGATCGGATTCTCGATTCACAGTTCCGGAATTGAATTCCAAAACTGGTGTCAATCGAGTGAAAAGGAGAATTTCGGAATACAACGCATGTGTCGACTTTATAAAAAATATCTCAACCAATCATGACAGCTGAAACATATTTTTACCTAGGAATACGTCACGATTCTACTCACTCCACCTCAGCTGTCGGGACTGGCAGAACTGTGAGAGGACTGAATTCCGGGTCACTCGATTATAATTCTGTCGATTCGGGATGTTCTGTACTGTGAATCGAGCATCCCCAATATAATCAGATCAAGGGCTATAACTCTAACAATTATTTTCAAAGTTTTCAAATGAATCGGAAAGATAGCTTGTGGATGCCTGACAGTTGGTGGAAATCAATAGAAAAGTCAGCCATAGTGTGGTTGTCCGGGCATAATTTCTCTCATACCACAATGTATTTCAAAAGGCCCGTCTTTATGTCATCTCATTCGTATTATAGAGAACAAACAGCGATGCATATTCAACACGTTCAAGCCTTACCATAAAATTCTGCTTCCTCTTCCTCTGTTCGGTTCCATTCCTCTCCATGTACGCTGTATAACCTTTGTATACCATCTTTCTTTTTATCAGCAGTCATATAAATACCTTCATCCTTTACTTCTGATTCATCCTCCTGAGAGTTATCTACCTTTTCAAAATGGCTGTCAACGTTACCATTCATCATATCTGTCTTCTTAAAACTACCAGATGTTTCCAATAAGTAGAGGTCGTCGTCTGTTGGTCCTTGTTTAAAAGAATCATGGGAATCTATTTCCATCGGTTGCTCCGTGTCCACTTTAACGGTCACTTGGTTTGTGTCTGAATCACTCGTTCCGCTAGTTACCGGATCGCTTTGCCTCGTGTTGACATGTTCCTCTTCCATGGCTCTCAACCAATCTGGACCGTAATGGTTTCTAAATAATTCTATCTCCTTCCGCGTCTTCATGGCGGCACGAAGATAATCTGGTCTTGGCGACGAGGCTAAAATAAAAATAAAATATCATATTTTCTGATCCAATAAATTCTTTTGATATGTGTTCTGTGAACCTTTTCTTTAGGTCAATTAATACAAACATCTTTAATCATAAAACAATATTAATCTAATTCCAAAGGATGGGTTTCCATAAAACAGGTGGACTGGTTGGCCGAATGGTTTAACTCATGCACTTTGGATCATAAATTTTGTCATAGAGTGAAAGCATTGTTTAATGTTTGCGTGTGGTTTTGATTTCCCTCTGTTATAGACTCATAGGATTGTTTAATGCATGCTTTTGATTCCCCGTTTGTACGAGAAAAGGAATAGACAAAGGCGTTTTATAGCTGTGGCGCTAGAGGTGCCAACCTCCTCGCGAAAAACCCCAAAGAAGTTGAAAAATAAAATGGGAGAAAAATGCTAAAAACGAAGAGGAAAATGAAAATGAAACCTTGTTAAGGAGGGCCCTAAAGGCAGACAAAAGGGTCCCGAGTCCGAGTCAATCGTCTTCTATATACTGTTATTGTCGAATCCACTACTGAATGAGAATGCAGTCATTGCATTGGCATGAAAATCATCAATCAAGCCCCCCACCCCCATCCCCACCCCCCGAAAGAGGGTCCTCAAAATAGTATAGCCTCCGCCATGGCAAACCTGAAAACGCCCCTGGAAATAGGGACACCTGTCCAGTTTCATCTCAATTCTAAAGACATGCAAACAACAAATTATTAAAATAAAATTGATAGTCTTGAACAGATTCATCAACTTCATAATTTGAGAATAAATCTGTTCTCAATGGCCGCCATATCCAAATATTAGAAAATTGTTTTTTTTAATTCCGATACTACTCTGGATCGTTTATTTGCATGACGTCAGCGCATGGAGTTAAGGACAAAGTAGAAATGGAGGAAAATAATGTAAATATTGGAAACAAGTGGCTAGGATATCATTTTGTGGGAGTACTTATTCAAATTAAAATGACTAGATTGAAGAAAAAACATATCTGAGTGAATCGGCCGAGGTTAGATTGCCCGACAGCACGAATTGTTGAATAAAACAGAGCTGAAGCGTGAGCAGGTAAAATCGATTCTTCATCAGGTATTGCACTCCTGTTCTTTTTTATTACATATTATCAAGTACGACATATGCATTGTATGCATTCAGATAGAAGGCAGGCGCGGATCCACGATTTTTTGCAGGGGGGGTCTAGGTTTGATAATTGCTTAACTAATTGCGCTCAACCGATTAATTTGGTAAATTAGATTCAATTTGGTTCATTCTGACGTATTTCCGGAAGGTAAATTCCAAAATTACAGGTCTAAATCGCCAATAAAATCGCAGAAAAAAAATTTTCAAGTCTGAGCAGGGGGGGGGGGGGGGGGGGGGGTCCGGAATAAAATCTTCGATTTAGGATTTCAAATGTCGGTCAGCTTGCTTAGTGTCTGTAATCAAGCAGAGCTAACTGCAGACAGACAGCCTTAGTTTAGTACGTCTCTCTTACCTGCCGATGTTTCTGGAGAATCTAATTCAGTTGTAGAAGATTCCAGATCAGAAATATCAGATGCTCTATTCTTGGTTCTCTTTCGCTTTTTACGACTTGTTGCTACGGGTAACGAAGTGGCGATATTATCGGAATCATCAAAGGTATAATCTTTAGATATAATATTCTCGGAAGATCTGTATCTTGGTTGGGATATTACACCATGTGCTATAGCAGACGGTCTTCGAATAGGGAGAACATTTACCCCTTTTACTTGCTGATAAAATAATAAAATAAACAGTAATGTAATATTAGTACAAATAATATTCGACAGAAAATGGGTTATACATTGGCCAAGTTTGAATAAAAAATTATTAGTACAGATACCAACATGGCCCATTCAAATATGCTGAATAAAAAAAAACTTGTCCCCGCTCACCCAAAATCTCAAATATTACATTATGAAAGAATCGTGAGAAATTTTGTCAAGGGCTTCTTAGGGGCGACACTCCGCAAAAAAAAAAAACCAAAACACTACAGCTCTGTCAATTTAATTACAATCGACATTAAACTTAGTATGCTCGTTCCTTAAATAATTGTTCACTTTGAATTTTCAAGATGACGGTAATGATGTCATGCTCGGTCCTTGGTCCATAGTACTATTGTGGTTGTTTTTTAATATTGCGTTAAATTTCACAGAAATAAAATATATTAAAACCTAAAAGTACATGGTTGCTCTTAGATGTTTTTAGTCCATATCTTTTAGTTTAACAAATTATATAAAACACAAGACTTGAGTTGGTAATTATTTATCAACCCCAGCACTTCTAAGAACTAAAAAAAATCAAATTGCTTTTTGATTATTTTGAAAAATTATTTGTACTCACCGATAATTCTGAGTTTGTAACATTCTTACAATCTAGCTCAAACTAAAATCAAAAATAAAGTTCAAATATAGAAATATTGTAATTATCAACCAATATCACATTCTCATACAACTTTAAAACTCTACAACAAAATCTAATGTATCCAATTTCTGTAAAACATAATTCTATTGATACAACAAAACAACTCTTAGAAGATACAGATGTTATAAATTATAACATTACCACCCTTAGTTGATAAACATGTTGTAATTACAACATTTACAGGTACAATGATTACTTGATAATGCTAGAAAAAAATGTTATTTCATTACATTTCAAACTTTAGTTGATAATGCTAGAAAGATGTTATAATTACAAGAGAGAGAGAGAGAGAGAGAGAGAGAGAGAGAGAGAGAAATGGGGATTAACCTGCACTCGATACAAACTAGGTCATTTCGGGACTAACATATAGTTTAATTTTATTGTTTGTAGGGGTCTTTAGCAGTGGGAGGAAACCGGAGTACCCGGAGAAAACCCACGAGGTTGGACAGGCGACTTTGCCACGTACAACCGAGGATTCGAAACCACACCAGTTGACTCAATGGCAGGCCATATGATACAGATCGCACGCTAACCATTCGGCCACCCCCCCCCCCTTGCTAAAGATGTTATAATTATAACATTACAAAAATCTTACTTGATAAACATAATTAATTATAACATTACAACCCTTATTTAATAATAAAACCAGATGGATGTTATAATTACAAATTACGACATTTAGTTGATAATGGCAATGCTTAGTTGATAATGTCAGAAAGATGTTATAAATACACCATTACAAACCTTAGTAGATAAAGCTAGAGCTGAGAGATGTTTTAACGTTAACTGTCGATGTTTGGAATGGTACGTCAGTGGATTCCCTGATAGTTTTAACTGAAAGTAAAACAAGAAAATGTTTAAGGAATTTTATAAACTTTGTTTCATAATAGTTGTTATTAATTTATAGACAACGATCACATCCAGTCTTTGCTTGAAGTTAAAACCAGCTTTATTATGGTCAAATATCAGTGTTGTCAAGAGAAGACATATATGACTGACAAGTCGATCGTTGGATGAGTGTTCGTTCAAGTACTGGACTTCCAAATCATCTAATTTGCACTCTTGTCGCTTGCGAATTGGAGATTCATTATTAAAATTGAATGGTCGGCTTTAAACTGGACACAAGTATAAATAAGATGATATTCGGTGATTTCAATCTATTTTTGTGAATTGTTTTAAAAAAAACCCTTAGTACCAGATACTGCAAGATTAATGATATCTGGATTATAATTATCAAGCATCATAATGACTGATATATTTCTTTTCTTTCAACTAAGAAACACCAGGTTAAGAATTGTGTAAGAGCATGACTACTGATGATAATGCTCCCGTAATCTGGGAAAACCTAGCAAGTCATATTTTGGTGAAAATTGAGTTAGACCCATATTTGGACTTAGTACACATGTATATAATAATAGTTTTTTTTTCTCCTTCACCGAAAGGGCTTATAATTATCTTCATCTAAAAAGACAAAATAAAATTGGTTATATATTCAGTAGCTTAACAAAACAGTTTTCCTTTGTTTACTCAAAACTACATTCAACAACGTTAAAAGGTTTTTCCAGATTATGGGAGAATGGTTGTGATGAACACATACCTGGAAGAGCATGACTAATGTGGATAGTGGTTGTAATGCTGAATGTTCTGATAAACAATTATCACAGAGATCCAATTCTTCTAATAATATCAACTCTTCTACGCCTTTAAATATACAATATAAAATATACACCTTTAAATATACAATATAAAATATACGATATAAAATATACAATATAAAATATACAATAAAAAATATACAATAAAAAATATACAATAAAAAATATACAATATAAAATAAATATACAATGTAAAATATACAATAAAAAATATACAATATAAAATAAATATACAATATAAAATATACAATATAAAATATACAATATACAATATAAAATATACAATATAAAATAAATATACAATGTAAAATATACAATAAAAAATATACAATATAAAATATACAATATAAAATATACAGATGAGCACTATGATTAAAATACAGATCCTATTTTGTTTCGTTTTTTACAGTTCAAACTTTCTTTTTACTTTTCTTTACTACAATAGGACTGGAAGAGTTGTTATCATTGACGTGCACTGAATGATCAAAGATTGGCCAATGAAACAGTCTGTTACGGTGAGCTGTGGGAACTGTGGGTAATCCATTAGCAACATGAATGCTGATTGGTTAATCAAATGTCTGACGTCATGGGGTCATAGGTCATTTGTATGACCTGTGGCGCGACCTATCGCTAGAACTGGTCAGATCTTATGAAATGTAGGCCATCGTATTTTAAACAGATGACACAATCTAATTAAAATATAGATCTATATTTCACGTAGATCTAACAAGTTATAGTGAGAGCTCACGTTCTATGGCGTCAGGTATCAAGCACGGGACGTTTGACCCGATAACGTCAGTCATTCGATTAACCAATTAGCGACCGCCATGCTTTTTAAAATCTACTTTTGTTTTTTTTTTATTTCTATCCGCTGGTAATATTTACCCACAGTTCCACGCATGAAAAGGTCAAACGGTCGATTCGACAGACCATTTGATTGGCTGACCCCTCATTTCAGGCAGAACACGACTTAAATAACAAGTCTTCCAGATCCAAGAGTAGTAAAGACAAGTAAAAACGAAATTTTGAACTATAAAAAACGAAACGAAATTGGATCTGTGTTTTAATCAGATTGACAGATAACAATGACAATATAAGTATAGCATATTTGGTATATATGCAAGGGAGATCCAGTGTTACTAGGCAGGGTAAGATTACTCTTTTGGACACCTGTTACCACTGTTTGCCGTGTATTTTGTACATGGTGAACTGCCCATGTGTTGATTACACCATTACACCGTTTTTTAAGGACTTTGAATTTTGTCTAATGATTTGGATTGTTCGTACTTTTATTTTATTTTATCTCATTTGCTTTTGAAGCCAATAAGTACATGTTATATATCATTATAAAGCGCAACTCACCTTGAATATTATCAAGATTATTATTCTTAAGAACCAAGGTTTTTAAACGACCTTTTGCAGAAATAGAAAATGTAGGAACGACATCCAGCATGTTGTAGCCTAGATTAATTCTCTGTAATTCTGTTAAATACTAGAAAAAAAAAATAAACAACAACATTACAAAAACTGTTAAATACTAGAAAAAAAAATAAACAACACCCTAAATTTATTACAAAAACTGCGCAGTGAAGAAGGACATTTCATGATATCATGTCTCCATCAACAAAATGCTGATTATTATTATAGGCACTCATTTATTTATCTAACACTTTTTAAGAAAACTAAACAAAAATATCAAAGGAAGGCGCATCCCAAATTCCATCTACAAAATTGGGGATGCTCACTAGTCCATGGGTGCACTAGTCCACAAGTCCGCATGTTCATTAGTACACTGGTATCTATTATTAGGGTTAGGGTTGGGGTTGGATTAAGGCTAGGTCTATTGATACCCTTATCTTTAGCATTTCTTACAGCAGCGGACAAGTTGTACCGTGGACTAGTGAACCCCTCTCACAAAATTTACTTGATCATGTATAGGTGTCGCTGCTTCTTTAGTACTGTATATCATTCACTATATCTTTGTTAATACAGAATATAATTTAACCATTTATTGACAATAAAAGAAATAATTCTACCTCTAAATAATTATCGGTTTTCTCGAGATTATTGTGACTTAAATCTAACACTTCTAATACTGGTAATAATCTCTGAAAAAAAAAAGTTATTTTTTTGGTTTATTTATACTTTCTTACTACAATCTCAAACACATAATCTTATTCATGTAGAGAAATAAAAATTGGACCTGATTATTTCAATGACGGAATTCGTTCAGCCTTGGTTTAAACTAAAATTAAAACACTTATATGGACGTATTACTTCTGAATTTTAATAATATGCTACGTTTCAATATCAAAAAAGAGAAACAACAAACAGAATTCGTCATAAAATGTCTACTCACCAGCGATCCATCTAATCGTGTTAAACTATTAAAACTTAAATTAGCTGATGATAATTGAGGCCAGGACATCGGAGAACTCATGTCACTTCCACAAGTTTCAAATAAATCCTGTAAAAAACAAAAGAAATGGGGTTTAACATCCTACTGTTCTTCTCCGAATGGGCTAATCAAGACGGGCATACATCATACAGTAATATATTTTTTTTTTCTTTTTTGCTGTAAGGGACGAAAAATCCCTCGATCAGCATCTCGACTAGGCCTGCCTACCTACCATCTTCAATAGAAGGCTTGATCACGCTATTACTCTGTACATCTTATCAAGGCCTTCACATTTAATACCCTGCTTATTTCGGCTCTAATTTTGATTGGGAGCCTATCAGATTCCTTGATCGTCACGAAAACTCATACATTTAAGCTAAAACGTCTACCTGCTGCCTGTAATAAAGTTTGAGGTTCGTTCAAAGTCAAGATTTCCACAGCTGCAAGCCAGAGGTGACCGGCCAGCTTGAGGTCGAAGCGCAGCACTCTAGACGACTAGGCCATCCCAACCCCCCTCGTTACTTCAGGAACTAGGCCTACCTACCTGTAAATGTTGCAAGCTTCTTGAAACAATGACCGTTCGTAATTGACCTCGGAGATGATGAAGGCCTTCAATCATATGTATAGGCGCTTTCTTTACTTCTAATATTTGTAGATTTCTGAAGCGTTGAACCTGTACAGCCCCCTGCATGGTGTTGGAGCCATGTATAATCTTAATAAAAAATCAAACAAAGTTTATTAACCTTTGTAAGTTTTAAAAGACGACAATAATAATAATGACTTAATTTTCTTTGGGAAAGCTGGTAATATAACTACTCTTCCAGATCCTAGGGCAGTAAAGTCAAGTAAACGATATTTTGAACTGAAAAAAACGAAACAAAATTGGATCTATGTGTTTCAATTAGATTCAATTAAAATGTCCTTGTTTTTATCTTGTCTGTGTGTTTTCCTTGTGGCTCTAGTACATATAGTTTTCAAGTCTTACAATGTTATAATTTTGTCTTGTCTGAATGTTTTTCTTATTGTTGTAGAGTAGTTTGTAAGTCTGGCATGGTGGAAATACACCCACTAGTAGTAATAACAAAAAGCTAACCTTTAAAGATGGACATCGGCTTATAAAATCTCTTATAAAGTTCACATCTTCCTTCCATTTTAAAGTATTTTGTGGTGAAAGAGACAAGGCTGTCGACATTCCGCCATCAGAATATTCCACGTCACTCAATCGACGGAAAGCTGTTGACAACATACCAAGACTCTGGGTTGTCAGGGCGAATCTACTTTCACCAGAAATAATCTTGCCCCCTACAAAATAAATCAAAATAAATAAGAAACCTATTCTTTGAATGGCATTTAGTAATTGGAACATAATCAAATAACACACTTTTATGGAATAACAATTACTATGGTTTATTTCACTGCGACGTTTCAACAAGATTTCACAAGTGGTTATCAAGCATTATACACAAATAAGTAAAGAATGAGAAAAATATGAATATATATACAAACATCAGCGTGGACCATCCAATCAAATGCAAGGAAAGTGAGCATGAGTAGCTATTACAAGCTATTATTTGATTTAAATAAGAAACCTATACATCATTTTACGATGTTCACTATTTTTCTTCTTTTACATGTAGTTATAATTAAAGATACATTAGGTATGATTTAGATAAAGAGCTGAACATTCTTGCTATAATAGTTCAAAAAGAGATAATGTAAAATGAATAATTTGAAAATTTCATTTAAATTACTCTTATTTTGAGCAAAGATGTTAACTTTTGAACCTTTAACAAGATGTGAGCAATAATTTCAACCACTGTACTGGTTGTTCAAAGCTTAATCATGCTCTTCCATTTTTAGATAAAATCAAAATATGGCTGATCCGTTCTCTATTAAATCTATTTCATATCGGATAAATCTGATACCATCAAGAGTTTATTATGGTCTTTTCATGTTAATCAATGTCTAATTAATATTTTAGAAAACATTTCAAGCCTAAAGAGAGACCTGCAATAGGCAGATTGACCTCTTGTATAATGTTTGTTTAATCTTATTTGAGATAAAAAATAAAATTCCTACCATTTTCTCTGAGTAGAGAGCAAAGTTTCCTAAGGACCAAAAAGTCTTGATCTTCTCTTTGTCCTGGCATGATGGTTGTACTAGATTCTCTGTTTCAAGTCTTATTCATCATTATTATAGGTACTGTATAACCTATTCAGTTTATCAGGGTTGTTCAAGATTACAATACCATTGAAATGTATGCTTAATTATATTTTCAAAAATACTTCATCCAGAATTATTCATTCACGTAACTGAAATTGAAATTAAGGATATGACATTTATTATCATGGCAGCCTTTTGGTGTATATTAGTTGTCCAAAGTTGGTAGAGAGAGAGAGAGAGAGAGAGAGAGAGAGAGAGAGAGATCGGTTCACGCAACATAAACTAGATCATTTGGGGATGACCATATGGTTCAATTTTTCATTTCAATACCCCACCAAAATAAAAAATATCTCCAAATAAATTGATACGTCAATACATTACATTGTAAATACTAAAATAAGCCTTAAAACAGTCGTTGTTTTTTTGTATTTCAGAGGAGAGCCGAAAAAGCTCCCCTTAATGAAGACATTGAAAAAATCGCTCCCCTAATAAAGCTCTCCCAGTTTCGATAAGAAGAGTGTTTTAGAAATTAAGGAGAGTGATCTGATATTAAGAAGAGTGATTGGTTGTACTATATGTATGGAAAATAGTTCTGAAGACCAATAGCTGTGTGTAAGGGGTCATTCCTAGTTACATAAATGATAACAAACGTCGTCTGCTAAGCTAAATACTGTAATAGGCCCAAGCACTCGTTCGTAGCCGTACGGCATACGGTCAAGTAAAACTTCTGCTAAGTCTATAATACAGTATTACAATAGAAATACTTGTCGATATTTCTAAATATATATATTAGCTGGTATAAATTTTAAAACATAACCCCTATTCAAAATATAATCATAAACGCTTGACGATTCCATCAAAATATAATCTATTTCTTCCGGAATTTTTCTCATTGTAAATTTTTACGTGCCATCTCTCGTAATTTCTCATGTCTGCGAGAGTTCTACTTTTTATTTCAGTTAAATTAACTAATGGTGCATAGACGCCATCTATTTTTAGCAACTGTTTCATCAGAATTTTATTACCGTGTGCGATCACATTATACTAATCGAATACATCAAATAAATGTTCACAATGACAGTACGGCGGCGATCGGAATGTGAGTCCTTCTCACTCTTTACAAATATGGAGAGCGATTTTCAATTTTAAGGCGAGGGAGAAAAACCTCCCCTTGGCCGACATTCGGGTGCGCGGCAGGCGCTCGAGAGCGATCGCGCGCCTCAAAAAACAGTGACTGCCTTAAAATTACTTTTTCATATTTATCCTGAACATTTGTAGAAGTAAGTTCCACCTTTCATTAGACCATATTTCTGACAGTGTAGGACACCCATGGTAACTGTGGCGGCCCATCTATTAAATAAAGTAGTCTGTAATTCAGGGAATATTTTACTTTTTTACATTTGATTAGCAGTTTCCAGAAAAATTGTGTAAGAATGCTAATCAATTGTATAATTGAGTAGCAAAATTTACCAATTGATTAGCAGTTTTTTAGTATGTAATAGAATTCTTATTTCACATAATTAGGCCTATATGTGACAATAACAATACCGACATTATTTGTATTACCAAACGGTTGTTTATATTTATATGTAAAATAAAAATAAAAGTATGTGACCACATGTTATTCTTTGTACGAAACCTGGACATTCTTTATTTACTTCATACTCTAGTCAGATCTTTTCTGCGTCATATTTCCTCACCCAATCTTGAACTGTTGCTAATTTTAATGTTGAATTTGAAGACAGAACATAACATCATGTGTTTGAATTTCGCGACGTACCCTCGATCATCCGGTAATTTTATCTTGTAGTGTTTTGAATGTCTGTCTTGACAAATGTGACTACCACAGATATAGAAAGAAAGTATGTAGTGTTGTCATCTCTGTCATCAAAACCTTTTACGTCTATAAATAGCAGACGTCAACATGTACTGCTCTCGTTCCACTGGACCGTTGCAGAGGCACGTAAAGAGTCTTGATGATATAGACAATAAAATTACAAGATTTGAGATTTGTTTTGATGTGTTTTACGATACTGAATGGTTTTGAAGTTAAAATTAATTTTCAAAACTTTGATTCGCGCTGAAGCAGGGTTTTATGCTAATAATGCTAATCAAGTATGAATTTGATTCGCAAAATGGGACATTTGAGTCTCAAATTGCGATACGAACCCGGTTAAAATATTCCCTGCTGTAATTGGATTTGTGAGATAAATATTTATAATCCCTAATCCTAATTAATGACAACACATATTGACATATTTATTGTCTACACATAATCCGTAATGTATTAGGCCTAATACAAATATTTTGTATGTCACAAACAGATCAAGTCTACATGTAAACAAATATGTATGTTAACATAATAAAGATTTAAAAAAAGGATATGGCTCTTTTTTTATTCTTTATTGGATGCAGATGTACAGCAGTACCGGTGGTGGTTTACTCCAGGGTGCCTTGAGGTTTCGTTCACACGTAACCTCAAGGTTCCAGGAGCTGTCGTTGTATTACGCAAGGTCCGACTAAATTATTGGCGCATCAAGTTTGAAAGGCGTCAGTCGATAAATTTTAAATGCATGTCCTACCTTATTGTGTGACCCATCTCTGAACAACAATAACACTTATTGACACACACAAGAGGTTCATTGAAACAGGTTTATCCAATATCACATTCAAAAACATATCATGTAGCCGCCATGTTAGGATAGTTTGACATCCGTTTGACGTCATATCCTCCCAATTAAAATTTGAGGACCCCTCTTTAACACGAAACGAAATGCATTTTTGTACAATATTTCTATGGATTGCAGTACTGCTTTTGTAAAGATTTTATATTGGGATAGAAGACGATGTTTATTGAAGGAATAATTAGGTCGCTCTTCACGCGTAGTTGAAAATACACAATGTCAATTGAGAACTTAATAATTAAAAGTTGCTTCTTTATTTAGTAGGCCTAGACCAGTGCTTGAAATTGAAACTTTTCTTCAACAACAAAATTTTTAAAAAAGCCGTAGCTAAAATTAGCTGATAAGGCACCACTGCCTAACTTCTTATTTAAAACAAACTGTTGTCATTTTCCGTCACGGGACGTGCAATTTTTATATATCGTGTCAATTAATCTGGCCCTAATTGTGTTTATATAGTGGTGTCATTAGTATAAATTATACCAATTCCTCATAAGTAATAAAGCCATCGCAATTTGCTTTCCTTTCATTTTAGTTATTTGTGTTCATAACGGTGGCCTTCAGCTATAACTAAAATTGATTCGTCAAATTTCCCACGGGACTGCCATAACCTATTTTTACGACAATTGCCGTTATCCCGTGGTAATTTCTAGATAAGGCTATATGATTGTGATTATTATTTATAAAATGTTGATTACAATATAATTTAAAATCCTCAAATTTGTCGGCATTCATAGAATGTTTCATCGCAAACGGTTGATTATGAATATGAGAGCTTCTGTCGTTATCAATGTCACGTGACATTTTCCCCGCCTTTCTATCTTTAGAGTTGAAAATATCAATAATTATTTAGCATTGAGTCTTGTATCACACACGGCAACTAAGATAAACGGATCAAGTGCGATTTTAAGTAAGAGAGAGTGATTTATTCACAATCTAAATAATATTTTATGAAAAGGTATTTGACTGCCGAGTCTTTTTGAACAGATATCGGCTACGCAAATATCGGCAAAATTTCTTTTGATAGGCCACTCATCGGCCGATTAGTCTACTGAATGGCGAAACGGATTATCGCAACATCACTAAAATTAAATTTAAAATGATCGCCTTCAAATTAGTCTCATGCGATTTCGTTTCGTTCAAAGAATTCGTTCGTAATGTGCACCAACCCAGATTTCACCTTTCACCTACGTAGGACATTTCCGTTTTCAATGTGTTGTGTTGGTTGTAGGCGAAGATTTTTGTGAAATGTCTTAAAATAGACAGCAAAAAATATTTTTCGGAACACAGATGGATATGATATGTAAATGTAATGTGTTAGCAGTGTAGATAACTGAAAATTGTGAAATTTGCTGTCCGCTGAACGAAGTAAACTCGTTGTCAACTTTTGCCCCGAGCTTTTGACTGTTCGGAAGTTAGATGTTACGTCGTCAGAATATCAAAGAGTAACATCTAACTTGTTGGATTAGTGGTGGTTGTGCCAGTGGACATTCCTTATTGCTATAATTAGATTATCCATACAAAATCTATTCCCATGGCCCGTCTCGGCAGATAGCCACCAACGTCTAATTCAGTGGGTGAGAATACAATGGGTTCAGAATCAGTCAAATATAAAGAAATAATTGGTAAAAATTATTGACATACATAATGACACAAATCCAAAACAACACATCTACAAATCATGTGACTTTAGAGGAAGTGGCGTATTAAATATATTATGTAGCCACATTTTCGTATTCGATTTCATTTCTCCATAAACATAATAATTAATACATTACAATATTACAGCGTTACAATTCTTTAAATCACATTGTTTAACTAGCACGAGTTAACTAATTGGAAAATATTATTTTTTATACACTGTAAATTTCTGGCCAGTTTTTCAGTTTAGCGTCTATTGGTCCAGGGGAAGTAACTCTGTATAAGAGTTGTCGCTCCCTGAAAAATCTGTTTCATAACCTTTCGAACTTCGTCTTGCTTCAGTGGTAAAGAAATAGATGTTCGTCTATCCATATGTTTAGATTGATTCTGTATTTCAGGTAAGATTTTTACAAGAAATCCCTTAAAAAGCACATCGCTGGGGCAGCTGATCGTTGCTGTCAACGTGACTTTGAAGGGCATATTATTACGTCATCATAAAGGTTACACACCAAAGGGTCAACGTGCTCACGTTCACAGTTATTTCGAAACCCGGAGGTGGTTGAAGACTTTACATCATTGATTGGGTTGAGCAGAAGGTACCGGTACTTGTATAATATAGGTCAGACAAGGATTGTCTTCTACACATTTCGCAGTATTTCATTCTCTAACTTTCATTCAAGACTTTTGGTTTAGAACTAGAAGAAGTCTAAAACCACCAACCAACAGGTAACTTTTTATGTTATGTAAAACCAGAGAGAGAGAAATGGGGTTTACCGTCCACTCGACACAAACTATGTCATTTCGGTACTGAAATATGGTTTAATTTTATTTCAATAATTCACTTGAGCGTAGGGTTCTTTTATCAGTAGAAGGATACAAGATGACTTAGGTAGAAAACACACGAAGTTGGACAGGCGACCCTTTCCTTGTCACGTGCAACTGGGGAGTTAAAACCATGCGAGTTGACTCAATGACAGGTTTTATGATACAGTGCTGTGCGCACATGCTAACCGTTAGACCATCCACCCTCCTGTTATGTAAACCAGCCGCGGTAGCTACATTATAGGCCGTCTGAGTGAAGTACATGTAGTAATAATATTAATATTATATAATTATCTTTACATTCACAGTTTTACACATTTATTGAGGAGTTTCATGAAAATCACTATAGGATAGGTTTTGATATGGAACACTATTATTATAGATTATTGAAAATTTTATCGGATGCCTGATTTTTTTAAAATACCGGTAGCGATTTTTAGGCTTAGAAGTTTTGTCATGTAATTCAGATACCAGTTTAATAGTTGAAATGTATATTTTTGGACTGACCTTCGATATGACGAGACAAGGACTTTTTGAATATTTGTTAAAAATACAGGGTTACATACCTGAGTGTCTGCATTATTACATAGTATCAGGCAATATAGGCCTACTGTATTAACTATTGTAGCTTATATTGGACGAAACTCTTTCGATTAAAATAAACTATTTGTGCATATATAGTCCACTCAAAGACAGTTCGTAAAAAGAACAAATGAGCCTCATGAATCTTGTAATGCTGTAATATTACATGTAAGTACATGTATGTGGCAGTAGACCTAGTAGCCTATAGGTCTACTGAAAATGTGATACGGAACCTGGAAATAGGCCTACTCAGTGGCAGCGCCAGGATTTTTTATGTACCGTACTAACAACCAAAAGCACACACCTCGTGGGTTTTCTCCTGGTCCTCAGGTTTTCTATCACTGCTCAATCGAATTATTGAAATAAAATTAAACCATTTAGTCCTGAAATGACCGACTTTGTGTCAAGTGGCCATTAAATATCTCCCCCTGTCTCTCTCTTGCCCCGTTTTGTCTGTGTGAAGTTATGATCTCAAATTGCAATATATTCTTAAATGTAAAATATGAATATTTATAATTGTGCAGGTGGTGATTACTTATGTCGAAGTCCGACAACATGTCTTCAGGAACTGTAGCTAAATCCCCGAGTTGGAATGATGTGCAGGAATCTTCACAATCTAAATTATGGAGAAAGACTAAAGAAGCCCCCTTTGTACCAATAGGTAATAATGCTATTATTAATTTGATTTCATAAGAGGACACCAACATTGTTTATAGTTGTATGATTTCTAAGAAACTCAAATATAATTATTTCTTTATCTAATGCTTATTTTCCTGTGTACAAAATGGGTGATTTGATGATATATTTTGATTAAAAGTTTTTTCAAAATAATTAGTCTTCTGGTACCAAGAGCTTGCTTCAAATCCCTCTCAGAACATTGTATTTGCAAGGAAATACCCCAAGGTGTAACAAATCTTTTTTTTAGAAGCCATGTTTATCATGTCCTGTAAGTAGACTCAAACTAAAACACAGTGTTTAAGGTTATAGACAAAGAACCCTGTTCATTTTCAATGATTCACAATAATTACTGCTAGAGTTTAGGCTTTTGATCACTGTTTAAGGACACTGTTAAGACAATCGAAACAAATTCTAAGGTTTTCTGATAATTACTTCATGGGTGATTACTTGATTGTAATCAGGTTTTCATTGGTTGTAAATGTAAATGTTCTAATTACTGAGAAAAAAACCAATATGCGACAACACCTTCTTGTTCACTGCCCTGACAACTTACATGTAGCAGCTGTGAGCGTATGTTTCTTTGTCTGGCAACCTATCTTTGAATATGACAGACATGCAGGGCAGGGATCCATTCTTAAAGAGGATAGCTCTTTGTGTGCAGAATGCATTTTATATTTACTTTAAAGGTGGGCTGTAGTGTCGTCTGCATTTTATGTTAACTTTTAAGAGTAGGCTGTAGTGCCGTTGTCTGCATTTTATATTTACTTGAAGGATAGGCTGTAGTGCCGTTAGCTGGGCAAAATTTCCCTCATAACAGTCTGTATGGCGTATGTCCATATTCATTTGCCCACCAGAACAGTAGGATGTTAAACTCCATTTCATTTTTTTTCCATAGGTATTCTGGGTTTAATAGGAGCATGCATCTATGGAGCCAAGACGTATAAAAACCGAGGAGGAATGTCAACGTCAGTTTATCTAATGCAGTATCGTGTAATCGCACAGGGCATGGTTGTCGGATCAATCACGCTAGGAATGTGCGCCTCGATAGCACAGAAAATATACAACCGGAAGAATAGTGATCCGGACAGTAAAAGTTGAACATATGGACTCGTCTCAGGTGTTTTAGAATGACAGTTTTTAATTAATGTTAAAAGTTACAAGCAGAGATAGTTAAGTAATTTATATGACCAGTAAATAAATTTTAAATTGTAAATAGAGTAATTTGAATTATTTAACCACATCTCTGTTTGTGATCGTGAAGCGAAATATTTTTATCTACATGTATCGTCAATCAATGCTTTATTATTTGTTGCTGTGATATCTGAACAGTTTTATGAACCACATTTAAAAACTCATTTAAGGCCCTAGAAAAAAATTATTCTGGTTTTCGAAGAATGTTCTTAAAAATCTGATGGGGGAGGGGGTATTTTTTTTTCCTTTTTTGTGACAAATGATCACTACTGGGCTAAATGACTTTTCAAAAACATCTTGTTTCAAGGCTCTGCAGTCTCTCATCATGTTGTTTATAGGAATGTTTAATTGTGGATAGATTCTATGTGTGTATTATATATAGAAAATGAATACATGTAAGAGTGATTGAGTTATTAACCTGTACAAAAAACAAATGATAAATTATACATGTAGTTAAGTCTGTTAAACATACATTATGCAAGAGTTAAATCTGCCTATTGTCGGTCTTTCTTTAGGCCTGAAATGTTATATACACTATTAATTAGACATTAATTAACTTATCCAGACCAAAAAAGTGTCGATGTTGAGGCTAGTTCTAAGTTAATTGTGGATCAATTTGACTGAAATTTTCAGCGAATTGCCTTGACGTAAACTAGTTTTTAACTAGCGTTATCTAATCACCCATAATGTAACTTTAAGTTAATAATTCAGGAATATTTTTGTTCACAGTGTGTGCGATCTAATCACCCAAAATTTATGACTTACTAATTAGTTATGATTCATTCCACTAGATTAACAAAGTTCTAAGAATGATTATTTGAAATTGTCTAGAGAAAGAGATAAATAGTGCTTAATGTCCACTCGACACAAACTAGATCATTTTGGGACTAATATATGGTTCAGTTATATTTCAAAATTCGCTTGCACGTCGGAGTCTTTAGTGGTAGGAAAAGAGAGACAAATGATGTTTGAAGTCCACTTTACACAAACTAGGTCATTTAGGAACTAATATATGGTTCATTTTATTCAATAATTCGCTTGTGCATAAGGGTCTTTAACAGGCCGGGGGGGGGGGGGGGACTGGAGGACCAGTAGGACACCCACAAAGTCGAAAGGCAAGCAACTCTGGGGAATAGAAATCACGCCAGTTGACTTAATGACAGACCTTATGATACAATGGGCACATGTTGACCATTCAGCCATTCATCCCCCCCCCCTTCTAAATACTGAATGGTATTGAACCATATTTACAATTTATAATGAACAGCATTAAATACAACTGTATATAATTATATTGCTTTAACAGGCTGATTTATTCATCATGTTTCTATATTTTGAAAGTGTATATGAAAGTATTATCAGTACTATAGTAAATAATTGTATTTGTTTGTTAATGATGAACCCATATTTTATTTAAGGAAATATCAATGTAAAAGGGTATTTCATAAACAATGGCGAAAAGTTATTTAAAAATGTTTTTAGACTTTAAAATAGCAATGAATTTGTTTTGTTGTGTTGAATATCAAGGTGATATGAACAATGTCTGGATCGATTTACCACTGTATAAACTATTTCTTCACTTCATGCATGTGACAAGAAAGTTCATCCATATTTTCCGGCGTGGTTTCCTCTTGTCAGTTATGCAGGACGAAGGGCCTGACAAGGACAGCTTTCTAGTCATTGGATGGGATGGAAAACGGGAGGTCCTGTGTACACATTGGCGTGCACGTAAAAGATCCATTGGCAGTTGGAATTTGATGTAAGTAAGAGTTATGCCATAGTGCTGCTGCCTGGGTAAAATTTCCATCATAGCACACTGTATGGTGTATGCAGAACAATTGGACGTTAAACCCCATTTTATTTTATGTATGTGAGAATTTGATCTAGTAAATTGTTTATTCAATATTTCATCTTGGTTGGATATTAAGAGTCGAAGTCGAAATATAGACACTTCAAACTTGTATATCTTAAAATTTCACAAAAAACTTTGGAGCAATACATTCACAGATGCACCGGTCTGTGATTTACAGTGTTAAGCCCAACGAATTTTTTTGAAAAAAAGATGAGCCTGCCAAAGAGACTCGACATAAAGTCAGTTAGTAAATATTTGGTGGCCTGCTTCCTATAGAATAAATTGGACTTATCTCCCTTTACTAAAAAATAAACCCACTGGCACTGTAGCCGAGCAATCTGTTTCATCGAGTATTACGAAAGTTGTCTTATAACTCTGTAAAAGATGACTTGTTTCAACACGAGACGTCATATCACGCGGCATCAACAAAAACGTTTTATAGCTGAGGCGCTAGAATCCGCGCGAAAAAAAATCAAAGAAGTTGAAAAAATAAAAGTCGAGAAAAATGCTAAAAAACCGATGAGAAAAATGTAAATGTACTCTAGTTAGGGAGGCCAAAGGGCCCCTCTGGCAGACAAAAGTGTCCCCGAATCCGACATAATCGTTTTTTATACACTGTTACTGTCGAATCTACTACTGAATGGGAATGCAGCAGTGGAATGAAAATCATCCATCAAGATCCCCTCCCCCCACGAATAGGCCCTCAAAATAGTATAGCCACCACCATGATGAATCTTAAAACGCCACTATGGGCATCAACCATTGGTCCAATGGCGCGTGCATTATTTACGAAAGACTAAAGATGAGGCCAAGCCAAATTAGAGCACACCGCCTTGGAACAGATACCCTTCTTAATCGGTTAAAGCGACCTGACGACTGTACTTCCAGGCAATTGCGACGGCCTTGATCATATTTTTCATTTATCAGCAAGACTCGGGTTGCATCCGTAAATGAGGAATAGGGTGGGGTCCTGTCAGGTTAAACAGGCCCTGACTCACACTCCCATAAGCATGTCAGGTTAAACCGGACCTGACTCACACTCCCATAAGTATGAAGACACGGTGCCACAGCACAGTGAACCCGCAGTGCCGGACTGGGGGGCCGAAACAGGTCATTGAACAAGGTCCACACAAGTACGCGCGGAGGGCGTGTCACGAGCACGTCGAATGCGCTCGAACGTCCGAAGGGAGGGGGGGGGGTCTGTGAGGGTTCTCCCCCCTGGAAAATTGTGAAAATTGACAACCGCAAACCCATTTTCCAAGCATTTCAGACCAAAGCTTCCTATCTTTCCTTTCCCCTGTCATGTCATCTTTTTCTTTCTTTTCTTTCCTCTCTTTCTCCTTTCTCTTTTTTATTTTTTTTTATAGGCATGGGCCCACTTTTTTTAATGAGCTTAGGCCCAACTGTCACGGACAAGTGGGCCCAGTTGGGCACTGCAGTGAACAAAGTCGCTTGTTAACTAAGCAGGGGGGGGGGGGGGGGGCAGTGTGGTTTTCCCTTGTCCGAGATGCAGGGCAAATGACCTGGGAAAATACAGTCACTACAGCGTCTAGTTGATCGGATGATACAAAAACCGAGGTCGCGTGGAGATATCGGACAAAGTTCCCATCATATAACATTGCATGGGTTTAATGTTTTAGTCCCATCCGAACGACTAGACAGCTGTCCTCGTCAGGTCCTCCGTCCTGCATTACTGACAAGGAACCACGCTGGAAAATCTGGATGAACTTTCGGGATCAGCACAGGTTAACGAGACAACGTCCTACTCATTGAGCCACCCTATCTGAACGACAGACTCACCCTACCTACAGAGAAGTGACTCTGACACAGAGAATAGCCATGATATTCATATAATGTTATCCAAACGTCACAGGTCATGAGGCCACATCAATAAACAAAGTGTCAACACTATCATTATGACCATTATTAACATTACAAGAAACAATGTTACATTGTATACAATGGCCTTCCGTACAGCCATAACGTCTTATCGCTTCTAACAATGGTTTTTCACAAAAATAACATCTACACAACTATAGATTGGACGTCGGCATATTGCCACAATTTTCTGCTTCGGTCGTGTCTATTTCAGATATACACAATCAATTCTGTTCATGTTTTAGCGCGGGTATTGACTAATAGTTAATTTATCTCAGTTCTAAACATAAATTTAAAACTTGAAAAAATAGCCAAATTCTGGCTGGGATTACTGAGCAAAATGGCCATTCATTGTATACGTGCGAAAAAAAAAAAAGCCAGCTACCATTGAATTTTCGTACGTTAGTTACCTACGTGAGCAACCATACCTTTCAAGGTAAATAGGATGTTTAATTGCATTACTTAAAATACAGATGTGACGTCACCCTTTGATGTTGGCGTACCATTATTTCAAATAATCGTACGGGCAACTTGCCAATAGTACTTTACTTATACCAGTGAAATATTGGACTAGTGTGAGGTATTTTACTGTACAAGCAGGGGCGGATCCGGAGGGGAGGTTTGGGGGTGAACCCCCACCCCCCTGCTCAGCTACATAAAAAAAATAATGCCTTGCATCAATGAAATTACATCACAAAGTGATCCTACATCAGTATAAAACGATTTCTCTGTTTAAAAAGCTCAATTTGTATATATGCCAAAGTATATTAGAGACGATGATGGCAGATTTCCCTAACCGAAAGCTGGCAAACCCCCTCCTGCAAAAAATCCTGATCCGCACCTGACAAGGGCATGCGGAGTGTCAGTATTTTAAGATGTTTAGTGGTCTCGAGCTTACGACATTGCGTAATATATTGTAAAAACATATATCACTCTGGACCATTAAACAACACATACTAAATGTAGATTGACCGCGATAATACAGATAAGATTCCTTTTAAGACAAAGATACGGTTCACTGTTTTTTTTATGCAGCCCGCAACTTTCTCGTAGCTCGGCATACTTGAATTTTAGTGTCGCTGCTTTCCGAACATAGGCATACCTTAAATTCGACTACAGGTAATTAGTATATTTTTACCAGATGTATTTGTGACTTGGTCATTGGTAATGTTTCTGAACAGGAGCAATAAGTCAAATTTCGGCGCAAGATAAAATAAATAACGGCCAATCTTACAAGATGGCGATTCCCTACATTTTTACTCGTCACACGATCAGCAGTGACAAACTTTTTCTGCCTCCTGCCTATGAAGTTATTGGTAATTCTTTTTACCGTTCCAATTTCATATTTTTAAGTTATATTTTTAAAATGTATTAAAATAAAGCCCTAAAATACATCGTATCTATAAACAATCCTTCCTTATTAAAGAATAATTCTATTAATCCTATAATTCACTATCACGAGTTGAGAAATTGGCAAAAATATTATTTTCAAATTCAAACGTTTGAAGATCGCAATTGCAGGGAGGGGAATGGGAAAACAATGGAGGAAATTGTGTTATTTTCTGTGTCAGTGATTTTAATGCCTATGGAATATTGCCCATGATCGTATAATAATGGGTTGACAACCTTTGAGCAAAAGACATAGAAATAATTATGTTTTGACTTTCTTAGAAAATATGAAATTCCCGCTTTAAGTCTTAAGCTAAATGCTCTTAAGCCAGGCTGACACTTGCACGAATTTTGGCCACAATTTTGTCGTGCCCATTAGTGTCCACATTGACACGAACTGGAACGACGAGTTCACGCATAGTTTGCGCATTGTTTACGCACTTCCCGCATTGGCACGACGAGTATGCGCAAATCTGACACTGTCGTGCCGACTCGAGTCGTGCCAATGCGTGCCACGGAATCGTGCAAGTGTCAGTCTGGCTTTAGAATTAAGTTTCCATTAAAAGAAAATCTTATCATTGTTTGTTATCTTGGTCATCTAAACACCTTTACCAGGTCACTGTATCCACTGTACTAACAAAACACTTAATGACCCTATCTTGTGGTTATCTGAAATTCACCGGTTGCCTGGCAGCCTATAATCGTATGATAATCCTATCTGCAACACCGGACATCATCAATAGATAATTCACGACTCTTGCCTCTTTGGTGTCGGGTACCAGAAAATAGTATTCATATCATCATCACATTGCCAGAGGTCGAGTACCAGAGAATGGTATACATATCATCATCACATCGCCAGAGGTCGAGTACCAGAGAATGATGTCAATATCATCAACACATAGCCATTGGACGAATCCCTGATAACATTCACCGATGGGTAGCATATGGGTACCATGTGTCATGTAATATGGGGCCATTATGGTGAGGCTATATGGGACCCCAACATTTTCGCACCCAACATTCATATGGGATCCATGCGGGCTCAACCACATGGGTACTGAAGGACGTTTAGAGCTCCCACCATTCCGTTTCTTGTATATGGTAGGAAACGATTAATTGCGGCTTTGATTTTCTTGTTTAAAAACATTGGATTTCCTCTGACTGGCTCTGTAATTCAAAAGGAAAACACATTATATTAGGTATGTTAATGTGCAACCTGACAAAGCAACACAACTCTCCGCATATTATCTCCCCTTAGACCACAAAATACATACAACTTAAATCTAAATTGCACCTGAAATACGCAGAGAGTTCTAAAACACTTATAAGATATTTTGATTAGAGATTGTAAAAGCATTAAAATAAAACCCATCGTACCCAGAACTATATATTATTTTCATCATGCAAGTATGACTTCATAATATGATATACTTTATGAAACTTAATTTAATTATTACCAGAAATTGATTCAACATATTTTTTGTCATTCTACGACTCCGGAAATGGCGTTTAGGTTCCCGGATGAATCTTATCAATAAACTCATCTAATCTGTTTTACAGAGAATTACGACAGTCGTCTTCTAATATCTCTGTCGAAGATGACTGCCTTCGACACGTGCAATTACATCACGCGGCGTCAATCATTGGCTCAATGGCGCGTACACATACTTCAAACGTCTTTATCTATTTTTCTAATAACATAAAAAAAAATGTCTTAGAATTTAATTTGTCGGAGGAAAAAGTTAATATCGGGGACTCATTAAGTCGCGTCGATGTCATTTAGTCCCGAAATGACCTAGTTGTGTCGAGTGGACGTTAAACCCCATTTCTCTCTCTCTCTCTCCCTCGTCGATGTCATCGTTATCAGTGATTGTAGCGGCCCAGCGAATATTCACTGCTGATCATTGTGAAACTCATCCATTATAAAAACTTCAGGAAAATACATTAAGCAAATCAATATGTTATTTTACAGTGATTGTGTAAAGTCTACGGCTAGCTGCACAACAAGTTATGGTGCATGAGCTAGGTTTTAAAACATTTCAAACTTGCCCAACCTTGAAAGATAACTGGAAATCATTTAATGGCTTTATTTAAACTGATTCCGTTTATTCCGATAAAATGATTGATCATATTGTTGAAATTGAATAGACCTCGTGTCAAGTCTTGGTGCGATCAATATATGACGTCGCGCCTACCTATAATCTTAAAGTATACTTTATTCTTTATAATGATTTAAATTTGTTTGGTTTGTTTTTACTATATTGGTTTTA
Source organism: Patella caerulea (assembly GCA_036850965.1). Taxonomy (NCBI): domain Eukaryota; kingdom Metazoa; phylum Mollusca; class Gastropoda; family Patellidae; genus Patella; species Patella caerulea. The sequence goes on along the minus strand of JAZGQO010000007.1, from coordinate 74,633,923 downwards.
GACGTACAAAAGTGTTATTTTAAAATCATATATTTGCCAATATCTCAACTGACAATAGTGAATTATTGGATTAATAGGATTATTCTTTAACAAGGTAGGACTTTTTATAGATATCATCTATTTTACGGCTTTATTTTAATACATTTTAAAAATATAATTTAGAAATATGAAATTGTAGATAACGAGTTGGCAGTTCTCACCGTAACAGTTATTGCCCATCCCACCTGTACAGACTTAACCTGTGAGCGAAACGGACACCCCTAACAAGAGTTATTTCCCATCCCGACTGATAGGCTATACCAGGGGCGGATCCAGAGGTGGGGGGGGGGGGGTAGCCCCCCCCCCCTACTCAGCTAAAAATAATGCCTTGCATTAATGAAATTACATCACAAAGTGATCCTACATCAGTATAAAAATGATTTCTCTGTTTAAAAAGCTCAATTTGTATGCATGCCTGTGTAATTTAGAGACGATGATGGCAAATTTCCGTAACGGAAACCTGGCAAACCCCCTTCTGCAAAAATTCTAGGATCCACCCCTACCCCTGTATACAGACATTATCTGACAGCCCCTCGGACAACGGCCCCTGACAAGTAATCCCGGTGAAATCCCAAAGGTCGGCGCCGCGCACAAGGGTATTCGATTCCGCCCATTACCTATTTAAACCCCTTTTACAATTAATTATATCTTCTTGACTAAATATAAAAATATTATAATCTATTGGCTAGTGTTGAAAAGCTGATCAACAAATGGGTTTAAGCTGTACATACACTTAAGCAATAACATGATTTATGTAAACACGAGCTATCGCATTTGTTTATATGTAAAATGATATTTGATTTATCCTAAACAACACCAAAACAAATATATCCTTGACAATACTTGTTATTTTGGCTATAGAAATGTATTATCTTATTACAATAATTCGTTTGGGCGTAAGGATCTTTAGCAGTGAAAGGAGCACCTGAGGACTCGGGGACATCTAAGAGGTTGGAAAGACCGTAATACCCCTTGTCATGTATACACGCGTGGGATCTAAACCTCATCACTTCACCTAATGACAGACCATAAGATCTAAAGCCCCCAACCCCCTCAATTGGGCGATAAGTAAGCTATAATTTATCAAATTATGTAGCATTTCTGAGTTTACAACATTTCATCAACCATTAAATACTATAATTTTACGTTTTCATAAAATTCCCAGACTGCAGGTAAATGTACAGGGTTAGGCCTACCGCCCTTCCACCGATCCGTGGCCCTTTTGGTATGTTGCTAAACAGGTGCTCTTGCGATACAAAATAGTCAAACTCTGACTGTGTGATGATGATATAAATACCATTCTCTTTTACCCAACCCTGGTTGTGTGATGATGATGATATAAATACCATCATCTTGTACTCGACCATCCTGTTGTGTGATGATGATATAAATACCATCCACTGGTACTACCATTCTCCCCTAGCTATCTGAAGATAACACGAATACCATACTCTTGTACTCGATCCCCTAGTTGTGTGATGATGGTATTATCATTCTCTGTTACTCGACGTCTGGCTGTGCGATGATGATATGAATACCATCCTCTGGTACCCGACACCAAAGTGGCAATAGTCTTGAATTATCTCTTGCTAGTGTTCAGTATTGCAAAATAAGATTATTATACGATTGTAGGCAGCCAGGCAACGGGGAAATTTCAGATAACCGCAAGATAGGGTCATTAAGTGTTTTGTTAGTACGGTAGATACAGTGGCCTTGTCGACAAGTTTTCATAAACAAACACAATAGTTTGCCAACGTTCCTTAAAGACGTTAAAATTGAAACAACAGAAATTTGGTCTAAGACAGAAAATACAGAGTATATTGGCTTATCACTTGAATGTGTACGGTTCTCGATTGTTCGTACCATCCCAACGACTAGTCAGATATTCCTTTTCAGTCCCACAGTTGCCATTGAATTGAGGCCTGGATGTGAATAATTCTTAAGAATCCCTGACCTTTGGAATCCAATTCCTCTTCGGGCGCTAGTCTGGAGGTCGGGTGTTCGATCCCTGCATTGGCCGAGAAAGTTCATCTCGATTTTCTGGCTTGATTTCCCCCTTGTCAGTGATGCCTGAGAAGGACAGCTGCCTAGTCGTTCGGATGGGACGAAAACCCGAGGTCCTGTGTACACATCGGAGTGCACGTAAAAGATCCCTTGACAGTTGGAATTCGACATAAGAGTAGGCCATAGCGCCGCTGCCCGGGCAAAAATTTCCCTCATAGCTCACTGTATGGCGTATACCCGTCTTCCATTAGGCCAGGTTAGGTGCAGAAGAGTAGGCCGTTAAACCCCATTTCATTTCATTTCGTCTTCGGGCGCAAAGTTTCCTTCGTATGCCATTCATTTAAATGGACCATCACGACCATAACAGTCTCAGAGATAATATTCTGTTTACATATGACATATAAACAGTAAAAACAAGACGAATGGTGTATTTACCTTGTCTCAAAATTCAGCTCAAAATATTGAGTCGTTTGGAGGTGAACATCACAAACGCTTATCTGGACACGTTACCCTTTTAAGATTTGGAGCCCACTTTTTCCTTATTTGACCTGATAATCTATTGCCGTGCCTTTAGAGGTATATACAATGCTTACCTCACGTGTTGTACTTAATAAAGAAAGGTAAATTTCATCTGCACGCTCTTTTTATCTAATAAAAGTTTGGTTTGATCCAGACACCATATAATATATCATGGGATACCAGTCTCCATTTCCAGGCGAAGACTGACGGGTTTAAGTTGTTTCACGTATATTGAGTTAGTTGCTCGGATGATCCAAGGTAGAGAATTTTAAAGGCTATTAGCACAAAATTACGGAGTTTTTTCTCCAAAATATAATCGAGAATAACCCTCTAAGCCGACCGAATGGTTTAAATCTTAAAACCTTTTATTGAGTCAATTGTCGTGGCTCAGCTCCCAGCTTGTACGTGACAAGAAGTAGGATCGCCTATCCCACCTCGTGGGTTTACTACAATTGCAATTCGGAAAAAAACCCAGCAGGCCTTAGAACCGCCCTATGGAAGTGTATTGATGCCAATATTGAATGCTCTGCTAAAATTCCTTTTCTATTGATAACGAGTAAAAAGTATAATGTACAAAGTCTTAATACCGGTAATGATAAAGTCAAAATACCTCGAAAGGCAAAGTTAAATGTAAGACAATGCGATGTGTCAAATTCAAATGTTTTATTGGAAAATGTTGTTAATGACATGACAACATTTTACATTTCCCTCATTACATTTTACTTTGCGCACTGTAATAAAATCATGTTAGAGGTATGGCAGATCTGATCCTTCGACAACTAACATAGATTGAAAGTATAACAATATTTAGAAATCAGGGTACTGTCGGACAACGACACCTTTCTTTCGACAAAATAAGGAGGAGGTACGCAGTTATAAATGTGCCAAGAAAAAACTGACAGAGCCATAGAAACATACTATCCAGTGATATCTGGAATTTCGTATTAAGACCCGTATTTTTACATTTAAAACCCTCGTACTAATTTTAGTACAGTCTAATTAAATTTAATTCAATTTAAAAAAAAAAAAAAATCATTGTGATCAATAAATAATGTATATACATGCAGTAACAGGGAGTCCCACCTCTTGGGTTTTCTCCGGGTACTGCGGTTTCCTCCCACTGCTAAAGACCCCTACGCGCAAGCAAATTATTGAAATAAAATTAAACCATATGTTAGTTCCAAAATGGCAAAATCTGTGTCGAGTGGACGTTAAAGTCCATTTCTCTCTCTCAGTTACAGAGAGGAACGAGTATACATAAACGGGCTTTTCATTGGTATGGAACATATCATTATATGACCCTTATTTTGACATTGCACCCCCCCCCCCTCCCTCGGTAATCACGTAATCATGGAAATAAAGTTTATTTTCTTACAAATTTGATCGTTTTTTCAAGGTAAGTAAATTTCTTATAGTCTGCCAATTTGATTTCCTCGTGTGCTGGCTTACAGTGTGCTAGATTGATCTCAGCCTCGTTTCCGTATATGTTAATAAGTCACGTGATATCTATATTTGCATATCATAGTTATTGTTCTGCTTAGAATGCTACGTAGAAAGCGTGAAGGACAAATGAGATGTGGCAGAGCGCAAAAATGTAAAATGTAATGACGGAAATGTAAACACGTCAAAAACCAGCCTTTTCCAATGAAACATTATTTGTCATTTGACACATTGTATTTGACTTTTTACATTTAACTTTTGGCCTTCGCGGTATTTTGACTTTATCATTACCAGTATCAGTACTTTGTACATTGTAGTTTTTACATATAATCAAGTGAAAAGACATTTTAGCAGAGCATTTAATATTGGTAGCGATGCCCTTCCATACTTTCCTGTATAGCGTATGTCCGCCCTCATTATCCTAGTCTCTATCATTCAGATAAATATTTTATCAATATACGTTGAAGACTGGATTTCCGGAACTATGATTGACCTAGTTCATATGACGCAGTACCCCATTTCAGTTTTTCAATGCAATTAAAACCGAGCCTTGTGCTCTCATTTAACTGTCCTTGACATTTTATTAAATGTAGATCATTTTAAATCAGAAAGTGGCAATCTTCTCATTTCCTTAACACCTGTGCGATTTCATCTGATAAAATACAATTTAATATCTTTGTATCGGTTTTTCAACAGCTAATGAGACATGAAATGATGTAAAATGAAATCAAATGAAATTGGGTGTAGCGTCCATCTTTTCTGCCCCGACTATTCTAATGGAGGCCTACATACTTCATGTACATGAGCTGTGGTTTCGAATCCCGGTTGTACGTGCCAAGGAGTAAGGTCACCTTTCCAACCTCGTGGGTTTTCTCTGGATCCTCCGGTTTCCTCCCACTGCTAAAGACCCCTACGCACAAGCGAATTATTGAAATGAAATTAAACCATATGTTAGTCCCGAAATGACCTAGTTTGTGTCGAGTGAACGCTAAACCCCATTTCTCTCTTTCGAACAACATTTAGCTCGAACAACATTTTAATTCCAATTGTCAGGGGTTATTTTACGTGCACGCCATTGTTCGTCCTATTCGAACGACTAGACACTCATCCTTGCAACGGCCCCGTCCTGTACAAAAAACAAGGGTAACTACGTTAAGAAATATCCCTTGGAACGTTCTCTTTCAGCACGAAGTGCAACATCCTAGACCATTAAGCCCCCACAACTACGCCCGTTCCTGGAGTTTTACGTCGACTTCAATTTAGGGTGATAACGCAAACAAGGCCCCAACATTCTCAAACATCTTAGTTTATAGCGAACAATCAATCAGCCATTACGTTATCTATAGCGGGAGAGGGAGAAATGGGGTTTATCGTCAACTCGACACAAACTAGGTCATTTCGGGTCTAACATATGGTTTAATTTTATTTCAATAATTCGCATGCGCGTAGGGGTCTTTATTAGTGGGAGGAAACCGGAATGCCCGGAGGAAACCCACGAGGTTGAGAAGGCGCCCCTATCTCCATGCCACATACGCTCACACCAGGGATCGAAACCACAGCCGCAAGCCAGAGGTGACCGGCCAGCTAGAGACCGAAGCGCGGCACTCTAGAACACTAGGCCATTCCAATCCCCCGTTATCTATAGCGAGTTTATATGTACCAATCTTCAGCACAACGACGTAGCAGTGTTTTAGTACACCCCACGTCAGATTATATTAAACAAAAATAGCATATTTCATTCTAACGGACAGCGGCACTATGGCATACCATTAGTCGAAATTCAAATTGTCAAGGGTTCGTTTACGTGCACGTCAATGTGTACACAGAATGCCATTTTTTGCCCCTTCGAAAGACTAGACTGTTGTACGCCCGTTTCAGCGCCCTCCGTCCTACACCACCGACAAGACGGAGCAAGTTTCTCGGCCAACATCCGGAGCGACCTAAAGCCTGATCAAACAATCTATTGAAGATGTTTTTCTTGAATAGTTGTTGATTTGATATCGTTATTACAGTAAAAAAAAAACAACTTTAAAATATAGTCGAGCGATACGGAGAAGCCAGTGTAAATAATCTATAGTATAAAAATGTATAAATTATTTAGTATTTATTTGATGTGAGAGTTTATAAAATAGTAGTACACGATCAGTAAACAGAAAGACATCATGTCAATCTGTACAAATACAGATAAGGTGACAGTTTCAACTAACATGAACCTTTTATACAAACATCGACAGTCCAGGGGCCTGTTTCACGAAATTATACAAACTTCGACAGTCCAGGGGCCTGTTTCACGAAATTTTAGTAGTTTGATTGGATAATAATAGATTGATTTTAGTGCTTATCCAAGCAAAATTGAAGCATCTACTAAAATTTGGGTTTTATTAGAATCAAGACCCTGGAACATTGTCAGCTACTGTGAAGAAATGGGATGAAATGGGGTTTAACGTCCTACTCAGACCCGTAGCTAGCTTGCTGGATGCGGAGGGGCAGTGAAGTTTTCGGGGGGGGGGGGGAACACCCGGCACAGTTTACAGTATGTATTTTAGAGTTATGGTCGGCAAATTTTCTTTCGAGGGGGGGGGGAACATTTTTTCAAGGGGACATGCCCCCCCCCCCCCTTTGCCAACCCCTGTCTACGGGCTCGGTCCTACTTTTCAACACCTACCGGGTTATTGAAGACGGGATTTGAGGGGAATATGAATTCAATCTGCCAAGGGTTCTTGTACGCGCACGACAATATGTACACGAAACCGACCTACCACAACCTGCCCTTTTAAGTCCTCTGTCTTGCACTAATGGCAAGAGAAAACTGCGCCCTAAAATCCCGAGGAACCGTCTCGACCAACACCGGGATCGAACCCGAGACCTCCTGCAAAATGATCAAGCGTTTTATTCGCTGAGGCACCGCGACGACATACCATGAAGGCAAGCAGAAGCACTTTGTCAGCATAAACTTCCCCCAAAACAGCAAAATGGGTGCGCCAGGAACTCCCCCCTCCCCCAACGCTAATAACAAACCCCAAATCCCTTTAATGTTCTTCATTCAGTTCGGACAATACATATGTTAAAAACCATCACTGTAACTCGGGTACCGAAATCTTGTGTATTTTAAACGATTGTTTATAGTTTTTAAACAATGATTTGATATTGTATGATGGCTGATTGGTATCATGTCGTGATGTCGTGGTGTCGCCCTTTATAAGGCGACAACTCGACAACCCGACATCACGACATTATAACCCGAAACCGCGACAACCCGACATCACGACATCACGATAATTTTTACCCAACAATACGACATTTTCCCCTGGCACCACGACATTAAGAATGTCGTAATGTCGCGTAAAAATGTCGTATTGTCGCGTAAAAATCAGTGACCATAATATCCACATGTAACACTCGAAATTTAAACACAATTTATTTTGCGCCTTTTCTTCGGAATTTTCAAATATTTTACAAGATTATGAAATGGACTATAGATTACAAGTTAGCGAAATAGACTATACTTTACATAGTATGCACAGCGCAGCGCCGTACAAATAAAGAAGAAACAGCATACCGCCCAAATATTTTTCAACCACAAAAAACAAAAAATAAGATTAAAAAAAAAAAAAAAAAAAAATACTGAAACGTGTTAAGTAGGCAGTAAAATAGACAGTTAAAACACAAATACAATTTTCAAATATGCTGACCGAGAGAGAGAGAGAGAGAGACAGAGAGAGAGGGAGAGAGAGAGAGAGAGAGGGGTGGGTGGGTTCCGGTTCAACGTTCACACAAACTAGGTCATTTCGGGATGAATATAATATGATTTAATTATATTTCAATAATTCGCTTGCGTGTAAGGGTCTTTAGCAGTGGGAGGAAACCGGGGGACCCACAGAAAACCCACGAGGTTGGGCATGCTACTCTACGGTAGCGGATAGAAGTCAGATATAGTTTTAAGTTCAGAAAAATGAAATGGTGTTTGACGTTTTACTTTTCTGTTCGGAGGAGAATAGTAGGACGTTAAGTTCCATTTCATTTAATAATTTTATTTCTGTGCCAGTCGGGCAAACTCATATCGATTTCCAACTGCCAAATAATCTTTTACGTCAATGGACACACTGGACCTCGGTGACCTGTTGGCAAGACATTCGTGCTCAACCCTGGGGTGTAGTGGTTAAACACGTGCGCTTGAAACCATACGATCTCTTGAGTCAAGTAGCGTGGTTTCGAATCCCCGTTTGAACGTGACAACGAGTGGGTCGCCTGTCTAATCTTGTGTATTTTTCCCGGGTACCCAGATCTCCACTTACTGCCAAAGACCCCTACGCGCAAGTGAATTATTGAAATAACATTGAACCATATGTTAGTCCCAAAATGACCCAGTTTGTGTCGAGTGGACGTTAAACCCTATTTCTCTCTCTCTCTCTCCCTCCGACACTGTTTTCCTCATATCGGTAGTTTTCTTATTACCGAGAGCACAGCTTGTTGTTTATCTCTGTTCGTGGCACGCTGTGAGAAGGATCAGAGGTCCCGATATTAAAATCTCGTCGTATTTATACTGAAGCGCGCGACACATATTCAGTAAAGATATTTGAATTTAACAAAGGTGTCAAATCATACTTTTATATGCAGTTTTATATTCAAAAGGTTTATAATAAGCTTTGTATAACTACCAACAGGCTGGTGATATATTAAAACGTAACGAGCAGTTTATTTGACACAAAAGTTTATGCTATTCTTACACAATATTTAGCTGTACACGGTTATGAGCAAGGTGCACTTCATGGTGCGGCAATCATGAAGGTATACATAGCCATTCTTCTACTTACAATCCTCAAAGATTCGGAGTGCCAGCATTCCGAAGAAGATGCCAAGAAATGGTTAACGGAATATAATGTGGCATTTGGAGAAATGCTTAATCAACAAGTGAATGCTGATTGGACATATAACACGGATATAACAGATGGAAATGAACAAAAACAGGTAAAATTATTATTTCATTTTAAAGACAACTACGCGCAAGCGAATTATTGAAATAAAATTGAACCATATGTTAGTCCAGAAATGACCTAGTTTGTGTCGAGTGTACGTTAAACCCCATTTCCCACTCTCTCTTTATTTCATTTTCTATAATATTATTATTTCTAAATGAGCATTGTAGCCCAACATCACACTTGAGGTGTATTAGCCATGCTTTTAAGCCACCCCCCCCCCCCATCACTCCACCAAACTAGTTTTAAGACTACAAGTGGCATTTAGTAAGATGAGATAAAAAGCTGACAGGTTCTCGCTATGATAGTTAAAATAGATAATGTAAAGAGAATATGTTCAAAATTTCAGTGATATTACTTCAATTATAGATTAGCCTCGATTTTCATTGCTACTGTTGTTACCAACTTTTTCGGTAAAGTGCAGTCTTCCGATGAAATCGAGAGTTGATTATGGTTTGAATAAATCAATTATTGTCTAGTTAATAATTTAGATAATATTTAAGGCCTCGTAAAGACCCGCAATAGACAGATTTGCCTCTTACATAATGTGTGTTTGAATATGACCTATTTTTACTATGTTAAATAGTTTCGTATTAACAGAAATAATATTTAACCATCCGAGTCATTTTACACCACCCGTTCTTTCCTTTATTCTTCTTGGTGCTGGGGGGAAATTAATGATAGGTAAACACTGTACGTACATCAAACATCCACACACCTACAGCGACAGTATATTAAACGTTCGCTGACTGTTTACTATAAGCTTAGCTGAAACATCTCTACAATTTGGGAAGTAATAGATTTAAAAAGGTTTAAATATCTTTTTGTATACCGGATTATTACAGCGTTAAAAAGCAAGATACTCATTTTTGGATATGGTGGCCATTTACGGCAGAGATCTATTAGAGTAGATAGTTTTCTTCGTGCAGAATGGCCCGGACAACTGCCAGAGACAGAGAGAGAGAGAGAGAGAGAGAGAGAGAGAGAGATAGAGAGAGAGAGGTGGGGTTTTACGTCCTCTATTATACAACTGGGGAATCGAAAGTTGACTCAGTGACAGACCTTATGATATAACACGCACGCGTTATCCCCCTTATAATAAACCGATAAACATATGATAAGATGATGGGGATCATAGAAATTAAAAAAAAATATATGCACAATATTTATAAAAATTGAAAAAAAGAAAGTTTTATTTTATAACATGATGAAAAATTGTTCAGAAAATAAAATCACATATTGAAACTTCTGGTGAGCGGTGGTTGTCTGTGTGAAAATGATATATAATGAATACAACTTTAAATTGTTTTAATCAGTTGATTCAGGCTTATCACCTCGACGATGTGGTGGAAATAAGGCCATCTGGATGGACCAGTTTAATATGGTTTTAGTTTACCACAAAGAAGCTTATCTTGTGCTATCTGAAGTGTATGTGCGTGGTGGTTTAATGGTCGAGAGGGCGACATTGAGTAATAGTACTGATACTGTACGAAGACGTTAGTCCGAGTGTTGTTTCAATATATTACGCCATGTCTTAAGCTCGAGACCATTAAACAACTTAGAATACAGACACTCGCACATGCCATTAAATGGAATACGTCACTTAAGTCCAATAATTCATTATTTCATCAAGTATAGATATTGGCCCATCGCCCACACATTATTGGAAATAACGAATCATGATATGCCAACGTCAGAGGATGACGTCATATCTGTTTCGTAAATGGAATGAATGTATTCAGTAGTGTTAAATGAAATTCAAAGATATGTTAAGTAAGATTTAGACACAGAGTTGTCTGTTCTTGCTATAATAGTTCAAAAATAGATAATGCATTGTCAATATATTCAAAGTTGTCAGTACATGTGGTTTTGAATAGATGTGTGTATAGATTGTTTATTATCGCAGAAACGCCACTTGATAATCAAGTCGAAGCCTCGATTATCCATTTTCAAATTAGATTATCAAAGAGTGCATTATAGGACTGAGTACCCATCCCATATCTACTGAGTTCAGCTGTTTGTACTTGATTTCTTATCTTACGAGCACTTACACAAGGGAAACAGTGGAAGAGTTTATCGCTGTCGTCGCCATGGCGACGGGAAGATGGGGTGGTGGTGAGGTCTAGTGGTTTGACGCGTGCACGTGAAATCATAAGGTCTGTCATTGTGTAAAGTGGCATCCGCCTGTACGTGAAAAGGAGCAGGATCGCCTGTTCAACCTCGCGGGTTTTCTCCGGGTCCACCGGTTTCCTCCCACTGTTGGGCCCCATACTCAAGCAAATTATTGAATTTAACAATATTTTAATCCCTAAATGACCTTGTTTGTGTCGAGTTGACGTTAACGACCTCCTCTCTCTCCCTCTCCCTCCCTCCCCCTCTCGCTCTCTCTCCTTCTCCCTCTCTGTGTCGTCGCCATAGTGATCCACTTCATCATTATCGTCATCATAAAAATGGTTTGGGTTTAGTATCCTACTCGGCTGACTGATTATGGGAGAACTACCACCGTGCTCTGGACAAGAGAGAGAGAGAGAGAGAGAGAGAGAGAGAGAGAGAGAGAGAGAGGTCATAACATATGAGCAGGGTACTAAAACTGGATGGGACGAGACTAACAGGTTTTCAACAATTTTACGCCCTGTTTACGACCCATCAGCACTAAATATACAAATCAATCCGATTAATATACTAATCTTTATTTCGTTTAGTTTTGTTTATACTTTCGATGAAATCTGACCAGTTGTAGCTTTGGGTCTAGTCAGATGTCATACGGAAGGCTTTTGACCCAATGACGTCAGACATTTAATTAACCAATCAGCATTGATGTTACAAGATGATTACCTACAGTTCCGTGCAAAACACGCCTAAAGCTCGTCGTAACAGACCGTTACATTGGCTAATTCCTCACGCCAATCTGAACGTCTATAATATAACAACTATACCAGATCCTAGTGTTGTAAAGACAAGTAAAACGAAATTTTGAACTATAAAAAAACGAAACGAAATAGGATCTGTGTTTGGATCAGATTGTATAAAAATGATATTAATTCACTTGATAAGAAAATAATTATGCTACTAAGAAACGATTGCTCATCACGAGAAAAATCTTTTGTTTTGTTTATAAAGATACCTGTTTAAAAATCAACACGTGGGGCGTCCTATATAACGGAAATCAAGGATAGGGTCGTCATGAAAAAACATTTAATGTTTGTGTTTTTAGAAGGTCGTTGGGTTATTTTTAGTTACGACGTTCATAAACAAATATAAAATGATATTTAATTTAAGAATTTATCTTTTTTAAACGAGAGCCGCCTTGCCTTAGTGGGTCAGACACTGGTTCGCTATCCTGGGGGTCCCGGATTCTCTCCCGGTGTTGCTTGGGCGTTTCCGACGTGGTTTCTCCTTGCCAGTCGTGCGGATGGCTGATATGGCAAGGAAAAGTGTCTATTGGTTTGGATGGGACAAAAAGCGGAGGTCCCGTTGTAGACATTGCCATGCACATAAAATGATCCATGACTAATTTGAAATAAAAGTAGGTCGTAACGAGCTGCCTGGGACAAATTTCCTTCATAGCACGCTGCACATACACAAAGCTTCATTAGCCCGATGGGATTATCCAAGAAGTCCTGGGTTCGATCCCAGATGATGTTCATCCTGATTTTCCAACGTATTTCTTACCTCGCCAATATTGCAGCACACAGGGCCTAACAAGAAACGTGTCTAGTCGTTCGGAAGACCCCAAAACCGGGTCCCCAATGGTCTACAAGCCTACCTACAACACCTTTCATTTAACATAACACACTCTAAAATTACCCCTATACCATCTATTATTTTGTAAAGATCGTAAACTAAGCGCAAGTTCTACTTATTACATTGCCTGTCTCATATATCAGGAAAGCTGACCTGAACGACTCACTCAACAAACACACAATGACAGTATATAATACCATTGTGTTTACACAGTTCACAGTGACTGACATATAATGTCGACTTGTATGGAAAACAAGCAGTTCTTTATTCAATGTTCTTAATACTTAGTTCATAATTCATAATTCTTAGTTAAGCGAATAATCTCGATTCATTACTAACCTAGATACAACAAAATTCATAGTCTCGATTTTCCATTTAATCATTAAATCGTGAAGTAAAGTTATGCAGCAAATCAGATCATAATCCAACAAATATCACAGGCTGACGATGACATCGGGAGTTGATTATGGCCTAATTAATAGTTTATATAACATTTCAGCATAAGCGTACGGGATCGACGACAGTTAGAGGGGCAGAACCCGAATTGCCCTAAAATATATCGGGTTTACAGGCGAAGCCCCCACCCCACCCCCTGAAGAAAATTTTGGAATATTTGTCAGCTGTAAACATGTTTTCCTGCTATTTCAGCCCGTGAACAAAGCAACTTCAAAATGATCTAATATAGCTTAATTAAGGTGGCTGACTCGAATTTCAATCAATCGTTAACAGTCCACGAAGACGGGAAAATTTTCAAAATTCAGCCTATGAATACAGCATCTTCAATTTGGTCTAATAGAGCCTACCTGCTCTTTCAGGTTTACAGACAGCGGCGCCGGTTTTCTTCGAGGGCGAAGAAGCGGAGCTGACCTTGTATAGACCTCCAAAGACAATTTTGGAATATTTGACGGCCGCAAACGCGTTTTACTGTTATTCCATCCGTAAAATTAGTGTTTTATTAGATTTCGGGCACTTTAGTTTGCCAAGTACATGAAATATTTTTTTTCACACTTTACCCCTTTGCCCGAAAAATCAGCTTGCCCGCCTATGCATTTCAGGCCCAAAGAAAGAGCTTCAATAGGCAGATTTAGCTCATGCATAATCTATGTTTAAGAACTGAGAACTATGAACACTGAATAAGAGCTGTTTGATCTTCCATAACCTTGAATAAATATTCAACGATATAAAGATGTAAAGTTGTATAAATGAATGCATGTCACACTGGTGTGTTAAAGAGAATATAATTTGAAACCGGATGGTGGTGAAGTAGGGGTGGGGGTCACCTACAGGTCAAATTGTAGGGGTTTGGAATGGGGTAGGGGTTGCAGGGGAGTTTGTAGGGGGTGGCGTAGGGGTGGTTGGTAACTCTATCATATGTGAAATGAAATGGGGCTTAACGTCCTATTGTCTTCAACCCCACAGGAGTAATGGAGAGTTGCATTCGCTGTGCAGTGTGCTCTGAGGGGAATTTTACCCGAACAGCTGCACTACGACCTACTGTCAGTGTGTACACAGAACCTCAGTTGTTGGTCCCATCCAAAAGACTATATGTTTCCCCTTTCCTAACGCCCCCAAATCCACAAACGTTTGCCCCTCGGGGGTTGCACCAATGATAAGGGAGGAACCATACCGGAAAATCCTGATTCCTAACCCACATATTCTTGATCAAACACGGGACCTCCAGCTCAGCACAGTCGGAGGACGTTAACCCCATTTTATTTTATTTCATTTCACCTTCAGCATAAAGTAATGCTCTGTCGAATTTGTATTTATACCTAGGTTGCAGCAACTGTTAAATTATCAGAATTCAAAAAGGAAGCGGCTAATAATGCATCCATGTTCGATTGGAAAAATTTCAACGATGTCGACATTAAACGTCAGATGAAGAAGGTGTCAGATATTGGCCCAGATGCCCTGAAAGATGCTAAAAAGGTCCAACAGGTAGGTGCTCATATGGGAAGTTGGGATGTCACCTCTGACTTGCGTTCGCGGTTTCGAATCTTTGCGTGAGCGTATTTGGCGTCTCTCGCATTCGTAGTTTACTCCGGGTACCTCGGTTTCCATTTCCGAGAACGAAGAATGCGCATGCGCTGAAGATACTAAAATATAAATAAATAAAAATGTGTCTGCGATAACACCTTCGGTGAAAGCGGGTGTTAACCCTACGAACAACATTCCCTCACATGATTGCTTACCATGGTGACCAATTCTTCAAGGCTGTACATTGTAATTACAAATTTGAAGGTCAACATAGCATAATATTCAGTTCAACTCAAGGCAAGTGGTTTGATGGTTCAATCATTTGGGGGGGGGGGGTGGGAGTGGTGGGAGTGGTTCTTCCTGAGCCACCGGGTAATACTGGACTGCCTGGAACATGCTAGTTTCGATTTGTAGCATATTTGTCACTGATTGAGTATTATAATTATGTTGAAAATCGCATTGAAACTTCATGATTTTTTGAAATTTGTCATTTGCCAATGGGCGTAATAGCTCAAGGGAGCGGGGGCGCCAAGGGTCTAAACCAAGACGCTCGTTATAGCGTCTCTCTCTCTCTCTCTCTCTCTCTCGCTCTCTCTCTCTCTTTCTCTTTCTGTATTTAAACCGCCTGCTTACATGTATAATTGCAGTTAAATGAGGCTATATCTGGTATGACGTCAATATACAGTAAGGCCACCATTAATCTCAACAATGAAACACTACAGCTTGATCCAGGTAATAAACTCTTTATATTAAAACACGGGGCGGACTAAGTAGCTCTTGGTCAACAGGCCAACTGGTTTCTGCTGTGAAGAGTCAATAACTCGTAACTAGCTCGATTTAACCTTCTAGTCGGATTTTTAATGGGTGTGACGATGGATTTTAATTATTTTGAAAATCGTATAACATGCCAAAAAATTTGTAACGAATTTATAATTTTATTTCACGTTTACAAGTGTAAACTAATTTGGCGACAAACTGATTCAAGGAAACGCTTTTACACATAAACATTCTGGGCCCTGTTTCACGAAAACTTAACTAAAGATGAAATAGAGATTTAAGTCGATACTTCAATTATTATTTTGATTGGCTGAGCACTAAAATCAATCTAATATTATCCAATAAAGCTAATAAAAGTTCGATTTTATCTTACTTAAAATTTCGTGAAACCGACCCCAGATTGGGTGCAAATGCACAGGTTATAGTTTTGTAGGCGACATTCTATTAAGAGTAGGTGAAATACTATTGTCTGGGCAAAATGTCGCCCATAGCACATTATGTGGGATATGCCCGTCTATCTTCGTTCGTCCGGTTACTGCCAAAAGTAAGGAATGCAATAAAATAAAATGTGATTTAACGTCCTGCTATTTTGCTCCTACTGGGCTTATGATGACGGACATACGTCATACAGTACTATGGCCTTTTCATATATTACATACATATTTACATGGATGCACATGTTTAAACGGGATCTAGGTTTTTCGTCTCATCCAAATAACTAGACAGCCGACCTCGTCGCGCGAACGAATGTCTTACCCACTTGCAGAAAGTAGGACTTTAAGGTCGTATAAAGTTTTCCAAGCTATTTGTATGTTTAGGTATTATTGATATCTATTAATACAACAGGTATAACTGAGCTTCTGGCATCTTCCCGAGACTATGATCTACTACAAGAAGCCTGGAAACTATGGAGAGATGCATCTGGTGCCAAGATGAAGGCAATGTATCAGACGATGGTGGAACTCAGCAACGAAGGATCCAAAGAAAATGGTATAGTCAACATTTTCTTTATTATTAACATCTTCCATTCTGTATTTGGGGTACAATCTACTTTGAGAATATTTATGACAGCCGGGGGTTGAATGGCCGAATGGTCAGCACGTGCGCGCTGTATCATAAGGTCTGCCATTGAGTCAGATGACATGGTTTCGATTCCTCGGTTGTACGTGACAAGGACTAGGGTCACCTGTCCAACCTCATGGGTTTTCTCCTGGTCCTTCCACTGCTATTTTGAATACAACAGACACGCTAGGTGCGGACAAAAGACAGCATATAGCTATTTATAGTTTGCGAACAAAGTTGCGCATGCCTTCGCCGGCACCACATGACATTCGCATTTATTCCAAACGCTCCACAATTAGAATCCCACCATAACTGATTGAGAATTCTACAGGGATAGACGAAGGGCATATTTCGCAAAACTGAAAATGGCTGAACACCACGAAAAAAATTGTGAAATCTGCGTAGCTCCTACTTGTATCTTCGGTCCCGCCCGTAGCCATTTGACGTGGTACACAGTGACATTTTCATTAAGCGATACCTATGTTTTTAAGAACCATTAACTACCAATTCGAATTTCTTTGCAGGCTATCCGGATACGGGTGCTTTTTGGAGAACACCTTACGAAGATGCGGATTTTCAGGACACAGTAGAAGAACTGTTAGTTCAACTGAAGCCGATGTATATGGAGCTTCATACTTATATACGTAAAAAGTTACGTGATTTATATGGAGCGGATAAATTTCCGGCATCCGGTCATATTCCAGCACATATTCTAGGTATTGTATAAAACTAACATTCTATAAACTGTCTATGTTTGGAGTAAAGGCACTGGCTTATAAATCAGGAGGTCAGGGCTTCGATCCTAGTGTTTCTAGCATGGATTACCCTTGTCAGTGGTGCAGGACGGATGTACGGACAAGAACAGTGACTAGTCGTTAGGATGGGTCGTAAAATAGATGCCCCGTGTATACATAGAACCCTTGACACCATTTCATGTCAGGTCATTCGGACACATGAAATCCTTATATGGAGAGAGGGAGAGAGAGAGAGAGAGAGAAATGGGGTTTAACGTCCACTCGACACAAACTACATCATTTCGGGACTAACATATGGTTTGCCCGTAGGGGTCTTTAGCAGTGGGAGGAAACCGGAGTGCCCGGAGGAAACCCACGAGGTTGAGAAGCCCCCCCCCCCCTATCTCCATGCCTCATACCCTCACACCAGGGATCGCAACCACAGCCGCAAGCCAGAGGTGACCGGCCAGCTATCCTTATATGGCATTTAGTAATTGAATGTATAAAGTAAATACTGACACATGCGACCTTTGGTTTAAAGAGTATTTATTTTGAGAATATTATACAATATAAAGGTATAAATAATAGGATACAATCTGATTTAAACACAGATCATATGTCATATCTTTGATTTTAAAAACAGTATTTATTACCAGAATATTATACAATTTAAATCACAAATAATTGGATACAAAAACAAGTCAAAGGCTTATATCAATTTGCTTCCTTCTGGTAGTGTGTATAATATATGTAAAATTTGAAATTTTATATGACAAGAACATTACACTATTTTATTGTGATGCAAATGAATAAATAGATAAAATAAATGACATGTTTTTGGAGGAAAATATACGACTTACATGTTACATGTATATATAATTTGTATTTTAAGGTAACATGTGGGCCCAGCAATGGAATAATATATATGATATAGTCATACCCTATAAAGATAAACCCAGTGTCGACGTCACACCGGAACTCATAAAACAGGTATAATTATTAATACACTTTGCCTAAATACGACAATATCACATTATAACTGAGAGGATGGGAGAACGAGGGCGAGGGAGGGGGGTAGAGATAGAGAGAGGGAGAGAGAGAGAGAGGAGAGAGAGATAGATAGAGAGAGAGAGAGAGAGAGAGAGAGAGAGAGAGAGAGAGAGAGAGAGAGAGAAAGTAAATTACGTGTAATTAAAATAATATATATAATGATCACTGGGTAAAAGCCTTTTAAAATAAACAAATCTTTAGTTTAGTTTAGTAATGATGGGACAAGCAAAGGGGAGATAACTATATAAAAAAATTAAGATATCTAACTACTGATCCGCAAGGAAAACGGACGACTGATTTCACTGCTGAAAAGCGAATAATGCACCTGAAATGTGATTTTTGACATGACCGAAAGTTATACATTTACCGAAGAAACAACCAAATCAATCCACCTACGTAAGATAAATCAAACATCAAAACGTGTGACAGAGTTGGAAAGCATTTCGGCAAAGCGTAGCTGGCGATGAACAGTGCGTGCACTAAAGATTCAACGTAGCAACAGTACCTGCAAGTGGCCAACGGCGATCCTGCTGATGTCCAGGCCATGTCACACGTTGCCATGGTGTATTGTGCGTGTCGTTTTGTGTCGCTATCCTCATTAATCTGCTCCTCGCCACCAGAATTTGTCAACAACAGTAGTTTAACCCCAAATCAATTATACACACTGTACCATTGTCTAGGATTCCTCAGAACAAGGTCGTCAGCCCCACCCAAAATCATTCTGCATATTCGACATAGTCTGTCAATTGTACTTTTATTCGCGGTGGCTTAGTGAGTAAGACACTGGATCGCTAACCTTGAGGTGCGGACAGTGCTCACTCTGGGTTTCATTTTTTCTTCCGCCAATTTTTCATATTAATTTATTAGCCATATATTTTTCCCCCAAAATAAAGGAATAAATATATTTTAGATTTTATTAGTAACCACTTTTAGTAACATTAAATTACACAGTGTATTTGTTTTTAATGAATATTTGTTGTTTTTTTTATAATGAATATTTTGTCAACTAAACATTCTTTCACAGTCTGTAGTTGTCACGGGAATTGTGAGTCCTAAAATTCAAAAGATAATATCTCGGTACAGAGTGCAGGAGGAATTTGACTGAAATTTACGTTATATTTTCTGGAGTGGTCCCCCCTTGCCAGTGACGACGAAAGGAGGGACTGGTTAGAGACACATCATAGTCGTTCCGGGTTGGACGAAAAATGTCACATGTACACATTGGCGTGCACGTAAAAGAATCACTGATAATTGAAATTCGATATTCGAATTCGAGTGTCACTGTCTGGGCTAAATTTCCGTCACAACATACTGTATGTCCGCCTTGATTAGCCAAGTCGGAACAGAATAATAGGCGTTACACCCCATTTCATTGCATTTCTTTATTTTAGAATTACACGGTCGAAAGGATGTTTAGAACTTCGGAGAGTTTCTTCACGTCCATCAAACTAGAAGAAATGGTTCCTTCGTTTTGGAAGGATTCTTTATTTACCCGACCTACAGATAGAGAAGTCGTCTGCCATGCTTCCGCCTGGGATTTCTACAACGCTAAAAATTTCAGGTTCGAAATGTTTATCTTTTTATTCTTTAAGTATTCTTGTGGGGTTGGGTGGCCGTATGGTTCAACTAACGCATCATGACATAAGGTCTGTCATTCAGTCATGAGCGTAATTGCGATTTCCTGCTTGTATGTGACAAGAAGAAGTATCGCCTCTCCAACCTCATGCATTTTACCAAACTGATCCCGCAGTGAATATTCGCTTGGCCGCTACAATCACTGATAAGCATGGCATCGACGAGGCTTAATGAGTACGGCATATTAACTTTTTTACTCCGACAAATTAAATTCTCAAACATTTTTTTGAGGTAAAAGAAAAATAAATAAAGACGTTTGAAGTATTTGTAGTTAAAAAATATTTCCTATTTAGTGTAAATGGGTATTAAAATGAGTAAAATGCATCATTTTGCCCGAAGCAGTTGGGTGCTAAGTAATGACTACCGCCACATGCAGTCAACGCACCTGTTGTGGACAGTCATCTGTAACACAGATAATTCATAAGTAATTCTCTGTGAAACAGATTGGGATTTTACCAAGGTCCTCTGATTTCCTCCATCTGCTAAAACCCCTACGCTGAAATGACTTATTCAAGTAAAATTGAACAATACTGATGACAATTTTCAGAATCAAGATGTGCACTAAAATCAATATGGAGGACTTGATAACAATACACCACGAAATGGGACATGTTGAATATTTTCAACTTTATAAAGATCAACCGGAAGTATACAGAGATGGCGCCAATCCAGGTAAGAGAGATTTAGTCGCAGGAGAACATCATTTTTAATATAATACAAAGGAACTATGGCAAATGAAATAAACCCGCCGAGCATCGGAGCAAACAAATGGGGACAGTTTCATCTCTCGATTGCGTTCAATCAATATTCAGATTGCACATTAATGATTCCTTATCAGTTGGAAGTTTACATAGAGTGTGCCAGTCTTCTGTAAACACTTTGTCTTCGATATCACCCCTGATGGAAGTGGACGAAAAACTCCAGGAACGAACAAACTTCAGTAATTCTTTTGGTAGAGAATAGTAAGACGTTTAAAAGCACCTGCTTGGGCTTGATTTCGTGCTTCAATTAGTGATTACTTGCAAACAAGGTTATAAAATATCTGTTTTTGTTTTGTACTAGGTTTCCATGAAGCTATAGGTGATACCATTGCCCTATCCGTGGCCACACCAAAACATCTTAGAGAGATAGGTCTACTGGCACCAGGAGCTGATGATGCTGGTAATGTTCTACTTTTGTTTTATTACCAGATAGGTTTCGACTGTAGTTGCGTTAGAATGCTTTCTGACCAGAGACGCTGTTATTTAGATTTGATGTCTTACACTAAAATTCACAACATATTTAAAAGTTGATATGTCACAAAAATACAAAAGTCACCCACAGACGCCTGTCGGTTCTTGAATTATTTGATAAAACCCATCTTCTTTGCAGAAGCTGAAATTAATTTTTTGATGAGTATGGCGTTGGAGAAGATCGCTTTCCTGCCATTTGGATATTTAATCGACCAATGGCGATGGAGTGTTTTTAGTGGAGAAACTCAACCAGACCATTACAACCAACATTGGTGGGATTTAAGGTAAATACTTTGGTAGACACGGGGCTCGGTAGCCTGGGGATAGCGGGTTCGTACCCGGTCTTTATCGCGAAAGTTCATTGGGATTTCCCGGCGTGGTTTCTCCGTGTTAGTGGTGCAGGACAGAGAGTCGGACAGGACAGCTGTCTAGTCATTCGGATCGATCGAAAAACCGAGGTCCCGTGTACTCAGTAGTGTGCACGTTAATGGTCACTTGACAGAAATTCATTCACAGCACACTGCATGGCGCATGCTCATCTTCATTAGCCAAATAGGAGCAGAACAGAACACTAGGGCCCCATCATATTTTTGTTCCTCTCAACGGCCCCTGACCAGACAGCCGTGTTAGGTATCAAAATTATTAGTATTGTTTGTTCTTTATTCATAGATGTAAATATCAAGGAATATCGTCACCGGTAGAAAGAACCAAAGACGATTTCGATCCTGGCGCCAAATTTCATATTCCATCAAATGTTCCTTACATCAGGTACGTTATTCAAATCTTCTTAAACAGTTATTGTTGTAAAAATAAACATACGAGGAGAGTTTAACGTCCTTTGGGTCTCGACACAAACTATGTCATTTCAGGACTAACATATTATGGTTTAATTTCATTTCAATAATTCGTTTACGCGTATGGGTGTTTAGTAGTGGGAGAAAACCAGGGATTCTTAAGAAAAAACACGAAGTTGGACAGGCGACCGTAGCCCAGGTCACGTACAAGCCGGGAAACGAGACCACGCAACAGAGAGAGATGGATTTTAACGTCCACTCCACACACACTAGGTCATTTTGGGACTTATAACGTTGCATGTTTTTTTTTCACGCATTTAAATAATTCGCTTATGCATAGTGGTCTAAAGTAAGGGTAGGAAACCAGCGAACCAAGAGAAACTCGCGAGGGTGGACAGGAGACCCTACTCCTTGCACACGCTTAACCACTAGACCACCAACTCTCCTTTAAAAAGAAAATAACACCTGCGGCGTCTTTTAATTAGAAACTTCGACGTATTTTGATCAGGTATGCGACATAGAGGAGAGGTTTATAAACGAACTCGATGAATTTGATAGTTCAGCATCAGCAAGCGTTCATTATTTTAGAATTAATAAATTGATTTAATGGAAAAGAACAATTTTTTTAATCTGTGTTATATTTTTTTTTCTGTCATTTCAGATATTTTGTGAGTTTTGTGATCCAGTTCCAGTTCCATCAAGCTTTGTGTAAAGCTGCCGGTCATACCGGACCATTACATAGATGTGATATTTACAGATCAGAAGAGGCTGGTCAGAAACTGAGGTGAGAAATAAGATTAAATGGGGTTTAACGTCCCCAATTCCTGCCACAGCTTGGATAAGAAGGACACTTTTTCTGGACGTTTCATCGTAGTCCAATTGCTTTGAGTTCTTTTTGATTTTCCTTAAGGCCTAAACCTCCGCGAGACGACTTCGGATATTAAGAAGAACCGTAAGACGTTTTTTTTTCCATTATCTTTATGTGATGTACTACTGATAAAGGGAGATGCATTTTGCACAAGGATAACCAACTACTTCGAGAATAGATCTCTGCCCTGGGTGGCCACCATATCTAACAATTAGTATACTATTCTGTAATACCATAAGGACCCAATAAACCGTTTCTATTTTATTAAATAGAAGCTAGATAAATACATTTCGCAATTCTCAAAATAAACCATGTAGTTTAGAGAGTTTGACTACAATCGTCGACAACTGGCGTGGTTTTGAATCCCTGGTTGTACGTGGCAAGGAGTCGGGTCGCCTGTTCAATCTCGTTGGTTTACTCCGGGTACTCCGGTTTCCTCCCACTACTAAAGACCCCTACGCCCAACCGAATTATTGAAATTTAATTAAACCATATGTTAGTCCCCAAATGACATAGTTTGTGTCGAGTGAACAGTAAACCCCATCTCTCTCTCTCTCTCTCCCTCTCTCTCTCTCTCTCTCTCTCTCTCTCTCTCTCTCTCTCTAAATCGTCGATTTGGGAATTAACATGTGGTCAACTAGCTTAGTGTCTGTGTTAAAGCGGGGCTAGTTCTAGTGAGCCGCCATTGAAGGTAAACCTATTATAATACAAAGGAACAACAAAGATTGCAATTCAGTGTGTTCGAGGTACCCAAAGCATTGTCCGTTCCACCCGAAGCGAGGAACTATAATATTCTTGTTTTCTCCATTCAGAACGGCATTAAGTCTGGGTTCATCTAAACCATGGCCGGAAGTGATGACCATATTGACTGGTCAAGCCAAAATGGACACCGGACCTCTTCAGGAGTATTTTACCCCACTGACCGAATGGTTAAAAGAGCAGAATAAGGATGAGAAGAAAGGATGGGATGAAAGCTGTCCACAAACTGATGAAGCTGCTGAAGAGTTTCTAAGAGACTACAACACCAAAGCCCAAGATGTGCATTACCGCACTAGTGTCATCAGCTGGAAGTATTCTACTAATGTTACCGATACAAACGAAGCAAACAGGGTAATATTATAAATTTAGGTCGAGCGTTTGGGGTGATACTACGCAGATGACCAGCTCACGGTGGGAGCTAGGGTGGCCAAGTGAGTAAGGGGCTGATTACCAAGTGCTGGCCAAGTAAGCTCGGGTTATCTCTTGTGAGTTGTGCAGGATTGGGAATATATCAAGGAATAGTGTCTGGGTTCCGTTTAACCTTGACAGTTGCCCTGTCGATGCAGACAATTCCATTTCATTTCCAGTTCAATGTTGTTACCAAATTTTGTTGACACTTCTACGATTTCACGACATTCTACTTATTCTGTGGAAATAGTCATTGGTTGCCCTCACCCCCGCACTCATTTTGCAACAATGGTCAGTAGGTTCCTTTGAATATCACTGATAAGAAACTACGTGTACTCCCTTTTTGTCGAAGCAGCATAGAATAAGTGAATAAGCAACTCGAAATTGATAGATTCCAAACAAATCTGATTGTTGTTCAATTTATTCATTTAAATATTTGATTGAAAGGGACCAATGAATCGAATGATGTATTTATATATTTCTTACCAGATACAAGCTGAATTAGAAGCTGCCGAGTTTACCAAAGAGGCGGCTAAAAATGCTTCTACTTTCGACTGGAAACAGCTTGATAACTGGTCGTCTCGCCGCAAGTTTAAATTCATCACTAATATTGGAACAGATGCAATGACAAATAAAACAAAAATAGCTAGGGTAAGTCTTCAAATATGTTCTGTATTGAAAGAGCAGGTAGAATTTAATGTCTCATAAAACACATATACGGTCTCTGCCCTTTTAGTAAAATATTTGTCAACGTTGTCATTTTTGAAGGCTGTCCGGGTGTAACTGCTCATATTCCGAAAATCTTATACACTCTAACACTGATATCATCCCTCTGAATTATATCATAAAATACATTCCCACTTTCTTTTACAAACATCCTGTTCACATTTTAAAATACGGCTTTCACATTTTTTTATTATTAGTTGAGTACAGTAGTATCCAAGATGGAGGGGATGTTCAGTAAAGGCAAAGTGTGTCTGGATAACAAAAGTAAAACACCATGTTTAAAACTAGAACCAGGAATATCTCGCATCTTCGCGGAGTCGCGAGATTATGACGAGCTTAAAACAGTATGGAAAGAATGGCGGGATTCCACAGGGAAACTGATGAAACCATTTTATCAGGAAATGGTGGAATTAAGCAATGAAGGGGTTAGAGAATTAGGTAAATACTCCCCTTCTTTTTCTTAGATACAATGCAAAACCATATCTTCATAAATCAAATTCTTTCAGTTAAATTGGGAATTACACGGGAAATACACAGGACTCAATTCTGTGGAAAACAATTACTGTTTTTTTTTATTCTCTAACTATGGAATAGTTTATCATTGTTTAATAAAGACTAGAAAATTCCAATCGAAACGCCACTCAATTATTTACAGTATTTTGGTTTAGGAAGTGAATAAGACGATGGCTCGCTAGTCTGGGGGTCGCGGGTTCGCTCCTGGTGTTGACGGAGAACGTTCCTCGGCATGGTTTCCCCATGTCAGTGGCACAGGACAAGGAGCGGTGTTTAGTCGTTCGAATGATCCCGTGTTCATATTGACGTGCAGTTGGAATTCGATATAAGAGTAGGCCCAAATTTCCCTCATAGCACACGTCTTCTGTAGCACGCTCGGAGCAGAACACTAGGACGTTAAACCCCATTTCATTTCATTTTATAAACAGTATTTGTACTACATAGCTCACACGGCCTGCCATTAAATCAACTGGTGTGGTTTCTATTCCCAGGTTGTACGTGGCAAGGAGTAGGATGCGTGGTTTTTCTCCGGGTACTCCGGTTTCCTCCCACTGCTAAAAGACCCGTACGCGCACGCGAATTATTGAAATAAAATTTACCGTGTGTTAGTCCCGAAATGACCTAGTTTGTGTCGAGTGGACGTTAAACCCCATTTTAGTTATACGGAAGTAATGTGAACTGGACAGGCTATTTTATGCTAGATACCCAGCTAATTTAAACAAACATATTATCAGTTTATTGTTTGTGAAATACAGGTTACAAAGATACAGCTGAATATTGGAAAGATGTTTACGATACACCCACATTTGAAGAGGATCTGGAGAAATTATTGGTTCAACTTCAACCATTGTATCGTCAACTACACACTTATGTCAGGAAGGAACTGAAGAAAGTATATGGTCCTGATAAATTCCCTAAAACTGGACATATACCTGCTCATTTATTAGGTAAGAACTATTTCAATATGAAGGAGACGAACCGAATCTGTGGGAAGACATCAACAAAATCCGTGCACCTGTTAAGACCCCTAGAACTGTATAATGAAACCATTATATCGCTATGAACTGGGAGGAAATGATCAAAGTCTGTGTTCCTGATATAATCCCGTAGAACAGGCTATATGCCGATTCATTTATAGGCAAAACCTACATCACTATGCACGGGAAAGAACAGGGCAAAGGCTGTGCCCTAATTAAAATCATTTAAAACCGAACAAAGACCCGCTCTTGAATTTGGGAGGACTGAACCATATTACTTTAAAACCACATATAACAAGCGCACTCAAAATATGGCTAAATCACGTAGATGATCGTTCAAACAAAGGTTTTATAAGACGGAGCTGAACTGATAAAATTGACAACCATCTATATCCCACAAAATTTCAACACAGCAATTTTCCTTGGTAAATCTGCTTAGAAAATCCTGAAATCCAAGGTTTCGGAAGCAGCTAAAACGAACATTACTCATGGAACCTTGATAGTGTATCTGTGTAGTAATGTTCACCGTTAATCTGCATGCTGTACTATATAAGAGAAAAAAAAACATCTTTCAGGTAATATCTGGTCCCAGGAATGGGAGGAACTTTTACCACTGCTGCAACCCTTCAAACATAAAGTCAGTGTTGATGTTACCCCAACTTTAAAAGCAAAGGTATTGTTTTCTAGATGTCACCCTTTGTAATTATCGACTATTATATAATCAAAATAAGAATTACAATTTTTGAAATTTGAAATATATTTGATTGATTTTCAGACGCTTAATATCAAATTTTAATTTTATCAATTGAATATTCTAAATCATTTTTCGAAATGCCCAATTTTGGGTTTGGTTGGTGTCAGGTTTTTATATTTCTTTAAACTGCAAATCTCTTAAATATGGGTTTATATGGGTTTGTCCTGTTTGCATATAATTGATTATGAGTAGAGGTCGCTGAATGAATATAAATCAACACTAGCGATTGACCTGATATCGCACGGGTATAGCCATCAACCGGGAGTAGCATAACCCTGGAACCAGAAGTGGCAGAACGTCGCCATAAGGCCTATACATCAAATATCCGAAACGCGACAGTCCTAGTGTAGCCGCCAACTCTGAACCGATAGACAGACAAAAATCGCAGATATTAGTATATATTTCATAAGTGACAACCACAGATGATTGCATACTTGTAATTTAGAACGACTAGTACAAAATCAATTGGAACAGCTTTGAAATGTTATACAAATTTGTAGAATTTCAGTGTTGAACAAATGTTCCGTACTGCCGAAGATTTCTACAAGTCCATTGGTCTAGATCCGATGCCGGATACTTTCTGGCAGAAATCCATGTTATCCCGACCTACAGATGGACGAGAAGTTGTTTGTTACGCTTCAGCATGGGATATGGGAGATGCTAAGGATTTTAGGTACAGTACAAGGGCCCTTTTCATGAAAACTTAAGAAATGAAATATTATAAGAATAGTGATGATTCATTGGCTTGGCACTAAAATCATAGCACACATTTTAGTTGTTGGCCAATCAAAAAATATTAAAATCACGTATATAAGATCAACATTTTCCTGTAGATATCAACTTTTCACCGAGACGTGGTTAATGAAACCAGTTAAATGTTATAAATAATATCGCAATAGCCCCAAGTATTTTTTTTTTAGAATGTCCCAATTTTTCTTGTTGTAACTTAGCAGCTTCAACGATTCATTTTAAAGTATTTCTCGAATTATTTATTAATTCCGGAGAGCATCATCGGTTTTCGTATTGTGGGTGCAAAATATTAATATCGATTCTGTGTCCTGGTCATGGCACTAAATGATGGACAATTTGCATAACTTACCAATAAAGTGATATTCAGTTCAAAATGATTAATGGACAACTTCCATAACTGACTTAATAATAAAATAATATTCAAATCAAATTTCATGTTCTTGATTAAGATGTGTGCCGATATAACACCGACGGATTTGATCACAATATCCTATCTATCCAGGTCACGGCACCAAAAGTAATGGACAACGTACATAACTCGCCAATAATAAAATGTTATTTGATAGTTTCGTCCATGTATTTTTAGAATTAAGATGTGTACAGATATAACAATGACTGATCTGATAACCATACACCACGAAATGGGACATGTGGAATATTATCTACAGTATAAAGATCAACCCAGTATATTCAGATCCGGTGCCAATCCAGGTATTGTAACACAATAATATACTTGTCTGCGATATTACCTTAGATGGATGTGGACGTAAAACCCCACGAACGAACGAACTCCACACTGTAGAACCAAATCATCACAAATTGATCAAGATTAGTTTTCAGGGAATTTGTCTGCACTTAAAGTTGCAAGTCTATTGAACCGATCGAAATAAGCAGGGGAGAGTAGTTAATTCGGGATCCGGTAGAATTTCTTGAATGTTTATCGTTGCATTACGATATTACGTTCCCTAAAGACTTGTTTTAAAGAAAGTATAATTCTTATTTCATTTTTTACAAAACCCTTGATCTTGAAAAGATTTCAAAAACTTCGTATTTGCCTTTTCTTTATGAGGTTGGCTCGTGTTGCAATGCCTTTTTATCAAAGATTTGGGTGCTTTTTATAGTTTATAGTTCTTTCAGGTGAGAAATAAGAAAAGACCGGGACCTTGGTTTAGAAGTATATCTCTTAAACCGTTCAAACTGTACGCACACACCAACTTGTTATAGTAGTTGTGCTTTTTGCTAGTTGGGCATTTCTCGGAATAAATTTTGTTTCCATGGAAACAGATCTGACATATTGTTTCTTGTACCAGCGCGCGATATGTTAGGGACTGAATATTTCTGTTTTCCTTCTTTCCAGGATTCCATGAAGCAATTGGAGATACCATGGCTCTCTCAGCAGCAACACCAAAACATTTAAGAAAGATTGGACTGTTACCAGCAGGTCCCGAGGACTATGGTTAGTTAACGATTGGTGTAATTCTCCATACCTTTGTTCACGATACTTGCTTAAATGTGAGGATCATAAACCATTATTACATAATGACATATGTTATAGACCCTTCGTGCCATCTTGACACGTGAAACTTATTTAATATCAACCTATCCACTATCGACACTCGAGATCTAGGTGGTCTTGCTAGCTTTCATTTGCCATTATGTAACAAACTTGTGGTTGTTTTATTTAACTTTCTTGTCTGATAAGCAAACTGTACTGATATGATGAAGATGAATAATGTTTTCTAAGATGTTAAACTAGTGTTGTAATCCAGTGCCTGATATAAACACCCAATACTGTAACACAATTTTACCTACATTTATCTAAATGATTTAAAATGTGGAGGAATCTTGTGAATTCCCCCCCCCCTATCAGTCATATGTTTAAGGGACCAACATGGCGTTAAATGTATCTAAATGATTTAAAATTTTGAGGAATCTTGTGAATTTTCCCCTATCAGTCACGTATTAAAGGGTCCAACATGGTATTAAATGTATCTAAATGATTTAGAATTTCGAGGAGTCTTCTGAATTTCCCCATCAGTCACGTATTGAAGGGTTCAACATTTATGATTTGGTCTAAATTATCCAGAATATACGGGTAATTAACTCCAAACTTTTATAATTTTCAGAAAATGACATCAATTATTTAATGAAAACAGCCCTAGAGAAGATCGCCTTCTTACCATTTGGTTATTTAATAGACCAATGGCGATGGAGTGTGTTTAGCGGAGAAACCAAACCAGACAACTACAATGACAAATGGTGGGATTTAAGGTAACATGGTTCTATTGCCATGGTTCTAATAGACCCGGGGGTCGGG
Source organism: Patella caerulea (assembly GCA_036850965.1). Lineage (NCBI taxonomy): Eukaryota > Metazoa > Mollusca > Gastropoda > Patellidae > Patella > Patella caerulea. The sequence continues at coordinate 74,603,868 of JAZGQO010000007.1, read as the reverse complement.
TGGTTTATTATTCGTAGGCCTCTCTCCAATAGACCTACAAATACATGTAAAGAAACCAGTTTTTCAATTAGAAAAGTTTCTGAACGCCTACTACTTTAATCAAATTTTATCAGTGACTGATCCAAAAAACGGCGTTCCCACTTGCATCAATCAAATACAGGCTGGAATATCCAACTCATATAACCATACAATGTTCTAAGGATTAGAATGCTGTTCATTTACTGGATTACGTGTATTCTAGTTGGAATCCGGTTGAAGATGTTCGTATTAGTTGTCTGGAAAAGATATCTATAGGCATATTTATGGTCGTTTACATATCCTACACACTATAAATGTAAATAGTAGTATGATTACGCTATTTTACTGAGATTTCGTCAAATTGTTTGGATGCATCTATGGCGGGTGTAGTGCTAGGCAGAGTAAGCTTACTCTTCCGGACACATGTTACCGTTGTTTATCGTGTATTCTGTACACTGTGAACAGTCTCACTATATTTCCTGTACAGTTTTTTTTAGGACTTCGAATTTTGTCTAATGGTTAGATTGTTCGTACTTGGTCTTATTTTATTGTAAATATTGCAAATAAATATTTTTTGAACCAAATCACACAGAATTAGTATCTAATTTAGAAGATAACAAACTACCTTATTAATATTTTAAGATGTAAACATCAGGGTATTAATCCACCAGTTGAGAGAACAGAAGATGACTTTGATCCTGGAGCTAAATATCACGTGGCTAGTAATGTACCATATATCAGGTAAATATCACGTGGCTTGTAATGTACCATATATATTACGTGGCTAGTAATGTACCATATATATTACGTGGCTAGTAATGTACCATATCTCAGGTAATGTTCCATATATATCACGTGGCTAGTAATGTACCATACATCAGGTAAATATCACGTGGCTAGTAATGTACCATATATATTATGTGGCTAGTAATGTACCATATATATTACGTGGCTAGTAATGTACCTTATATATTCCGTAGCTAGTAATGTACTTGTAGTAATGTACCATATCTATCACGTGGCTAGTAATGTACCACATATATCACGGGACTGGTAATGTTACATTAGATAAATAATCACGTGGCTAGTAATGTACCACATACCACGTGGCTAATATTGCATCACATATCAGGTGGCTAGTAATCTAGCGTATATATCACGTGGTTAGTAATGCACCATATATCACGTGGTTAATAATGCACCATATATCAGGTAAATATCACATGACTGCTAGTAATGTTCCATGTACCAGATGAATATAATCTTTATCGATTTTACTTATCCTATCAAATAATGTTTTACAGTTCTTAAGGGGAAGTTTTAGGTCTGTTAATGTCGTATACAGACTGTTGTGTCTTCATTATTAAAATATTTGTCCAATTTTAGCCTGAATTGAATTTTGTTTCCCTTTTCAGATATTTTGTGAGTTTTGTGATTCAGTTCCAGTTTCACCAAGCTTTGTGTAAAGCAGCTAATCAGACAGGACCATTACACACATGTGATATATACCAGTCTAAAGATGCTGGAACCAAACTCAGGTAGGACATCACATGATGATAAAGGTCTATGATCAGCTATCAGTGTCAGCTATATGAGGATTATAACACAGTTGCTTGGAAGACAGTATGTCTGTCACACTTTCCTACGAAATGTCACACTTTCCAAAGAAATATCACACTTTCCGAAGAAATGTGACATTACCTAAGAAATGTCACACTTTCCGAAGAAATGCCACATTACATAAGAAATGCCACATTAACTAAGAAATGCCACATTAACTAAGAAATGCCACGCTTTCCTAAAAATACCACACTGTCCTAAAATCAAAATGGTTTGAATCCTATCGATCGAGATAATCTTCATTCACACCTGTTTACCCTAAATGCAAAGGCAAGTGTAGTGTCATTGTAAGAAACTACCCCCAAAAAAACCCCAAAACAAACGTATGTTCGAATCTATGCGTGTATCAAATCATCAGTTGAATTACTCGACCACACAACACAATTGGAAACAATAAAATATTCTTACCAGTTTTATGGATGCAATTTGCCACTTTTTGTCCTTCAGAAACATGCTAAAACTGGGAAATTCGTTAGAGTGGCAGGATGCTATGGAATTAATGACAGGACAGAGAAAGATGGACGTTGGTCCGCTTATTGAATATTTTAAACCCTTGATGGAATGGTTAGAAGAAGAGAATAAAGATGAACCACAGGGCTGGACGGATCTTTGTCCTGATCCCAATACCGGTTCGTCTATAAATCTTAATGATCTGGATACAATCTTGTAGGCTATTCTAATCATATTGTCATTAATTGCCAATACTAACTTTTCTCGTTTTATCGTCATATGTAATTTCCACATGTATTATATAAAAGTTTTGCTGCCTAAGACGTTTATCTGCAGCGGTAATTGATTATACCATTTGATTTGATCACAATTTGCGCCTGGGGTGAGGGGACGAGGTGCTATGTAGGCATCAAGTGCCCGCGGACGTATATCGTCTCAGGAAGCATACCCTGCAGTTGTACACGGCACGATATCTGTATAATTATATACAAGTATATATACAAGTGTAACCTGTTTCCTGTGTATAGAAGTTCCAGTTACACCCAGCAACATGAAACTGAGAACATGTATATATGATGCTGTTGAAGTCTATGAGTGAAATTGATCTTCAGGGACCATTAATTATTTTTTTTTATGTCTTCAGGGACTATCAGTGACATTAATTGTTTTTGTTTATGTTTTTCAGGCACTATCAGTGACATTGATCTAGCTGAACAATTTTTAACAACCTATGAACATGGTGCTGAGAATGTTTTATATAAATCAGCCGAGTTAGAGTGGATATATAACACTAATCTTACAGACTATAATTCTAAACAATCTGTAAGTTTACTTGACTCTCTAGAGAGAGAGAGAGAGAGAGAGAGAGAAATGGGGTTTAACGTCCACTCAACACAACCAGGTCATTTCGGGACTAACATATGGTTTCAATTTTATTTCGAGCCCTGGTGTGAGCGTATGTGGCATGGAAATAGGGGCGCCTTCTCAACCTCGTGGGTTTCCTCCGGGCACTCCGGTTTCCTCCCACTGCTAAAGATCCCTAGTGCAAGCGAATTATTGAAATAAAATTAAACCATATGTTAGTCCCGAAATGACCTAGTTTGTGTTGAGTGGACGTTAAACCCCATTTTTCTCTCTCCCCTTCTTTGTCTACGACTAAATACTAAACTACTGATAAATGCGTGATACATGAGATTCCCTCTGAGTACAATGCTGAGGAGATAATGGACGATCTCAAACTTAGAGCCCCATAGATTTAGTCATGTGACATGGTTTCGATTACAAGCTTTCTACATGGTCTGCCTAACCTCGTAGCACCCCCCCACCCACTCCTCCGTGGCATAGACGCCTACGCACATGCTGTTAAATAGATTTTAAACACAATCTCGCTTTTTAAAAGGTGACAAGGAAGAGAATCGCCTGTCCAACCTAGTGGGGTTTCTCCGGGTCCCCCGGGTTCACCCACTGCTAAAGACACATACGCGCAAGCGAATTATTGAAATCTAATTGACCCGCGTGTTAAATGATCTAGTTTTTGTCGATTGGATATTAAACCCCATTTTTCTCTGTTTTTCTTTAAAGGTTGATTATAGCCTGAAGGTCTCTGACTATTTCAGCGAAGCCTCTCGAAATGCTTCGATGTTTGATTGGAAAAATTTCAAGGATAATTCAACAGTTCGACAGTTTGAGTCAGTAGCTGATCTCGGCACGTCAGCTTTAAAAGATAAAGATAAGTTAAAACGGGTAAGTAGAAATGGTGATGGGTGTTGTGCACAAGGCAGGCATGGTACCTAAGTACAAAGCATCACCATTATTAATGACTGTCATGCACGATGTAGAGCATGTTTACTGTTTCCAGAACAACCCAATAACACTTCTCATACCTATGTCTGCAATAGGAAGGCTTAGCTCTTACATAATGTATGTTTGAATTTACCTAGAATGATTATTTATCAATTAAGTAATATCTAAATAATTATTTATATAACATTTAAGGGTCAAAGAAAGACCTGCAATAGGGAGATTTCTCTCTTGAATAATGCGTGTTAAAAGATACATTATAGGAAATTAGATAACGAGTTGGCAGTTCGCACTATAATATTTAAAAACTAGATAGTGTAAAGGTAATTTGCTGAAAATGTCAGCCAATTTGATCCACTATGAACCGAGAATGAAGTGGGTGAAATTTTCGTATAGCCTCGGTCATCATTACTAAAATCATTAATATAAACAGCATAGTCTCGATTATCCACTTGAGTGATTTAATTATTATCAATGACCGTTAAGCGGCATATAAGAATTTAATCCGACAACATCGAAGGCTAGCCTTGACATCAAGAGTTTATTATGGTCTGGAGAAGTTTATTAATGTCTAATTGATTATTTAGATAACATTTCAGGCCTAAAGGAAGACCTGTAATAAGCAGATTTTGCTCTTGCATAATGCTATTTTAAGTAATATCTAAATAATAATTAAGATAACATTTCAGGCCTAAACAAAAACCTGCAATAGGCAGATTTAGCTCTTGAATAATGTATGTTTAACATTTTAGTAAAGTGAAGTTACAAATTGGGGTTTATATGGTCTTGTAAAATTTCAGTTAACTGACTTTTATTATTTTTTATTATTTTAGTTGAGTGAAGTTACAAGTGAAATGGAGAGTATATACAGCAAGGGTCAAGTTTGTTTGAGTGGACATTCAGAATGCATGAATCTAGATCCAGGTAAAAGGATACTCATATATTATTTTTTCCCCGCGCGCCGTCCGCCCGCCTACCCCTCCGATCAGGACCAATGACTCTTATAGACTACAACTACATTCACAAAGCATTCTCAGACTTAAGTTAAGAATTTACTCGAAATTGTAAGCCTTGTTTTAACTAAAATACAGCCCTATACAATAATTTTGTTGTTTAAATGTATCAAATACCCTAATAAGTGCAAAGTTTTCGGTTTATGGATTAAAGTTATTTTTCACAAACAGTGATTGAAAGTTGAGGAAATTCTCAACGTAAGTCTGAGAATGCTTTTTGAACTCTGAGCCTAGGTGAATGCCTCTTAGACTACCAATGCATTATTGTAATATTATGTCTGACCAGATTCTATATTATCTTTAGAGTACCAATACATTATTAGGATTAACTAGATTTTATGTTACCAAGGCAACCACTATATTATTGTATTATGTTTTTGGGCTAACTAGCTTTTATATTACCAAAAGTACCACTGCATTATAATATTATGTTTTAGGATTATGTTACCAAGACTCGGGGCCAGATTCTATATCTTTAGAGCACCACTACATTATTGTATTACCTGTTTTAGGAATAACTACATTCTTTGTTACCAATGTTTTAGGATTAACAAGATTATTGAGAAGTTCCAAAAACTTCACGGAGTTAACAGAAGTATGGAAAGGTTGGCGAGATCAAGTGGGCCCGAAAATTAAACCTTTATATGAAGAATTTGTGGAGTTGAGTAATGAAGCATATAGAGCGGCTGGTGAGTAGCAAAGAGTTATTAACTCGTGTCGGAAAATAGAACGGCTGGTAAGAACTGGGCCCTGTTTCTTGAAATCTTAACTATTGACAAAATCCAAATTTTAGTAGATACCTCAATTTTGATTGGCTAAGCACTAAAATCAATCTAATATCATCCAACCAAATTACTAAAATTTGGATTTTATCTTAGTTAGAATTTCGTGAAACAGGCCCTAGGACTAGTGAGCGACTGGTGAGTAGGATAGGATTATAGGACTAGGATAGGATTATGGAACTGAAATAGGAATATAGAGCGACTGAAGCGTAGGTTAGGAATATTAAACTAAACTTGTGCAGGAATGGATAACGAATAGAGAATAGGATAGGATTAGTTAATTCTTGTACAAATAGAGAATGGCTGTTGAGTAGTGTAGGGGTCTTAACCTGGTGTATGATGTAGTTGTTGTAGAATTTCCAACTGCCAACGGTTCGTTAATTTTACCCGTACACCAACGTGTGTATGGGTTTGACCCTATTCGATTGAATGGCCACACACACTGCAGCGTTCGTCCTGGCGGGAGCCTGAACCTTTTAGTGTACACATACGACTTAAATGAAATGAAAGTAAATGGTATTTAACGTCGTACTGTTCTGCTCCGTCTAAGCTAGTGACGATGGCTTTACCCCATACAGTGCGCTATGAGGGGAGTTTTGCCCTGACAACAGCGATACGGTCTACTCTTATATCGAATTCGGGGGTTGGGATGGCCTAGTGGACTAGAGTGCCGTGCTTCGACCTCTAGCTGGCCGGTCACCTCTGGCTTGTGGCTGTGGTTTCGAGCCCTAGTGTGAGCGTATGTGGCATGCAGATAGGGGCGCCTTCTCAACCTCGTGGGCTTCCTCCGGGCACTCCGGTTTCCCCCCACTGCTTAAGACCCCTACGCGCAAGCGAAATATTGAAATAAAATTAAAACCACATGTTAGTCCCGAAATGACCTAGTTTGTGTTGAGTGGACGTTAAACCCCATTTCTCTCTCTCTCTTATATCAAATTCAAACTGTCAATGAAATTGGCTTCTTTCCTTAAGAGAGATTTCGTTGGTAAGCCAAATTCAAACCAGAGGGCCTCATGTCTGGATTTAGGAAGTACGGAAATGTACGGAAATTACCGAGTGCCAAATATAATTTGTAAGAATAGATTGTATGTTGTATATTCTAGGTTATAATAACACCGCTGAACGCTGGATAGAAAAATACGAAACTAAAACATTGGAATCAGATTTACAGGAATTGTTAGAACAGCTGAAACCTCTTTATCAACAACTGCATTCTTATGTTAGAAGAAAGCTGATAAAACAATATGGCGAAGCTAATTTTCCAAAATCTGGTCATATCCCAGCTCATTTATTAGGTATACACAAAATTCTTGACTTATTAAAAATTTATTATGCAGGTAGGGTAGGCTTACTCTTCTAGATACCTGTTACCCCTGTTTGTCGTGTATTTTGTACACGGTGAACAGTCCACTTGCTGGTTACACTATTTTGCCTATACCGTGCTATCCGAGAGATGGGGTTTAACGTCCACTCGACACAAACAAGTTCATTTCGAGACTAACGTATGATTCAATTTTATTTCAATAATTCGCTTGCGAGTACGACTCTTTAGTCATTGGAGGAAACCGGAGGACCTGGGTGAAAACCCACAAGGTTGTATAGGCGACCCTACTCCTTGTCACGTACAACCAGGGAATCGAAACCACAGTTGACTCAATGACAGACCTATTGTATTGATACTGCTCGCATACGCCATCTATCCTCCCTTTTTCAATACATATCCCACCTGTAATATTATATGATTAATACACTATTGTTTTATAACAGGTAACATGTGGGCTCAGACGTGGGGCAATATATATACGTTGTTAGAACCATATCCAGGAAAGATTAGTATAGATGTTACACCGGAGATGATTAAACAGGTAATATATACACATTCAAACTATCATCAACTATATGTGGCAATGAGATTATTTCTGACAAGCTCCTCAGATGAACGAAAAGTACTTTAAATTGTTAAAATGTTATCATTAAACCAGTGTTGAAATCAGTTTGTGTCGGCATACCTTTTATCTTTTCGTCGTTTACCTTGTACAAATTTAAAATTGTTAGATATGACATTGGAAAATATGTCTCATTTTTAGAACTATACGGTCTTGAAGATGTTTGAAACGGCGGAAGAGTTCTTCCTATCTCTGGGTTTAAAGAAGATGCCAGAAACGTTCTGGAAGAGATCGATGCTGGAGAAACCTACTGATGGCAGAGATGTCGTCTGTCATGCATCGGCATGGGATTTCGGTAACCGCGAGGATTTCAGGTACTGCTATATGATTGAAGGAACAATATTACTGAAGCCCATAATTTGAATATAACGATTCGTCCAAAACTTATAAATAAAAATGCAATTAGCGAAAACTAAAAAAATAACTCCCCCCCCCGGCCGAGGATAGACAACATGAGTGTTAACTAGATTGAAAGGGGGTGGGGCCACTGATTTCAGAATGAGATACTTAAATACACCACACTCACCTCAACTATAATAATGCTAATTTGTTATTTGCATTATATTTACATGTAGAATAAAGTGTAAACCTACACGATGACACCTTTTGTATAATGCATTATTAATTTGTTACCTCCATAATATTTACGTGTAAGATAAAGTGTAAACCCACATACTAGCGACACATTTTGTATTCATATTGATAATTTGTTATTGGTATAATTCACATGTAGACTAAAGCGTTAATTTGTTATTTCCATAAAGTGTTGACCCAAACGTTGACACCTTTTGTATAATGCATTAATAATTTGTTATTTCCATGATATGTACGTGTAGAATAAAGTGTAACCCCACGACACCTTTTGTACCTTATTAATTTGTTATTCGTATCATTTACTTGTAGAATAAAGATGTGTACCGATATTACCATGGAAGATCTTATAACCATACACCACGAAATGGGACATATACAGTACTATCTACAGTATAAAGATCAACCGGTATCATTTACCAGTGGTGCAAATCCAGGTCAGTTCTAACACCAATATCTCATAAAAGCTTTACATATCACAATAATCTCATATAAATCTCAAATAAATTCCATACGCATCTCCTATATTCCACATAAATCTCAAATACATCCCATACATTTCATTTAAATCTCCAAAATCTCATATATATCTCACAATAAATCATATACTTCATATAAATCTCATATATCTCATAAATCTCATACTAAGTCATAAATCTCATGTAAATCATAAATCTCATAATAAATCATAAATCTCATATATCTCATAATATATCTCATAAATCTAATATATCTCATAATAAATCTCATATATCTCATAAATCTCATATAAATCATAAATCCCATATAAATCTCATCTAAATCTCATATACCCCATATATCTCTCATATAAATCACAATAAATCTCATATATTTCATAAATCTCATATATTTCATAAATCTCATAAAAATCTGAAATAAATCTGAAATAGAATATTAGGAATCAGTAAAACGGTAAAAAATATCAAGTGGCACTAGGACCACCATAACGTACAAGGCAATATGTCATCGGGACCATCATAACCTTAAAGACAAATTACGTCGGACGTAATAGGAAAACTTATAAACACTACAGACTGATGAAAAATAATAAAACCATTTTGATACTAAACGAAATGGAGAATTTGACCAGAATTTTCAGGTGATACAATTATTGTTGATTGTTACAGGATTTCATGAAGCAGTTGGAGATGTTTTAGCTCTGTCAGTATCTACACCAAGTCATCTCCATACAATAGGTTTACTACCACAGCTAGTCGAAGATGATGGTTAGTATTTTCGTTTTACATAAAAGGACAAATTCACCTAATGCAATACAGTAATGATATTGGTGATGTGAGGATTAATTTAACTAGTATAGGCTCACTCGGCAAACCTCGGCAGATTCCGTTATGCTACATCTCGCTTCGGCTGTATGATCTTAAATGATATATACCGACACCTATACATTTGCGATTCTTCACCGGTTTAGTTATAAGGAAAACTTGCCGCTTTTAGAAAGAAGTTCTCAAAATTTCGTCGTTCGAAGAGTGTGTAGAATCGTCGGTGCAAAGTTTTCCTTGTTTAAAGAAAATCGGATAAATGTGAAAGAAAACAGCTCCAGACTTTAAAAAGTCTTCGTAGGATGAAACATTCTTCAAAGGCGTCGTCATGAGCATCGCCTTTGGTAATTGGGGTACTTGAAAGTAGTTCCAATGGCGGACTTCGTCACACAACCGAGGCTAAATGTAGAGTACTGGAGTCTGCAGAGCTTTGCCGAATGTAGTATAACTATCCACCATAAATTTCGAATTAAGGCAATTTATAGTTTAATTGTTAATATTCAATTATAATTTGACCCCATTTTGAAATATTTTCCTTTCAGAGACTGACATCAACTTCTTAATGAACATGGCTTTAGATAAGATTGCCTTTTTACCTTTTGGCTATCTGATCGATCAGTGGCGCTGGAGTGTTTTTAGAGGCGAAACTCCACCCGAAGATTATACCAGAGAATGGTGGAAGTTAAGGTAAAACACGGAATAAAAAATAGCCCTGATCAACGCTGAGGTCCCGGGGTCACAAAGCATTCTCAGACTTTAGTCAACTTCCAATCACTGTTTATGAGAAATATCTTTGATCCAGGAACTCAACACTTTGTACATAGTTTCTTATTGATGAATTTGATACGTTAAACTAACAATTTTTTTTTTATAAAGTTCTATATTTTAGTTAAAACAAGGCAAACAATTTTATGTAAATTCTTAACTGTAACACTATTGTAAGTGATAACAGAATCAGTTTAGTAAAATATGGTTTATTTACAACGGGGACAGAATATGCAATAGATACATAAATACAACAACACTACACCAACTAGACTATACTGGAACAATTACTACGCCGAGGACTAGACTACATCGGGACACATCTAAATATATCAACTCCACCATTCCGCCACGCTGCCAATGCAGCGGCTGATCTCGGGCGAGTCCATACGCCGGTCTCTGCCATCTCGTCGTCTGCTCCCTCTCTTTCTGTTTGGTTTTCTGCTATTTGTGAGTAAACTTCTGCTTATGAAACCTCCAACACTTAGGGAAGATAGACTGGAGGGATCATCAAATAAGGTAGTTCTCTCGCGTGTTATACACAGATCATATGTAGCTTGTAAATAACATATTGAATAAATTAGATAGTTAATAAGATCGTGCCTTAAAATAAGTTTAGAGAGTTAAGAAACGCCCACTATAATATATATCAAAACTAACAGAGGCCATACAGTTCATTGCATCTAAATGAATGTTAAGTTTATGAAAAGTATAGATCACTTTGTTACATAACACCCACGAGGTAAAACACGCACGGAATGGTGCTCATTTTCAGAATGGCGCCAAAATGGGTCAAAAACATGCAAAAATCTTATTTTTAAGCTGTTACTTCGAATTAGTGCGATTTATTTTCCAAAGTATATATCATTATTGGGATTTTTAATGATCTAAGTTGTTCAATATGTTCTATTTTACAGATGTAAACACCAAGGTGTTGCACCACCTGTATCCCGTAGTCAGGGTGATTTTGATCCGGGTGCTAAATACCACGTACCGGCCAATACACCATACATAAGGTAAAATAAACATTTAAGGCCAATAATGCCAGTTTATTCTTGTAGGCGTTTTTGTTTTTCATTTGTCCCCTACTGGTGTTTTAATCAGATTATAGCAGAGGGAGTGAGAAATGGGGTGTAATGTTCACGTTCACTCGACACAAACTAAGTCATTTCGGAACTAAAATTTGGTTCAACCTTATTTCAGTGCAGTCTTTAGTAGTGGAGGGGGGGATTTGGATTATATTATCATATACAAGTCTTTTAAATATTTTGGAATGCCTTAATTATCCGTATTATGTTTTGTCTTTCAGATATTTTGTAAGTTTTGTGATACAGTTTCAGTTTCACCAAGCATTATGCGATGCTGCTAATCATACAGGTCCTCTGTATAAATGTGATATTTACAATTCTACTGCTGCAGGGGATAAATTAGCGTGAGTAGTATTTCAGAGTATAACCCACAATGTTGGACAGGGGACCATGCGTACAACTGGGAAATTGAAACAATGCCAGTTGATTGAATGGCGGATCTTATGATAGAGCGCGCACGTGCGAACCGTTCGACCATCCAATCCCCTTATGACATGATAGCATAGTCTATAGTTTAGGTTCTTGCCAGATAAAAATCATTTGTAGTTTACTTACGGCCCTAATTACCAGGGTCTTTTAGAAACACTTACGCTTCCATTCATTTATGACATAATCCTGAGATAGTAATACCCATGGGTTTGCTACTGGTTAAAATTGATTTTACAGTGTTATTTTTTTTTATGAAATGACCTTTTTGGTATTTTAACAATCTCAACCTGACCATATTTAATCTTAAAATAAAGATGTGACGCCACCCTTTGATGTTGGCGTACCATTATTTCGGACAGCTTGTCAATCGTAGATTATTTTTACTAGTGAAATATTGGACTCTTGCGACGTATTTTACTGTAAAAGCAGGTGTAGACTGTCTGTATTTTAAGTTGTTTAATGGCCTCAAGCTTACGAGATTGCGTAATATATTCTAAAAACACTCGGACCTCGGTCCTCTTGTTGTTAAATATAATGTCAATCTTTCAGTGCTATGTTGCGATTGGGGTCATCCACACCGTGGCAGGACGCTATGGAAGCCATAACAGGGCAAAGAAAAATGGATGTGAGACCGTTGGTGGAATATTTTAAACCGTTGTTGGAATGGCTGGAGAAAGAGAATACAGGTCAGGCATTTGGATGGTCGGAAGAATGTCCTCAAGGTTTAGACGGATCTATTAGAGATTTGAATGCTGCCAGAAAATGGTTACAGACGTTTAATAATAAGTATGCTATGAAGGTCTATGAAGCGACTCTAGCTGAATATAATTATAACGTGAATATAACAGATGAAACAAAACAAATACGAGTAGGTATTTTATTATTTACTTTAAAAATTGTTTAAATAATTGAACTCTTTTATACACCTGGCCGAACATTACTTCATCCGATAAACTACTTTTATAGCCACAACTGGTCTCTTATGGTCTCTTTTGGTTATCAAACACCTGTTTTATGGAATAATCTACCATTTAGTTTAAGATGTTGTACATCTCTATATTCGTTTAAAACGCAAACTAAACATGTACTTAATCAGGCTTTTAACTAACTGTGTATGCAATCGTTAACATCTTGTTGTTTATTTATGATTACATTATCACTTTGTAAAATGTCCCTGAACATGTTATATGAAAGGGTGCACTATAAATATGCTGTAATAGAAATGATAATAGTAATAAATACAAACAAAATACGAGTAAGTACTTAAATGCTTTTATGGACACCGATATTCCAAAATATATTTTTGTTCAGTGTTCATTTTTGAAGTCAAAAGGGGTTTAAAGTGCTTATATTAATAAAACAAAGTATTCGAAATGAAATGAAATGAAATGAAATGGGGTTTATCATCCTACTATTCTGCTCCTAAGCTGGGCTAATGAAGAAGAGCATACGCCATAGTGTGCTATGAGAGGAATTTTGCCCAGCAGCGGCACTATGGCCTACTCTTATATCGAATTCTAACTGCCAAGGGATCTTTTACGTGCACGCTAATGTATACACAGGGCCTCAGTTTTTCGCCCTTTCCGAACGACTTGGCAGCTGTCGTTATCAGGCCCTTCGTCCTGCACCACTGACAAGGGGAAACCAAAGTCGGAAAATCCCAATGATCTTGAACGGCCAATGTAGGGATCGAACACTTGACCTGCAGGCTAGACAAAGGATGCGATGGAATATACAGGCGCTTTAGAGTAAGATGTACCCAAATTAAACGTAAATGAATTTTAACGTTTCGTCCAAATAACGCTTCAGTAATTGTAACATTATATCTTTCATGATTTTAGATTCAGAGAAACCTTGAACTAGCCGAGTTTTCTAAAGAATATGCCGAGAAATCGTCTGCTTATGACTGGAAGAACTATCCCGAGGGTTTGGTCAAACGTCAGTTCAGGAAGTTAAACGATATTGGAACCAGTGCATTGAAAAATTCTTCTAAATTAGCGAGGGTAAGTTGAGATGCAGTACCGTGGTTGTCAGTAAAAGTGTATAACCATGTTTAACCCGCTACGTTTGGGACTAATCACCATTTCACATTGACATTGAAATTTGGTATTTTCTAATAATGGGTATCACATAGTTTCATCCTGAAGCATATAATGCCATTCACTGAAAATTTATCATTCAACAAAGTATAGCAGCGTTTCATTCAACAACGAGTATCATAGAGTTTTATTTAACAGAGTATCAGGGTATGGCAGAGTTTCATTCAAATGAGTATGGTAGGTTTTCATTCAAGGGAGTTTAACTATAGTAGCACGACTAAGATAAACGTTTCTGAGAGGCCTTCTCACAGAATGAAAAAAAGTTTTATTTGCTAAATAAATCTGGGACATCGCCTTTAATAACATTGTGTGTGTCTTTGTAGATGGAATCACTGCGTTCTGAAATGGAAGGAATATATAGTGTAGGTAAAGTGACCATGTCAGATGGCAGAATTCTATCATTGGAACCAGGTGAGTACAATACAGAAACTAGTTCCATTGGTATGCTGCCTTTGTGAAATTCACCCTGGATTTATCATCCTAAAGGATCGAGATTATTATATAGATACCATTACAATGTATGCCTAATTTACAAAACATAGGATGGTAAAATGACTATAACCCTCTTCGTTAGCCCCCTTCATTCCCTGTGGAACGTGGAGACTTCCTTCGGGGTAAATGTCCATCGATTACAGTCTAAAAGCTGCCTTCTTTGCTTCTTATCGTCTTCTTTAGCATTGACGATGCGTGGGGCAATATGTCATTGGTCTTTGATGCAGCTTATTTACCCAGCTATATCTCACTGGTAGCTATATCTCACTGAAACAATTAAATATACCGTGGTATTAATTTAAATTTAGACTACAAAATAACAACAAATTTATCGATTATTTAAAAAACCAACCATGTAAAAAAGTACAGTAAAATAATAAGTTCATAAATGTTGCGTTCATTTATTATCCAGTCATTAATATTACTTTCAATTTAAGGGTTGACCAAGTTAATGGCGGAATCTAGAGATGCCAGTGAATTATTGGAGGCATGGAAAGGATGGAGAGATGCTACAGGAAAACACATGAAAGTTCAATATGAAGAATTTGTGAGTTTGAGTAATGAAGGTGTGAGAGAACTTGGTAAGTTGTTTACTGTGTATATTTAATGTGAGAGGACGCGATAGGGTGTGGATGTGAGTATGTGTGTGTGTGTGTGTGTGTGTGTGTGTTGAGGTAGCGACCGCGAGAGACTAACTGATGGTTAAAACCGGATCACATGTGTTGATTTGTGTATTTAATTGATTCCAAACTATTTATTTCTGAACATGAATATGAAGGTGTATACCAAATCCAGTGATAAATATCCTGGTCATATTTAAGATACAAATGAATAAACTGTGTTTTCGGTCTTTTGGTAGACATATAGTCAGCGACACTGGCCTGTTATTAAGTCACCAATATGTGACAGGTCATATTGACGCGTCAGTATACATTAAGTAATATTAATTTAAGCTGGTTTCATGCACCCCGAAGTACATTTTTGTATCGTAGATTATAAAGACACAGGGGAATACTGGAGATCTTGGTACGAGAGTGAATCGTTTCAACAAGATTTACAGAATCTACTCAAACAGATACAACCACTATATAAACAATTACATGGATACATTAGAAAACAACTGAAACAAGTTTATGGTGATAAAATATTCCCTTACAGTGGCCACATACCAGCACATTTACTCGGTATGAAATATTTCCACATAATTATTTTGTCTTTACATCGTGTATATATTTAGTTACTATTCACATACCTGTATAATTTGCTTGACAAAGACAAGAGTATCCCCGTCGAAACGTTGCTTAGTATTAGACTCAATAATTGTGGTTCCATACAATTGTATCGTGTGTTAATAGTTATTTTAATTTTTTTGATTATTGTATTATTGAACTTCCGGCCTTTTTCTACATAACAACATTTACCGTGTTTGACCCAAAGTTGTTATCATATACACCGTAAGAAATGTTGACGAATTTAATGACCGAAAAAATATGAAATTGAAGTATTATGATTTGTAAAATGGAAACTCTCTTGCAAACATGATTTTAACCCGGGGTGAAGTATTCTGGCAAAAGACTTTATGTTCATACCGAAGTGCAACCTCTCCTTATTCTGTCCTTTATTTGTCATGCGTCCTCAAAAAGCAAAACTGTTTTTACAATGCTTGTGCCATTGTTTAATTTTTCTTTTTTACTCCTTAATGCATACCAGGTAACATGTGGGGCCAACAGTGGAATAATATATATGATCTTGTTATACCGTTTAAAAATAAGACCAGTCTAAGTGTCACTGATGAGATGATTAAACAGGTATGTTATAAAAATTATTAAATACTTAGTTAATTAAGAATAAATTACGGGAGATTTGATAAAGAGCTGACAGCCCTCACTATAATAGTTAAACACTAGATAATATCAAACTAATGCACTCTGAACCGACAATTTATCGATTGAATTTTCAGCCTAGCCTCGAGCATCATTATTAAAGTCGGTGCGATAAAAACATAGTCTCTATTATCCAATTTATGATTAAATCATGAATGAAAATTGAGCATCGCACATCGGATACTAGTCCAGTAAATATGGCAGGCCAGCGATGACATCGAGAGTTGATTATTGTCTGAATAAGTTAATTAAGTAATTGGGGAAATGACTTAACAACACCAGTAATCAGATGGACGCCTTCATTGTCCGCCCCATACAGTGGCGTCCATTTTATCGGCATCGCTGATTATATAGATGCTAGTTTAATGCTATTGGGTCATCAGTCACAAATCAGTTCTACCCCGAAAGTTGATTATGGTGTGGATAAGGTAATTAAGGGATTGGAGAATTAACGAAACGAGTAATCAAGTTAACGCCTTCATATTCCGTCATATACAGTGGCACCTGCTTTATGGACGTCGTTGATATATGTAGACATAGATGCTAGTTTAATGCTATTACCAGTCACAAAACAGTCCTGTCCTCATCTGTTTTAATGCAGTTGGTAACTGAAGTATTGGGGTAAATTAATATTTTTTAATCAATGTTACAGCAATATACAATAGAGAAAATGTTTTGGACAGCTGAGGATTTCTTTAAGTCATTAGGCTTGGAAGAAATGCCGATGCGATTCTGGAAATATTCTATGATACGTAAACCCAAAGACAGAGAAGTCGTATGTCATCCGTCAGCGTGGCCATTCTTTAATAAGAAAGATTTTA
The DNA here is from genome assembly GCA_036850965.1 of Patella caerulea. Lineage (NCBI taxonomy): Eukaryota > Metazoa > Mollusca > Gastropoda > Patellidae > Patella > Patella caerulea. The sequence goes on along the minus strand of JAZGQO010000007.1, from coordinate 74,586,770 downwards.
GGTAAGAGCATGTATAACCGGTTTATATTCAGTTATAATACAGTGTCAGCATCTTCCCGACCCTGTCGGCATGCTTGCATTGTTGAGTTGTGGGGCGAAGTTGTATAGCAAAGCTAGTAAAGCATTTAGATAGTGCGAAATGCAGGCTTAAATTCGTTCGAGCATTAATTTCTTGTTTTCTATGATTAGAAATATGATACCTATATAAATTTTAGGCGATAGAAGTGTACATTGTCATATATAAATTTGAAGCGACAGAAGTGTACATTGTCATATATTTGCTACGAATATGTAGTCTTTAAACTATACCTTAACACTCTTTGGGGGAAATGTATTCGATCTAAATCAGTTCGTACATTAATTTGCATTGTACTTCGTAGAATAAAAATGTGTACAGAAGTAAACATGGAATATTTGATAACCATACATCACGAGATGGGACATATACAATATTATCTACAGTATAAAGATCAACCAGCTATTTTTAAAGATGGGGCGAATCACGGTTAGTATGTGCATAATGATAATAAAAATAATGGTAATGGTAATAATGATGACTATGATAATAATGATTGGTTCCAACTGTTTCGCATAGAGTTTATTACATTTTTTTTTTTACTTTTGAAGTGTTGTGATAAATAGTTCACAATTGTATGTAATTTATTTTGTAGGGTTCCATGAAGCAATAGGAGATACCATGGCTCTGTCAGCATCCACGCCAAATCATCTGAAAACAATAGGGTTACTACAAACAGTACCAAATGATCCCGGTAAATATATAATTAGTAATAATGATACTGTGTTTCTTATATTTGCGATACCATATTATTCAGATCGATATGTAATTGATTAATTTGATAGTGTTTTAACTGGTGTATCAAATCAGGACACAATGGAATAAATAAGGGAATACATGCAGTGCTGGTAGAGGGATTTCCTGTACAAGGAACGCAATCAACAAAACAAAATTAAAATAAAGTATAACCCATACTTATAGAAGAACAATTACAGATTTATTTAGGCGACGTTCCCACAAGTATTCTCTTAACGTTTTCAAGCATCTTGACTTTTTTGTGCCAGTTTTACGGCCAATGTTCAAATAAATATTGTGACTATTTTCAAATTGTCCTAGTTTCTAAATTCCGGGAGCATGGTGCTCATTTCCCTCTGATGTAATATGTTTCACGTAGAATGTTCTACAACATTGTCAAAGGCAAAATGCATTTATCGTAAGCACAACATTGAATTTGCACCCGACCTCTATTTCAGAAAGTGATATCAATTATCTGATGAAGATGGCTCTACAAAAGATCGCGTTCTTACCATTTGGTTATTTAATAGACCAATGGAGGTGGAGTGTTTTTAGTGGAGAAACACCAAAAGATAAATATAATGAAAAATGGTGGGATTTAAGGTAATACAATAGTTTTACCTTCTGTACTTTCAACAAATCCTTGTCTCGAAAATGAATAATAAACTTCTCTGATTTGATTCCAACAAATTAATGACTGGACAAGCTCAATACAATTAAAAATTTGTTTCGAAAAAAAAAGAGCAAGTCAACATATATACTAATTTAAATGTCATTCCACAATGGGGGTTCAGCTAACTGACATCTGATATTCCATGATGTGTGTAATCTGGGGTGGGTCACATGCAAACTTAATCCGGCCCTTCCTGAAGAATATAATATGGTATTTTCTGTTCTACATTGATCAGCCAGGTTCAACACAGTAACAATAGTTATTTATTTTGACAGATGTAAATATCAGGGAATAGCGCCACCTGTGAGTAGATCTGAAAGTGACTTTGACCCCGGTGCTAAATTTCATGTTCCAGCCAATACGCCATATATCAGGTACGTACATTCAAATGTTAGCCCAGGAAAACAATAGATACATAGCCACGGAAGTACTACAAAAACCACCCCGGCCACTGAAATGAAATGGAATGGGGTTTAACGTCCCTACTTTCTTGCACCGAATGGGCTAAGAGAAATCGGAAAACGGAAGTGCAATGTGGTATGAACGGCGGTATGGCCTACTCTGATTTTGAATACCATTTGTCAAGGGTTCTTTTACGTACACGCCAATGTGTACCCAGGTCCTTCATTTTTCGTACCATCCGAAACCATCTGATAACATCTATGTGAAATGCACGATTAGTAAATAGATAAAGAATCTAGAAACTTGTATGATTTATTGTTCGCATTATCATTACTCTAATCGCGTTTTTAAATCTTAAAATTACGCCCATTCTTGATGAGTCTGGACTGTACGAGTCTGGTAAACCGTGCTTGGATAACTAGGACATTTCGGGACTAACACATAGTTTAGATTTTGCTGTGTGCGGATACCGGAATACCCGTAGAAACTCCACAAGGTTGGGCACGTGACACTTTACTTGTCACGTATAACCAGGGAAGCGTGACGGAAAGACTCGAAATGGCAAAAAATGAAATGAAATGGGGTTCGACGTCCTTCTCTTCTCAAAATGGCATAAAGATCAATATTAATGTCCAACAGATGTTTAACACAAGTTTCATTTTAAATACAAGTGGTATCAAGTGTTCTTATGCAGGTGTTGTCGTTTTGTATTTCAGATATTTTGTAAGTTTTATTCTACAATTTCAATTCCATAAAGGACTATGTCAGGCAGCCAATCATACTGGTCCATTGAGAACATGTGATATATATGGTTCCAAGGCAGCAGGAACTAAACTGTCGTAAGTAAAAATAAGTATATATTGATGAAAATTACGCGTTTGTAATGTTTCGGCTGAAATCATGTTAGTTTTACGAACGAATGTGCAGTGTCGGAGTTGCAAGCCTCAAGATCTACGCTGCCTCTAAACCATCTTCAATAGAATGTTACATGTCGCTTTAACTACGTACATCTTATCAAGGCCTTCACGCACTACCCTGCATATTTCGGCACCAATTTCGATAGGGTACAAGCCCAGCTTGTGAGCCTATCAGATTCCTCGACCGTCGCGCTTTCAAGCTAAAATGTGTATAAGTTCGGGAATTGTAAAGTAATCTAGCAACGTCCAAATATTGTAAAACTCGTAGTCGTTGCTTCAGGAACATGCACTGTGGATTTTAACCCCTGTTATCGCCCTCGAGTTTGCTCAACCTAGACTTTCAATTCCTCTGGTGATGGTGATGAAGGATTGGGGAGGGCCACAAGTGAAGTATTCTAATTTCTAAAGTCGAATTTAATATCTGTGTCAATGTTTGTAGGAATATGTTAAAACTTGGTTCATCTAAACCCTGGCCGGAAGCTCTAGAAATGGTGACTGGAACTAGAACCATGGATGCCGGGGCTTTAATGGATTATTTCCAGCCATTGACGGAATGGTTAGAAAAAGAAAATCGAGGTGAATATCATTAAATCCATTTAATAAAATATAAACCTGCTTTAATTTACATCCAGCGCAGTTCGTTACAAAAATGCCTTAATTTGTTGTAGAAACAAGGCACAACAAACCAAACATAATTATTCCGTGATCAAGTTACTGATTTTATATAGGGAAAGTAGTGATTGATGACAATAGAAGGTTTGATCTCACTTTAACACCATTGGTCTTCACATAATACCCTGCATATTTCGTCACTAATTTCGATTGGCTACTTCCCCAGCTGGAGACCTCTGAGATTCTTCGATAGAAAATAATTGCGAATACCAAGTTTCGCGCTTTCCAGCTAAAATTTCTACATGTCATCTCGAGCTTTCCAGCTTAAATGTCTACATACAACAATCGCGTTTTAAAGTTCGAGATATATGCAAGTCTGGATTATTTAAACCAATGATAAAGAGTTTCTTGTTTTAGGTGAAGATTTAGGATGGAGTGAGGAATGTCCCGAAGATGATTTACAACAAGCTAATCAGTGGTTAGCCAGATATGATAATGATGCAGAAATGGCCACGTATAATATGTATGAAGGCGATTGGTCTTATCAGACCAATATTACTGACGAAACGTCCCAAATGTCCGTAAGTTCATTTATAGCTTTATTTTCGTTTTACTGGTTGATGGAAATGGGTATTTGTTGATGGCTCAAGTCTTAGCATTTAAATTTTCCTTTGCTCTTCAGAATTTGTCTCATAGCTTTGTATGGCTGTACATCTGAATCTGTATTGAGTCTGTCTGTGACATTTTGAAAGGCTTTTTCCCTTGTTTTGGTGTTGTAGTTGGCCAAATGGTTAGCACTTGCGCGGTGTATCATAAGGTCTGTCATTGGGTCAACTGGCGTAGCTGCGATTCTCTGATGTACGTGACAAGAACTTGGAGCGCCTTTCCGGCCTTGTGGGATTTCACCGGGTCCTCCGGTTTCTTTCCACTGCTAAAGACCCTCAGGCGTATGCGAATTATTGAAATAAAATTTAATTGTATGTTAGTCCCAATATGAAATAGTTTGTGTCGAGTGGACATTAATTTCCACTTATTTTTACGCTGTCCATACAATTTGAATGACTCTGTAGGTTAATGGACGATTGAAGTTAGATTATTTCAAGAAAGCGGCTGCTGCAGAGGCTAATACAAACTTCAAATGGAAAGATATATCTGATGAAACAATTAAAAGATTATTCTGGAAAATAACCAATATTGGAACTAGCGCCATGAAAAATAACCAGTCGTTAGCGAAGGTAAGAAAACACAACGAGCCCTGTCCATGTTCGATCATATGGTATGGCGCCTTTGTTTAAGTTTATTTCATTCTACGCTGCTGCCCCAAGGTCGTCATTTTTAGCATGAAACCAGTTTGTTGGACTGTTGAATGCACTGTTTAAAGCCGGGCGTGTCATATTGGGATGGCCTAGTGGTCTAGAGTGCCGCGCTTCGACCTCTAGCTGGCCGGTCACCTCTGGCTTGCGGCTGTGGTTTCGTTCCCAGGTTTGAGCGTATGTGGCATGGAGATAGGGGGCGCCTTCTCAACCTCGTGGGTTTCATCCAGGCACTCTGGTTTCCTCTCACTGCTAAAGACCCCTACGCGCAAGCGAATCATTGAAAGAAAATTAAACCCTATGTTAGTCCCGAAATGACCTAGTTTGTGTCGAGTGGACGTTAAACCCCATTTCTCTCCCTCCCCTCTCTCTCTCTCTCTCTCTCTCGCCCTCCCCTCTCTCTCTCACTGAGTCATCATTTGTGTATAAAACTTAGATGGCGCCATTTTGTTCACGTGTCTGTTTGTTTGATATCATTATTACTTGCTTTTCTTAAGTAGTAATTGACTGTTTATTAAAAAGTATAATAACCAATACCAAAGTCATTTAATCTTACAGTAGAAGAAGAATCCAAGAATTTCGAATAAGGGTAGGCAAATACACTAGAGAAATGGAATAAAATGAAATGGGGTTTGACGTCCTACTGTTTTGCTCCGGCTGGGTTAATGAAGACGGCATGGGTCTGGACGGGTATACGCCATATCGAAGAATTCCAACTGTATATGGATCTTTTACGTGTAGGCCAATGTGTACATGGGGCCTCCGTTTATCGTCCCATCCGGACGACTAAGTATACTGGAAGCTATGCCGAATGAGCCATCTTGACATGAAGCAAGTGTCAAATTGCACTTCACTATATTTATTTTATCATATTAATCAGATGCAGCAGCTACAATCTCAGATGGAAGGTATTTATGGTGCTGCCACTGTTTGTGTGGAGGAAGGGAAATGTGTGCCTCTTGAACCAGGTAAATATTTTAAACCTTTATATCTTACACCACGAATGAGAGAGAGAGAGAGGGTGAAAGAGAAAGAGAGAGAGAGAGATAAACGGCCAATCGATACATACTAGGTCATTTCCAGACTACCAATTTTATTTCTGTAATTCGCTTGGCGTAGGGGTCTTTAGCAGTGGGAGAAACCAAAGCCACGGAGAAGATACTGTGATTGTATGTTTGACTAATTCAGATGCGACACGTATGTTTTCATGGCTATTTTTTGTGTTTTAATTAGATGTTACACGTATGATGGCTACAGAAAGAGATTATGATAAACTGCAGCGTATGTGGTTTGGTTGGAGAGAAAAGACCGGTCGATTGATGAAAGACTCATATGAACAGTTTGTAAATCTTAGTAACACAGGTGTACAGGCTTTAGGTGGGTATTTAGAATATCAGTTTTACCTTTCTTTACGTACATAATTTGACTGCTGTAGTAGAATGCCAAGGACACTGGGCGTGGTCCAACATTCAAGTTTATCCGTGTGCACAATGGCTTGCAATTATAAGAAACCTTTCCGGTTGGAGTTTGAAGTTCAGATGGTTAGAATGATGCTGTCAGAGCAAAATTACCCCCCCCCCACCCATTGAGCATTCGGAAGACATAGAACTCAGGCGTCTTGTCGTCTGGTGAAAAATTGAGGTCCACCCACGCACACATAGACGTACACCTAAAGAATGCTTGACTGTTTGAATTCAGTGTAGAGTAGGCCGAGGTGTCATTATTGTGTGAGGCACTTTTTGCGCGGCAAGTGTAAGTAAAGTATCCCGTGATGTCCCATTATCGAGATACAAAGTCTATTTTAAAACAAGTCGACTTTCCAATGAATCCTGTTAAATTTGTTTCCTGCAGGTTATCATGACACCGGGGAATACTGGAGGTCAGCTTATGAATCATCTACATTCGAACAGGATCTGAAGGGTTTATTAAAACAGTTACATCCCCTTTACGAACAGTTACATACATACGTAAGATCGAAACTAAAGACTATCTATCCCGTTGATAAATTCCCTACAACCGGTCACATACCAGCTCATATTCTAGGTAAGTTACCATAGCAACCAATCTGATTAAAAAACTTGCTTTTTAGCTGAATGGTTAGCTTGCGCGCGCTGTATCTCACGGCCTGTCGTTAAGTCAGCCGGCGTTGTTTCGAATCCCTGGTATGAGCGTATGGGGCGCCTTCTAAAACCTCGTTGGTTTCCTCCGGGCACTCCGGTTTCCTCCCACTGCTAAAGACCCCTACGCGCAAGCGAATTATTGAAATAAAATCGAACCATATGTTAGTCCCGAAATGGCCTAGTGTGTGTCGAGTGGACGTTAAACCCCATTTCTTCCCCCCACCCCGTTTCGCTTTTTATAGTTCAGAATTTCGTTTTACTACACTAGGATCTAGAACTGTGGATATTCCACTAGAAACATCAACGCTGATTGGTTAATCAATTGTGTGACATCAATGGGTTAAAAACCGTTTTACGACCCCTGACGCGACCTTCCATTGCAACCGGTCAGATCGTCTTGAGTGTAGGCTATCGAAAGTATAAAAAAAGAAAACTAAATATAGATCTGTATTTTAATCATATTGCATAGCAAGAACCCTGTTCATTTACCTTAAAGGGGAATTATGTAATATTTAGATCAAGAGCTATCTGTTCTCGCTATAATATTTCGAAAATAAATAATGTAAAATGAAAATTGTATTCAGATTAGCTATTTATCTAAAGATATCCGTACGTTAGTCCCAAAATGTTCCCCACTAAATTTTAAACCCTATTTAGTTATCAATTCGAGTTTTTACTGCCGTTATTGGTCTGTATGGTTCAAGCTAATATAGCAGTATTCGACACCGCTTTCGATTTATGGACATTTCTCACGTGGCTATAGTTTTCTCGTCTTTGGTCGATTGTGCAGCATTCGTTTATCAGTTCACCTTTTGTTGTAATTATGACGTATTTTTATAGGAAATATGTGGGCTCAGCAGTGGAATAATATTTATGATTTACTTCAACCATACAAAAACAGAAGTAGTGTTGACGTCACACCAGCTATGAAAGAACAGGTAAGCGACCACAGCCCGGGTGAAATTGGGTTTAACATCCTACTGTACTGTTCCGACTGGTCTATGGGCGACATTTTGCCCTGGCAGTGGCACTACTGTACTGTTCCGACTGGTCTATGGGCGACATTTTGCCCAGGCAGTGGCACTACTGTACTGTTCCGACTGGTCTATGGGCGACATTTTGCCCAGGCAGTGGCACTACTGTACTGTTCCGACTGGTCTATGGGCGACATTTTGCCCAGGCAGTGGCACTACTGTACTGTTCCGACTGGTCTATAGGCGACATTTTGCCCAGGCAGTGGCACTACTGTACTGTTCCGACTGTTCTATGGGCGACATGTTGCCCTGGCAGTGGCACTACGACCTACCGTGGCTTCCCACAAACCAGTTAAATCTGTGTCATTTAACCCTTAATTGATTGATTTGTTTTATCCAGCATAGAACGAAGGAAAGGGCGACATATTAAAACCGGACCTCTTTGCTCTTCCGCCCCGTTTTTATTTCCGGATCATCTTCATAATCCAGTCAAGATATCCTTACTTATGAAATGGTGTGCACCATCAACATAATTATTTATATTTTTGTGCGTTTCCATGGAAACACATTCGATATTGGTATGCTGTTGACTATTATCATCCCAAGGCCAGTCGAATTTGGCCTTTTGGTATTAAAGCCACTCTTACTATGTTCCTTGGTTTTAGATTTAAATGATATTACATTTATTATATTGATATTACAGAATTATACAGTATTACGAATGTTCCACACAGCAGAACATTTCTTTACGAGTTTAGGTCTCAGAAAGATGCCAGCCTCATTCTGGACTGACTCCATGTTGGAAAAACCTAAAGATGGACGTAATGTTGTCTGCCATGCTTCCGCCTGGGATTTCTATAATGCTAAAGATTTCAGGTAATGGCGCTAATCGATGACTGAAGGTTTGAAATGGGCCTGAATCAAGGCTATCGGGATGTTGGTTGTTATCTTATAGCTGATCAAAATATAGTGAAAAATATATTTGACTAGCGGTTGATCCGGTCTAGCACGGCAATAACCATGGACCGGAAGTGACATAACTTCCAAACCGGAAGTGGAAGGTCATCGCCCCCAGGCCTATGCTACTCCCAGGTCCGTGCTGCCCCTATAAACCGTATTTAAACATCGGGACAGTCTTAGTGTAGCCGCCAACCCTAAACAGACAGACGGACACACAAACTACAGTCCCTATTATAAATATAGATGAGCATTTGTGAGAGATACAGACAATAGCGCACGGGGGTGCTAAAAGTATGACAGTACTTTTAAAGCAGCACAATATTGATATTTATTTATATAAACCAATCACACCCAGGCCAAACTTTGCGCCTACTTTCTTATCCATGTATTTGATAAATTAAAACAACAAACGTTTTATAAACGATTACATTTTAGATAAAATAAGACGAACAATTTTGAGCAAATTGTTAACTTAAGTTTGTGAGTGCTTTGTGATCCCGGTGCCTGATGTGTCCACTGAAACGTAATGAATGTCCTGTATGTATTTGCAGGATAAAGATGTGTACAGATATTAATATGGAAGATTTGATAACGATACATCATGAGATGGGACATATACAATATTTCTTACAGTATGATAATCAACCACAACCATTTAGAGACGGTGCTAATCCAGGTCTGTAGATATAATCAGAGTTCCGCAATTCTAAGCAGTCCAACTTTTAATATTCCCTGTGGTCTTGTAATCTGTTGTGGAAGCCGTTCTCAAGCTCTAGCCCGTCCAACTTTTAATTTATTTTTCGTAATCTGTTGTGGAGGATGTTCTCCAGCTCTAACCAGTTCAACTTTTGATATTCCTTGGTCTTGTAATCTGTTGTGGGGGATGTTCTCCAGCTCTCCAGCCCTAACTAGTCCAACCGTTGATATTCCGTGGTCTTGTAATCTGTCGTGGAGGATGTCCTCCACCTCGAAAATTATTATTGTTAGTCCCGAAATGACCTAGTTTGCGTTGAGTGGACGTTAAACCCCCTCTCTCTCTCTCTGTCTGTCTGTCTGTCTCTCTCTCTCTCTCTCTCTCTCTCTCTCTCTCTCTCTCTCTCTTATTATCTACCTCCAATCGGGTTAGCACCGTTTAATTACTCAATGAATTAAATATATGTTGTTTACTGTTTTTGCAGGATTTCACGAGGCTGTAGGTGATACGTTAGCCCTATCTGTATCTACACCGAAACATCTAAGAAAGATTGGTCTTATGAAAGATGATTCAGACAGCGAACGTGAGTATTCTTCAAAGCAAAACAAATTAATGTTCTTATTAATAATAAAGTGTGGCGTTGGGGGACGTCTTCCTAAAAAATTGTCAAATTAGGCGTTTCTTCACGGTTGTGTCTGAAGACTTATTTGATACTTTATTGAAAATCTGACTGTGTAGTCGTTCGGATGGGACGACAAAAAAAGATTTCCCGGGCGCGTAAATGATCCCTTGGCAGTTGAAATTCGATATAAGAGTAGGCCTGAGCGCCACTACACGGGCATAATTTCCAAAATAGCACTGTATCGCGTATGCACAGCTTTATTAGGCCTGGTTAGGAGCAGAACAATATGACGTTAAACCCCATTTCATTTCAATATTGAAAATCAGAATGTATCGACCGTTTAGGAACAAGTTTGCTCAGTGACGAAAAATGGTCGGAACATCGCCTTAGACAACTGAATTAATAATAGTTCTACTATCTTTTCATACAGGCCAGTACGTTCATCATGAACATTCTTTAGTTGCATTATAACACCAATTGTACATAGCTTGTTGTGCTTTAAAATTTTATTTCTGATATATTTTTAGTTGATGCTATCAATTTTCTGATGAAGATGGCTCTAGAGAAGATCGCGTTCTTACCGTTTGGTTATTTAATAGACCAGTGGAGGTGGAGCGTTTTTAGTGGAGAAACACCCAAAGATAAATATAATGAAAAATGGTGGGATCTTAGGTACGAATAATAAAATACTGTGGTTAATGCTATGTAGGGCACGGGACATATTTTCACTATCGCATTCCATTTCTGTTTCCGTCTTTGGACAACGGCTATTATCCCAGTTTAGGATACCTTCATGTGTGGTCTATATATCACATCAGGGCCGTATGTAGGATTTTAAAAGTGGGCATGCAGCAGTTGTGGAGCGCCATAGCCTCCATGTATGTGTATATGAAAGTTTGGATCAGGGCAAACGAACCCATTGGCGTGTGGGCGCCCTTTAAAGTGATCATAATCAAGTGTATTATCTTATAATTGAAAGATTGTCAAATTATTTTGGGGGGATGGGTGTCGTCTTATTTTTTCTTGGGGTGCAATGTAACGCCTGCCCCCCCCCCCCGCTAGATACGGTCCTATATATCACATCGTTACCTACTTTTCATTTATTACCGTTTTAAAAGAATAATCCCAAGTTGAAGACAGTAATTGATAGAAGACATCCGTGTATAGGGCTAGTGTTAAACTGCATAAGTAAATGTCAAATTCTTGTATTTTTTGCGTGAATGTATTCAACCTTGCGGTCATAAAAATGAAATGAAATGTGATTTTATCAAAAATGTTATTTTCAACTTCAAATTCAAACGTTTGAAGATAGCTATTTCATCGGGGCAATAGAAAAACAAGGGAGGTAATTGTGTTATCATTTTTTGTGTTAATGGGTTATAAGAGTGGGAAATAATGTCCATGATCTTATAATAGTTAACTGACAACCTATTTAGCAAAAGACATACAAATACTTATGTTTTGACTTTCTTTGAAAATATGAAATTATCTCTTTAACTGCAGATTTAATTCACAAGTACTGTAAACCCTTTATCTTTCCAGATGTAAATACCAGGGTATATTTCCACCTGCTACTAGATCAGAGATAGATTTTGATCCCGGTGCTAAATACCATATACCTGATAACACACCATATATAAGGTAAGATCAACAATAGTACACCATGTATCAGTAATAGCACACCATATATAAGCAATAGCACACCGTGTTTATACGCAATAACACACAATAACACAGTAATATATCAGTAATAGCACACCATGTATAAGGTAAATCATAGGACACCATATACAAGGTATTAACACACCATATATAAATGATACCACACCATATGTAAGTCTAGACATGGCCGAAATCGAGTTGCTAAATCGCATGCCACTGCATTCCAAAGTGACACCCAAGAATTCTATGTATTGAACAGCACATCCATGTCAGAGCCAACATCAAATCCAGAAGATAAAATGGTGTATAAACAAGGCTAATTCATAGTGACAAAGTCTACATCTAGCTAGAATTACGACTGTAACATTGCACGGCTAATTTAATAATAATAATAATAATAAAGTCATTTATATAGCGCCTATTCCATGCCGAGGCGTGCTCTAAGCGCTTCTAATGTAACTCTGGATACGCTTGTCGAAAAAGGTGGGTTTTTAACTTTTTTCTAAAGTCAAGTAATGTTTTGGCACTTTTGATGGAAGTGTTCAAGTGTTTGTCATTCCACAAAGTTGGAGCAGCAATGCAAAACATTCGATCACCATAGGTAACTAATTTTGATGTTGGCAATTTTAGGAGATCTTTGCTTGATGATCGTGTACGGCGTTCAGAATCTTGCTGTTTTAAGAGATCAGTGAGGTAGTCTGGTGCAGCATTATTCATGCATTTATAGACCATGCAAAGAATTTTGAAGTTTATGCGGAATTCAATCGGGAGCCAGTGTAGTGATTTTAGAACAGGTTGGATGTGAGCAGACTTTGGAGTTCTTGTAATTATCCGGGCAGCGGTGTTTTGTATTTTCTGAAGTCTGTTTATCTGGTACCTAGGTAGGCCATAAAGGACAGAGTTACAAACAAGTTAGCGTATTACCTTTATTGTTTTGTTTTTTTCTCAGGTATTTTGTGAGTTTTGTGATTCAGTTCCAGTTTCATCAAGCTTTGTGTAAAGCAGCCAATCAGACAGGACCATTACACACATGTGATATTTACCAATCTAAAGATGCTGGAAAATTACTCGGGTAAGATTTTCTTCAGCGTACAATGGCCTCATGCAGCGTATCTTGATTTAGCGAAAATCGTACTTTACCGAAGGGTGTTACGATGGCTAAGCCTGGAGGTCGGGTGTTCATCCCTTTTCAAGGACAGCTGTCTAGTCATTCGAATGGGACGAAAAAGTGAGGTCCCATGTACACATTGGCGTACACGTAAAAGATTCCTTGATAGTTGGGATTCGACCAAAATTTTCCTCATTGCACTCTGTATGGCGTATAACCGTCTTCATTAGTCCAGTTCGGAGCAGAAGAGTAGGACGTTAAAGCCCTTTTTTCATTTCACTCTGCTGAAACATCTGAGTCAATAGGCCAAGAAGCTAATTGACCAACATTCCTGGTTGTTGATTATCAATTCTTTTAATATCAAAAGAAAGAGTGCTACATGCGGCCATGAAGCTTTTTGTTCATTAAAACGTTTGGGAGCCGTTGGGGCTGAGTGAGTAAGACGTTCGCTCGCTAACCAGGTGATGTCGACGAAAGGTTATCCAGGCGTGCGTCTCCCTGGCGGAGGACATGACAACGACCGGTGTCTACTATTTGGGATGTAGACATTGGCCTGCATGTAAAAGAACCATTAGCAGTTGGAAATCGAATAAGAGTAGGTCGGAGCACCGCTGTCCGGGCAAAATGTCCCTCATAACACACTGCATGGTGAATGGCCGTCTTCAATAGACCAGTCGGTGCCGCAACTTAGGACATTAAAGCCAATATCTTTCGGTTCGTTTATCTTTATATAAGTAGATTTAGCACCATTTTCTTTAAAAATATTGTGATTTATTTTAGTGATATGCTAAGACTTGGAGCCTCGAAACCGTGGCCGGAAGCCATGGAGAAAATAACAGGACAGAGGAAAATGGATGTTGGTCCTCTAGTTGAGTATTTTCAACCACTAATGAAATGGCTGGAAAAGGAAAATAAACACGAAAGACCCGGATGGAGTGAAGCTTGTCCAGATGCATCAGATTTTCCAGTTTTAGATAAAACGAAGCCTCTTCGTACACCCACCTCAGCTGCTGCCTTGGTTAAATCATTACATATTATAACATTAATCAGTTTAATCGTATTAATTATAATATAACGTTAATAGTTTATTCATTAATTCATTCATAATCACGTGCATTTTTGTTGGTTATAGCTTTTGAATTCTGTTCAGAAAGCAAATCAGGGAAATTTCCAGTAATGATTTTGATCACACTTAGCAATCACACAATATGGATCTGCCACAACATCAAATTAAAATGTAAACCTGACATCTGTCCACACTATTAACCAATGTAATTTTTTAATGTAATTTTGTGCGTATACTGAACAGGATAGCCTTTCATCATAATATATTATCAAATTTTGTAAATTGTTTTTAATATATCAAATTTTATTTCGTATGTATATATTTTTGATGGAAAATAATTTTATATTGAAATTATAAAGTGGTATTTTTGTAAATGGTTTTTATTCTTTACCGTATTCTTTTCCTCCAGTGTAAATGACCACATTGACCTTTGGCCCCAAATATCTCGAAAACGTCATAATCGGAGTGATTACCAGTCGGCATCGTATTCTACGCACAAGTTTACTGGGTCTGGTTTTGTGCCCATTCAGTACTACGCCACACGAATCCAAGGCAAACATATTAGCGAGCCAGCGCATTACTCAATGAACAACCGCGTTTCCTTTTGGTTTTCAGGATAATATCTTATATACATATGAGTTGCATGTGGTCTTGCACATATCTTAAAGTGTGGGTGGGTGGGTAGGGGGCGAATGGTTAGCGTGTGCGCGCTGTAACATAGCGTCGACCGGCATGGTTTCAATTCCCAGGTTGTAGGGACAAGGAGTCAGGTTTTCTCCTGCTGCTAAATACCCCTACGCGTAAACGGATAATTGAACAATACTGACCTAGTTTGTGTCGAATGGACGTTACCCCCCCCTCCCTCCCTCTCTCTCTCTCTCTCTCTAGCGAAATTTCGTTTAACTTTTCTTTACTTTGGTTCAAGTGAGGGATTAGCCAATGTTACGGAGACTTCTTGCAGTACACGGAACTATGGGTATGTCAAGAGATACGTCAACGCCGAGTGACACTCGGCGATCCTCGACAGATTTCGGAACCTACATCTAGTCTCGGCTGTATGACGAATACCGCCATATTGGAACTACTTTAAAGGTCCCGGATGAAACATGGCTGGGCCATGGTGTCTTGGAACTACTTTAAAGGTCCCGGATGAAACGTGGCTGCGACCATGGTGTCTTGTTTGTTTGTAATAGCGTCAAGTTTTCCGGTTAAAATAAACCGGTAGCCGCATCGCAAATGTATGGGCGTAGGTACATATCACTGACTGTCATACATCAGAGACTAGATGTAGGTTCCGAAATCTGTCGAGATTTCCCGAGTGCGCCGATTGATTAATCAGTGTCTGACGTCATAGGTGTAAAGTCGCTCGTACGACCACTGACAAGACCTTTCAGTACAACTGATCAAATCTTCATGTAGTGTTTAGTAGGACGTTAAACCCCATTTCATTTCATGTAGTGTAGACAATCTAATTTATAAGAAAAAAAAACGAAACGAAATATAGATCTGTATTTTATACAGATTCATTTCATGTAGTGTAGACAAATCTAATTTATATATATATAAAAAAAAACGAAACGAATAGATAGATTGTCTGTTCTTCAATTACGATATAACACTGAAATATTGTGATAATGAATATATTTATTATCTGTGAAATAGCCGACAAAGATGTTCTAATGCTACCCGCCACCTCCATTTATTAAGAAGTAGTAATTGCAAGTCTTTTCTCTTTACACGCTGCGCTCTAATTCTAAATCCCAAAAGGACCAGACCTGCGTGTATTGCATAATTAATAGCTTTCTCTGAAATTTGATCAATAAATTCCAAAATACACCTAACTTGTGTTTAATTTTTGGGCTTTCCGTGTCTTCTGTTTAAACATTTGATGTTATTCTTTTGCCCAATAGTAAATATTAAGTGCGTTCATTATCAGAAACTACTTATACGAAACGATTTGCGATCTGTCCCCTGTGCAATAATGCTTAAATTACAATATTTTAAAAATGTACATGCAAACATGATATAATAATAAAGAAAGAAAGAAATAAATCCGAAAAATTATAAATTAAAATTTAATTACTAAAATATCAACAAGAATAGCAAATTTTACATTTAAAAATAATTACAATTTATCTTTGGGAATTAGTTTTAATAAATAATTTCCATACTGTATACACAAATAATATTTTGAAACGTAAAAAAGCATGGTATTAAATATTTTATTGAATTAAAACTGATAAAAAAAACCATACGATTGAAATATTAAACATTTAGAATCAATTTACTTATGATAACCTCTACCATAGCCTATCCAGGATTATTGAGTTAATGTATATCGTTAAAGATACATGTAAGATTTAGATAGAGAGCTGGCAGTTCTCGCTAATATAGTTTTAAAAATAGATAATGTAAAGAGAATTTGCTGAAAATGTCAGTCAAATTCACCCACTCTGATCCTCATTACTAAAGTCAGTATGATAAAAAACATAGTCTCGATTATCCATTTCATGATTGAATCCTGAATGAAAGTTGATAAGCAAAACGGATCCTAATCCAACAAATAACACAGGCTAGCGGTGACATCGAGAGTTGATTATGGTCTGGATATGTTAATAAATGTCTTATTAATAATTTAGATAACAGTTCAGGCCTAAAGAAATACGTACAATAAGCAGATTTAACTCTTGCATAATGTATGTTTAGCATAGAACACAATGTGTGTATGCCAAACTCACCCGCGGTGTCCCAAGTAGTATGTTCCGTTCCTTTCTTATAACTTTTCCACATGAAAGTTATTTCTTTATTAAAAATAAAATCATTAAACCTCGACAACAAATTAATAAAGATGTAAAACGTTATAAAAAAAAAGTACGCCTTCTCAAAATTCTTAGTATAAACCGTTCGCTCTAACTTGATATGCAGAACATGAGGACGTCAAACCCGATTTCATCTCATTTTATTTCAAAATTGATAATCATAAAAACATGACCCAAGAATAGATAGACATGCAACGCCCACGAAAATAGTAGACCCAAGAATCGTCACTAAAAAAAAATCCCCCCCCCCTCCTCGTGCAATTCTCAATATAGTTTTAAGGCAAAGAAACCGAAATTAATTCATAAATTTTTATTAATCTCGCTACTGGTTTTTTTTTCAAACAATACATAGGCTACATAAATTACTGGTGACTGGGGTGTAAATGTATTCGTCACTACCAGATAGAAACATTTATCAAACAAAGGGTCTCGTTGTCTGTCCATCTATATAGGGTTCATGATAAAACTTTATGGTGACTCTGGGTTTCGGTATATTCAAATTTTCAACTTCATTTTCAAATGTTCATGGCCGATGACGTATACGCAAGCTTGGACAGAATGTATATTTTAGTTTCGTATTTTAAGTAAGGAATACAACACAGCGGCCATGAATAAAGGTAGAGATATGACATTCATATTGGAACTTGATGGATCTTTGGTATCTGGTTTCGGGCATGCATCTTCCCAACCGATATCATTGCCATTTTGTTCTTGAAGCCATTCTGTTAAAGGTTGGAAATACTCCATTAACGCAGTACCATTCATTTTATCTTCGCCTGATACCATCATCATAGCTTCCGGCCATGGTAGCGATGAACCTAGCTTCAACATATCACTGAAAACCAAAAATATGTTTTCAAATGTTTTAGCATTACTCATTAAGGAGAACGTTGCAAGCATTTGGAAGAGATTTTAAACAAGGCCATATCAAAAGCAATTTTTAAAGGACAATATTGGTGTCAGTCATTATCACATACGTGATAGGACTGGTTAAACACGTTCCAAATATAATTTTAACACAGAGGTCATTGCTATGATAGATGTGTAATAAAGGTTTCGTGAATCGGAAGTGACGCATAATTATAACTGACTGGCGTGAGGATTGATAACAGATACGGGGTCGATCTCTGTGCTAAAATTATATTTGGAAAGTGTTTAACCAGTTCTGTTAAGACCCCAAAGCGCAAGCGAATTATTGAAATAAAATTGAACCATGGATTAGAGTGAAATGACGTATGTTTGTGTCGAGTGGACGTCGCATATCTTGGGTTTAGATTGGGTGTTGATCTTTCATAAGATTTCAAATGTTATCTTAACTGCTAAGCTGCGTATGGTATCAACTGATTGTGTTTAATCGACGTAAATCTGAACTGATTGTAAAGAAATAAAACCAGTTTTCTACCTGAGTTTGGTTCCAGCTAATTGATTCCGATAAATATCACAATGATGCAATGGACCAGATTGTTCAGAAGCGTTACATAGGGCTCTATGGAACTGAAACTGTATCACGAAACTTACAAAATATCTGAAATTAAGAAAAAATAAAAATTAAGTCAGTATTGACCACAAGTTATTTGGTTTGCCACGGATGCAGGTACTATTTATAATCTTTCTTGCTATTTCCTCCTTTTTCATGACCATCATGTTGACGTTTTTTTGAAAAGAATCGAAGAATGTGGATTCAATTGAACTATTCTGCCAGGCTTGTCGGGAACTGTATTAGACAAAGGGATACCTGATATACGGTGTGTTGTTAGGGATGTGAAATTTAGCTGCAGGATCGAAATCTTCTTCTGTTCTGGTAACTGGTGGTGATACACCTTGGTATTTACATCTAATTAGATAAAAAAAACCAAGTTATGTGAAATTTAAATACGGAACAAATATCAGAGAATTAGTATGTAATATGTAATTTTAGCATTTTATATATATTTACTAATTGTCTAGTGATCAATAAAGACAATATTGTAATTATATAATTTGATTCTAGAGTAATTTTTCATTTTATATATTTACTAATTGTCTAGTCATCAATAAGGACAATTGTAATTATATAATTTGATTCTAGAGCAATTTTTTAATTGGATTCTATATCAATTATATAAATGGACTCTAGAGTAATTATATACTTGACTCTAGATTAATTATATACTTGATTTTAGAGTAATTATGTACGTGACGCTAGATTTATTATCCGTGACGCTAGCTAGATTAATATGACTCTATACTCTATAGTAATTATATTATGGACTCTAGAGTAATTAAATACGTGACCCAACGCTAATTTTTGTATTAATGGAGATGTCAACAGCAGAGGAACGACTCATTAACAAGGCTAATGTAGGCGGGCATATTCAAATTCCAACTGTCAAGGGTTATTTTAGGTGGACGTCAACGTGTACGCGTGGTATTGCTTTTTCGTTCAATCCGAGCGAATAGGCAGTTACTACCAGTTACTGTCATGCACTGCTGACAATGGGAAATCTCACTGGAAAATTCCGAGTTCGAACCCTCGTTAGTGAGTTGGTGGCTTACTCACAGAGCCGCCATGGCCCCAACACCTACAGAGAACACTTTATTATTCGTACCTAAGATCCCACCATTTTTCATTATATTTATCTTTGGGTGTTTCTCCACTAAAAACACTCCATCTCCATTGGTCTATTAAATAACCGAATGGTAAGAAAGCGATCTTTTGTAGAGCCATACGCATTAAAAAGTTAATATCCGCCTCTGTAATAGAGAAAATATCATCAGTTTAAATTTGAATATCACGACTATAAAATAGATACAGGAAGCGGGGTGGGGCAGTGTTGAGGAAGTATGTTGAAGAGAGAGAGAAATGGGGTTTAGCGACACAAACTAGGTCATTTTAGGACTAACATATGGTTTAATTTTATTTCAATAATTCGCTTGCGCGTTGGAATCTTTAGCAGTGGGAGGAAACCGGAGGACCAAGAGAAAACCCACGAGGCTGACCTGCGCCCTATTCCTTGTCGCGTACAACCTGTTGACTGGATGACAGACTATTGCTAAATGCTTGTCTTACCATTATCGTTAGTAACATTTTGAATTAAACCAATCTTCTCTAGATGTTCAGGTGTCTGTACAGATAGAGATATGACGTCACCAACTGCTTCATGGAATCCTGTAAAACAAATCATACAATCAAAGAGCCGGCATTCACCACCAGTTTATTCTAGGTTCCCAATGACGTGTGATGTGTTACGATAGGAGGCTAATCGTGGGAACCTAAAGCCAGGCTGACACATGCACGACTTTTGGCCACGATTTTGTCGTGCCCATCAATGTCCACATTGACACGAACTGGCACGACGAGTTCACGCATAGTTTGCGCATTGTTTACGCACTTCCCGCATTGGCACGACGAGTTGTGCAAATAGGACGGTGTTGTGCCGACTCGAGTCGTGACAATGCGTGCCACGGAATCGTGCAAGTGTCAGCCTGGCTTTACACTTCACGATTCGATTTAAATCGTGGTTTTAATCGTGAAATCCTCGTAATCCTATCATGTCTTATCAAACATTGAGATAAGTCGTAGCAATCTTGTTGGTCGTATTGAAACATATCACAACGTATTTGCACGTTCCATATCGTGGATTCCCAAGCGTTCACACGGCAGTGGGAAAACAGCTATACGGTTAGCTTCCGCATCCATCCACATGTGCTGATGTTTTGCGTTTGTTGTCTGAGGTATCTGTGTCTATTGTGCCCTGTCCTCAGGAACATTAGGGCAGCTAGGGGTGACGCCTTTAGGGCGCAAACTATCCAATCGTGCATCTAGTCCTCCGTATGGGACGGACAACCAAGGTTCTGTGCACGTTAAAGATTCATTGAGAGTTGGGAATCGAAGAAGAGTAAATGTAACCACCGCTGCCCATGCAGATGCATCCCACTAACATTGCACAAGAAACCAACGAAATAAAAAAAAAAACGAATGTGTTAGTCTCGAATTAACCAAATGATTGCGTTGGCGAAACGTTAAACCGCGTCTCTGTTCTTTGATTCAAGAATCGAAGAAATCCGTTTGAAATGAAACCTAAATTTGTACAGTTTTCCCAGCTTCTTTTTAAATGTAATGGAATTGATGAAATGGATGACTAAATACTTTACCAGGATTAGCTCCTCCTCTGTAAACGACTGGTTGATCTTTATATTGTAGGAAATATTCAATATGGCCCATTTCATGATGCACTGTTATCAAGTCTTCCATCGTAATCTCTGTACATTGTTTTACTCTTTTGAAAAAGAAAAGAGTTCAAAGAGTAAATTGAAACATCAAAACTATTTACCATCCACAGAACAACTACATACACTACCTTTTGGGTATCTCTGGGGAAAGGTGGGGTAAAAAATGAGCATGGCCTTTGGAATAGTGTTAGATTCACCTACAAGTTGCACAGGTTAAACCCATTGCTATCAGGATTTAGGGTTCCTCCGACCAAGGTGTATAGGGGGGGTGGGATGGCTTAGTGGTCTAGAGTGCCGCGCTTCGAACTCTAGCTGGCCGGTCACCTCTGGCTTGCGGCTGTGGTTTCGAGTCCTTGTGTGAGCGTATGTGGCATGGAGATAGGGGCGCCTTCTCAACCTCGTGGGTTTCCTCCGGGCACTCCGGTTTCCTCCCACTGCTAAAGACCTCAAAGCGCAAGCGAATTATTGAAATAAAATTAAACCATATATTAGTCCCGAAATGACCCAGTTTGTGTTGAGTGGACGTTAAACCCCATTTCTCTCTCTCACCAAGGTGTATACTTTTTGTGACCTTGTCATAAGCTTGTCTTACATCATATAGTGCTAAATATCCATAATCATCTTCGACTGTTTTTAAACACACGATCATTTTCCTCTTGTTGCGAGGGTGGGGGGGACAACATAAATGGAATAGCAAAAAGCTTTTCTTCATCTAACACCTGTGGAAATGTTTACTTAAAAATAAAAAATTCAGATGGTCTATTATCAGTATATTCCCGGAACATCAAATGGGAGAGGAGGAAAAGGGGTTTAACCTCCACTCTACACACACAAGGTCATTTCGGGACTAACATACGGATAAGTTTTATTTCAATAGAGACTTTTGGCAAGCGCAAATTGCTAGTGCGTAGCGCGTATCCGTATGAATTTTGTGTGTGACATCATCAATGTGTGTGTATTTCTCTCACGTGATACGGCACACGGATATGGCAGCCCGTATCAAACAGCTTTCATACGGAGAAGGTCCGTATAACATTGTCGTCTTTTTAGCCGCTAGAATGTTGTATCATAGCGTTTTTTATGAATCTATGTGTATCTTAGAACAAATAGGTGCATATTTGATGTGAATTTAATCATAATAAAGACTGGAATTTAATCATTATTTTTGATGTTTTTTTCTCGGAATTTTCATACTTTTCCTGTCTGTCTGTCTGCACGCTGGTTGATCTACGCGCTATCTTTAGGTTAATATGGGACCTTACAAATTTGTAAACGATGTGATTCTATGGTAAAGGGGTGTCAATGAAAAATTATTGAAACCAAAAATTGCTGTCGAGTCAAAGTCAAATTTTTTTTTAATAAGATGCTACATTAATTTTTTAAACAGCCCAGCGACTGTCGAATGACTTCACGCACTCGTACTGAAGGCGATCTTGGTAGATAACTGCCATCATGCTGTACACAACTAAGCTCAGCTCAGTGCATACGTACGCGACGCAAGAATCCGCCCAAACTCGAAAACTACTCTGACGCAACGTGTCACGTATACTATACGGATATGTGATACGGATAGGGAAAATGCCACTTGCCAAAAGTCTCTAATAATTCGCTTGCACGTAGGGGTCTTTAGCCGTGGGAGGAAACAGAGCATCAAATCGCCCCGTATAATTCATACCTAAAATCTTGTCTATTGTAGAAATCCCAGGCTGAGGCATGACAGACGACATCCCGATCATCCGGTTTACTTAACATAGAATAATTCCAGAAGCTGTCAGGCATTTTAATCATTCCAAGAGATTCAAAGAACTCATCAGAAACTTCAAACATTTTTATAGCTGTAAAATTCTAAAAAAGAAACAAAAGAAATAAAATAAAACCAAGGACGAACAATCCAGACGATTACACTAAATTCGAAGTCCTAAAAAACGTGGGAATTACATATATTGTTTGGGGAAACTAATAACGACCTACATACGTACAATAAACCTTACAGTGCCACATTATCTGGGGCCTGTTTCACGAAATTTTAAAAGAAACAAAATCCAAATTTTAATAATTTGATTGGATAATATGAAATTGAGTTTATTGCATAGTCAATCAAAATTTGCATGTTATCTTTAGTTAAGATTTCGAGAAACAGGGCCTAGGTAATAACGGTCTACATGTTAACGACCTACGTATAATAAACCTGCCACAGTACCTGTCGTATCATTTCCGGTGTTACGTCAATACTATCTTTATTTTGATATGGTTCTAAAACATCATAAAGATTATTCCATGTCTGTGCCCACATATTACCTACAACACATAAACATATAAATACACATCATATATGGTAAAATATACAATGTTTCCGGTATACAACCTCTTTTGCCAGGATTGTTATTAGAAATACATCCTAGCATTGACTTCACAAAGCATTCCAAGACTTAACTTTAGAAATAGTTTCTGAATCAAAGTTTTATAAAGGTCTTAATTATTTTTGTTGAAATAAGGCGAACACTTTTGAGTAAATTCCTAACAAAAGTTTTATAAAGGGCTTAATTTTAGTAATATATAAGGCGAACGATTTTGAGTAAATTCTTAACTCAAGTCTGAGAATGCTTTGTGAACGTGGGGCCTGGAAAGCGGATGTTAGTTGATTTAAAGTTGGATAATGATTTAAATTGTATCTAAAAACTGGAAACGGCTGTTATTGGATAAAATCCCGAAAAACGGGTATCATTGGATATGAAGCCTGCCAAACGGTTGTTATTTGATATACAGCCCGAAAAACGGTTGTTATTGGATATAAACCCCGAAAAACGGTTGTTATAGGATATAGAACCCTACAAAACCACTGTTATTGGATATAAAACCTACAAAACCTTACCTAGTAGATGCGCGGGTATTTGACCAGTAGAGGGGAATTTATCTGCGCCATAAAGTTCCCGAAGTTTTTTTCTCGTATATGCATGTAGATTGACATATAATGGTTTCAACGTTTCAAATAAATCCACGAGATCTTCTTCGAATGTGGGCGTGTCATACCAAGAACGCCAGTAAGCTCCCGTATCTTCATATCCTAAAATGGAAAACAGTCAACTTAATGCAATTTACTTCATTGTTTTTCACCTACAGTTGTTATATGAATTAAAACCTGAAAAATATTGTTTATTGGTTATAAAACCCGAAAACGGGTTCGGAGTTACACTGTGGGAAAGTTAGTAACATGTACACGAAATATGTACTATAAAAGCATCGAATTGAAGGGGGCGGGAATGGTTAGCTTGTGCGCGCTGTATCATGAGGTCTGTGATTGAGTAAATTGACCTGGTTTCGATTTCCCGGTTGCACCCGACAAGGAGTAGGTCACCTGTTTATTCTTGAGGGTAAAGACCCCCTTATCACAAACGAATCATGTGTTAGTCCCGAAATAATCTAGTTTGTGTCGAGTGGACACCAAACCCCATTTTTCTTTCACGTTACTTTTATATTTACTCACCGTTAGCTAGAATGGCCTCGTTACTAAGGGCAACAAATTCTTCATATAGATCCTTCATCTTCTTACCGCTGACATCCCGCCATCCCTGCCATGCTGCTAAGAGTCGATCGTAATCCCTTGACTCAGCAAATAGTCGAGTTAGATCCGGATCTAAAGGAAGACATTCTGATTCTGATAAACATACTTCACCAGTACTATAAATAGTCCTCATCTCGGACTGAATGTGATTTAACTACAAATATAACACCAAAACAAATAATCTTTAAAGTGGCATTAACTAGTCATTGGGAAACACATTAACAGAACACAATGTTTATGGGAAACAATCACTGGTTTTATTCTAAAATGACGACGTTTCTGTTTCTGTTTTCTGTTAGAAAACAAACAAAATCAGCTTCTTTTTTGTCAAAAAAAGAAGGGAGAAGAGGGAAAAATGGGGTTTAAAGTCCACTCGACACAAACTAGGTCATTTTGGGACTAACATGGTTTCATTTTATCTTAATAATTGCTTGCGCGTAGGGGTCTTTAGCAGTGGGAGGAAACCGGAGTGCCCGGAGGAAACCCACGAGGTTGAGAAGGCACCTCTATCTCCATGCCACATACGCTCACACCAGGGCTCGAAACCGCAGTCGCAAGCCAGAGGTGACCGGCCAGCTAGAGGTCGAAGCGCGACACTCTAGACCACTAGGCCACCCCAACCCCCCCAGAAAAAGAAGCATTTCATAATAAATTGTAAATATAGAGTTTAAAGCCGCACAGAAAGCCAACAAAATAAATCTTTGGATATCATTTTTTTATATGTTCGTTTGTTTTGAATGTTCAACTGCTGAGGTGTGAATAATGGCATGGCGAAAAAAAAAATGGTTTTGTGGTCCTTCAATCCGGAATTTCGGTAGGTTGGGGACATTTTATATGGGTACTGTAATGTCTGATCAAATATGTCCAGCTGCCTATTCATATGCTAATATTTATATCAATAGCTAAATAATTCAATATAAACCTTATTGTATTGTTTAATAACAAAACGATTATTTTACCCTTTCCAATTTTTCTGTATCTGGCATGGCTGCTGTGCCGATATCCACTAGTCGGGAGAATATACGTCTCAGGTTGGTATCTGTAAAATTCGTCCAGAAAAATGCAGATGCATTATGAGCTACTTCCTGATCGAACTCTGCTAACCTTAAACTTTCTGCTACCTGAAAAATATGCAACGAACCATGTCATGGCTATTTAAAAAAAAGGACACCCAAATGAACGTAGTAATTATAGACTCGTTTCTCTCCTTAGCTTTATTATAAAAAATATTTGAGAAAATAATATATAAAAACGTCTTTAAGGACAATTCAATATTAACAACACTGCAAAGTGGTTTCCTACCAGGTGATTCTACTGTCTTCCAATTAATAAATCTAAATCACTTTTTTGTCAAGCCATTGATCATAACAAATATACCATGATCGTCTTCTGTGACATAAGCAAGGACTTTGACAGAGTCTGGCACACCGGACTCTGACATAAGCTGGATGCTGCTGAGTGCGAGGAGACTTATTACTGTGGTTTAAGAACTATTTAGATAATCGGCATCAATGTGTTGTAATACAAGGAACCTCCTCTGACTCCAGGGGAATCCCCGCTGGTGTCCCACAGGGCAGTGTACTAGGACCACTTTTATTTTTACTATACATAAACGACATTGTAAATGATATACAGTCAAACATCAGACTATTTTCAGATGATACCTCCCTGTACTTAAAAATAGATGACCCAGAGGCAAGCGCAGATACCCTAAACAAAGATCTCCAAACCATCAATATGTGGGCGGAAACATAGCTAGTGACGTTTAACCCCCTCAAGACAGAAACCTTAACACTCATTACTAAACGCAACATTGTGAAACGACACATATTAATTAAATCAGTTCAAATAAAGGGAGTAACCGAACATAAACACCCTGGACTTATCTTTCAAGCTAATTGTAAATGGAACAGCTACATCGACGGAATCATTATTAAAGTTTCAAAATGAGTAAACTGCCTACGTTCCTTGAAATATCGTTTAAACAGAAAATAACTAAATACTTTATATTCCTCATTCATTCTGTCGCACTTTAACTATGCCGATGTTATTTGGGACGGTTGCGCAGACTACTTATCTAATAATCTTGAATCTCTTCAGCTTGATGCACTGCGCACTATTTGTGGGGCAGTTAGGGGTACTAGCCATGCTTTCCTCTACGCGGAGACTGGGTTTATTCCACTCAAAGAACGACGAAAACGACAAAAAGTAAAATTACTATACAAAATTATAAATAACCTTACTCCTACCTATCTTAAGAATCTCATTAATCTGGAACCAACAGATACATATTCATTTCGAAACGTAGATAAATTAAAAGAATTTCGATGTCGTACTGAAATTTTTTCTAAATCCTTTATCCCATCCAGTATAAGAGAGTGGATTAAACTCTCACCGTAAGAAACTCAAGAACTCTTAAAATATTCTCCGATCATCAGTCCAAATCAGATATAAAAATCCCACCTTTTTACTTCAACGGTCAACGGAAGCTTCAGATAATCTATAGCAAACTCAGACTCCGATGTTCTGACCTACAGGGACACAAGTTTCTCAGACATGTTGCTGACAGCCCCGCATGCCTCTTGGTCATATTTTTGAAGATCCTGATCACTACCTCCTGCATATTCAAATGCACGAAAATAAACCATAGACAAACTACAATAGGACCTCAAAAACATTAACAGTCTCCCGTTCAGGTCCGCAACCCACTGTATCGATGTAAACAACAATATCTTCAATCAAGTCCAAAAGTTTATTGGTATGTCAAATACATGTAGATTTTAATCATTCTAATCAGCAGTTAAATTAACAAATATTCCTTTAAATCCACGTAACAATGTAACCTATAGTATATATTAATCATTACTACCCATCTCATTATGTATTTATATTTATATATGTATGTGTTTGTCATTTTAACTGTGTATACACCCATTTTGTTCCTTGTATATTATCTATGTATGTATATTATCTAGGGAGAGGGGTTTCACATAGGCTAAGCCTGTTCCCCAATCCCATTCAAACATCCTGAATAAAATATTGTTTAAAAAAAAAACGAACCATAACGTGATTTGTATAGTAAATTATAAAATGAGTACAGTAAAATTCAAAATGCATAACGTTAAACTTTCTGCTACCTGACAAATGGGCAATGAACCATAATTACAGGAATTGAAAACAACCCAGGGTTATATAAATTCGTCTCGGTGTCTGGTGTTCTCGAAATTCGAACCCAACCGTAATTTTTGTATAGTGGTGGGCGTATCAATTATTGAATGCGCAGTCGTTAACAACGGTTATACGACAACATACGCCAGCATTGAAAGCGGTGCAAGACAAGGTGATCCAATGTCAGCCTACTTATTCAATTTCTTTATCGAGTCTCTGTGTAGACATATGAAGAGTCCAGGGGAAGAACGATATAAGTCACATTTTTGTCTCTTCGTATAAAATGCAAAACAATCCTAAGACGATAATGCTCGATGCGAACAGAACAAGTGGGTTTAATTACAACTTCAAAATGATGTTTAAAGGGACAATAACATTCTTGCTGGCTTGGTAGATAAATAATACCCTTATTCTAAGTAGTAGATGTTTAAGTGTCCTACCTGTTGTGTAAATTATCCATTAGAACCTATTTTACTTGTCCAGAGGGTTCGAAAATTTTTTAAAAACCCAACTCACATTTGAAAAGGTTTACGTTAGACTTTTCAAATCAATTGGTTGAATTTTTCCAATTTTTTAAAATAGGTGTGTTAAGATGAAATTTATATCATCATTTAATTGGAATATTCTAAAATAATACGATTTGTTGACCAGAATGAAGATTGGGACATATTATTCAGTTACAACAAGAGTGTTATTGGGGCTTTAATACAAATCATAATACCAGTACAACAACTGACTTTCACTTTTCAACCAAATTATGGTCAAATAAAGGATACATACGATGGACGTATTTGTCAGGGAAGGTCATTTCAGAAGGGCCTTGGTTCGATGTGACTCATCGTTTTTACCTGAAATTGATTTGTTCCATAGAAAGCTTAACAATTTGCTACCAGATGGCGCCATTAACGGAGGTTCGTTGAAAAAGTGACTTAGATCTTCTTCCCCTGTACTCTTCATATCAGAAATGATTTAAATATTAAACTAGGTCAATCCAATCTAAAATAAACTACAGACTTTAAATCCGCTAAGCATCTCATAGAATTATTGGAAGAATTTAATGTAATGTCTGTTAATTTGGCCAAAATAGAAGTTGATGAGTTCTAACACACAGAACTTGTTCATAAACCAATCCATTTTACATTAAACACTACGGCTATCAAGAATTTCGGTATCATTTTTCTTTTTCGGCAGACTAAATTGTTCAAAATAATATCAATTTTCACACAATAAAAACGAGTAAAATATAAATATCTATTAAACCAGTAAAATAAAATAGGTCAGGTCTCCACAGCATTATGTGACTTTTATTAATCAAATATTAAAATGATTGGTTTTTTGTTTATACACCGTCACTATTCTTAGATTTTTTGAGGATTTAATGAACGAAATATTGGCAATAAATCCGGAATACATAGTAGCATTACCCTTCCTGTCATCCTTTTTGGATACCATAAATTGACCGAAGACATTATTAATTTCAAAAACCGTTGTCAACCATCCAATAATATTTTAATTCCAAATAATAGAGACAAACGTGTTTCTAATCAATTCGTTAATAATAAAGAGCACATCGCGTTCGGTCATTCAAATGCAGAGTTGGCTTGCATGTAAATAAGGGTAATTTTGAAGACTGGAAATGTCTTTTGAGTCACTGTCCCTCACTGCCTTGAATTTATAAGATCGGAAATTTGTAAAGATCGTGAACAGATTGTTATGTTGAACGTGACTATATTATTTGCTATCTTTATTATATATTTGTATATAAATTTATTATATTACAAATTTCAGCCAATAAACTGACCTAATAAAAAGATATGGGAAAATGTCTCCTTTTGTATTGTACTTAACAAACACTAGATATTAAATATTGTAAAATTAAAAATATCTTATGGGCGACTAGATAAACAGTTGACAGTTCTCACTATAATAGTTAAAAACTAAAAAAATATAAAGGAAATTTGCTGAAATTGCAGCCAAATTGATCGACGCTAAATCGAGAATTTAGCGATTGAATTTTAGGCATAGCCCCTATCCTCATGGTCGGTACGATCACAAAAAACATTGCAGTCGAGTGACGCGGAATTCAGTCATGTCGCAATCATGTCAGTCCCGGACACGGAGGTGGTGTGAGTAGAATCGTGACGTAATTTAAAGTTCCATTTTCATATTTTCTAAGAAAGTCAAAACATAATTATTTCTATGTCTTTTGCTCAAAAGGTTGTCAACTCACTATTATACGATCATTGGCAAAATTTCACAAGCATTAAAATGGCTGACACAGGCTGATTGAGGAACTAGTAACACAATTACCTCCCTTGTTTTACCATTCCTCTCCATGGACGGCCATCTTCAAACGTTTGAATTTGAAGTTGAAAATGATATTTTTGCCAATTTCTCAACTGGCAATAGTGAATTATAGGATTAATAGGATTATTCTTTAACAAGGTAGGACTATTTATAGGTACAATCTATTTTAGGGCTTTATTTTAATACATTTTAAAGATATAACTTAAAAATATGCTATTGGAACTTTAAGACAAGGAAAGGTTTCGGCTGCATGGTTGGTTGGGATATTTTCTTATTCAGTCGACGCATGCGTTGTAGTCCGAAATACCCCTTTTCACTCAATTGTCACTATTTTGACAATTGAGACAATTCAATTCCGGAACGTCCGGTAGAGTATCCCCTAATTTTGTTGCCTGTTACTGCGTCCGGTTATTTTTATTATTCCCTTTATGATAGTATAAAATTCACCTGAATAAATACTCCTTAAAACATTAAAAAATATCAAATAAAAACACAGAAAATATACGTGCTTGAATATAACAGGCGTTAGTAGCAATTCGCATGATAAAGATTGAAACTGGCTGGGGTTTTTCCCCAAAGAGTATTTAATATATGTATATCTCTTTAATTTTGGCCAAGAATAAAATTGTCTATTTGAATGTTTGTATGGTGTTTTGTCTGCAGAGGTGATAAGTGTGTAATATGGTTCCAAAATAAAATTGTCTCTTTTAAGGTATTTTAGATGCTGTGTTGTTTAATTGGGTGACAATTCGACGAAATTTTTACAGATAACACCAACAATTAAGTCGACTATTTTATGCGTTGATTTCACTTGTGGGGTGAAATACGTCGAAAACTTTATAGCTAATGTTCAGACAATTGATTTTGTGTTTCTTTGTCGACAAAAATCCATTAAACTAATAAAAAAAAAACAAATACTAAACAAGTCGTCAATCTTTTAAAATCGAATTGACGAAGCAGATCAACCATATTCATGAAGATTTCATTTTGACCCAGATTAAAGAGGTTGAGCTGGTTTCAGCCATTTTGTTTCATAGCATTTCACATAGGGTAGATGTAATTAAAAACATAATTTACCATTGCTTCTTGATTTTCCTGGGTAATGTTTGTATTGTAAGTCCAAGCTGCCGAAACATACCGGAAGTTAACTTCTTCTGCCTTGATATTGACATCATCAGCAAATTGTTTCGCTGCTTCTTCATCAGTAATTAAATCACATAATACTGACGTCGTCGTTAACAACAAGAACACCAGCACGCACTTCATCTCCATCGTGTTTGGTTACCGTTGAACCTGTGAACAGACGGCTGTACAAGTCACAAGTTTTATCCAGAAGGAGTTATAAATTGAGTAATAGATTTGGGGATGTCGTTTTTACGATATGGGCGGATAGCACACGGCCAATTGATTATAGTTTATGGCAACACTCCTTATTAATAATAAACAATGAGTAATAAACGAGGATATAAATTACATTAGTTCGGCCACTGTTTCGTAATTCCTTGATAATCTTTATACTTATTCATTTCCTATGTGCACAAGCTTGCATGGGGAGCTTTATCTAGCCATTGTCCATCAAATCCGCCATTATGAAATTTATGTGTAAGTTTTATGTAGATACCATAGTTCTGGAAGGTTGTAAGTGCCACTTATGACCCAAATAGCTTTTTTGCATAGGATGACTAATTACATTTAGAGGTTTCTCTATGCAAAATTTCAGAACTGTAAGGTCGTAACTTTCACAAAAACATTGCCTTTAAAATGTTGATATCCTTATTGTCTTATTAAGATCGGAATAGGTTTTTCACACGTATCTCAAAAACTAAATCCGACAATTTTTTTACTTAAGACCTATCAGAACTATGACATCGTAATTTCCCGGCTCTGGTACAACGGGTCAATTAAAATGGATCTCTGTTAAAGAAGTTATTACAATCCAGATCGATTGTAGATTCGTTAAAGAAGCTATCCCAAATTTCACATAATTACAACCTTTGATATATTTAGGTCACGACGTGCTCAAATCTATAAAATAAACAAATGGCCATTTATTAATCCTGACAAAATATTTAACTTTTGGAAATGAAAATGCAATTTCCCACGCGAGACACACCAATTCTCTCTAGCAGCTTGTCGTTACATAGCACAGCTCGACGCGGAACACAGCTAATCACGGAACACAGCTAATCATGGAAGGCAGGTAACCGCCAATCATGCTACTAGTGTCATAACACAGCTAATCATGGCATAGCACACCTAATCTTGGAACAGATCAAATAATCGTATTGCAACATAAATAATCATGGCACTACACAGCTAATCATGGCACAACACAGCTAATCATGACAACATAGTTAATCGTGTCGCAACACAGATAGTCGCGTCGCAACACAGGTAATCATGACAACACAGCTAATCGTGTCGCAACACAGCTAATAGTGGTGCAACGCCACTAACAGCTAATTATGGAACACGGCTAATCGTGGTGTAACACCGCTAACAGCTAATTATGGAACACAGCTAATCATGGCATAGCACAGCTAAACCTCGAATATTACAGCTAACCATGATATAGCACAGCTAATAATCACAGTTAATCATGACTCAACACAGCTAACCCTGGCATATCACAGCTTCTCGTGGTATAACACAACTAATCGTGCCCAGGAACATTTGTTGTTTCAGTTTGGTTTAAGATTGTAAGTTATAAAGAAATGTCCCGTTTACCATGCCCGAAAGTCTCAGTTTGAAACATTGAGCCATGCGCCAATGGATATGATTTAACTTTGAAACGTAATCTAGATCAAGCGTTTCAGCCTGTATTGCTGACCTCAAGTGGTGGACAGATATGCAAACACACGAAGGTCAAACCATATAACATTCCGGGAAATGATCACAAATTTACCGATATTTGCACTAGACTACGATAAACAAGAATCTTTATAAGATGGATCAGTTCTATTCACGTGCATTGTGACTTACGTTATGTACATTTAAAGGTGCATTGTGACTTACGTTATGTACATTTAAAGATGCATTATGACTTACGTTATGTACATTTAAAGATGCATTATGACTTACGTTATGTACATTTAAAGATGCATTATGACTTACGTTATGTACATTTAAAGATGCATTATGACTTACGTTATGTACATTTAAAGATGCATTATGACTTACGTTATGTACATTTAAAGATGCATCCAAATGGATCTAAGCGCACATATTACTTTATTATGAATGTATATAAATTAAAGTGATTTATATATTTATTTTTTATTAAATTGTTTTAATAAAAAGCAATAGAGGACACGGCTCGGATACTGATTTTGAAATGTCCACTGTGTTTTACTACTGGATGTTAGGATAATTTAGGATCCAATATTTTCACGGCAAGATTACAACATCAATATTGGTCGGGTGTTCAATCCAGATTGTCCGGTGAGATTCCCCCTCGATAGTGATGCGGGGGAATCGGCCTGACAAGGACAGCTGTCTATCCGTTCGAATGGGACGAAAAACCGACTTACTGTGTACACATTGGCATGCATGTAAAATTTCCGTCATAGTACATGGTATGCATGGCGTATGCCCGGCTTCATCAACCCAGTTGCGAGCAGAACAGTAGGACGTTAAACCCCATTTCATTTTATTTCATTTGCTAAATCTGCCTTTCGGGAATTTTTTTTTTAATAATCGTAGCAATGATACTTAATCAGAGAGACTATTTTGTCAAAACTTTACACACTCATAACTTCGCCAACAAAAAAGTAATATAGATTTTTCATTTTCTTTTGGAACTATTTATAGCCAGAACGACCCGCCTGTTATCTAAATCTTCGTCTGATCATAAGATACTGCAAGATGACGCAGGCCCTTCTCCGTTATCCGAGGAAGTTAAGGCCTATTTCATTTCCAAGAGGAAGGGTCAATTACATATTGTTTGGGAATAAAATGGGGTTTAACTTATGACTTAACAATAATGTTCTGTACAACACACACATAGATATGTATTGTCACGATTATCGTTATCTGCATGTACAAACCGGTACAAGAAAATTTGTCCATAAATCCAAGTTGACTCATTTCTAATTTAGGATAGTTATTCACAGCCATGTTCTTGTGATGTAAAGTAAACAAAACTGGCAAGAATAAATGAGTTATAGATAAAGAAATTGAATGGGGTTTAACGTCCAACTTATTTGGAAGCAGTTTCATGTTACATTTTATGTATTTGTATTTTGGTATTCATATAATGATTGTCAGTTGCAAATGTATTTAAGAGAGAGACAGAGAGAGAGAGAGGGGGGGGGGGGGGTAACGTCCATTCGACACAATCTAGGTCATTTCAGGACTTGCTTATGGTTTGATTTTACCATTCTCCTTGCCAGGTACAACCGGGGATTCGAAACCAACCCGATTGA
Organism: Patella caerulea; assembly: GCA_036850965.1. Classification (NCBI taxonomy): domain Eukaryota; kingdom Metazoa; phylum Mollusca; class Gastropoda; family Patellidae; genus Patella; species Patella caerulea. Next base: position 74,552,344 of record JAZGQO010000007.1, on the reverse strand, counting down.
CTCAATGGCAGGCCGTATGATACAGAGCGCACGCTAACCATTCGGCCACCCAACCCCCCTGTACATAACGTAAGTCATAATGCATGTTTAATGTACATAGCGTAAGTCATAATGCATCTTTAATGTACATAGCGTAAGTCATAATGTACCTTTAAATGTACATAACGTAAGTCATAATGTACCTTTAAATGTACATAACATAAGTCATAATGCACCTTTAAATGTACATAACGTAAGTCATAATGCATCTTTAATGTACATAGCGTAAGTCATAATGTACCTTTAAATGTACATAACATAAGTCATAATGCACCTTTAAATGTACATAACGCAAGTCATAATACATGTTTAATGGACATAACGTAAGTCATAATGCATCTTTGATGTACATAATATAAGTCATATTGCATATTTAAATGAATAGAACTGAATAATTTCTAAATCAGTATGCATAATCATTGAAGACGGCGACATACAATTCTGACTTGCATAAAGTCATTTCCTCAAACTGAACTTTTGCCATTTATCATTAAAATGTAACGCTCTTTAGAAAACATGTTAGGTAGAAATAGGGTTAACCAATCACTCGACACAAACTAGGTCATTTCGGGACTAACACATGATTCAGTTTTATTTCAATAATTCGCATGTGCATAGGTGTCTTTAGCCGTGGGAAGAAACCGAAGGATAACCGGGGAAGCGAAACCACACCATTTGACACAAATGACAGACCTAATGATACAACGCGCACTCGCTAACCAATCAGCCATTCACCCCCACCCCCCCACACACACAAATAAAACATGTTAATTCTTGACAATATATTTTTTAGAAGTACTTTACCATGGCACCAGACAGATGATATTAGAAGGATGGTCAGCTATTTCCATAATATGTACACAAAATAAAATGGCCGTGCATTAATCGCGGGAAACATTTCTATCTATAGTGGTGATATGGCAATCATTATAATAGAAATCGTAACACACACTCATCATCGCCAGGCTATTTGATACATCAAAATTAAATACTCGAAGCTTGACTATAAGTGTTGGAGAAGAATCCCGATCTTGCGAAAATGACATATAATTAATAAGGCATTGTATGGGAAACGGAAAATACATTTGAGTAAGCTACGCTAATAACATTATAAAGTGTCGGTGTCAGATTTATAGTGACGTACTTAAGTAGACTCGAGTGATCATAACCCAGACATTTAAGCTCTCGATCCTTTGGTTAATTTATATGACAACATATCATCTTTTACAGTGGTAACATGGGGATTATTTAGTAGTACTGTATATATAGGAGCAAAACTCTAGGAGGGGGGGGGGATTTTTCAAAAATGAAATGAAATCGGTTTTAACGTCCTACTGTTCTGCTGTTCCGAATGGGCTAATGAAGACGGGCATACGTCATATAGAGTGCTATGAGGGACATGTTGCCCGGACCGCTTATATTACATCGAATTCAAGCCCTCTTGAGAGAAAGAGAGGGAGAGAGAGATAGAGAGAGAGAGGGGTAAAATGGGCCCTAAAACTTAGCGTCTCAGAGGTGGATAGGCGACCATACTCCTTATCACATATAAGTGGGGATTTAACGCAACCCCACCCCACCCTTGATCAATCAAAGCCTTTAGTTATTGCCTCTTATAATAATTAATGACAGATATTGTTTCTGTTTATAATGACTACATTTCTTTTATATCTTTTCTTTATGTTTAATTTATTTTAGAATATTGATCCCAGTTTTCTCCCGACAACATTTTATTATCATAATTTTAAACCATCCTTCGTTTCGTTAAAATATCTGGCGACTAAATTTATAAGAGCGGTGCGATGTGTTTTGATAATCGAGACTTAACAGGACGGAAAAAGCCCGAGGAACGTTAACAAATTTCTGAGGTAAAGTATTTTGATGTATTTTCAGATTTGAAATATGTATTTAAAATCAATGGCTTGGAAATTCAAGCCTGTTGTTAAGGGAACAAGTAGTTTTGTTTTACATTCAGGGGTAGCCCGAAGATATTAAAAATAATTGTAAGATGACGCACCTTTTAAATTTTGATTTGCCGAATACATTTCTACTAGGTGTCGCAATAGCTTGGGAAAATGTAACAACCAAGAAATTACTTTTATTTAAACCACGATATTGAATGCTGAAAATAAGTTTGTGTTTTATTAAGTGAAATAATTCATGGGAACCTTTCCAGTCGATAATCGAGTGTTATTTATAACTCTTGTGAAATATTACTTAGACTAGTTTCACTGGTTAATCGAGCCTTAATCTTTACCGAGGACATAAATTTTTGTTCAGAAAAATGACGGAAAACGAATAACTGATACGCTTAATAGTTTTTAATTGCGGGACACTAATGTATGTTTTAAATTTGGTATAAATTAGATAGATATTTCTTTGTATTAATTTTAGGTGTAAAATGGATACTGGAGATATTAAAGTGGATGATGGTAAGTGCTTTCTCTTTCTTTCTTACCGCCTGCATTAGTGTAGTACTACTGCTACTTTTAGGACTTCTTCTTTGTTGTGTCTTGTGATCGTAAAACAATACCACAGTATTTCAGCTATAAGAACTTTATTGCCAAGCTGGATGATTTCGCAGGTCCCTTGTTCTCAACAGATAATGGCTGCTTGAATATCTGGGAGAGTATCTGATGGGGCTTGATCTACACTCCAATTTATACCCCCATCCCTACACGTCCAAGATTTAGCCTTGACGTTAATTTCCATTCCAAATGCGTAATAACCTACTAAAGTTCACACAAATAAAGCAGGTACTAATAACCATATTATGTCTACTAACCATGGGTCAAATAACAGGAAGAACGTGATGGACAGTTTTGTCATAGGTTATGATTTTACCAAAACATCACTGACTTATTATGTATAGCTTTTATTTCACGTTTACTAGGTACGTTGGATTTTAATTTTATAGACAGAGAATTTAATAATTTTCCAAAGACACAATATGGTTTTAAAGACCTAAGACCAAAGTCTTACATTAGAACAGTTCGGAGCAGCAGCAGGACGTTAAACGCCATTTCATTACTTTTTACTCCATTTATTTCTTTCTTAGTAGATACGTATGAATTAATATGTTTTTTTCCCAGGTTCCTCGGTTTCCTCCTACCACCAAAACCCACAATGAGCAAGCGAATTATTGAAATAAAATTGAGCCATATTTTAGATCCGTTAAGCCCAATTTTTTTACACGTTAAACTCTCTCTCTCTCTCTCTCACACACTCTCATTTCATTTCCACTACACTATGGAGGAAATTGTGATCAATACTCCGATACCGCTTTGCGTAGTGGACATGGTTAACAGTGTTATTTCCCGTTTCAGGTGACCCTGACGCGGAGACTAGAAGAAAGTTGATAGAATTATATAAAGTTATAGTTAATCAACCAGATAATCAACTAGAGATTTTACATAAACATAGAGATATACTTGATATACCTATAACAGTTGGTAAGTCCAGTTATACAGATATACTTCCTATAACATAGAGTTATACAATGTACTTGATATACCTATAGCAGTTGGTAATTACAGTCGAATCGAAATATTTCGAACGCAACGTTTCCCTCAACTCGTTTCGGAGTAACTTGAAAATAAAAAAAAAAATATCGCGACATCTAGTAAGTTGGAATATCTCGAACTTCATTCCCTAAAATCGGCTCCTGGCCTTGGTTTGATAAAATCTACCTTGATTACATGGGAGTAGGGGGAGCCATATCTACCTATTATCACTTGAATACATGGGAGTAGGAGGAGTCATATCTATTATCCCTTGAATACATGGGAGTGGTGGAGCCATATCTACCTATATCTACCCTGAATACATGGGAGTGGGAGGGGCCATATGTACCTATTATCACATGAATACATGGGAGTGGGAGGGCCATAGCATAGCATTACTTTAATGATTAGTCGGAATACGCCATTCAATGTAATTGGACTGATGGATCTTTCGTTATCCATTACAACCTATTTTATTTGTCCAGAGGGTTCGAAAATATTTTAAAATCCAAGTCACATTTGAAAAGGTTTACGTTAGACTTTTCAAATCAATTGGTTGATTTTTTCAAATTTTTTAAATTAGGTATGTTAAGATGAAATTTATATCATCATTTAATTGGAATATTGTAAAATAATACGATTTGTTGACCAGAATGAAGATTATGACATATTTTTCAGTTACAACAAGAGTGTTATTGGGGCTTTAAGACCGACTCTTTAATGTTAGTTGGACCGTTCCTTTAAATTTAATTATTTTTCTATTTATTTTATAACAGAATGCAGATTGCGATGTATGTGTATTACCCTATTTGAAATGCATCCGGGTCACAACTATGATATGGAGACAGACCGCTACAAATTAATGGTTTGTGCCTGGATGGAAACAGGTCTCTGTAGATGTCAGTCTAATGATCAACAGTTTGAAAAGATAAAATGTCAAAAGAAATTGATTCATGTCGCTGCAGTGGTAGGAAACGTCCCAGTTGTAGAATATTGGGTGCGTTGTGGTCTATCTTTAGATGAAGAAACCACCGTGTCCTGTTTCACGCCTTTATTTTTAGCTGTTGTGAATAACGGTATTGAACTTCTAAAATATATGATACAAAATGGCGCCGATATTAACGTTACCTCGCGGCATGAACGAAACACGCCATTGATGGAAGCCATGGTAATGAGACGGGACGAAATCGTCCATATATTGTTGGATAATCCCAAACTTGAGGTGAACACGGTCAACTTTCAAAAAGAAACGGCCCTAACCATTGCTGTCAGGGTGAGACGAAGGGAATTACTTCCCTTGTTAATAGCACGAGGAGCTGACCCTAACCACGTGGACTGTACAGGGTTCACACCACTGATTCACGCTGTACTCGAAGAAGATGATAAACTATTAAGGCTGTTGCTAGAACTGGGTGCTGATGTTAATAAAATTGACAACAGAGGTGAAACACCACTACATTTTGCTGTACACAATGGTATTGAACTTCTAAAATATATGATACAAAATGGCGCCGATATTAACGTTACCTCGCGGTATGAACGGAATACGCCATTAATGGAAGCCATGGTAACGAGAAAGAAAGAAATTGTCCAGATGTTGTTGGATAATCCCAAACTTGATGTCAACGCTACCAATTTCCGAAAAGAAACGGCGCTAACCATTGCTGTCAGGGTGAGACGAAGGGAATTACTTCCCTTGTTAATAGCACGAGGAGCTGACTCTAACCACGTGGACTGTACAGGGTTCACACCACTGATTCACGCTGTACTCGAAGAAGATGATAAACTATTAAGGCTGTTGCTAGAACTGGGTGCTGATGTTAATAAAATTGACAACAGAGGTGAAACACCACTACATTTTGCTGTACACAATGGTAAGTCCAAGACACCTTCCTTTATCTTCTATTATTAGCATTATTATTGTTCAGACAATTGCTTTAGCTTGGTGCTGATGTTAATAAAACTGACAATAGGCCAAGAGGTAAATCACCGTTACATATTGCTGTACATAATGGTAAGTTCATGATAACATTTATTTATGTTTTATTGTCATAATCAGGGGCGGATCTAGGAATTTTGAAAATGGGGGGGGGGCGCCGTAAAATGAGGGCCCTGACCGCCAAGAAGGGGTACGACGCTGAAGGGGGGGGGGCAAAGAAAATTATCCGTCATTTCCTTGCATCTGTAGCCATTCCAAGAGCTATTTGACTGATATTTTCGTCTAAGTAAACGTTCGGAACGGAAATATTTGGGTCTGAGAAAAGGCACTTTCAGCAGTAAAAAAGGGCACTGTTGAAAATATCCCAAGTATCCACGGCGCATCGTTCTTTTGTACTTCACGAGCCCCTCGGCACATTCACGGTGGAGAGACACCGCCAAATTATCTACCCTCGATAATTATCCTTTTTTTTTATCGACAAATCAAAAATTCTATAACTAGATTGTAATTCCCATTTTGTTGCGATAAAGATCTCCGATTAATTGTAAACTTTGTCCAAGTGTTGGTGTCGCTTCTTGAGTATGAAGAAGTAATCAGCAATGACAGATACTACATGGACGATTTTCAGTAAACTGATAATGCTTTTGGCAGATGCACTACAAATCAAACAGAATATTGCATTTGAGCACATTCTACAAACTCTACACAATCACAAATATATACAAGACCTGGAAAAATTGTGGAAAATTCAATATATGAGACAAAAGACATTTTCGTTTGCATACCTACGTTTTTCACTGACCGAACACCCATTACGGGTTGACGTCACAAGTACACAGGAATCGATGACGTTTTCGTATTCGTTTTCGTACCGATGCGAAAGGTCCCTATTATATCAATTTTCTACTTACCTTTTAACGTGGTGACGATAACCGCTTTCCTTTTTTTGCGTCAAATCTTTGTTACAGATCGACCTTAGCAAATATCTCTGTTCAGATGATGTTTTTGATGTGTTTAACCAGTTCTATCTTCGTATTATTGGTTCACACCAACATTACCCGTCCAAGTCGAATCTATATTCATTTTCGATCGGGATCACTTAAATCAAGAATTCCCATTTTATTTACTGTCCACTTATGTGGATACTGAAATGATCATGAAATATGAGATAGAGGGGAATAGGGTTTAACGTCCACTGAACACAAACTAAGTTATTTCGGTTTAATTTTTTTTTCAATAATTCGCTTGTGAGAAGGGGTCTTTATAGCAATGGGAGGAAACCGGAGGACCCGGAGAAAACCCACGAGGTTGGACAGGCAACCCTACTCCTTGTCACGTACAGCCGGGAATTCGAAACCACGACAGTTGACTCAATAACATGCTTTTATGATACAGCTTGCCGGTACTAACCATTCGTCCATCCACCCACCAACCCCATCCATGATTTATGAGACACTGTTCTCATTATTTATTTTTTATTTGTAGAACTGTCTTGTATTGTAAAAGTGTTGCTGGAAAACGGTGCTGACCCTAATGCAGTCGCTGGCGATAGTTTTATACTTAGTCCGTTACTAATAGCAACAGACAGTGGATCAGATGACATGCTGGATGTATTAAAGCTGTTGCTAGACAATGGTGCGGATGTCAACATTACTAATGAACAAGGTTATGCACCCATACATAACGCTGCATGGAATGGACTCCTACCATCCCTCAATTTACTGTTGGATCATGGCTCCCCTCACGACGGGCTTACTTTTGACAAGAACACGCCCCTGACCCTGGCAGCTCATGGAAAACATCCTGACGTCATCGACCGTCTGCTGCCATTGAACTGTGACCTGAATAATAAGGATAAAGATTTGGACACGGCTCTCCATTACGCCGCATTGAATGACGACTGTATCACTTTAAGTCGTTTAATACGTCATGGTGCTGACCCGGATGTGCAGAATCGCGTGTGTACTACGCCATTGTGGAACGCCGTTTACGCGGAGTCAGTTGAAATCGTAAAAGCTCTCTTGAAACAAAATGTTACTGTAGAAGTTGCTTCTGTTGGACTTAATCCGTATGACGGTACGAAAGTATTGTATTCAGAACCGAAAACGCCCATGTATGTCATCGGTGAAAAATGTTTGATTGAGTTGGGCCGGATGTTGATTGAATCGGGATACAATATGGCGAAGGAAAGCTGGCTGTTGGATTCAAAGGATATACCAATAGGACTGGAATCCAACGAATCCTTCCGACAGTATCTGATAGAAGCCTACAGTACACCACAATCTTTGTTAATCCAGAGTAGAAATTTCTTCAGAAAATTGTTCGGTAAAAAAGTGACCGTTAAAACTGAAGCCCTAAATATTCCTGTTCCTCTGAAGAACTATATAACACTGAAACATTTGTGAGCTTGTGACGTGGGATCTTTTTTCTTTTTATTCGCTCACATGGCTGTGGTCGTATATTACCGTTCTACCCGTCCGTCCGTCCGTCCGTCCATCGGTCGTTTAAATTTTTTATGCACGGTCTATAGTCTACATTTTCATCTGATTGTTCTGAAATTGATATATGTTATTTACATGCGTGCAATGAAGACTCATATTTGATTTCAATAGTTTCCGTTAATTTCTTCTGGAGATATGGCCCTTTGGTACTCATTGTGGGTGGATACTCTATCATACAAGTTATCAATGGATCTGTATGAAATCCATATGCATCATTTGAATTTGTGAAACGAAGACACCATATCCGTTGATGACATCTACAGTTATGGCCCCGTCTCACTTTGTTGACTAAAGTTCATTCGGAAATCCTCGACAGATTCCGGCACCTACATCAAATCTCGGCTGTATGGCGAATTCCGCCATATTGGAACTACTTTAAAGGTCCCAGATGAAACATGGCTGTACCCATGGTGTCTTGGAACTACTTTAAAGGTCCCGGATGAAACATGGCTGCGCCCATGGTGCTTTGTTTGTTTCTAATAGCGTCTGGTTTTCCTGTTAAAGTAAACCGGTAGCCGCATCGCAAATGCATGGGCGTAGGTACATATCACTTAATGTCACACAGCCGAGACTAGATGTAGGTTCCGGAACGTTCCCGAATCTGTCGAGATTTGCCGAATGGACTAAAGTTATCATCCGATCTGTATGAAATATACAGACATAATGTAAATTAATGGAGCAAAGTATCCTATTGAATTTCAGTAATTTTCGTCATACTGCTAGAGTTATGACCCTTGTTTCGAACACCCAAATTTATTATCCAATCTAAGTGAAATTTATTTATGCATCAATCAAATTAATGAAACAACTAAGACTATTTAATTCACCAATTTCGGCCAATTACTTCTAAAGTTATGGCCCTTGTTTCACTTTGTTGGCCCTTGCGAACGCTCGAACGACACTTGTTATCTGTATGGAATTTATATACATCGTTTAAATTAGTGAAGGCAGAATCCTATTGAATTTCAGCAGTTTCTGACAATTACCTTTAGAGTTATGACCCTTGTTTTACTTTGTTAAACCTTGTGAGCAATCGAACGACAAAAGATACCATTTGATCTGTATGCAATTTATATACATTATTTAAATTAGTACAACGAAAAAGTCTGACAATTTCCGTGAATTACTTCCAAAGGTAGGTCCTTGTTTCAGTTTGTATAATTTTTAACCCAAATGACGAAAATTATAAACAAAATTGTCGTAAATGCCCAATATTACCTACAAAGATTAAATGTTCTCCCGCCGGGCGATTTACCTGCTGTGGGCGTATGTTTCGTTGCCTGTCAAATTATCTTTAGGTTTTGGAGACTGGTTATTAAAAGATGATGATTCTTATGAATTACCATTGTTTGTAACTGAAGACTATTCGCGTGGGTGAAAATACTTTATTTAACGACAGCTTCCAATCAATCGATGTCACCGAATAGTCATACATTTTTTCGTTTTAAAGGGTGTATGGCTTTATTCTTTGGAGACGAAAATTGGTATAAAAGCACATTTTAATACACCATTATTATATGTAAAGTGGTTTATATTCATTCAATTTTTTTTAAAAAAATATTGTAATTTGTGGTCATTTAATGTTCAGTAAAATATGCGAACAGTCCAAACAGAAAGACAGTCCTTCACGCCTGCCTACTCCTACTTAGTCCATTCTACACGTTTAGTTGTTTATCACCTATTACTAATTAATTCAGCATTGTTCCGTAGATATATTTCTTTGTTTATTACAAATGGCTCCCGAATTCACAGAATACACAACTCGTGTTCTGATTATTAAATGTTCATTGTGTCTTAAATACTAGATGTTATGGGAAATATTAAATGAAGTTCGAGGTTTAGCTCCTTTAATTTTCATTATTCCATTCACATGTTTTACATTCTTCACATATATCACATAGCTATATTCATTACTGGGGGTTAAATGGCCAAATGGTTAGCGCGTGCGCGTTGCATCATAAGGTTTGTCATCGGGCGTGGTTTCGATTCCCCGTGTTATCAAAAATGGTTATTCGTCTAAATTCTTTTATTTAAACTAGAAAGTGGCTGTAGACAAGCCGACCCACTGTTCCCTTATATATTCCTACTATGAGCAGATATTCTTTAGAGAATGTGAGGGGGGGGGCTAAGGTCTACTAGACATAAACTAGGACATTTCGGTCAGGACTAACATATGGTTCAATTTTATTTCAATAATGCGCTTGCGCGTAAGGGTGTTAAGCAGTGGAAGGAGAAACCGGAGTACCCGGAGAAAACCCACGAGGTTGGACAGGCGACCCTACACTTACACAGCGCGCACGAGCTAACCATTCGGCCACATGCTTACCTCCCCCCGCCCCGACACATACAAAAATTAGCAAAATATTATATGAGATCAATCATGTACGTTCTCATTTGCAAAAACCCAGCGTATCAGACCTATCCAAACTGTGTTAGAAAATCTTTATATATATACTCTCCCAAAAAAGAAACGCAAAGTTACATTTCTTTGTCGGTATATCCTCGCTCTACCATCGCCTTGTTGCAACAAGAATCGCGATACGTCGCTGAACCAAACTGCTCCTCAGTGTTGCGGTGGCCATACCCACAGTGTCTGAACCCATTTAAGTTGGATTTCATGGTGTCGGCGTATTTCAAAACAGAAGCTCTAACAGGGACGTCTGCCTCGTTATTCGGTTTCACTTAGGCGTTTACGGACTATCTGGTACGAGATTCTACACCTCCCGGGAATTGCTGCTGCAGTAGAGGTCGCTGTTGAAAACCATTTACGCTAATGACGTAACCGGAAGTGACGACCCAGGACAGGTGGGGTTACTCTTGTTTGGCCTGAGCTTGGGCGGTCACGTGTTGAGCTTCGCTGTCGGTATCTATCCCAAAGGCGCGAAATGGAACTAAGGGGAACGTTCAGCAGCCTGGCTACATCTGTCTTGGATTCACGTGCTTGTAATCGACCAATAGCGTTGTTGCGTTGGTCTTCGTTCAGATGTTACATCACTTGGTTCGTTGAGTGTTTACATGTGCAACTGATTTGGAAACCGAGAACCCCGGGATCTTAAAGGCCTTAGATTTAGGTTCCATGCGCAAGGTCCGGGGAGTTGTTAAATTCATGTTTCTTGGTGCAATCAGACGATAACAAATTTCGGCAAAAAGGATGACCAGTCACCATTAGTGACACTACATTTAAAATCAATAATGAATTTCATTTATCCGTACATAATGACATTAAAACAAGTAAGATTTATGGAAAGAGCGACTTCGTTTAAATAAAAAAAATGATGAAAAATGGGTTGTGCGTTTCTTTTTTGGAAGAGTATATATATATATATTTATATATAAATTTTTAATCGACGGGATCCAAAAGAATAACCGGTGAATATCAATAACCTAACCTTCTTTAGAGGACAGCGTAAAAAGATATATGCTTTGCCAAAATAAGTGGCATTGGACACAAAATTGCTACAGTTTCAGTTCAAATTTCTAAACAAAATTGTTACCACAAATAAAAAATATCTTTCCCATACCAAGCAAAGAAATGGAAATTTGTGTTCATACTGATGGAAAAAAAAGATGAAACTCGTGAACACCTATCGTGAATGCTCTAACACTCAAAATATTTGGACAGAAATGTTGAAAACTCTTAGAAAGTAAACATGAAATATCTTCCATGGTAGTAGAACTCCCTTAATTCAATAAAGATATCACCCACCCACCCAATAAAGTCCTCCTTATTGATGCTCAACTACGTCAAGTTGTTACATGTCCCTATCGAAGTACGTGTACAGTGCAATTCTGTTCATAGTACGGCAATTCCGTTACAGGAGCGGATCCAGGAAGTTTTGCAAGAGGGGGTTTGCCAGGTTCCTGTCACGGAAATCATTCACCATAGTCTCTAAATTACAAAGGCATACATACAAATTGAGCTTTTTAAAGAGAGAAATCATTTTTGTTATGATGTAGGATCACATTTTGATTTAATTTCATTGATGCAAAGCATTCCATTTTTTATATGTAGCTGTGCAGGGTGGGGGTTGGACCCCTTCCCTCTCTGGATCCGCCCCTGCGTTACTAGTACGGCAATTCTGTTCATAGTACGCCTAACAGATGAAAAGTTCTAGAGCAACCTACCAATTGGAGCACCTACACAAAATTCTTAAACAGGTCGTAAACAGTTGTTACTACGTTCACACAATTTAAGCCCGTTTGGCAACATTTTCCAGAACGTAGTGAGAACTAGTTTGGTGTGACGGGGGCTTTAACAGGGCGCTAACTATTCGACCAGTCAACAGCCCCACCCTCCGCCTTGATTGATTTAAGCTCTTTGTTATTGCAACTTACAATAGCAGCTATTTTTTTTTTTTTCGTTTAAATGATTACTTTTCTTTAATAAGTTTCTTTTTCAAGAAGTTTTTTTTTTTATTATTTTTTTTAGAATAATAATCCCAGGTTTTCCCAGTACATTTTATTTTTATCGTCTTCATTTTAAACCGTTGACATTCTTTCGTTTCGTTAAAATATCTAGCTACTAAATTTATACAAGCGGTGCGTTGTGTTTTGATAATCGAGACTAATTTTCATTATTCCATTCACATGTTTTACATTCTTCACATATATCACATAGCTATATTCATTACTGGGGGTTAAATGGCCAAATGGTTAGCGCGTGCGCGTTGCATCATAAGGTTTGCCATTGAATCATCGGGCGTGGTTTCGATTCCCTGTGTTATCAAAAATGGTTATTCGTCTAAATTTTTTTATTTAAACTAAAAAGTGGCTGTAGACAAGCCGACCCACTGTTCCCTTATATATTCCTGCTATGAGCAGATATTCTTTAGAGAATGTGAGGGGGGGGATAAGGTCTACTAGACACAAACTAGGACATTTCGGTCAGGACTAACATATGGTTCAATTTTATTTCAATAATGCGCTTGCGCGTAATGGTGTTAAGCAGTGGGAGGAGAAACCGGAGTACCCGGAGAAAACCCACGAGGTTGGACAGGCGACCCTACACCTACACAGCGCGCACGAGCTAACCATTCGGCCACATGCTTACCTCCCCCCGCCCCGACACATACAAAAATTAGCAAAATATTATATGAGATCAATCATGTACGTTCTCATTTGCAAAAACCCAGCGTATCAGACCTATCCAAACTGTGTTAGAAAATCTTTATATATATACTCTCCCAAAAAAGAAACGCAAAGTTACATTTCTTTGTCGGTATATCCTCGCTCTACCATCGCCTTGTTGCAACAAGAATCGCGATACGTCGCTGAACCAAACTGCTCCTCAGTGTTGCGGTGGCCATACCCACAGTGTCTGAACCCATTTAAGTTGGATTTCATGGTGTCGGCGTATTTCAAAACAGAAGCTCTAACAGGGACGTCTGCCTCGTTATTCGGTTTCACTTAGGCGTTTACGGACTATCTGGTACGAGATTCTACACCTTCCGGGAATTGCTGCTGCAGTAGAGGTCGCTGTTGAAAACCATTTACGCTAATGACGTAACCGGAAGTGACGACCCAGGACAGGTGGGGTTACTCTTGTTTGGCCTGAGCTTGGGCGGTCACGTGTTGAGCTTCGCTGTCGGTATCTATCCCAAAGGCGCGAAATGGAACTAAGGGGAACGTTCAGCAGCCTGGCTACATCTGTCTTGGATTCACGTGCTTGTAATCGACCAATAGCGTTGTTGCGTTGGTCTTCGTTCAGATGTTACATCACTTGGTTCGTTGAGTGTTTACATGTGCAACTGATTTGGAAACCGAGAACCCCGGGATCTTAAAGGCCTTAGATTTAGGTTCCATGCGAAAGGTCCGGGGAGTTGTTAAATTCATGTTTCTTGGTGCAATCAGACGATAACAAATTTCGGCAAAAAGGATGACCAGTCACCATTAGTGACACTACATTTAAAATCAATAATGAATTTCATTTATCCGTACATAATGACATTAAAACAAGTAAGATTTATGGAAAGAGCGACTTCGTTTAAATAAAAAAAATGATGAAAAATGGGTTGTGCGTTTCTTTTTTGGAAGAGTATATATATATATATTTATATATAAATTTTTAATCGACGGGATCCAAAAGAATAACCGGTGAATATCAATAACCTAACCTTCTTTAGAGGACAGCGTAAAAAGATATATGCTTTGCCAAAATAAGTGGCATTGGACACAAAATTGCTACAGTTTCAGTTCAAATTTCTAAACAAAATTGTTACCACAAATAAAAAATATCTTTCCAATACCAAGCAAAGAAATGGAAATTTGTGTTCATACTGATGGAAAAAAAAGATGAAACTCGTGAACACCTATCGTGAATGCTCTAACACTCAAAATATTTGGACAGAAATGTTGAAAACTCTTAGAAAGTAAACATGAAATATCTTCCATGGTAGTAGAACTCCCTTAATTCAATAAAGATATCACCCACCCACCCAATAAAGTCCTCCTTATTGATGCTCAACTACGTCAAGTTGTTACATGTCCCTATCGAAGTACGTGTACAGTGCAATTCTGTTCATAGTACGGCAATTCCGTTACAGGAGCGGATCCAGGAAGTTTTGCAAGAGGGGGTTTGCCAGGTTCCTGTCACGGAAATCATTCACCATAGTCTCTAAATTACAAAGGCATACATACAAATTGAGCTTTTAAAAGAGAGAAATCATTTTTGTTATGATGTAGGATCACATTTTGATTTAATTTCATTGATGCAAAGCATTCCATTTTTTATATGTGCAGGGTGGGGTTTGGACCCCTTCCCCCTCTGGATCCGCCCCTGCGTTACTAGTACGGCAATCCTGTTCATAGTACGCCTAACAGGTGAAAAGTTCTAGAGCAACCTACCAGTTGGAGCACCTACACAAATTCTTAAACAGGTCGTAAACAGTTGTTACTACGTTCACACAATTTAAGCCCGTTTGGCAACATTTTCCAGAACGTAGTGAGAACTAGTTTGGTGTGACGGGGGCTTTAACAGGGCGCTAACTATTCGACCGGTCAACAGCCCCACCCTCCGCCTTGATTGATTTAAGCTCTTTGTTATTGCAACTTACAATAGCAGCTATTTTTTTTTTCGTTTAAATGATTACTTTTCTTTAATAAGTTTCTTTTTCAAGAAGGTTTTTTTTTTATTATTTTTTTTAGAATAATAATCCCAGGTTTTCCCAGTACATTTTATTTTTATCGTCTTCATTTTAAACCGTTGACATTCTTTCGTTTCGTTAAAATATCTAGCTACTAAATTTATACAAGCGGTGCGTTGTGTTTTGATAATCGAGACTAAACAGGAAACCCCCTTGGCGAGTGTAAACAAGTTTTTGAGGTAGAGTATTTTGTTATATTTCAAGATTAAAAATCTGTATTTAAACTCAACGAAGAGTTGGGGCTCAAGTCTGTTGCTAAGAGAAGAAGTAGTTTTATTTCATATTCCCCGATTAGACTCTAGGTATTATACAGAAGAAGATGAATTTTTCATATTTTCATTCGACTCAGAAATTTCATCACAGTAGTGAAATATATCCTAATAAGGAATATACAACAACGAACAGGTTATTTTTATTTTAACCATGACATTGAATACTGAAATAGGTTTGTGTTTTATGCAGTGAATTAATTCATGTGTGTGGATTTAACTGGTGAACCTTGATAATCGACTGTTGCAACTCACGTGAAACATTACGCAGACTATAAATCACTAGTTGATCGAGGCTATAACATTTACCAAAGACATAAATTATGGTTCAGAAAAATGACGGAAAACGAATAACTGCTGCACTCAATAATTTTTAATTGCAGGATACTTAAAGGGACAATAACATTCTTGCTGGCTTGGTAGCTCCAGAAAATAAATAAATCCCTTATTCTAAGTACTAGATGTTTAAATGACCTACCTGTTGTGTTAATTATCCATTACAACCTATTTTATTTGTCAAGAGGGTTCGAAAATATTTTAAAATCCAAGTCACATTTGAAAAGGTTTACGTTAGACTTTTCAAATCAATTGGTTGAATTTTTCAAATTTTTTAAATTAGGTGATTTAAGATGAAATTTATATCATAATTTAATTGGAATATTCTAAAATAATACGATTTGTTGACCAGAATGAAGATTGGGACATATTTTTCAGTTACAACAAGAGTGTTATTGGGGCTTTAAGTGTATGTTTTAGAATTAGTATAAACTAGATAGATATTTATTTGTTTTTAATTTTAGGTGTAAAATGGATACCGAAGATATTATAATGGATGATGGTGGGTATATCCCCTTTTTTTCTGGATTTGATATTCGTTTATTTTTTGCAACGTCTTTTTTTCTGTATTGTATGCAGGTTTATCTTGTAGATTTTTGTTTTGCGTGTAGATACATGTAAATCAAAATTGGGGCTTGACAGGCCTACCTCCTGGGTTTTCTCCAGGCCCCAACGAGAAAGGGAATTGTTGAAATAAAATCTCCTAGTTTGAGTCGAGTGGACCTTAAGTCCCATTTTTCTCTCTTCTGTAGATTCATATTTTAGATTTAGATCAACGTTAAGGTGGCAATTCCCACAAGGTGTGTCGACCATCGTATTAAATAATCAATAATCAATAATTTAGATCAATATTAATCAAAAACATCACTGTTATACTGAACATATTCAACTAATAGATAACAAGATGAGCAGACAGGTCGAAAATATTAAGAGCTATAAACTATTTAAAATATTAAGAGCTATAAACTATTTAAAATATTTAGAGCTATAAACTATTTAAAATATTTAGAGCTATAAACTATTTATGTCATTAAACTCGTGCCAAAATAGATTTAACAGTCAATTCTTCGTGATGTTGCACCTTCTCTGCACACTCCGGATTCCTCCCACTGCTAAAGACCCCTACGCGCAAGCGAATTATTTAAATAAGATTAAACCATATGCTAGTCCCGAAATGACCTAGTTTGTGTCGAGTGGACGTTATTGCATTGGAATACAATAACCTCCTTTCTAATTGAAGTAGAATGCTCAAACCTAGTGTAGGTGTCTTATTAGGTGAATGCCCTGACCGAGTACCATCATGCCAATTTTCCACTAAGGCTAAGCTGAGATAAGCAATTCCATTGGGTGATACTATGAAATACGATAATTTTGGCACAAATTGAGTAAGAGCAATGAAAATTGGTACGTAGATTGATTATATCAATACCTTTACTTAGCTCGATGATGTGAATTTTTTGCTTAGCCTGAGCAGCGATAAGTGATTTGATTCAGTTAGAATGTTTAGACTTGATGTAGATGTTTATTAGGTGAATGCTTTGACATTGTTCAATGATTAATATTTCACGCTGAAGTTAAGCAGAGCTAAGCCATTTTGCTTTGACTCAAGATAACATTGATTCTAACTGATGGAGAGTGGTAAAACTTAGTATATAGTTTCCTGAACAGTTTCTTCAAAACCATGACTAATTTTAATTGTGAAAATTGTATGCGTAGACTTACTATAGATAATCAGTTTGATTACTTGATAGTTTTGAAACAAAATGACTGTACAATTAATTTATATGTGTCATCTTTGGAATTTCGGTGGCGGACTGGTGACCTGTTATTGTAATTTAGAGGCATCGATATTAAAAATCTGATCATACATTGCCATAACCCAGGCGTTTTTGTCTTGTGTTTGATATTCCTGACAGGGAATCCTATTCAATTTCAGTCAACGATTTCTAAAAATTACTGCAGATATGATACACTTGAGGACTTTGAAAAAAATCGTGGACGCCAAATCGTTTGTTCTATCGTCCACGACAAAAATCTTATTAAAATACAGGTTATATTATTTGATATTTTGAAATATTGTACCATATAAAGGCATAACGAATAGGATATTAAAAAACAAACCAGGCAGACTTATATTCAGTCTGAATAAAACACCGATCCTATTTCGTTTTTTATAGTTCAAATTTCGTTTGGCTTCACTACACTAGGATCTGAAAGAATTGTTGCATAACCAGCGTTCTAGTTAATGTGGGGGGGGGGGTGGCCTAGTGGTTTAGAGTGCCGCGCTTCGACCTCTAGCTGGCCGGTCACCTCTGGCTTGCGGCTGTGGTTTCGAGCCCTGGTGTGAGCGTATGTGGCATGGAGATAGGGGCGCCTTCTCAACCTCGTGGGTTTCCTCCCACTGCTAAAGACCCCTACGCGCAAGCGAATTATTGAAATAAAATTGAACCATATGTTGGTCCCAAAATGACCTAGTTTGTGTTGAGTGGACGTTAAACCCCATTTCTCTCCCCCTTAAACCCCATTTTTGTGATAAAAATTGAACCATGAGTTGGTCCCGAAATGACCTAAACTTGTGGGCGCTGTATCGTGAGATCTGTCATTGAGTCAACTAGCGTGATATCAATTGCCCGGTCTCACGGGGAATGACTTAGTTTGTGTTAAGTGGACGTTAAACCCCATGTCTCCCCTCCTCCCCCTCTCTCTCTTTCTCCCTTTCTCTCTTTCTCCCGTCTCTTCATAAGCCCAGTTCAGGAACAGAACAGTATGACGTCTCTCTCTCTCTCTCTCTCTCTCTCTCTCTCTAGTTAATGTGAGAGATTAGCCCCTCCCCCTCTCTTTTAGACCCCTGACGCGATTTCCTACTACAACTCTTACTGTTTTCATGGAGTAGAGACCATCGAGGGTATAAAAAAAAAAAAATAAATATACTTTTGTATTTTAATCCGATTTCCTTCCATGTTTCCAACTATGGAGGAAAGTTTGATCAGTTAATTTCCTGTTTCAGGTGACCCTGACCTAGAGACGAGACGACAGTTGATAGAATTATATAAAGTCATAGTTAATCAACCAGATAATCAACTAGAGATTTTACATACACATAGAGATATACTTGATATACCTATAACAGTTGGTAAGTCCAGTTATACAGATATATCTATAACAGAGATATACTCGATATAGCTATAACAGTTGGTAAGTCCAGTAATAGAGATATACTTGATATAACAGTTGGTAAGTCAAGTTATAGAGATATACTTGATATACCTGTAACAGTCTAGTCATAGAGATATATACTTCCTATAACATAGAGATACGTTTGATAAACCTATAACAATTGGTAAGTCCAGTTATAGAGACATACTCGAAATACCTATAACAGTTGGTAATATACAGGTCACAATTCTATGGAATACAATTACTGCTTATTACTAAGCGACGTTTTGACTAGGTTTCTCTAGTCGTTATCAAGCAATGATAAAATCTAAAAAAGAGACAAGTCAATATATACATGTACATAACAATATATACCAGAGATCAGCATTTGTTTGTACCTAAAGGGAATGCAGATCTCTGGTATGTCAGCATTAAGAATGTAGTGTTATGTTCATGTATATATTGACTTGTCTCTTTTTTAGAAACGTCGCTCAGTAATAAGCAGTAATTGTATTCCATAGAATTGTGACCTGAATACTCTAGTTCAATTACTAAATGCCATTGAAACAGTTTAACGGTTGGTAAGTCTAGTCATAGAGATATACTTGATATACCTATAACAGTTGGTAAGTCCAGTTATACAGATATACTTCCTATAACATAGAGTTATACAATGTACTTGATATACCTATAGCAGTTGGTAAGTCCAGTCATAGAGATATACTTGATATGCATGGGAATGGGAGGTGCCATATCCAACTTGATATACCTATAACAGTTGGTAAGTCAAGTTATAGAGATATCAAATGGTAAGTCCAGTCAAAAAGATACAGGTGCGTGTTAGGTCATAATGTCTGTCATCGAGTCAAGTAGCGTGGTTTTGATTTCCCACTGGTACGTGACAAGGAAGGAGTTAGGTCGCCTGTCCAACAGTCCAGAAAATAAGGGGTGAGGGTGGGTCGGCCGAATGGTCAACGCGTGCGCGTTGGGTCATAAAGTTAAGTTTGTGGTTGAGTCAAATGGCATGATTTTGATTCCACACTTTCACGTGACAACGAATTGGGTCGCCTGTCCAACCTCATGAGTTTTTGGATTTTCTCTAACTCCTTGAGGCCCTTAGGATTGAAGGGTGTGCTATTTTAAGAATTAGTCGGAATACCCCAGTCAATGTTCGATTTGAATACACATGGTGGAGCTGTCGATACCCTAATATACGTCATTTCCTGAAAGGGACAATTATTAGACACTCGGCAAACCTCGGGAGATTCCGGACCCTACATTTAGCCTCGGCTGTATGACAGTAAGTGATATGTACCTTCGCCTATACAATTGCGATGCGGCGCCGGTTTACTTATTAGGAAAACTTGCCACTTTAAGAAAGAAGTTCTCAAAATTGCGTCGTTCGAAGCGTGTGTAGAATTTTCTGTCCTTCTTTAAAGAAAATCGGATAACCTTGAAAGAAAGAAAGTTTCAAATTTTAAAAACTTTGTAAGATAAAACATTCTTCAAATGCGACGTTATGAGCAACGCCGTTGGTAATCCGGGAACTTGAAGGTAGTTCTAATTGTGGACGTCGTCATAAAGCCGAGGCGAGATGCAGGGTACTGGAATCTGCCGAGGTTTGCCGAGTGAATTATTAGAGCCCGAAAGGTCAATATTTATGAACCTTTGGGGTTAGTTAGAGCCCGAAAGGTTAATATATATGAATTCTCAAAGTTTCCTTTCAACGGTTTTCATTCCCAAATATTTCAAAAGCTTAAGGCTGACCCTTTAAATTTATGTATTTTTCTATTTATTTTATAACAGAATGCAGATGGCGATGTATGTGTATTACCCTATTTGAAATGCATCCGGGTCACAACTATGATATGGAGACAGACCGCTACAAAATGGTTTATCCCTGGATGGAAACAGGTCTCTGTAGATGTCATTCAAATGGTCAACATTTCGAAAAGAAGAAATGTCAAAAGAAATTGATTCATGTCGCTGCAGTGGTAGGAAACGTCCCAGTTGTAGAATATTGGGTGCGTTGTGGTCTATCTTTAGATGAAGAAACCACCGTGTCCTGTTTCACGCCTTTATTTTTAGCTGTTGTGATTAACGGTATTGAACTTCTAAAATATATGATACAAAATGGCGCCGATATTAACGTTACCTCGCGGTATGAACGGAATACGCCATTGATGGAAGCCATGGTAACGAGAAAGAAAGAAATTGTCCAGATGTTGTTGGATAATCCCAAACTTGATGTCAACGCTACCAACTTTCGAAAAGAAACGGCGCTAACCATTGCTGTCAGGGTGAGACGAAGAGAATTACTTCCCTTGTTAATAGCACGAGGAGCTGACCCTAACCACGTGGACTGTACAGGGTTCACACCACTGATTCACGCAGTACTCGAAGAAGATGATAAACTATTAAGGCTATTGCTGGAACTGGGTGCTGATGTTAATAAAACTGACAACAGAGGTGAAACACCACTACATTTTGCTGTACACAATGGTAAGTTCTAAGACAGCATGTCTTTAGGCCTATGTTCCATTATTAGCACGATCATGACCATTCTCTAGATTTTCTAGCTACTATTTGTAATAGTGGATATCGTACATGACAACATGACATTGTCAACCATTGGTAACGGTAGAGGTCGTACTAGAGTCCATGACAACATGTCTTTATCTACCATTGGCAATGGCAGTGGTCTTATTAGAATCCATGGCAATGGTAGTGGTCTTATTGGAAGTAATGGCAACAGGTCTTTATCAACCATTGACAATGGTGTAGGTCTTATTAAGAGTCCATTATAACATCTCTTTGTCTGCCATTGGTGGGTCTTACATTGTCCATGACGGCATATCTACCAGTGGTAACGGTAAAGGTCTTACTGGAGTCCATGACAACGTGTCTTTATCTATCATTGGTAGTTGTAGGAGTCTTACTTGAGGCCAATCCCAGTCTTCTTTTTCAACCAAATCGGAGTAAACCAGTAGGACGTTAGACCCCCTTTCGTTTTGTTTCATTGTTACCTATCTATTAATATTAACGTTGTTTATTTTCTAATTGCAGAAGTGTCCCATATTGTGTCAATTTTGCTGGAAAATGGTGCAAACCCTAATGTGGTCGCTGGGGATAGTTATACCCCGTTACTAATAGCAACATACAGCGGATCAGATGACATGCGCGATGTATTAGAGCTGTTGCTAGAGAACGGTGCTGACGTTAATCTTGCTAATGAACAGGGTTATGCAGCCATTCATATCGCTGCATGGAATGGATACCTACAGTCCGTCAGTTTACTGTTGGATCATGGCTCCCCTCACGACCTCCGTACGATAGACAAGAACACGCCCCTGACTCTGGCAGCTCACGGAAAACATCCTGACATCATCGATCGTCTGCTGCCATTGAACTGTGACCTGAATAATAAGGATAAAGATTTGGACACGGCTCTCCATTACGCCGCCTTGAATGACGACTGTAGCACTGTTAGACGTTTATTACGTCATGGTGCCGACCCGGATGTGCAGAATCGCGTGTGTACTACGCCATTGTGGAACGCTGTTCACGCGGGGTCGGTTGACATAGTAAAAATTCTGTTGAAACGTAATGTTACTTTAGAAGTTGCCTCTGTTGGAATCGATCAGCATGCTCAAGCTGACGAAGTCGTGTTCTTGTATTCGGAGCCGAAAACTCCAATGCACGTCATCGGTGAGAAATGTTTGATTGAGTTGGGCCGGTTGTTGATTGAATCGGGATACAATATGGCGAAGGAAAGTTGGCTGTTAGATTCAAAGGATATACCAATAGGACTGGAATCCAACGAATCCTTCCGACAGTATCTGATTGAAGCCTATACTACACCTCAGTCTTTGTTAATCCAGAGTAGAAATTTCTTCAGAAAATTGTTCGGTAAAAACGTGACCGTAAAAACTGAAGCTCTAAATATTCCCGGTCCTGTTAAGTCCTATATAACACTGAAATACTTGTGAACATATGACTTCTCAATTTTGCTTTTTATGTGAGTGATGATTTTGTATATTATGATAGACTGGTTATTAAAGATTATGATGACTCTAATGTCCAGTGGACAAAGAGTAGGCTTTGTGGAGATCGCGCCTTCGCTTGTGACAATCGCGCCTTCGCTTATGACAATCGCCTCCTTTTGCCCCGTCAATTCCCTGCAATACGAGATAAAGTTAAAAGAGGCAAATGTTTTCCATATCTCCGTGTTTGTGTGTTTTATTACATGTTAAAGGCCTTCATTCCTAGTTTATAGGTCGTTGTTTATAACCGAATACTAATCGTGTGGGAGCGAAAACTTTATTTAACGTCAGCTTCAATCCAAGTGATGGTCCCGAAATGGCCTAGTTTGTGTCGAGTGGACGTTAAACCCCAGTTCTCTCTCTCCCTCTCCGTCCTACTGATATCGCCGAATAGTCTACCCGACTGCTCCCGAAATTTGGTTGGTTATAGATACTCGTAAGTGCACCCTCAGGATCAACTTATTTAAAAATAAATGTCGTTGGTTTTTCGTGCCAAAAGCCTTTTTTATGTTTTGAAATATGAAACAAAACATTAATCAGAAGACTTGAACGATTATTTACTTCTCAAGACCTCAAAAAGTTAGTTGTTTTTCCCCAGGCCTTTTTTGTCGTCGACAGCTCATTCAGATTTGTATAAAGTCTCTCTCTCTCTCTCTCTCTCTCTCTCTCTCTCTCTCTCTCTCTCTCTCTCTCTCTCAGATTTTTCTGATCCGCAAGACCCCTACGCGCAAGTGAATTATTGAAATAATATTGAACCTAATGTTCGTCCCGAAATGACCTAGTTTGTGTCGAATGGGCGTTACCCCATCTCTATCCCTCCCCCCCCCCACCCTCCTCTTGTCAAGGATTAAGACGGGGACTTCATGTTCTGAGGTTCGTCAATGAATCGTTGTTGACAAGAAATTGGGATTTCAGCCATATAGGTATTGTTAATAACCCACGTTTCTTGTTAAATGTTCAAATATATTTATTATAATATCGATGTTTAATTGTTCAAAATATATTTATTTATACAAAGTATTAACTTTGTCTTCGTTTGCTGTGAAATATTTTGATAAAATGTTTAGAATGAATTTCATACGATTTACTTTGAAGTGTTAAATATTGCTGTAAATATTAAAGATACATTATGGGAGATTGGATAACGAGTTGGCAGTTCTCACTATAATAGTTAAAAATTACATCATTTAAAGGCCATTTGCTGAAAATTTCAGTCAAATTGATCCACTATGAACCAAGAACTAAGCGGATGGAAGTTCCGGTTAGCCTCGATCATCATTACTGAAGATCATCATTAGTGAAGTCGGTAATACAAAACTAATAGTCTCGATTATCCATTTAATCGCTAACCACGAAGGAAAATGCTGCAGCTAATCAAGAGAGAGAGAGAAATGGGGTTTAACGTCCACTCAACACAAACTAGGTCATTTCGGGACTACCATATGGTTTAATTTTATTTCAATAATTCGCTTGCGCGTAGGTGTCTTTAGCAGTGGGAGGAAACCGGAGTGCCTGGAGGAAACCCACGAGGTTGAGAAGGCGCCCCTATCTTCATGCCACATACGCTCACACCAGGGCTCGAAACCACAGCCGCAAGCCAGAGGTGACCGGCCAGCTAGAGGTCGAAGCGCGGCACTCTAGACCACTAGGCCATCCCAACCCCCGCAGCTAATCAAACTACAATCCAACATAGCTTCGACTCTGAGAGTTGATTATGGTCTGGATAGGTTAAGTAATGTCCAATTAACAATTTATATAACATTTCACGCCTAAAGAAAGGCCTACAATAGGCAGAGTTTGCTCTTGCATAATGTATGTTTAATGCCCTTTAGTTCGTAAATAATATTGCAAATTCTCTTGTGGGTCTATTCTCTTAACACAATGGTGTCGAATGTCACTTTAATTTCTATTCAAGCCACCGAAATACATTGAGTGGACATTTTATTATATCTGAATATTGTCCATAATAGATAATATTGGTGGTGTATATAAGTTATATGTGATATATATACATCTGTGATAATAGGTATATTGATATAATACAATAGTATATATTGGATTATGATGTATCAGTTTGTATATATAATATATGGGACTATGGTGTATCAGTTTGTATATACAATGTATTATATATTGGGTTATGATGTATCTATTGTGTTATGATGTATCAGTTTGTTTATATATTGTATTGGACTTTTGTGCATCATATCATGACTCACGCTAAAATTAAACAATATTTGGGAAATTATCCCATTTTCCTTGAACTGCTTCCCCAATTGTTAGTTTGTTATCATTTTGAGTGAAGTCACCACAGACACGAGAATATACAGCGCAGTGGACGCTTACGCCCCCCCCCCCCCGGAAAGATCAAGCCTGGAAAGATAAAGTAAAAGATAAAAGCGTTGTATTAGCATATTCGTTTGACTTATTTAAAGAATAAACCTCGGTGGTCGATCGTCTGCAATAGATGTATAATACTTTGAGCAAATAATAATAGATTTGAGTAAAGGGAAAACGTTGTGGTCTGTATCCATATAAATTAACGTAGTTCTCTCCCCTTATTCACTAATGGGAGATTTCTGCTCGTACATTTGTCAATTTAAATCAACATTGATGCTATGATCTTAGCGGGAAAAGATAGGCTTCTGATATTCAATCAACATTTAAGACAAAATAAGCCTTGTAATATCGGTACACGAATCGTGACAATAACGCGTTTCAATGCCATTTGTAACAAGGGGACTCGAAGAACAAGGCTAGACATATTCTAAAGGTAAGCGGTTTTTTTTTCATCCACTGGAGCCTTGTCTTATGACGTCATATGTGGATTGTGGGTTAAGATAAGGGTTAGGATAAGGGCTGTGGCCTGCAGATTTCATCACAGTCTTGAGATGTAGACAGGGTTAGCCCTAACCCTAACCCTGGGCCAAGCCCAAACTTTATCCTAACCCACAATCCACATATGACTTCATAAGACCAGACTCCGGTGGATGGAAAAAACGTTTACCGTCTGCAAGTCACACGGTGACCGCATATTCTTATCTGGAGAGCATGTGCAAGAAATATTATCGGTGTAGACTGGAATAACATGATAATGGAGATTGCCATTTGATGGAGACTTCTGACGGATTTCACCGAACACAATTGATCAGAAATTCTTTAACTCCATTCAATCGCCTTATTACAGAGTCGATGTACACAGTATAAATAAATAAATTAAGATTTATTTATGCCCGTCTTCATTAGCCGAGGGGGGTTGGGGTGGCCTAGTGGTCTAGAGTGCCGCAATTCGACCTCTAGCTGACCGGTCACCTTTGGCTTGCGGCTGTTGTTTCGAGCCCTGGTGAGCGTATGTGGCATGGAGATAGGGGCGCCTTCTCAACCTTGTGGGTTTCCTCGGGGCCCTCCGATTTCCTCCCTCTGCTAAAGACCCTTACGCGCAAGCGAATTATTGAAATAAAATCAAACCATATGTTAGTCCCGAAATGACCTCGTTTGTGCTGAGTGGACGTTAAACCTCATTTCTCTCTCTCTCATGAGCCGAGATTTTGAGCAGAACAGTAGCACGTTAAAACCCATTTAATTTCATTGTAATTCATTTAATAGTTATTAGAATATTAACACGATGGGAAGGGAGAAATTTAGCATTTAATCGGATAAAAACTGGTCAATAAATTATGCTTCCATCTTCCGTCTCTCGATGGTATTGTCAATTTTGACTTTATAAACGGAGAAATACTAAATTTAATATTTAAATTCTTAGCACAAGTATATAAACGTTTAGAGTAACGTTGCTACCGTAATGAACAATATTTGCCACATCTTGTCAAATCTTCAAACAGTGATAACTTGGCTCAGAATTAAGTAATTTGAATAAAATGTTCAATTTATTCATTTTGAATTATCTATTTTTGAACTATTTTAGCAAGAACGGTCAGCTCTTTATCTAAATCTTGCATAATGCATCTTTAATATCAAAAATATTAGTGTTCAAATCTTTATTAAGAGAGAGAGGTAGGATTTAACGTCAACTCGACACAAACTAGGTCTTTTCTGGGCTCACAAATGGTCCAATTTTATTTCAAAATTCGCTTGCGCATAGAGGTCTTTAACACCAGAAGGAAACCGGAGGCCCCGGATAAAAACCACGAGACTGAAACGGTGACCATATAAGCTGTGGTCTGTATCCAAAGAATTAAATATAGTTATCCCCCCTTATTCATAATTATCAAAATGCTGTGTGAACCACTGTTTTCTTTTTTGAAATTTTTATATCATATATTAACTTTGCTTAATGCTTAGCAGTTGTCTATGCTTTGCTGCTTTGTTCTTTTGTAATCAATATTTTATTTCAATTGATGAAAAAGGGATCAGAGAACAGGCATAGCCTATATTACCCATTTCCTCATACAAAGAATATAAAACATATAATAAACAAATCTGCTATTTACATACTATAGAATTGTCTTTTGTTAATTCTTGATTTTTTATTCTTTTTGAAGGGGACAAGTATACTGCAAAATTGTCCACGGAACAAACATGCTAAGTGTCAAGTCGATCGTTGGACACAAATCATAATCATTGATTTACACCAAGCTGTGATGGTTATTTTTAATAAATTACTCGACTATATAAATTCAATGATTCAATGTTCCCCATTCTCTGATATTTGTGCCAGAAAAATTGGCGGTTCACCTATGCATATGAAAATGAGTATCAGTGAACGGTGGAGGACGTTTTTAATATAACTTTATTATCGAAACTCCTAAATTTTTGGTAATTATTTATATTGAATAAGTTTGTTATTTGGATCAAGAAGAACCTAGAAAACGAGAAACGAAGATATCTCACAAGCTTTATCTTTAAGCGTAGCACGCGGGAACCCCCAAAATTGTGGTTTATTTATTCGTTGCTTTAATAATCGTCTTCTCAACATCCCGTCTTCTTGTCGCCTTGGTGTCATTCATTGACAAAATATTTTGTTAATACCATTAAGAATGCGAAGATTAGGATAATCTATAACAACATTATCAATATTTCTAAAGAGGTTATTGATATCAAGATGTCTACCTATCAACCTGCCATTTTCTACACAAAATCCAGATTATTATTTAAGCCGTCTCTCCTTTTCATCATTTAAATCGAATTTACAATGATCGGAAACAAACCTGAGAGATTTCCTTTACAGTGTAAAAGATTATTTTATTGAATTCAAAATTATAAATACCGAACTCAGAAAGAAAACAAAATAAAGTTCACAAACATAAAAGCTCTGTGTCCATAGAACGAATATCAAGAATATTATAAACCAAAGAAAAGATAACGAATATGATCTCAGTACTTAATCTTTTTTCACAAGAGACCAGATTATATCAATTGAATTAAATAAAAACAATTGTTATACATCTATAAAAAATATTGAAAACAGAAAAAAAATGAAAAGAAATATCTTTTAAGAAATGTATTTACAAAAAACTGTGACCGCATTTGACAGAAATTTTTGAAAGGGATGACTAAACTAATACGGATAATTCATACCTATTCAATTATGTTTTCTATTCAATGGGTATTAGAGCCCGATAGCAAGAAAGGAATTAAATTTAGTTTTTTTGTCGGAAAACGAAAAAGGGGCCAATAAGACATACCTTATCTATTTAATCACCCTTAATATAAAAAAGAGATAGCTTATATACATACCTCTCTGGTAAGATGTTTGCCGTTTTGGTGGCGGTGGATTCTTATTTTGTTCTATTCCTTGAAAAGGTGTTGATAATGGATAAGATACAGTTTACATTGACTGTGATGGGGATTTTGGTTTTTTCATTATAGAAATATATTGGCGTTATTTAACAGTTACAATACAAAAGGGCGAGGGGGTCGGGGCAACGTGCGCTTTGTATAATACGGTCTACCATGGAGTCAAGTGGTGTTGTTTCGATTCGCCGGTTGTATGTGACAAGGAGTAGGGTCGCCTGTCCAACCTTGTGGGGCTTCTCCTGTTTATTCCCACTGTTAAAGACCCATAGGGTGTTGGGATGGCCTAGTGGTCTTGAGTGCCGCGCTTCGAACTCTAGCTGGTCGGTCACCTCTGGCTTGCGGCTGTTTCGAGCCCTGGTGTGAGCATATGTGGCATGGAGATAGGGGCGCCTTCTCAACCTCGAGGCTTTCCACCGGGCACTCCGGTTTCCTCCCACTGCTAAAGACCCCTACGCGCAAGCGAATTATTGAAATAAAATTAAACCATATGTTAGTCCCGAAATGACCTAGTTTGTGTTGAGTGGACGTTAAACCCCATTTCTCTCCCCCTTAAAGACCCATACGCACTGCTGCATTTTTGTGATAAAAATTGAACCATGAGTTGGTCCCGAAATGACCTAAACTTGTGGGCGCTTTATCGTGAGATCTGTCATTGAGTCAACTAGCGTGATATCAATTCCCCGGTCTCACGGGGAATGACTTAGTTTGTGTCAAGTGGACGTTAAACCCCATGTCTCCCCCCCCCCTCTCTCTCTTTCTCCCTCTCTCTTTCTCCCGTCTCTCCATTAGTCCAGTTCAGGAACAGAACAGTAGGACGTTAAACCCCATTTCATTTCATTTCTCATACACACAAAAGGGCGACCTAAGGACTTCGGGATTCCAAAAAATGTATTTACAGCTCAGAAAACAGTACGCTATCAACATGGTTTATTAATGCACACTGATCTATTTTTAGTAATTATACATCATATATAATTAAGCAGGGCATCCACGTGCCTCAAAATTCTCGGCTACTGTTATTCAGTGTTTGTTTGGTATAATTTGTGAATCAAAGTACAGTATACGTATAAAAAATGTTCTAAAATACTTTCTACTTGTGTAATGTAGTGTTTGTTTGGTATAATTTGTAAATCAAAATAAATATAAATATATTAACGTGTTAAGTTGAAAGTAAAGAATAGAAATATGGTTAGCGTTCATCAAAAATATTTACATCTACATGGCTTCAAGGTTCTAACATATTTTCTTCGTTCATCAATTAAGTATACATAAATAATGCCATAGTGTTAATTTTAAAAAAAAGAATAGAAATATGGTTAGCGTTCATCAAAAATATGTACAATTAAAAAAAAGTGCATCCTTCTGAATCCAAGGTTCTAACATATTTTCTTCGTTTACCGAAGTATGCATAAATGATGTCAACGTGTTATTTTAGAAAAAAAAAGACTAAAAATATGGTTAGCGTTCATCAAAAATATATTTTCAGTCGAAAAGGGCATCCGTCCCACGACTCCAAGGTTCTATAATTTGAGGGAGAGAAGGGGGGGGGGATTGAAATGGATTAGCGTTCGTCAAAACAAGAGAAATATACCAACTTATTGAAAGTAAAATATATTCTGTTATTTGAAATGAAATGAAATGGGGTTTAACGTCCTACTGTTCTGCTCCGAACTGAGCTAATGTAGACGGACATACGCCATACAGTGTGCTATGAAAGAAAACTTGACCGGACAGCAGCACTACGACCTACTCTTATATCGAATTCCAACTGTCAAGGGATCTTTTACGTGCATGCCAATGTGTACACGGGACCTCGTTTTTTCATCCCATCCGAACGACTAGGCAGTTGTCCTTGTCGATCAGGCCATCTATACTGTTATGTGACAATTTATTGAAATGGAAAAAAATATGGTTAGCGTTTATAAAATAAATACATACGTTTATATATATATATATATATATATATATATATATATATATATATATACTTAAAACTACCCCTCTATTGGGGCTGCCTTTTCAAACGTGGTTACTGGGACCAACAAGAAGTACTTATACTACACACGACCTTTTTACATATTTTCTGTTGGTTTCCTTCAGAAAGGTATGTATGCCTTAAAATCCAATATATCCATCATACTTTAGTGGGCATGTGGTTTAATTTTCAGACCCTGTTGTTGGCTCCGGCCCAGGTATTTACTTGGGGGTCGGACCCAATAACTCCTGTATACTCATTGGTATTATAATAGGGATAATATTGGAACGTGTGCTATTTTTTAACATTTGTTGGCAAGTGTTCATGCCTGGAATCCTATAATCGGTAATTTTAAACATTAAACGGAACGCGTCCTTGTCAGCTGTTGATGGCATTATCGCTGTCAACAAGTTTTGGGTATCTTTTTTAACAAATTTTGGTATCTTTTTAAACAATAAGCCGCTTCAAGAGGGTGGGTATTTTCTTCAAAACTTCCCCTACAAGACAAAAATCGAGCCAAATCTGATTGTGGTAATTATTGTTGTTTTTAATGTAATAAAACTTACATCCCACTTCTACCTCGTTACCAGTGGCAACTTTTGATAAAACTGTCCTGTTTATTGCTCAGGGTTTAAAGTGTCTGTGTATCAGAGATGGACAGTACACTTTCCAGGAAGAGTATTGTTCATTTTCGACAAAAAAGCACTTTTATATAAGTGTTGAAATAAAGCAGGACAGGCCGAGAACAAACGCCCAGAAGGTCAAAATATTTTTTTTATTACAAATAAATTTCAGCTGAGGAACCATCCGCCGATACACACTTCACCAGGATTGACCTACGTGTCCTTTAGATTACTTTTAATATCTGCACGATTTTAAGATCACCTTTCTCTGGTGCAGGTCGTTTTGGCGGAGGCGGCTGTAACGCATCCGATATCCCCTTTGCTTACATGTAGAAGTACATCTGTAGACTCTTACTGCGTCTTATCGGTGAATATTAAAGACCTTTTCGGCCGGGGGCACCCTCGCCTCAGCTGGGCTCCACGACCAAAACTGTCCTGATATTCACCTATACGCCGAGGAAAGTGTGCTAATAACTATTACAAACTGACAAGTAGTACAATCAATTGAATTGCCCCTCCACCTTCACCCCCAGATATACATTTTATTGAAACATACAACACATCCTTTGATAAACGGATCTTGATTTTGAGTTTATTGGATGGTAATTAAAAGGAAGTTTAAACAAAAATTTATTTTTAAGCTTAAATTCAAAGACTTCTTTATCTCAGGGCGGGGTGAACACGACGATGTAACGATATGGAATCCATACATGCACTGTAATTAGGAAGGCTGCATGGGTTACTTGATGTAGCATTTTGGCCTGCCACAAATTTGTCAGCGACATATTTGCAGAATTATGATATAACCAAATGTAGCAGCTGTTCATAAGTTTTAGGTGTGTGGTCGCACATGACCCATTAATCACTTATACAAGATTGTGACTATTGGGTCCACACTTATCCCCCCTTTGACCACAATCGGTGGAAAAGCAGTCACAGACCACATTTATACGCATGGTGTCCAAATTAAATAAAAAATGTGCACAAAAAAATCGGCTTTTCTCTCAGCGCCTCAATTTTTGTCCAATCGGTCTGAAATTTTAATACAAACTATCCGTGGTGGATGCGCAGGTGCTGTAAAAATTTCAAGAAAATCGTCCTACGGGAAGGCCGTTAATGACACATACCACTTTGAGGAAATCAAAAATGTGCACAAAATTGTCGGCTTTTCTTAATTCTCGTCCGATCTGGCTGAAATTTTAACACAACCGTCTCCTAGGTCATGCGAAGAAACCATAAAAATTTCAAGGCACAATTCCTACGGGAAGGGTGTTAATTATGCAAAACAGTTTTCAAGAAACAGTCGTAACGCGCTCAAAATACCTAAACTGTAGAGCCTCGGAATCTCTTGATTTTGCTCCAATCAGTCTGAAATTTTAACACAACCTTGCTAGCCTTCGTACCTTCCGACATGCAAAGTTTCAGATCCCTAGTCCTACGGCACGCGTTCGACCTGAATCTGTTTTTCAAACATTCAAGGGGTATAAAAACAGTGCACAAAAAAATCGGCTTTTCTCTCAGCGCCTCAATTTTTGTCCAATCGGTCTGAAATTTTAATACAAACTATCCGTGGTGGATGCGCAGGTGCTGTAAAAATTTCAAGAAAATCGTCCTACGGGAAGGCCGTTAATGACACATACCACTTTGAGGAAATCAAAAATGTGCACAAAATTGTCGGCTTTTCTTAATTCTCGTCCGATCTGGCTGAAATTTTAACACAACCGTCTCCTAGGTTATGCGAAGAAACCATAAAAATTTCAAGGCACAATTCCTACGGGAAGGGTGTTAATTATGCAAAACAGTTTTCAAGAAACAGTCGTAACGCGCTCAAAATACCTAAACTGTAGAGCCTCGGAATCTCTTGATTTTGATCCAATCAGTCTGAAATTTTAACACAACCTTGCTAGCCTTCGTACCTTCCGACATGCAAAGTTTCAGATCCCTAGTCCTACGGGAAGGTCAAAAACTGAAGCCTTTTTGGGGGTGCTGCATCATACGCGTTCGACCTCATTCTGTCGCTCAACCTTGGAGGGGGTATAAAAACAGTTCTAATAGGGCTAGGAAGCTGAAATTTGCAGGGCCACCCCGGAATACAAGCAGGATGATGCTCTGGAAGTTTCATCTTCCTAGCTCCAATAGTTCCAAAAATAGGGGGGCTGATACATGCGCATAGACATGCTGTAGGAAGCGTATGACGCAAAATAACCCGAACTGTAGAGCCTCGGAATCTCTTGATTTTGCTCCAATCAGTCTGAAATTTTAACACAACCTTGCTAGCCTTCGTACCTTCCGAAATGCAAGAAAATCGTCCTACGGGAAGGCCGTTAATGACACATACCACTTTGAGGAAATCAAAAATGTGCACAAAATTGTCGGCTTTTCTTAATTCTCGTCCGATCTGGCTGAAATTTTAACACAACCGTCTCCTAGGTTATGCGAAGAAACCATAAAAATTTCAGGGCACAATTCCTACGGGAAGGGTGTTAATTATGCAAAACAGTTTTCAAGAAACAGTCGTAACGCGCTCAAAATACCTAAACTGTAGAGCCTCGGAATCTCTTGATTTTGATCCAATCAGTCTGAAATTTTAACACAACCTTGCTAGCCTTCGTACCTTCCGACATGCAAAGTTTCAGATCCCTAGTCCTACGGGAAGGTCAAAAACTGAAGCCTTTTTGGGGGTGCTGCATCATACGCGTTCGACCTCATTCTGTCGCTCAACCTTGGAGGGGGTATAAAAACAGTTCTAATAGGGCTAGGAAGCTGAAATTTGCAGGGCCACCCCGGAATACAAGCAGGATGATGCTCTGGAAGTTTCATCTTCCTAGCTCCAATAGTTCCAAAAATAGGGGGGCTGATACATGCGCATAGACATGCTGTAGGAAGCGTATGACGCAAAATAACCCGAACTGTAGAGCCTCGGAATCTCTTGATTTTGCTCCAATCAGTCTGAAATTTTAACACAACCTTGCTAGCCTTCGTACCTTCCGAAATGCAAGAAAATCGTCCTACGGGAAGGCCGTTAATGACACATACCACTTTGAGGAAATCAAAAATGTGCACAAAATTGTCGGCTTTTCTTAATTCTCGTCCGATCTGGCTGAAATTTTAACACAACCGTCTCCTAGGTTATGCGAAGAAACCATAAAAATTTCAGGGCACAATTCCTACGGGAAGGGTGTTAATTATGCAAAACAGTTTTCAAGAAACAGTCGTAACGCGCTCAAAATACCTGAACTGTAGAGCCTCGGAATCTCTTGATTTTGATCCAATCAGTCTGAAATTTTAACACAACCTTGCTAGCCTTCGTACCTTCCGACATGCAAAGTTTCAGATCCCTAGTCCTACGGGAAGGTCAAAAACTGAAGCCTTTTTGGGGGTGCTGCATCATACACGTTCGACCTCATTCTGTCGCTCAACCTTGGAGGGGGTATAAAAACAGTTCTAATAGGGCTAGGAAGCTGAAATTTGCAGGGCCACCCCGGAATACAAGCAGGATGATGCTCTGGAAGTTTCATCTTCCTAGCTCCAATAGTTCCAAAAATAGGGGGGCTGATACATGCGCATAGACATGCTGTAGGAAGCGTATGACGCAAAATAACCCGAACTGTAGAGCCTCGGAATCTCTTGATTTTGCTCCAATCAGTCTGAAATTTTAACACAACCTTGCTAGCCTTCGTACCTTCCGACATGCAAAGTTTCAGATCCCTAGTCCTACGGGAAGGTCAAAAACTGAAGCCTCTTTGGGGGTGCTGCATCACACGCGTTCGACCTGAATCTGTTTTTCAAACATTCAAGGGGTATAAAAACAGTTCTAATTGAGCTAGGAAGCTGAAATTTGCAGGGCGATCCCGGAATACATGTAGGAAGGTGCTCTGAAAATTCCAGCTTCCTAGCTCCAATAGTTCCAAAAATAGGGGGGCTGATACATGCGCATAGACATGCTGTAGGAAGTGTATGACACAAAATAACCCGAACTGTAGAGCCTCGGAATCTCTTGATTTTGCTCCAATCAGTCTGAAATTTTAATACAACCTTGCTAGCCTTCGTACCTTCCGACATGCAAAGTTTCAGATCCCTAGTCCTACGGGAAGGCCAAAAAATGAAGCCTCTTTGGGGGGTGCATCACACGCGTTCGACCTGAATCTGTTTTTCAAACATTCAAGGGGTATAAAAACAGTTCTAATTGAGCTAGGAAGCTGAAATTTGCAGGGCCACCCCGGAATACAAGCAGGATGACGCTCTGGAAGTTTCAGCTTCCTAGCTCCAATAGTTCCAAAAATATTGGGGCTGATACATGCGCATAGACATGCTGTAGGAAGCGTATGACGCAAAATAACCCGAACTGTAGAGCCTCGGAATCTCTTGATTTTGCTCCAATCAGTCTGAAATTTTAACACAACCTTGCTAGCCTTCGTACCTTCCGACATGCAAAATTTCAGATCCCTAGTCCTACGGGAAGGCCAAAAACTGAAGCCTCTTTGGGGGTGCTGCATCACACGCGTTCGACCTGAATCTGTTTTTCAAACATTCAAGGGGTATAAAAACAGTGCACAAAAAAATCAGCTTTTCTCTCAGCGCCTCAATTTTTGTCCAATCGGTCTGAAATTTTAATACAAACTATCCGTGGTGGATGCGCAGGTGCTGTAAAAATTTCAAGAAAATCGTCCTACGGGAAGGCCGTTAATGACACATACCACTTTGAGGAAATCAAAAATGTGCACAAAATTGTCGGCTTTTCTTAATTCTCGTCCGATCTGGCTGAAATTTTAACACAACCGTCTCCTAGGTTATGCGAAGAAACCATAAAAATTTCAAGGCACAATTCCTACGGGAAGGGTGTTAATTATGCAAAACAGTTTTCAAGAAACAGTCGTAACGCGCTCAAAATACCTAAACTGTAGAGCCTCGGAATCTCTTGATTTTGATCCAATCAGTCTGAAATTTTAACACAACCTTGCTAGCCTTCGTACCTTCCGACATGCAAAGTTTCAGATCCCTAGTCCTACGGGAAGGTCAAAAACTGAAGCCTTTTTGGGGGTGCTGCATCATACGCGTTCGACCTCATTCTGTCGCTCAACCTTGGAGGGGGTATAAAAACAGTTCTAATAGGGCTAGGAAGCTGAAATTTGCAGGGCCACCCCGGAATACAAGCAGGATGATGCTCTGGAAGTTTCATCTTCCTAGCTCCAATAGTTCCAAAAATAGGGGGGCTGATACATGCGCATAGACATGCTGTAGGAAGCGTATGACGCAAAATAACCCGAACTGTAGAGCCTCGGAATCTCTTGATTTTGCTCCAATCAGTCTGAAATTTTAACACAACCTTGCTAGCCTTCGTACCTTCCGACATGCAAAGTTTCAGATCCCTAGTCCTACGGGAAGGTCAAAAACTGAAGCCTCTTTGGGGGTGCTGCATCACACGCGTTCGACCTGAATCTGTTTTTCAAACATTCAAGGGGTATAAAAACAGTTCTAATTGAGCTAGGAAGCTGAAATTTGCAGGGCGATCCCGGAATACATGTAGGAAGGTGCTCTGAAAATTCCAGCTTCCTAGCTCCAATAGTTCCAAAAATAGGGGGGCTGATACATGCGCATAGACATGCTGTAGGAAGTGTATGACACAAAATAACCCGAACTGTAGAGCCTCGGAATCTCTTGATTTTGCTCCAATCAGTCTGAAATTTTAATACAACCTTGCTAGCCTTCGTACCTTCCGACATGCAAAGTTTCAGATCCCTAGTCCTACGGGAAGGCCAAAAAATGAAGCCTCTTTGGGGGGTGCATCACACGCGTTCGACCTGAATCTGTTTTTCAAACATTCAAGGGGTATAAAAACAGTTCTAATTGAGCTAGGAAGCTGAAATTTGCAGGGCCACCCCGGAATACAAGCAGGATGACGCTCTGGAAGTTTCAGCTTCCTGGCTCCAATAGTTCCAAAAATATTGGGGCTGATACATGCGCATAGACATGCTGTAGGAAGCGTATGACGCAAAATAACCCGAACTGTAGAGCCTCGTAATCTCTTGATTTTGCTCCAATCAGTCTGAAATTTTAACACAACCTTGCTAGTCTTCGTACCTTCCGACATGCAAAGTGTCAGATCCCTAGTCCTACGGGAAGGTCAAAAACTGAAGCCTTTTTGGGGGTGCTGCATCACACTCGTTCGACCTCATTCTGTCGCTCAACCTTGGAGGGGGTATAAAAACAGTTCTAATGGAGCTAGGAAGCTGAAATTTGCAGGGCCACCCCGGAAAACAAGCAGGATGACGCTCTGGAAGTTTCAGCTTCCTAGCTCCAATAGTTCCAAAAATATGGGTCTGATACATGCGCATAGACATGCTGTAGGAAGCGTATGACGCAAAATAACCCGAACTGTAGAGCCTCGGAATCTCTTGATTTTGCTCCAATCAGTCTGAAATTTTAACACAACCTTGCTAGCCTTCGTACCTTCCGACATGCAAAGCTTCAGATCCCTAGTCCTACGGGAAGGTCAAAAACTGAAGCCTTTTGGGGGGTGCTGCATCACACTCGTTCGACCTCATTCTGTCGCTCAACCTTGGAGGGGGTATAAAAACAGTTCTAATGGAGCTAGGAAGCTGAAATTTGCAGGGCCACCCCGGAATACAAGCAGGATGATGCTCTGGAAGTTTCAGCTTCCTAGCTCCAATAGTTCCAAAAATAGGGGGGCTGATACATGCGCATAGACATGCTGTAGGAAGCGTATCAGTCTGAAATTTTAACACAACATTGCTAGCCTTCGTACCTTCCGACATGCAAAGTTTCAGATCCCTAGTCCTACGGGAAGGTCAAAAACTGAAGCCTTTTGGGGGGTGCTGCATCACACGAGTTCGACCTCATTCTGTCGCTCAACCTTGGAGGGGGTATAAAAACAGTTCTAATGGAGCTAGGAAGCTGAAATTTGCAGGGCCACCCCGGAATACAAGCAGGATGGTGCTCTGGAAGTTTCATCTTCCTAGCTCCAATAGTTCCAAAAATAGGGGGGCTGATACATGCGCATAGACATGCTGTAGGAAGCGTATCAGTCTGAAATTTTAACACAACATTGCTAGCCTTCGTACCTTCCGACATGCAAAGTTTCAGATCCCTAGTCCTACGGGAAGGTCAAAAACTGAAGCCTTTTGGGGGGTGCTGCATCACACGAGTTCGACCTCATTCTGTCGCTCAACCTTGGAGGGGGTATAAAAACAGTTCTAATGGAGCTAGGAAGCTGAAATTTGCAGGGCCACCCCGGAATACAAGCAGGATGGTGCTCTGGAAGTTTCAGCTTCCTAGCTCCAATAGTTCCAAAAATAGGGGGGCTGATACATGCGCATAGATATGCTGTAGGAAGCGTATGACGCAAAATAACCCGAACTGTAGAGCCTCGGAATCTCTTGATTTTGCTCCAATCAGTCTGAAATTTTAATACAACCTTGCTAGCCTTCGTACCTTCCGACATGCAAAGTTTCAGATCCCTAGTCCTACGGGAAGGCCAAAAAATGAAGCCTCTTTGGGGGGGTGCATCACACGCGTTCGACCTCATTCTGTCGCTCAACCTTGGAGGGGGTATAAAAACAGTTCTAATGGAGCTAGGAAGCTGAAATTTGCAGGGCCACCCCGGAATACAAGCAGGATGACGCTCTGGAAGTTTCAGCTTCCTAGCTCCAATAGTTCCAAAAATATGGGTCTGATACATGCGCATAGACATGCTGTAGGAAGCGTATGACGCAAAATAACCCGAACTGTAGAGCCTCGGAATCTCTTGATTTTGCTCCAATCAGTCTGAAATTTTAACACAACCTTGCTAGCCTTCGTACCTTCCGACATGCAAAGCTTCAGATCCCTAGTCCTACGGGAAGGTCAAAAACTGAAGCCTTTTGGGGGGTGCTGCATCACACTCGTTCGACCTCATTCTGTCGCTCAACCTTGGAGGGGGTATAAAAACAGTTCTAATGGAGCTAGGAAGCTGAAATTTGCAGGGCCACCCCGGAATACAAGCAGGATGATGCTCTGGAAGTTTCAGCTTCCTAGCTCCAATAGTTCCAAAAATAGGGGGGCTGATACATGCGCATAGACATGCTGTAGGAAGCGTATCAGTCTGAAATTTTAACACAACATTGCTAGCCTTCGTACCTTCCGACATGCAAAGTTTCAGATCCCTAGTCCTACGGGAAGGTCAAAAACTGAAGCCTTTTGGGGGGTGCTGCATCACACGAGTTCGACCTCATTCTGTCGCTCAACCTTGGAGGGGGTATAAAAACAGTTCTAATGGAGCTAGGAAGCTGAAATTTGCAGGGCCACCCCGGAATACAAGCAGGATGGTGCTCTGGAAGTTTCAGCTTCCTAGCTCCAATAGTTCCAAAAATAGGGGGGCTGATACATGCGCATAGACATGCTGTAGGAAGCGTATGACGCAAAATAACCCGAACTGTAGAGCCTCGGAATCTCTTGATTTTGCTCCAATCAGTCTGAAATTTTATCACAACCTTGCTAGCCTTCGTACCTTCCGACATGCAAAGTTTCAGATCCCTAGTCCTACGGGAAGGTCAAAAACTGAAGCCTTTTTGGGGGTGCTGCATCACACTCGTTCGACCTCATTCTGTCGCTCAACCTTGGAGGGGGTATAAAAACAGTTCTAATGGAGCTAGGAAGCTGAACTTTGCAGGGCGACCCAGGAATACATGTAGGAAGGTGCTCTGAAAATTTCAGCTTCCTAGCTCCAATAGTTCCAAAAATAGGGGGGCTGATACATGCGCATAGATATGCTGTAGGAAGCGTATGACGCAAAATAACCCGAACTGTAGAGCCTCGGAATCTCTTGATTTTGCTCCAATCAGTCTGAAATTTTAATACAACCTTGCTAGCCTTCGTACCTTCCGACATGCAAAGTTTCAGATCCCTAGTCCTACGGGAAGGCCAAAAAATGAAGCCTCTTTGGGGGGGTGCATCACACGCGTTCGACCTGAATCTGTTTTTCAAACATTCAAGGGGTATAAAAACACCGCGCATGATATTTATTACAACAATTACATGTACACGTAATGCTATTGCCAATATGCATATAGTTCATGACAGCTCAACCTACAATCAAATGTGATTTGGCAAACTCTTGAAGAAAGTTTGAAAGACAGAATGGCGCTGTAAGACCTCGCCCAGTTCCCAACTTTTCTTGCACGCCTGATTTCCCAAAAGTACGCTTTTAGAAAGTGATTCCCTGAGAGAGATTAAAAACTTTAGTGGTAATTGGCAAGTGTTTGATCAAATTTATTCAATTAATGTATTGTACATAGCAGCGATATACAGGACTCGTATGTATAATGTAAATATGCAGATCTCAACCCAATATTTGAGGAAAGTTTTTGTACTAGAATCGTGATGATTAATGATTTTCAGGGTGCTATATTGAAATAATGTCGTGGAATAACAATTAATCCCCTGATCAATAAATCTTAGTCGATCGACAAAACCATACCTATATGCAATTTAAGATGCCTTGCGAATGACGGCTAATTCGATCGCGAAGCGTGAAAAAATGTGTTTGATTGAACACAAAATGTAAAAGAAAATTACATTTTAATTGTAGCCTACTGGAAATGCATCCGGAAATTAAAAACAGACAGAGAAGCCATGACCCCCATTTACATACAATCTACGCCGTATTTCTACCGATTTTAAAATCGTGGGAATATACTTTATGTTCATGATAAAGCGATCGCCTTTGTCGAAACTTTCTCAATGGCGACTGTCTCCGTTCCACCATTAATAGTCTCGAATATACAGTCGTTATAGCACGCATATCCGAATATATGACAACCGAGTCTATTTGTAAGCCATGTGACCGTAAAGCGATCGATGATTGGTCATGTATAATAGCGAATATATATCGCTCCGGGGGAAAAGCTAAAATTGAACCAGGCGCGCTATTTTTAGAAATTTTGGACCCAGCAATTTTGTATGGGAGTTAGCAATGTACTAGTTATGCGAGGCCCGATAATTCGATATATACATACAATTTTACTGGGGCATTTAATTATTGGGACCAAGACCCACTGCTCAATAAAAGACCCGCTGCTCAGTAAAAGACCCAATACTTCGAGTGTCAAAATTAAGAATGACCCACGGAACTGGTGATTTTAAAACTATATCTTTTAAAACGAAATACTAATATATATATATATTATATATATATATATATATATATATATATATATATTATATATATATATATTAGTATTTCGTTTTAAAAGATTAAAAACAAACAAACAAATAAACTCTAGCAAGACAGCATAAGGGAAAAACAAACACGGTGATGCCAAATAAAGGAGCTCCCCAAATACACCATTTTACTTTTCAAAATGATTTTACTAATCAGAAGTTTTTTTTATAAAAGTCGTGTATAACCAAATAATTTCAGTGAAAATTAAAAATGGCGGACTTTTGCTTTATGTGTTGATTTTTAGAAATGGAATAAATATGGTTTAAGTTCATTTAATAAATACATATTTCATACTAAAAAAAAACAAAAACAAACTAAAAACAAAAAAAAACAAAAAAAACCACCCCAAAACAACAAACAATTTTTAGTTAAGAAGCCTTAGTAGAACAGCATAAGAAAAAAAAAGCCGTGTTGATGCAAAATATAGCTTATTATTTTTCAAAATTGTTTTCAGAAGCATTTTATAAAAGTCGTATCCCGCTACCACTTGATTATGTGAGTGGTACAGCCAAATTAGGGCAGTTAAAATGAAAAATGGCGGACTTTATAATGTCATGTTTTAGAATTTATATTTGTTTAAATAGATTTTAATATTTTGTGTCGTGGGAATCGGTGAAGTGTAAAGGAAAAATTGAAGTGTTATTGAAAACGATCAGAAGTTGTTACTTTACCATCAATCTTCAGATCACAATGATCTGGCTCGTTCACACTCTTGTCCTCGCTAACATCAAAACAAATAAAGGCGATAGTTTAGTGACTAAATTCATTATGTCGACACTCTCAAGGGTTATTTGCATCTCCTTAAACTTAGGTGTTGGTGAATATTTTGACTGATTATTGTCCAAAAGAAACTATATTTTATAAAAATGACAATGCGTTTCCAATTATCCCTGACTTCTTTAGCCCAGTCTTTACAAGAGGTACTTATGGTACTGAATTCGGGGTGCTGCAGGGATCGTATCTAGCACCTGTCCCATTTCACATGTCAGTAAATGACCTGGCGGAAAACTAATGCTGGGACTTCGAAACATGTTCCGTTGTTTTGTATTTAATTTCAGTGATTATCGATATTATTTTCTGACTGACTATCCCCCATTCCCTACCCCACCCCCTCTCCCACGCTCTCCCGGTCTCTATCTCTATGGCCCCTCATCTTTTTCACTCTCTGGCTCTCTATCTCTCTATATCCCCTCTGTAACCCCTCTCTATCTTACTCCCCCTTTTCTCGCTCTCCCCCTCAAATCTTTCTCCCTATCTCTCTCTCTCACCCTATACCTCTCCCCCACCTCTCTCGCTCTCTCCCTCGCTATCTCTCCCCTTGAGCGCCCCCCTCACCCATTTCTCTATTTTAACCCCCACTCACCTCATCTTTCGCAAGCTCCCCCTCGCTACCCCCTACCCCATTTCTTTTCCCTGTCTTCTTTCTCTGATACGCAATAAAATACCTTTATATAATCGACTTATAACATACACATATTAAAACAAATGTTTATTACACCATTTAACTGTTTTCGATCCGTGTTAATATATTTCATCTGGTTAGGTGATAGTTGACGGACATTCGAATAAATCTCGCTAATATTCATAATCATATACAAAGGACACGTATATTACCTATTGTCCACCGATGATTAAATCGAAAATAGATTCATATACAGCTATCCTTTGTCTAGGTTATCAGTTTA
This sequence comes from Patella caerulea, assembly GCA_036850965.1. Classification (NCBI taxonomy): domain Eukaryota; kingdom Metazoa; phylum Mollusca; class Gastropoda; family Patellidae; genus Patella; species Patella caerulea. The sequence continues at coordinate 74,509,160 of JAZGQO010000007.1, read as the reverse complement.
ACGACTATCAAAAATAATAATCTATCCGACGGCATTATGCAAATTAACTACTATAGGAGATTAATTTATCTATTATCATGAGGATAAAAAACGGTCGTTGCGATAGAAACAACACGGTCAAAAATGTGAAACTGTGCAAGTGATTAAATCACCGTACAATTATCTCGGACACCAAATGCAAATCCACAAAAGAGATAGATATACTTATTTATTATCATATAAAACGATCGTTGTTATCGAAAAAAAACGACAAAAAACACTGGGTAAAACATATAAATTAGTGAAAATGATTAAATTAACGCAAAATTATCTTTAGTATCATGTATATTATGTTACCAGAAATACTAAATTATTAGATGAATTCTGATAGGCCGAAATATTTCATCGTTGACGTTGATTTATTGAATATACTTTTTATCTTCATTACCAACTGGCGTGATTATTGTAAGATTAAACAAAATATATGCAAATTTTCTTAATCTGTGATAGACTTAAATTTATTAACAAAATGTATGCAAATTTACTTAATTACTTAATCTGTAGGAGATTAAACAGAATATATGCAAATTTACTTAATCTATAGTAGATTTATGATTTGCTGTTTATAATTTTTTTTTGTACCTATATATTATCACATATATCATATTTAATTTATTTTATTTATCTATTTATTTATTTTCTGCTTCCGGTATTTGTCTCCTTTGTGAGAAATAACGCTTAAAAACATTAATGTACCCCATACTCTCTCCAAAATCGGAAAACAATGCAAATTCTGTCACTTTACTCTACTGTCTTACATTTTATTTTTTTTTTATTTTATTTTGAACCTTGAAATAGGAAAAATGTTTCTAAAAACATATATTAATATAATATGCATGTATGTGAAGTGATTTATATTCAATTGTATTTGGGTTTAAATATTATAATCGCTAATCAGTTATTTTCCGTGAAATACATGAACAGTTTAAAATGAACAGCAATGGTGTACGCCTACTTAATACATTCTACACTTCTTTTTTTTTCTTTTTTTTTTAAAAAAAAAAATATTATTTTGTCGTTAGTGAATCAGCCTTTATTACATCCCCAGTGTCTTGTAGGACGTGTTTTAATTTGTTCGTTACATCGTGGCATACGAAACCAGGGTACACAACATGTGTACTGATTATAAAATGTTAATTGTGTCTAAAATATTGGATATCTGGGCCCCGTTTCTTAAAATCTTAACTAAAGTTAAAATCCAAATTTTAGTAGTTACTTCAATTTTGATTGGAAAATCAATCTAACATTATGCAATCAAATTACTAAATCCTATATTTTCACGGCAAGATAACAACATCAATATTGATTAAAATTAATCAATATTATATTCTGATTCGTGTTTTTAATTTCGAATATTATGGATAATATTGAGTTAGGGACTAAGCTTCTTTAAGATTTTATTCTTAGAATATTTGAATCCATAATACTCCAATTTCTCCCAATAAGGTGTGGACATTTGGCATATCTTCTAGATTTTTATAAAATGTTGACACCGTTTATGAGACATTAATGATATAAATTTGATGTCAGATACTAAGAGTAATGGGTTTAGGGTTTAAGTCACCATTAACCAATTGGTCGGTATAGTGGTCAAGTGATTAAACGTGAACGCGTTCATTCTCAATACAACACGAAGGACACGCGGTATATCACTCCAACATCCGTCTGTCAACAAATTATCTAACCTTTGACCCTTATTAAATGACGTAAAGGTTAAAGGTTAAATTCACATCATAAGGGTATGCTAACAAAGAGTTGTGGGTAATTAGGGTCCACAGTTAATCAGTCTAAAACCGAAGGGCGCCTTTAACAATTATAGAGCTACTGCTTTCGATCAGTTTTAATATATGCAATACTATTATTAGATTAAATGAAATGAAATGGGGTTTAACGTCCTACTGTTCTGATCAGAACTGGGCTATTGAAGACGGGCATACGCCATACAGTGTCGCATTAAAGGAATTTTACTACAAGGCAGTTGGAATTCGATATAAGAGAAGGCCGTGGCGCCGCTGCCCGGGCAAAATTTCACCCACAGCACACTGTATGGCGTATGCCCGTCTTCATTAGCCCAGGTTAGGAGCAGAACAGTAGGACGTTAAACCCTATTTTATTCCATTTCACAAATGCACTAACGTGTAACGAAGGAGGGATATTAGTACAGTAAATAGAGTTAGCGGTTAGCAATCTTTAAGTGCCATTTAGCAATTGAGAAACACATTACAAAGAAAGTTTTGATGGAAAACAATCACTAGTTTATTATAGAGAGAGAGAGAAATGAGGTTTAACGTCCACTCAACACAAACTAGGTCATTTCGGGACTAACGTATGGTTTCATTTTAGTTCAATAATTCGCTTGCGCGTAGGGGTCTTTAGCAGTGGGAGGAAACCGGAGTACCCGGAGGAAACCCACGAGGTTGAGAAGGCGCCCCTATCTCCATGCCACATACGCTCACACCAGGACTCGAAACCACACCCGCAAGCCAGAGGTGACCGGCCAGCTAGAGTTCGAAGCGCGGCTTCAAATGTTATATAAATTATAATTTAGACATTTATTAACATGCCAGACCTATAATCAACTCTCTAGACCATCGGATAGCACACATGTAAACAGATTAAAATACGATCGTTTTTTTATGATTTAATTTAGAAATGGAGATGCAAGGTTGAGTTTTCGATTCCTCGCTTGAACGTGACAAGGTGTAGGTCACGTGACCAACATCCTGTTATTGTTATTTGAATACAATCGAACCATATGTTAGTCCCGAAATGACATCGTTTGTCTCGCGTGCACGTTACCCCCCCCCTCCCTCTCTCTCTCCCTCCCTGTCCCCCTCTCTCTCTCTTGCGGCGACAATATTTTATACCATCCCCTCCACCCATTCAGTATCTGGTCTCAGAATTCCTTTACATGACATGTGACAAAAGTGTACTAAATAAACGCAATTGAAGGTGTGAATTATTTAAAATCTAGGAACAACCTGACACACTCGTCGTATCGAAACGTGTGAATTTGTTGCTTTAAATGAATAAACTGCACATATCTTTTTTTCTATTCAAATTAAGAAAAAATCCAATTACTTCAAAGTAGAATCTTGAGTTGAGCTCCTTGACTTCTGTGTAGTTATTCTATCCCTCCTTTTTTATACGGGTTGGATGGTTCTTTGTGAGCAGGAATTACTGAATTGAATAACAACACCACGAACAAGGGGCCGAACTGATGACTTTAATGTGTACAAACTTTGAAAAATATCCGCTATTGTGTTCACTAACTATCGTTTCTTGTTCTCAACTTTTGCTAGCGAGCCAGGTTTCGCATCCTTATAAAAGTTAAGCATCTGTCATAAGAGGATTCCATTTAGAGACTTTAAATGAAAAGCTACACAAACAGAGGTTGATTTGAATGGAAGAAAATGAAGTTTTAACAGTGGTTGAGATGATGACAGCAGGTAGCCTTAAGTCATTACCGACCCACCGAGCTTGTTTCCTGTATCACTATAACACAGCATTTTGTCAAACAACAGTTTTTCATCTACAACCAAGAAGTCGTTTTATTACAGATTTAAATGGGTTAAATCTACCAATGTCCACTTTCAAGTAATTTGAACTTTCGTTATAGCTTGATTCTTTGTTTTTTGGAGGGATCAGATTCTGAAATATACAAGAAGTCGCTTCATTACAGGCCCGTCATATATGATGATTTTAGAAATTTTGATTTTGAAATGATATAACTCGAAAATCACTGTCCGAGTAATTCAATCTTTTATTCTTCTTCTGTTACTGTTTTAACGTCTGCGTTCACCGGGGACGATATCGCAGACAAGTGGTTTTATTTTACTATGTTCAGGTCACGCGCAGGGCTTTTTCATCGGAAACACGATCCCCAAGCTAGAAAGGGGACCAGCCACCTAGAGATCGAAGTGCGACACCCTGGAGCACTAGGCCACCCCTAACCCCTAATCTTTCAAAGGGGGGGGGGGCTCAAATATACCCCCTGCCCACTCTCTGTGACATATGACGATGTGGTTTCACGGTCCGGGGTATTTCAATGTGTTTAATTTAAACAATACTTAACCTATCGTTATGATTTGATTTCTATTCTTTTTAGGGAGGTGTGTGTG